>CM056050.1:26693432-27893432 GCA_029574335.1 Rana kukunoris
CCCAAGTCTGTCCCCGGAATTGGATTTGAACAGGGGCTGGGGCAATTTCAAAGACAGTCAGTGCAGAATTAAATACAAAAATTACCCCCCCCCCACCCCCCCCCCCCCCGCTCTGCCGCTCATATTTCCTTCCTTGCCTTGGCTCAAGTCCTGCCAGCCAGCCACCTCCTGCCTATCTCCTTGCCTTCCCTGGCGGAGTGATCTTCTTTCGCTCCCCACCCAGTAGTAGCCAGGGACACGAGAAGAGTAGATTTGAGAGGCTGTGAGGCAGACGAAGCCAGCAGCAACGTGCATAGAGTCACTGATTGACGCTACTACTAGTAAAAAAAAAAAAAAATATGTCCCCAGAGATTTAATTAAAAAAATCTGGTCACCTTAGAGTAAAGTCCTATACTTTGAGATGGTTTATCTGTGTCTGCAGCTATAAGGATTTGTGCTAGAAGTCTGTCCTCCTATTGATCGTTTTGGAGTATCCTGAACCCTTGAATTGTTTCAAGTTACTCAGTCAGCAATAAATTCTAAAAAGACATTCCCTAGAGCAGGGGGGGTGTCCAAACTTTTTCAAAGAGGGCCAAATTTGATGAAGTGAACATGCGTGAGGTGCCGACCATTTTGCCTGACATTCTTTGAACCAATAAAATTTGGTCTAAGTGTGTTTGTTTGAGCAACTAATACACGGGCTCAACAAGAATTCTCTTGCCTTTGTGACGTGAGGTGTGTGGTGAAGAGATGAGCTTGGGCGGGTTATTTGGATACACTGTATATATATATTTTGTGGCCCAACGAATCCCAGAGCGCTGCTCAGGACTAAGGATGAGCTTGGGCGTGTTATTTGGATATACTGTATTTATAGGCGTATAACACACACAGCCTCACCATTGCAATGAATGCAGCTTCACCATACCTCCCAATCGTCCCAGATTTCGCTGGAGTGTACCGCGAATCGTGGTAAATCCTGCGAGGAGGGCTGGATGAGTCCCCGCGATTCTGCGGCACCCTCCCCCCCAACGCGATTCGCGTTAAATTAAATCCCTTTGGGTCCCGCGATTACCACGACTACCGCGATTCGTGCTGCTAACCCCCCCCCGCCGCGCTCAACAACTCTGACCCACAAACCCCCCCGCTCAACAACTTTCATCCGCGGAACCCCCCCCCCCCCCCCACAACTCTGATCTGCGGAACCCCCCTCCTGCTCAACAACTCTGATCTGTGAACCCCCCCCCCCGCTGCTCAACAACTCCGATCCGCAGAAACCCACCCCCCCCGCTCAACAACTCTGATCCGCGGACCCCCCCCCCCCCTCAACGACTTTGATCCGATCGGCAATCCCCCCCCCCCCCCCCAACAAAAATGTCCTGCAGGGAAATTTTAAATGTTGGGAGGTATGGCTTCACATGTGTCATGAATGCAGCCTTACCATTGCCATCAGTGCAGCTGATTGATGCCCATTTGCAGCCTCGGAGGGGTCAGGGAGGGGGGTATGAGTGTCGATAGATTACAAACAGGAGAATCTGTTTACTCAGTTACCTCTTTAATACAAAGTCCCGCCTCCTATAATAGACAGAACAGTCATTCTGTCATGAGCAGTTCCAGCCACCAGGTGGCAGTAGCATTCGCGGCAGCGGTGCGGGCATTCGCGGACGACGCGGGCGTGGCGCGGTGGCGGCGGCGCGCGGGCACGTGAGGACGCCATTCTGGCGCCAAACTTGGATTTAAAAGGGACCTGACCCCTGCACCACTTGCTGTCCGGTCTACAGCGGTTCCTAAGTGTGCCTGTGTTCCTGTTCCTGTTTATTCCTGTTCCTGACAACCCGGCTTGCTCCTGATTCTGATTGTCTTCCGCCTGCCCTGACCCCGGCCTGCCTGACGATCCCGCCTGCCTGTTGCCGACCCGGTCTGAACTTTGACTCTGCTTGTCTACCGCACCAGTACTCGACCTACCAGTCTGCCGCGGACCTTCCTGCTGGGACTTATCGCCACTGTACTACAGAACACCTCCCCCGTTCCTGTGGCTTCTCTGCTTCAAGTGCCTTTCCACCTGCAGCGACCAGTCTACACCTGTTCCTTCACGCAGCACCGGAGCCTCCAGAAGTCCCTCTAGCCCAGCACCTGCGCTGCAACCGGCGTTCGTGCAATTCTGCACTCCCGTACCCCCTGTTTGCTCTATCAGGGGTCTCGGGATCAGAGGAGCAAGGGCAGCCACTCCTAGCACGTCGGGCTCAACCACCAGGTACGTGACAGTACCGGACAGCCATGACCGAGCCCGCGCAAGGAGTGGATCCTATGCAGGAACTCTGCCGGCATCTCGATGGACTAAGCCAGGCAGTTCGGACTCTGCAAGAAGGCTATACGCGTCTGGAGAACCACGTCCAGGCTTTATCTGCTCCAGCTACCACCTCTGCTGCTACAGGCAACTCTGCCTCGCCTTCTGTGATCATGATGCCACCGGAACCCAGGGTCCCTACTCCTGAGAGGTTCTCTGGAGAACGAACCAAATACCGAGCCTTTCGCAATGCCTGCGAGCTCTACTT
The DNA here is from genome assembly GCA_029574335.1 of Rana kukunoris. Lineage (NCBI taxonomy): Eukaryota > Metazoa > Chordata > Amphibia > Anura > Ranidae > Rana > Rana kukunoris. Next base: position 26,695,964 of record CM056050.1, read on the forward strand.
TGCGCTGCAACCACGGACTTTTTCGCTGGAGGCCACCAAGGTGGGCTTCGTGATTTCGCTCTTATCCGGGGAACCACAGGCATGGGGTCACCGCCTTTTGGAACAGAAGGACGTGTCCCTTGATACCCTTGCCACCTTTTTTCAAGCCATGTCCTTGTTGTACGAGGACCCACACCAGGCTGCCACTGCAGAGGCCGCTCTTCATGCTCTTCAACAGGGTCGCAGGCCTGCGGAGGACTACGTGTCTGAGTTCCGGAGATGGAGCTCAGACACTAACTGGAACGATGCAGCCTTATGCTACCAATTCCGCCTGGGCCTCTTGGAGGCACTTAAAGATGAACTGGCTCGGGTAGGCATCCCTGGGACTTTAGACGCTCTAATCAATTTGACCATTCAGATTGATAGGCGCCTGAGAGAGCGCCGGTCAGAACATGCCGCCGGGCCATCGCGACCAGTTTGGATGCTGCCACGGGTACCCTCCTTCTCCAACCTGGTTCCACCAGTCTCTTCGCCTCCTGCTCCACCGGACACTCCGGAACCCATGCAGCTGGGTCTTCTCCGACCGTCCCTAACGCCAGAGGAGCGCCAACGACGAAGGGCGAGCAACCTGTGCCTGTATTGCGGGGAGCCCGGGCACTTCGTGAGGTCCTGTCAGGCGAAGTTTCGTAAGTGTCCCTTCTTGTCATCTGTTCATATACCTGCTGCCCCCAAGAATTACTCCTCTCACCTGGTTGTCCCCATGGTCTTCCAGCTCCCCGGAAGAAATATCCCGGCCAGCTATAATTGACTCGGGAGCCTGAAGTTGTTTCCTGGACCAGTCTTTTGCCTCCAGACACCTCATCCCTCTGCGCCCCAGGGCCGTTGGACTTTCCGTACACCTTGCCGATGGATCCGCCCTGAGGTCCGGGCCGGTTTACCCAGGAAACCCTGCCGTTGGCCACAACCATCGCCAACATTCACCATGAACTGTTGTGCCTAGATGTGATTGACTCACCCATATTCCCCATTATCCTAGGCATCCCGTGGCTACAAGCCCATAATCCGCAAATAAACTGGATTACCGGGGAGGTCTTTCTCGGATCCCAGTATTGTCGTCAACATTGCCTACAAGAGCCATCTCTCCCGTCTCCCCTACTCTGTATGGACTCTGATGCTAAGACCCGCCAAGCTGTCCCCAGTGAATACCATGACTTTCTGGACGTCTTCAACAAAAAGGGGGCTGAAACTCTCCCTCCGCATAGGGCCTATGATTGCCCGATAGAGCTTTTCCCCCGGAGCTGAAATTCCCTTTGGAAGGATCTTCCCCTTGACAGGTCTTGAGCTTGAGACCCTTAAAACATATATTGATGAGAACCTTAGAAAGGGATTTATCCGTCCATCCACCTCCCCGGCAGGAGCTGGGATCTTTTTTGTAGAGAAAAAGGACCATTCTCTTCGCCCCTGTGTGGACTATAGGGAATTAAACAAAGTGACTATTAAGAACCGGTACCCTCTCCCCTTGGTGTCTGAGTTGTTCCAACGTTTGGGGGCTGCAGTCATCTTCACAAAGCTGGATCTCCGCAGGGCATATAACCTGGTGCGGATTCGAGACGGGGATGAATGGAAAACGGCCTTCCGCACCCGCTTCGGGCACTTTGAGTATTTAGTCATGCCCTTCGGGCTCTGTAACGCCCCCGCCACGTTCCAACATTTTGTGAACGATATCTTCAGAGACTTCCTTGACCTTTTTGTTATTATCTACTTGGATGACATCCTCATTTTTTCTCCATCTTTGAGCAAACATCGGAAAACACGTCAAATGTGTGCTTGGCCGTCTTCGAATGCACGGACTCTATGCCAAACCCGAGAAGTGCGAGTTCGAACGCCAAAGCATACAGTTTTTGGGCCTCATAATCTCCATGGAAGGTATCAAGATGGACCCCCAAAAGGTCTCTGCAATCCTGGACTGGCCGGCACCCAAGGACAAGAAGGGCGTCCAACGTTTTGTTGGCTTCGCAAACTTTTATCGAAAATTCATCAGGGGTTTCTCTAGCATCATCGCCCCGATAACCAACCTGACCAAACAAACCACTCGATTCCAATGGTCCTCTGAGGCTCAAACTGCCTTTCACAAGCTTAAGGACTTGTTCATCTCAGCATCTATCCTCAAACACCCTGATGCCAGTTTGCCCTTCATCCTGGAGGTAGATGCATCGGAAACTGCGGTAGGAGCAGTTCTTTCCCAAAGGCAGGGCCCCAAGGCCCTCTTACATCCTGTTGCTTTTTTTTCTCATAAGTTGTCGGAGTCGGAAAGAAATTATGATGTGGGGGACCGGGAATTGCTGGCAATCAAGGCCGCCCTGGAAGAGTGGCGGTACCTCTTGGAAGGCGCAGCCCACCCAATCCTGATCTACACAGATCATAAGAATCTTGAATATTTAAAGACCGCCAAGAGACTGAAACCGCGCCAGGCCAGGTGGGCACTGTTCTTCACCAGATTTTCGTTTTAACATAACGTACAGACCGGGGTCGAAGAACTCCAAGCCTGGCGCTCTTTCTCGTATGTATGGTGACCCGGAAACCACTACCCCTCCGGACACTATCTTGTCGCCTGGAAACTTCCTGTTAATCCAAGAGGACTTGTTATCCAAATCAGGCAGGCCTCGTCCGGTGTTTCACCCTTACCTGGTTCGGATTTACAATTGAAGGACGGCCTGCTGTGGCACCAGGACAAAATTTTCGTGCCGGAGGGCCTACGGGTCAGTGTCTTAAAGTTTTGCCATGACCACCAATTGGCCGGCCATTTTGGGGTGCATAAGACTTCCGAGCTACTACAGCGCACATTCTGGTGGCCCCAACTTGTAATGGACTGCAGGAAATATGTGGAGTCCTGTATCACATGCATGAGAAACAAGGGGAGTAAAACAAGAGCCTGGGGTTTGCTAAAACCATTGCCAGTACCAGAAAGACCCTGGAAAATGATCTCCATGGACTTCATTGTGGAACTTCCCCCTTCAGAAGGCTTTACCACTATCTTTGTAGTGGTGGACAGACTCTCCAAAATGGCACACTTTTTGCCCATGAGGGGGCACACCCTCTGCTCCTGAGACAGCCAGGATGTTCAAAGAAATTGTGAGGCTCCATGGTGTCCCCGCCAATATTGTATCCGACCGGGGGGTACAATTTACCTCGCGATTTTGGAGAGCACTCTGTGAATCCCTCAAGATCGGTCTGTCATTTTCCTCTGCCTAGCATCCGCAGTCAAATGGTCAAACGGAAAGGACCAACCAGACCCTTGAGCAATACTTACGTTGCTTCTCGTCCTTCTCTCAAAGAGGACTGGGCACACCCTGCTGCCCCTAGCTGAGTTTGCGTACAACAACTCCGTCCACTCCGCCACCAGACAATCCCCGTTTTTACGCAAATTACGGCTTTCACCCACTGTTCCTGTCTAACTCGGTCCCCGAGAGCTCGGTGCCTGCTGTCCAGAAAACGTTGGATTTTTTCACCACGAACAATCAAGTCCTGCAGGAGACCATGATGAGGACGCAGGAGTACAATAAGGAGGTGTTTGACAGGAGAAGGAGGGGGAGCTTAACCTGGAACCCCGGGGACCAAGTATGGCTGTCTACCCTAAATCTGAAACTCGCCTGCCCATCAAAGAAATTGGGCCCTAGATTCGTGGGCCCTTTTCCCGTTAAGAGAAAAATCAATAATGTGGTCTATGAACTGGAACTACCGGAAACTTTCCGTATCCACCCAGTTTTCCATGTTGCCCTTCTTAAACCCGACGTTCCCGATCCCTTCCCCGGGCGAAACATCGGGCCTCCTGAACCAGTCTTAGTCGATGGGGAAGAAGAGTTTGAGGTCGAATCCATTTTTGGACTGTAGGAAGAGACGCAACCAAATTCAGTACTTAGTCAAATGGAAGGGTTATGGGCCCGAGGACAATTCATTGGAGCCCGAGTGTAACATCCATGCAGAAAGGTTGGTCCAGTCCTTCAAAGATGCTCATCCTCTCAAGTTGTCCCAGTTGGGCATCCGGAGGCTGCCCATTGGAGATGGGCAATGTCATGAGCAGTTCCAGCCACCAGGTGGCAGTAGCATTCGCGGCAGCGGCGCGGGCATTCGCGGCAATGGCGCGGGCATTTCCGGTAACGGCGCGGCGCGCGCGTGCACGGTAGCGGCGCACGGGCACGTGAGGACGCCATTCTGGCGCCAAACTTGGATTTAAAAGGGACCTGACCCCTGCACCTCTTGCTGTCCGGTCTACAGCGGTTCCTAAGTGTGCCTGTGCCCGTTCCTGTTTATTCCTGTTCCTGACAACCCGGCTTGCTCCTGATTCTGATTGTCTTCCGCCTGCCCTGACCCTGGCCTGCCTGACGATCCGCCTGCCTGACCCTCTGTACCTTCTGCTGCCCGCCTGTTGCCGACCCGGTCTGAACATTGACTCTGCTTGTCTACCGCACCAGTACCCGACCTACCAGTCTGCCGCGGACCTTCCTGCTGGGACTTATCGCCGCTGTACTACAGAACACCTCCCCGTTCCTGTGGCTTCTCTGCTTCAAGTGCCTTTTCACCTGCAGCGACCAGTCTACACCTGTTCCTTCACGCAGCACCGGAGCCTCCAGAAGTCCCTCTAGCCCAGCACCTGCGCTGCAACCGGCGTTCGTGCGACTCTGCACTCCCGTACCCCCTGTTTGCTCTATCAGGGGTCTCGGGATCAGAGGAGCAAGGGCAGCCACTCCTAGCACGTCAGGCTCGATCACCAGGTATGTGACACATTCAATGGCATCCCAGGAGACGGGACTTCCTATTACAGACGCCACTGAGTAAACAGGAGATTCTCTTCACGTAATCTGATGGAACTTGTCCCGCCCCCTCCCTGTCCCCTCCGAGGCAGCACCGATAAATACGGTATATATCTTTTGTGGCCCTGGGGGCCACAAACAATATATACATCCAAATCCCCAGGGGGGCCGTATTAATTCACCGGGGGGGGCGCAATTGGCCCCGGGCCGTACTTTGGACATGCCTGCCCTAGACTGAGCCTGTATTGTCGGTGTGCATGGAACTGCACTTGTGGCTAGCAGCCTGCTTGGATCACAAGTCTGTCTACACAGAGTTGCAAACATTTTGGCACGTAAAAAGCACGGGACGGATCTATGAACTTCGTATCTTATTCAGCCGATAGCCTGAAGTTCAGATCTTTAGCGTTAACTGCTGAAGATTGTGTGGGAGTAGGCTCATCATCAAATTATTTCAGGCTGACCATGATAGAACATTTTTGTTCCGCTAAAGTCTTAAAAAAAGAAAAAAAAAAAACGTTGGTGAAATCGGGATTGGTGTGCCGTTTCCTTCCCTAGTAACTTATAGACCGTAGCGAAGGATTTCCTTTCAAGTCTTGTCATAGACATTGCACACACATAAGTAAATTTAGTGTGGTTTCCATGGCGACACACTGCACAGTCACGTCTTATATCCTCTATCATTAAAACATGAATCAGCCTTCCAGATAGATGTGAAGAAGCAATACATTAGCAGCTGGAAAAGCTTCCATTTGTTGTGTGGGAGTATACTCCAATATTTTCCCAAATGAGAGACACAGTGTGCACGGAATTTCCACATGAATTAAAAGGATCCCAATTTAAGTCCTGCACAGTCCCAGAATATGCACAGGAACTGTTAGAATCTATTCAACTTAAAGTGAAACTTTAGTCAGTAAATGAAGCCCTGATAGATCACTCCAGGCTGGTCTCTCTTGCAGGTTTAGCTATGTAAAACATTCAAAATATGTGTCCATACCAGTGATGGCGAACCTTGGCCCCCCCAGATGTTTTGGAACTACGTTTCCCATGATGCTCCACTACACTGCAGAGTGCATGAGCATCATGGGAAATGTAGTTCCAAAACATCTGGGGTGCCAAGGTTCGCCATCACTGGTCTATACTGTTTAACCACTTAAGACCCGGACCTTTAGGCAGCTAAAGGACCCGGACAGTTTTTGCGTTTCGGCACTGCGTTGCTTTAACTGCGCGGTCGTGCGACGTGGCTCCCAAACAAAATTGGCGTCCTTTTTTTCTCCACAAATAGAGCTTTCTTTTGGTGGTATTTGATCACCTCTGTGGTTTTTATTTTTTGCGCTATAAACAAAAATAGAGCGGAAAAAAAAAAATCAACATTTTTTTACTTTTTGCTATAATAAATATCCCCCAAAATTATATATAAAAAAAAAAATTCCTCAGTTTAGGCCGAGATACGTATTCTTCTACCTATTTTTGGTAAAAAAATTGCAATAAGCTAGTTTGCGCAAAATTTATAGCATTTACAAAATAGGCAAAAGTTTTATTGCATTTTTTTTTTTTTACTACTTATGGCGGCGATCAGTGATTTTTTTTGTCACTGCGACATTATGGCGGACACTTCGGACACTTTTGACACATTTTTGAGACCATTGTGATTTTCACAGCACAAAATGCATTAAAAATGCATTGTTTACTGTGAAAATGACAATTGCAGTTTGGGAGTTAACCACAAGGGGGCGCTGAAGGGGTTATATGTGACCTCATGTCTGTTTCTAACTGTAGGGGGGCGTGGCTGTAGGTGTGACGTCATCGATTGTGGTTCCCTATAAAAGGGAACACACGATCGATGACGCCACCACAGTGAAGAACGGGGAAGCTGCGTTTACACACAGCTCTCCCCGTTCTTCAGCTCCGGGTACTGAACGTGGGACTCCAGCAGCGATCGGGTCCCACGGTCACGGAGCTTTGGACCGGGTCGCGTTCTGAATCTGGCCCATTATCTCACAAAAAGTAAGTACACCCCTCAGAAGTACACCCCTCAGCCATTCTGCACGGCTGGGCACATTCTGCATTCTGAGGGGTGTACTTACTTTTTGTGAGATAATGGGCCAAATTCAGAACAAAGTTACGTTGGCGTATCTAGAGATCCAGAAAACAAGATACGCCGGAATTTAGCTAAGATTCGAGCGGCATAAGTCTCTTACGCCGTCGTATCTTAGTTGCAAATTTACGCTGGCCGCTAGGTGGTGCTTCCGTCGATTTTCGCGTCGAATATGCAAATGAGCTAGATACGCTGATTCATAAGTGTATTTGCTCTCGGTCGTCGTATTTTACGCCGTTTGCGTAAGCGTAATTCCGGCGTAAAGTTACCTCTGCTATATGAGGCGCAGCCAATGTTAAAGCGGAGTTCCACCCAGGAAAACAACATTTGCCCATCTAGCTTAAAAAAATTAAATAAAAAAAAACGTGAAAAAAAAAAATATACTCACCCGAAATACCTGTTGCTATGCGGAAGTCCGTAATCTGCCTCTTCCACACCGCGGTGTCTTTTCTTCTTGTCCTTCTCCTTGTGAATGGGGCGCGCTGCTTTCTGGGAACTGTGTGTGTTCTCAGAGAGCAGCCGCCCATTCACAAGCCAGCATGAGACTCACGCAGGCTCAGTAGGAAATGGGCAGTGAAGCCGTATGGCTTCACTGCCTGTTTCCCATAGTGTGGATGGCGGCGCGGGACCTGGATCGATCGTGGGACCGGCATCGGGGGGGCCATCAGCGCGGGCACGTAGGACAAGGTAAGTGTCCTTATTTAAAGTCAGCAGCTACACTGTTAGTAGCTGCTGACTTTAAAAAAAAAAAAATTGCGGCTGGAACACCCCTTTAAGTATGGAAGTCGGGACAGCGTCGTATTGTACGTCGTTTATGTCTTTTGCGTAAGTCATTCGAAATCGGGCTGGGCATAAGTTACGTTCACGTCGCTATCAATGAATATTTGCAACGTGATTTGGAGCATGCGCACTGGAATACGTTCACGGCCGGCACATGCGCAGTACGGAAAAGCGTCAATTGCGCGGGGTCACGATTCATTTACATGGATCACGCCCCCTACCTGACTATTTTGAATTAGGCACTCTTACGCCGGCCCATTTACGCTACGCCGCTGTAACTTTGGGCGCGACTTCTTTCTGAATACGGCACCTGCCTCTCAAAGTTACAGCGGCGTAGCGTACACAAGATACGCTACGCCCGCACAAAGTTACGGCGGGCTACCTGAATCTGACCCAATGTATATATATATATATATATATATATATATATATATATATATATATATATATATATATTGTAATATTGTGGTTGTTTAGCTCTCGTGGTATGGGCGTTTTTCAGTGATTCACTCCAGCTAGGAAGTATGTTTAAGGGCATGGTAGCCCATTTTTATTAAAAAGGCAAAATAAAAGTCCAAACAAAGGTTTCCCACGCAGGGGGTTCTTCTCCATCAAACATACAACAGAAAATGCTAGCCCACCTGGCTCTCTGTAGCAGTACTTCTGCAGCAATACTTCACACTTTTCCTGGTCACCCAGACCAGCGGAATCCTCAACATAGATGCTTCCCGTCAGCATCTACAACTCTGCCTCTTGCAGTCACTGTTCTGGCTGTTTCCTATAGCCTCAGACTTCTGGAGACCTGCTGTCTCCAACTGGGAGCCATGAGATCTTCCGACACAATGATTATAAAGGGCTGTGCTCACCTGAGCACAGACCCTGCTGGTCATCCACAAGATCTGGAGACAGGATTGGAGATTCCGTCCCACCCAAGACACTATGGAATCTCCATACTACAGAGCCCCATTACAAAGTACCAAAACCTGGAGAAAGTTGCAAAAGCAATCTTCTCCAGTCCACATCTACGCTCTGTAGTCTTGCACCTCTAAGGCCTCGTACACACGAGCAGACAGATTTGTTCAAATCTGTCCGTCCGACAGATTTGAACAAATCTGTCTGCTGGGATTTTGGTTTGCTCGCGTGTATACACGAGCAAACCAAATCCCCGCCAGCAGACGGCGCGCTGACGTGTCGGTGACGTGGCGGTGACGTTGACGCCGCCACGTCACCGCACCAGGAAGTAAAACACTTCCGCGCATGCGCCGAATCCATTCGGCGGCGGTGCGGCGGCGGTGCGGGACGACATGTCTGCTGGTAAGTGTACTAACCAGCAGACATGTCGGGCGGACGGATTCCCACCCGATCGATTTCAAAGCATGCTTTGAAATCTGTCGGGTGGCCAAATCCGTCGGCTCGGCCGTACACACGATCGAATCTGTCTGCTGAAACGGTCCAGCGGACCGTTTCCAGCAGACACAGATTTGATCGTGTGTACGAGGCCTAAAGTGTGCAAACCCTGTGTCCAGTTTTACAGTGACAGTAGCTCCTACTGTTACAATATATATATATATATATATTATATATATATATATATATATATTATATATATATATATGTATAGACGTATATAAAATATATATTTTGTATATCAACATATATAGTATAAAATAAATATATATAAAATATATATATATATTGGCCCAATGTGTATGTGTATATATAGACGTATATAAAATATGTATTTTTACATATACAGTATATATTATATATATATATATATATATATATATATATTATATATATATATATATATATATATATATATATATATATATATATATATACTGTATATGTAAAAATACATATTTTATATACGTCTATATATACACATACACATTGGGCCATATATATACATATATATATATATATATATATATATATATATATATCAACATATATAGTATAAAATAAATATATATATATATATATATATATATATATATATATATATATACACACACACATATGATGCTGAGAGGGAGCAGCACAATCCCCCATCTAATTTACACCTACAGATTATTATTCACTGATAAGGAAGTCATCCAGTGACTGCCTGCTGTGAGGTTTAATGTAATTCCTCGGTATGGAAATGGAAGAAGGGACTGTGTATTATACATGTACAGTAGAGGGTGTTAGAATACATTTGCTCACTTTAATATGAATTTAATATGGTTTCAGATGAAGAACTTCACCTTAGGGGAAAATTTGAATCCCTTTTCCCTTATTATGATGCTACAATAAATCCATCACTATGGCTGCAGATTGATCACATGGAATATGTTGGGTGTGAGGGGGAAGAGGTAGACAGGTACAACAGAGCATGCACGCATTCCTGTGCATCACGTGTAGGCCAGCCCGATTATTTCTATGCTATAATTAAGTCTATTTGCCGAAACGCGCTAGTTTCTTTTAATATCACCGCCATGTAGTCAATAAAAAAACAGATACAAGAGTTTCTGGCCCTTCCTTATGTTCTGCAGCCCTTTAATTTCATTGGGATGCCCTAGGAGTGAGAAACATACAAATGAAGTCCCTGACTCTTTTGCAAAAATCAATCTACACCGAACCGCACGGTTCTGAAGCCACAAGCACCATGGACTTTGTTGTGCATTAAAATGCAAGTGTTAGCCGATGCGGATGGCTTCTCACCCTCTGCCACTAAGTGACGACTGCTCCATTCGGGGCGCAGGGGGCGCTGCCACCCTAATCCATAATACACTTGGCCCTTAATCTACATGCAGGGCCCCGGGTGCATGGATTTCAATACGTTTTTTTTTTTTTTTTTAGGATGAGATTATAGCCTGAGGCTCTAATTGACTTAAAAAAAAGGCTGGGTTTGGGGCACAGAGAAACCGCATCCTGAGCCCACCCAGTTGTGTGACAATAGCAAATCAATGTTCACTATGGTCTTTCTGCTTCTAATCCAGGCCAAACAGGAAGTGGGTCTTAAAGCGGTCCAAAAGTGGAACTTCCGCTGATTTGTCTTCTCTTTAACAGGTATCCTGTTCTCACTTCTGGGAGTCTGGGCCACGTCTCATGACATCACCGCTCGACTCCCTCCTCCTCCCCCTGCCGCCGGGCCAGTAGGGAGAGAGAAGCAAAGCCTCGAGCATGCGCAGTAGGGTTTCTGGCATGAAGCCGTAAGGCTACACTGCCGGGTTCCCTTACCCGGAATGTAGAGCTGCACGATTCTGGCCAAAATGAGAATCACAATTTTTTTGCTTAGAATGAAGATCACGATTCTCTCACGATTCTCACGGTGTAAAATCTTTTACATTTATACAAAAAAATAAAAAACAACTTTGGGGGTTCTAAGTAATTTTCTAGCAAAAAAAAACATGATTTTAACTTGAAAATAGCTGTCAGAAAAAGGTTTGGTGTTTAAGTGGTTACAAATTCCTAATTTACATACAGAAGTTTATTCCTTTGAAGTGATACAATGTTTAGACTTAACTTTCCACTGATAAAGAATCTTTTCAAAACTTGGCAGATTGCCCAGACCTGGGTTTGGCTGAGAGCCGACAGGAAATTCTTTGCATACCAAAGTGCAGAGAGAAAATTCTTTTCATGTCAAAGATCGTGAAACCCTGTGTCAAGAATCGCAACGCGAAAAAGATCGCGATAATGATTCTTGACGATTAATCGTGCAGCTCTACCGGAATGGCATCGGCATGCAGCTCTACCGGAATGGCATCGGAGTGCCGACATCGCTGGACTCCAGGACACGTAAGAGTCCTATTAATAAAAAGCCAGCAGCTGCAGTATGTGTAGCTGCTGGCTTTTAATTTTTGCAGCGGTTGGCGGAACACCGCATTAAGACCCGATTGGCCGAGAGAGAAATGGGCATGTTGGCCAGGAGTGGGGGGAGGGGCTGAGGAGGAGATGCAGGGGGAAGCTGCCTGTGCACACAATACAAGATTCTATCTTATGGGGAGCCTCAAGAGGGAGGTACCCCAAAGGTAGGAAGGGGCTACTATTGTAAGGATGGACAGCACTCAGGTATTGAAAAAATGTATTTATTTATTTATAAATATGCCACTACAAACAAGATAAAAATTCAGTTGCCTGTGGCCTGGATGGGGTAAGTGCGGACTGATGGGCGGACGGACGAACGAGCGGCGGGGGTGAGGGGTACATTTGTGTGACGATTACGAAAGCGACCCCCCCAAAAAAAAGGTAGCGCACCAGCCACTACTGCTACCACTTGATGTAGGGCTGTCTTAATGAGAGGGCACACCTGGGCACTGCCCAGGGACCCCAGCTGCATGGGGGCCCCTGCCCTTTCCCCAAAACAGCTGATCCTTGAGCCCAGGCTGCCCTTCCACATCTCAGATATCCCCCCAGCATTCTTACCCCTCCACACCCTAGATATCCCTTACCTCCAACCTACTTGATTTCTGTTTACCTGTCTTCATTGTAGGAGCCCGGGCCCCCGAGCATTATTTGTCCAGGGGCCCATGATGCTATGAAGAAGGCCCTGGGGCATGTGATTTAATCAGCTGCATCATAGTTCTACAAGAACCCTCGATCCAGGTTTGGCCACAATGAGCAGCATATGCAGCTGAAAACTGAAAATGGAAAACAAATTCATTCATAAAAATCCTTCCATTGAGAACATTCAGTTCCATTACGTATTTATTTAAAACCTCTGCCATCAAAGAAATGTCACTCGGCATTTTGTATGGGTTGACCTCATGTCAACATCTTCATCAATAGATAATAACACACACTCATGAGATGACTCAGATTCCTCAATTTGCAGCTTCTGCTCTTGACATTGACCTCCACCATACAGTGTCTGCGTTGTACGGTTGTCTGACTTTCACGGAACATTACTCTCAGGGTTATCACACAATTCTCCTGTACTAACATGTAAATGCCGTTAGTTGTACTGTATTCCTCCTACGGGGCAGGTTTTTCACATTTATTTAACCACTTGCCGCCCGCCAATGACATATTGACGGCGGCAAAGTGGTTACTAGTTCCTGACTTGACGTCATATGACGTCGTCAGGATATTGAGCCGCTGCGCGCCCCCGGGGGAGCGCATCGCGGCAATCGGTAATGTGGGGTGTCAACCTGACACCCTGCATCTCCGATCTCGGTAACGAGTCTTCGGCGGAGCCTCGTTACCACGTGATCAGCCGTGTCCAATCACGGCTGATCGCGATGTAAACAGGAAGAGCCGTTGATGGCTCTTCCTCACTCGCGTCTGATAGATGCGAGTAGAGGAGAGCCAAACCCTCGGATCACCACACTAGACCACCAGGGAAGCCCACACTAGACCACCAGGGAATAAAAATAAAAAAAAGGGGCAAAGGAAAAAAAATTGTAAAAATAAATAAATAAAAAGACAGTAAAAAAAAAAAAAAAGATGCCAATCAGTGCCCACAATGGGCACTGATTGGCAACATGGATGCATCAGTGCCACCCCTCAGTGTCCATCATTGCCGCTCCACAGTGTCCATCAGTGCCACCCCACAGTGCCAATCCATGCCCAGTGCCCTATCAGTGCCCATCTGTGCCACCCATAAGTACCCATCAGTGCCACAAAATAAGTATCTATCAGTGCCACCCATATGTGCCACCCATGAGTGCCCATATGTGCCAATATGTGCCGCCTATGAGTGCCCAGTGCCGCCTATGAGTGCCCATCAGTGCTGACCATCAGTGCCCATCAGTGCCGCCTATGAGTGCCCATCAGTGCCGCCTACGAGTGCCCATCAGTGCCGCATACCAGCGCCACCTATCAGTGCCACCTCATCGGTGCCCATCAGTACTACCTTATTGGTGCCCATCAGTGCCGCTATATCAGTGCCCGTAATTGAAAGAGAAAACTTACTTATTTAAAAAAAAAATGAAAAAAAATAAAAACTTTTTTTTTTTTTTACATTTTCAGTCTTTTTTTAGTTGTTGCGCAAAAAAAAAAAAAATCGCAGAGGTGATCAAATACCACCAAAAGAAAGCTCTATTTGTGGGGAAAAAAGGACGCCAATTTTGTTTGGGTACAGTGCAGCATGACCACGCAATTGTCATTCAAAGTGCGACAGTGCTGAAAGCTGAAAATTGGCTTGGGCGGCAAGGTGCGTAAGTGCCTGGTATGGAAGTGGTTAAAAATAAAGAGAATTTGTGACTTTTTATGGCGTTTTTGACATTCATTTGCTTTTTTGCATACCGCCCAACTTTATGAAAGAGGGACACCTTTTTGGCGCAGAATATTTGGGCACCACCTTGACCCACCGCCAGTCTGTTGGTCCTTAACTGATGAAAACGCAATATGGCTGACCAAAGCCCACTAGATTTTTTCTTATATAGCAACCCTTCCAATAACCTGATGAATGAAAAGTTTATGGCGGCGTACACACGACCGAGAAACTCGTCGTTCCGCCCATCGAGTTCCTAGTTCGGCAGTCAATGCTCCACGCTCGCTGTCTGGCGGTCGGCAGTGATCGGGCATTGGCCGACATCAAGGAGTGGCTGGGATCGGGCATTGGTGGAGATAAGGCTGCAGCGGGGATCGGAGCATCGGCAGACATCAGGCTGCGGCTGTGATCGAGGCATCAGCGGACTTTAGGCTGCAGGGTGCATCGGGGTAACGCCTCCTGTGTCTTTTTCTTTTCGCTTCAGCCGTGTGTCTCTTCCCCTCCTCCTAGGCGTCCAATAGGACCACTTGTCCTTTCAGCCAATTGGGTGACGGGTATCAGACCCGCTTCCCGATTGGCAGGGAGTAGGCTCAGTGTTGTAATAGCGAATATCCATTCGCTGTTGTAACACACCTGGGTGGGCCTCGGACGCAATGCTCTGCACCCTGAGCCCACTCTATTTTAAAGCCTTTTAGAAATTCTGGCTCTAATCAGTGCATCAAAAAACACACAACGCCCATCACCGCCATTTGAATTCATGGGTTCGGTGTCCTGAAGCGCACACATTAGGGCCTCTTCGAGGTTCAGAAAGGTGTTTTTACGGGTCTGGTTCTTGGCTCTGGAGAATCTGATGTCGCGCACACACGACCGTTTTTCGGGTTGTAAAAAATGAAATTTTTAATGGTCTAGAAAAAAAAAAAAAAAGGTTCAACCCGATCGTTAAAACGGCCTTGCCCACACACGATCATGAAAAAAAAAAAATGCTCTAGCAAAGCGCGGTGACGTACAACACGTACGACGGCACTATAAAAGGGAAGTTCTATGCGGATGGTGCCACCCTTTAAGCTGCTTTAGCTGATTTTGTGTTAGTAAAATCCGATTCGCGCTTTTCTGTCTGTTACAGCGTGAAGAATGTGCTTACTCCATTACGAACGCTAGTTTTTACCAGAACGAGCGCTCCCGTTTTTATAACTTGCTTCTGAGCATGCGCGTTTTTTTTCACATCGTTAAAGCCTACACACGACCATTTTTTTACGACGTTAAAAACATTGTGAAAAATCACATGGTACCGTCACATGGTACCTTCAGTAGCCGTTACACTCATCAGAGAGACAGATCGCGTTGTAGCACGGCCTGTGGGGTGCGCACAAGGTGCATTCATGGAGGACTTTATATGATGTCCACCTGGAATGATGAATGTGCCGCCCAGCCATTAGTTGACTTTAGGCTGGGCAGGAACTGATTAAAACCAGCCAATGTTTATGTGCTGAGCAGTGCGTATATAAAGGGCGCCATGCTGGGTGCTCAAGGTTCATTCAGCGTTGTGTTGGGAAAGCAAATATGAATTTGGTTTCCTAACACTAAACCGCCTCTCAGCCAATCAGGTGCTCGGGTCTGTTACCTGTCATCTGATTGGCTGAAACGACAGGCACTGTGATTGGACGCCACCTATCAGGCGTCCCATCATATCAGAGGACGGGAAGAGAGGATGGGAGAAGACATAGAGAAGCATGGAGGACATCACTGCTGTGACCCGCTGCCCCACCGAGACAGGTAAGTGCCGAGCGGGCGGGGTATGAACACTGGCTGCAATCGGTGGCCAAAGTAGCGGCAATTGATGGGCACAAAAGCAGCAGTTGATGGGCACACTGGCAGCAGTTGATGGACACAGTAGCGCCAGTTGATGGACACAGTAACGCCAGTTGATGGACACAGTAGCAGCAATTGATGGGCACACTGGCAGCAACTGATGTGCACAGTAGCGGTAATTGATGAGCACACTGGCAGCAATTGATGGGTACTGTAGCAGCAATTGATGGGCACAATGGCAGCAATTTATGGGCACAATGGCAGCAATTGATGGGCACAATGGCAGCAATTGATGGGCACAATGGCAGCAATTGATGGGCACAATGGCAGCAATTGATGGGCACAATGGCAGCAATTGATAGGCGCAGTAGCTGCGTTTGATGGGCACAGTGGCTGCAATTAATGGGCACAGTGGCTGCAATTGATAGGCGCAGTAGCTGCGTTTGATGGGCACAGTGGCTGCAATTGATGTTTTTTTTTTTTCAGTTTGTTAGCGCGCCCCCCCCCCCCCCCCCCAAAATTTTTGAGCACCAGCCGCCTGGTGCTAAGAATGTGCTTACTGCATGCTCCTAACATGGTCCAAGCTGTGAAAGACAGCTCTTGGTCCTCGCTAAAAATTGGTAGACATGACAGTGGTCACATAATTGGCCAATCTCCCAACCGCGAGGAGCCAAGGAGTGCTTGGTTGGTGTTGAACATAGACAGCAAGCGCCCCCCTTGAATCCATTGTAGTCACGCACTTTCTTCAGTTTTCATGAATCAGTCTTTGTGTGTTTAATGCAATTTAATTGTTTGTAATAAATATTACTTAAAAAAAAAAAAGTGATTGCGTTAAGATGGACTCTGTCCAGGCAAGTCTGTATTTAATCGGCTAATTAAAATAATTGGGAAGCTTTCACTGTGCCAGAAGTGGAGAAACTTCACCAGTTTCATTATAGAGAAATGATGATCTTTTCCGCAGAAAAAAAGGATCGCTTATTCGATTATGTCCAGCTGCCGGCTGTCTCGCTCATCGATAAGTCACATGCGCCAAAATGAAAACATAGAGGCTTTGACGGAAAATAGATACTTCTTGAATCAATTGGGAGATGCTTCTTCTGCAGCTATTAAAAATGAAATAAAAAAGGGCAATTACATCATAGAGGGAGCCTATCTTTGCCAAAGCCGTAAGTCATGAATTTGTGTACCGTATTTGCCGGTGTATAAGGCGACCCACTAATTTTCCAGCTAAAATGTTGGTTTTGGGATATTCTCACCGTATAAGACGACCCCCTTCCTACTAGTCATGCCTCGCCTCACCTCACTTTGCCATTACATGCCTCACTGTGCCATTAAATGCCAGACTGTGCCACCATTACTTGCCAGACTGTGCCACCATTACATGCCTCACTGTGCCAATACATGGCTCACTGTGCCACCATTACATGCCTCACTGTGCCACCATTACATGCCTCACTGTGCCATTACATGCCTCACAGTGCTCCCACTACATGCCTCACAGTGCTCCCACTACATGCCTCACTGTGCCACCATTACATGCCTCACTGTGCCACCATTACATGCCTCACTGTGCCACCATTACATGCCTCACTGTGCCATTACATGTCTCACTGTGCCATTACATGCCTCACTGTGCCACCACTACATGCCTGACTGTGCCACCATTACATGCCTCACTGTGCCATTACATGCCTCACAGTGCTCCCACTACATGCCTCACAGTGCCACCATTACATGCCTCACTGTGCCACCATTACATGCCTCACTGTGCCAGCATTACATGCCTCACTGTGCCAGCATTACATGCCTCACTGTGCCTGTCTGTTAAAAATTTAGAACCTGCTCTATTTTTTCTCGTTGTTTTTCACGCTGTGAAAAACGGTTGTGTGTACACTTTAATGAGGGGGAAAAACATGCATGCTCAGAAGCAAGTTATGAGATGGGGAAATTAGCAAAAGCAGCCCAAAGGGTGGCGCCATTCGAATGGAAGTTCCCCTTAATAGTGTCGTCGTACGTGCTGTTGCCCGCACTTTGCTCAAGTATTTTTTATCACGATCGTGTGTATGCAAGGCAGGCTTGAGAGGAATCACGTCGAGAATTTTTTTTTCCCATGACATGAATAACGGTACGCGCCATAAGGTTCTCAATTATACGTATGTCAGGCTCAAATCCACTCCATAGACTGCCAACCAGGAACACCAATCACAGCTCAAATCTCACTCCAACCTTCCATACCATTGCACTCGAAAAACAAGAAGAAGACCCATGCTTCACATAGTGTAAATATGACAAAGACTCTTTGGGCCAGATTCTCAAAGGAATTACGCCGGTGTATGTACACATACACCGGCATAATTTGAAATTCCCGCCGGCGTATCATTGTTTTCTATTCTGAAAACATGATACGCCGGTTTTAAGCTTGGATCCGACTGATGTAAGTCATTTACACCGTCGGATCCTAAATGCAATACTACGCCGGCCGCTAGGTGGCATTTACGTCGATTTCACCATCGAATATGCAAATAAGCCGATACGCCGTTTCTCGAATGTTTTTACGCCGCGGCAACATAGTTTACGTAGGTTGCGTACACGTAAGGTTACCCCTGCTATATGAGGGGTAACCTTACATCAGTCCGCCGTATGCCATGTTAAGTATGGCCGTCGGGTTAGCGTTGGCTTTTTCCGTCGTTTACATCGTTTACGTAACGCGTCATGAATAGGGACGTGCATTAATTACGTTCACGTCGCAACCTATGTATTTGCGGCGTATTATGGAGCATGCGCAGCGGCCTACATTTAAGGCCTGTGCATGCGCAGTTTGTTCGGCACGGGGGCGCGCTTAATTTAAATACAGCATGCCCCCTCCTTCACTATTTGAATCACGCGTCCTTACGACGCCGCATTTACGCTACGCCGCCGAAAATTACGGAGCAAGTGCTTTGAGAATAAGGCACTTGCTCCAGTAATTTGCGTAGGCGTAGCGTAAATGCGATACGATACGCTACGCCGCCAGATACGCAATTTTTTAAGAATCTGGCCCTTTATTATTAGCTAAAATGCACTCATATTGATGGAAAATAAAAGGAATAACGGCGCCGTATACCACATCAAAACGTCCAAATTCTGCTGGTGTGGACACTTTTTGGTGCATGTTGACGTCACATAGAGTTGCTCCGCCCGACACATTTAGTCAAAGATGACGTAATGACGTCACAGTACCTCTGACCAACGCATTTCATCAGAGATGACGTCACCCAATGCAAGGATGCTACGCCAGGTAATAACACAATAAAAACTCTAAGGCCGTGTACACACGGCAGAGAACCTCGACGGGCAGAACACATCGTTCCGCCCGTCGAGGTTCTCTGCCGGCCGTCGAAATCGGCGACCCGCCCGTCGGGAATGGCAACCAGCCATTCATCCAGGCGGGCCGTCGAGCAAATAGAGAGCGTGCTCTTTATTTCTGCTCAACGGGATTCCCAACGGGATGCTCGGCGAGAGCGTACACACGGCCGAGGTCCTCGCTGGAATGCAGCTTCCAGCGAGGTTCTCGCTGGTTTCCAGCGAGAACCTCGGTCGTGTGTACGCCACCTCACAGTGCCTTGGATGAACATAAAAAGAAAACCAAGCCTTGATTTAAATCCAAGATGGCCTCCAAAATATTCAAAAGGCAACCAAGCCTCACTTTAAAAACAAGATGACCCTGATGACCGGAACCCAAGCCATGCCGTCATCTTTAATAGAAACCTGATAGAGGTTCTAATGTTTCCCTCATTCGATGCAAAATTGAAAATTATTTGGGCTTTAAATATACTTTAACTCCCAGAGCACATATAGCAGTTGGTTGCTGATGACATCACTGGAAAATGTTGCTGCACTCAGGGCTTTATGAAATGTGTGAAGTTAGTTTAATATTAGACTTTCCTATGAAAATCTTTTGCCTTTAATTTTGTCCGTTCAGCAAAGCAGTAACTCGTGCAACTTGAGGAATATAACACCGCGGCGTTAAAGAGAGATAAAATGTATGCAGTATAAAACAAAAAATTTCTTTCCATAAAATATGCAGACCTGATTAGGTCCCCAAAGGCTTTGCGTGTTTAAAGCCAATTGTTTTTTTTGTTAGCTCAGTGTATAATAACAGAGAGTGCGAGGTACAGCTATGCATAAAAATATTCTTCAATATAAAGTTTTATGGTGCTGCCAATAAATAGTGCACTGTCTGATGTTAGGCCGCGTACACACGATCGAATTTATCTGCTGAAACCGGTCCGACGGACCGTTTCAGCAGACAAATCCGATCGTGTGTACGGGCTAGCAGACAGGTTTTTCCAGCAGACAAGTTTTAAAGCATGCTTTAAAACTTGTCTGCTGGAAACCCATCCGTCCGACATGTCCGCTGGTTAGTACGCCTAACCAGCGGACAAAAATCTCCCACATGCGCCGAATGGATTTGACGCATGCGTGGAGGTATTTTACTTCCTGGAGTGGTGACGTGGCGGCGTCAACGTCATCGCCACGTCACCGCGCTGTCTGTCCGCTGGGATTTTGGTTTGATTGTGTGTACACTGATCAAACCAAAATAGCCCAGCAGACATGTCTGATGAAAACGCTCTGTCAGACCGTTTTCATCAGATAAATGTCATCGTGTGTACAGGGCCTAAGAAAAATGCAGAATTTAAAGGAAGAGTCCATCCAAAATGTTTTTTAAAATTGTGACAGTCTATTTTCAGAACCAAGTTATCCCTTCATCAGGGAGCCGCCAACTGGAATACCTTTAGCCCCGCTCCTGAGATCGTCACGGTATGGCCTTGCACAGCTATGCTGCCTCCAGCAGTTATATGGGGAATGCAATTGCATCTATGTTCATTTCTTTTGCTTCCCAAAAATCAGCTTGTGGTGTAACAAATCACAGCACAGTGATTGGACACAAGAGGCGGGATTTATGATTTCTCCAATCACAAGGAGGGGGCGGGGATTGTGCTCCTCCAGACATTCCCGGCCAGGACAAGTACTGTCGGTGAGTAAAGCGGTGATGTGCATTAGATTGGCCCAGGGGTGGCTGTGTCAGTTTTATTCTGGGACACTGTATTGTCCTGGAATGACTGTGCCCGGGACAGACCTGCAAAATGCGGGGACTGTCCCGGGCAATCCGGGACATGTGGTCACCCTATGAGTCGCTCCTATTAGAACGGTTCCATTAAATAGAGCGGAGCGCGACTTTTCAGGCGGCTGAGTCGCCTGACGATTCGCCCCTGGGTGAACCGGCTCTGAGGTACTTGGATAGCTGCAATGTAGCAATCTCAGGAGGCAGAGGAGCCAGGCCCAGTGGCGTCGCTATGGGGGTGCAGACAAAAAAAATATGGTTAAGCCCACTAAGTGCTTTTTTTTACCACTATTTCTTTATATTGGCTTTTGGAATTTACAAAGGCAGCAATTTAGAAATCAGATGAAAGGTTTAGTGCTGGGAAATACTTTTTGATAGAAAGAAAGTTGATTTTATATACAACTATATAGATCAGACCAAAATGAGGGACAAATGAGGAGGACATTGCTCCAAATCAGGCACAGTCCCTCGAATTTAGGGATAGCTGGGAGCTATGGTTGTGTGAATGGCAGGGGCTGCTGTTGCTTAGATTTCTTGGGGGGAGGGGCAGCCCACAGCCCCCACCTAGCCAGCCTCCTCCCCCACCAGCCAGCCAACCACCCCCACCATTGTCACTTGATCAATCAATCGCCGATTCGCTCCCCCGTCGCCTGCCAGTCCCACACTTACACCATCCAGGTTACGGCTTTGGCGGCTCCCCCCCCCCTGTGTCTCCTCGCGAGTCCCAGCAGTTGCTTCCCGGGCCAATCAGGACCTAGGACTCCTAGCCAATTGGGTGTCAGGACCCGCTTCCTGATTGGCAGGGAGGAGAAACAGGAAGACATTAGCTAATATAAATTTGCTAATGTGGCACAACTGGGTGGGCTCTGGGTGCAGTGCTCTGCCTCAGGCTCTAATCATGTGCTTAAAAAAAAAAAAATCTATGTAGATTAGGGGGCCGGGCGCATGGACTGCGAGGGCGGCGATCCCAAATGAGCAGCCGCCACTAGTGGATGGTAACGCATAACAAATGTTAATACAACTTGACTGAATATGTGGAAAAAATGCTTTAAGCAGGGATGCTAATCAATTCCTACACAGATGACCACTAGAGGGAGTCCTTAGATCTGTATTTGAAACACAAATATGAGACCTTTTAGCTAAACACGTGCTCACTGATAATACACTTTCTGTATATCTGTCTTATTTTGCACATTGATGAGCGACTGCTAGAGTTAAATAAGATGTAGAGAGCTCTGAGGCTTCTTTAATTATCACTGGTGTTCTAGAGGTCAGAACAATAACATGAAAGCCCAGGTGATTCCTCCGTTGGGGTGGCAGGGGAAGCGCTAAAACGCATACAGATCTGGTGAATTACAATGAACTAATCATGCAAGCCTGTCTGAAAATTACATTTCCATTCCTGAGAACGGGCTAATTAAGGTCACCTCTCTGGAACACATAAATAAGCTTGTTTGTTTTTTTGTCCTATGGCTCCGCTGCTTTGTATGTCTTCATATTAGCGGATTAGTTATTTGTGAAAAAAAGAAACGCATGCGTGGGGCGGGGGGTAAATTCACATGCATTTTCCTTGTCCCCTAAGTGGAACCTGTTGATATTTAGAATTTATTTTAACAACGGGATTTGTTCGGCTTTGAGGGCGGATCGACATTTAAAGCTAAGTAAACAAGTTTCAATGACTCCTGCGAGGTAATAAAGAGACGCCGAATGAAAAAAGCACATCACCGGCAAATTACCCTTTATACCCCCGCTCTGTTCAAGAGCCACAGCGGCCTGAAAAATGTTCACATCGGCAGGGCCGATCTTAGGGTCACAGGCGCCTGGGTGCAGAAATATTTCTGGCGCCCCCCACATGGGCGTGGTCATTTTACTAACTCCTCCCCTTTACAAATGTTTCTATGGCAATGACTCAACCACAGAGATGCTCCCCCACAAAGTTTTCATTACCCTGGGATCCTTACATGATCTCTTAACAATAAACAAAACACAGGAAGAGAAGCAGAGTACTTGATTGGGACCTGGAGGTGGACCTCTGTGATGGACACAGAGAGGGCTTCTGTTAGAAAGACTCCCAGACATACTACAGACATGATACAGGAGATGGTCAGAGACTGCAGACATTGTACAGGAGACGGTCAGAGACTGCAGACATTGTACAGGAGACGGTCAGAGACTGCAGACATTGTACAGGAGACGGTCAGAGACTGCAGACATTGTACAGGAGACGGTCAGAGACTGCAGACACAGTACAGGAGATGATCAGAGACTGCAGACATAGTACAGGAGATGATCAGAGACTGCAGACTTAGTACAGGAGATGGTCAGAAACTGCAGACATAGTACAGGAGATAATCAGAGACTGCATACATAGTACAGGAGATGATCAGAGACTGCAGACACAGTACAGGAGATGATCAGAGACTGCAGACACAGTACAGGAGTTGGTCAGAGACTGCAGACATAGTACAGGAGATGGTCAGAGACTGCAGACATAGTAAAGGAGATGGTCAGAGACTGCAGACATAGTAAAGGAGATGGTCAGAGACTGCAGACATTGTACAGGAGACGGTCAGAGACTGCAGACACAGTACAGGAGATGATCAGAGACTGCAGACATAGTACAGGAGATGATCAGAGACTGCAGACTTAGTACAGGAGATGGTCAGAAACTGCAGACATAGTACAGGAGATAGTCAGAGACTGCAGACATAGTAAAGGAGATGATCAGAGACTGCAGACACAGTACAGGAGATGATCAGAGACTGCAGACACAGTACAGGAGTTGGTCAGAGACTGCAGACATAGTACAGGAGATGGTCAGAGACTGCAGACATAGTAAAGGAGATGGTCAGAGACTGCAGACATAGTAAAGGAGATGGTCAGAGACTGCAGACATTGTACAGGAGACGGTCAGAGACTGCAGACATAGTAAAGGAGATGGTCAGAGCAGCATTAGTTCTGGACGGACACACACCTATATTTAGAACACTAGTTCTGAATGGACACAAACAAGGAGAGAAGGAGGGAGGGGAGAACTCTGCCACTTCGCGCCACCACCTCTGCAGGCGCCTGGGTGCAAAGCACCCTGTGCACCCTGCCTAGGATCGGCCTTGCACATCAGACATGTTGGCTTGTTAAACGCCTGTATCATTCAATTTCTTGCTCTGATTTCACTGCACGCTGTGAGCTTCTCACAATGTGTAATAGAAGTTTCAGCAAGGCAGATAGAACCCTGTTATTCCCTGGCAAGAGGATGGCCAGCAGGGAAGTAAAGAAAGTCATACGCTTGGGTGGGCATACGCATGTATATAATATACGTGTATGTGTATATATATATATATATATATATATATATATATATATATATATATATATTGTTACATATCTGGTCCCGACGTCCACTTCTATACCAATCTGCCGGGCAATGTAATTGCTGGGAATCGCAGCACAAGGATTACTCCGCCTGGGCCCAAAAATCTTCAAATTTGTATAAAAGTGGAAGTCAGGACAATGATTACATTGTGGGAACTGCTGAATAAAGATAAGAGCTTGTGACTGATAACATTTAAAGAGAAGGATGGGTGGATGAGACAGAAGTCTCAAATAATGTCTTTAAAAGGGTTGTAAAGGAAATAAATGTTTTGCCTAAAATGAATGTCTGCAAGGTAGACGGACAGAATAGTGTAACGATTCTGTTAAAAAACAAGTAAATACAGGCATACCCCGCTTTAAGTACACTCACTTTACATACACTCGTGAGTAAGGACATACCCGTGAGTGTATGTAAAGTGCCTTAACCACTTAAGCCCCGAGCCTGTTTTTCAGATTCGGTGTTTACGAGACTAAAACATTTTTTTTTTGCTATAAAATTACTTAAAACCCCCAAACATTATATATATATTTTTCTAACACCATAGAGAATAAAATGGCAGTCATTGCAATACTTTTTGTCACATAGTATTTGCGCAGCGGTCTTACAAGCGCATTTTTTTGGGGGAAAAAATAACTTTTTTAAATTAAGAAATAAGACAACAATAAATTTGGCCCAATTTTTTTACATATTGTGAAAGATAATGTTACGCCGAATAAAATGATACCCAACATGTCACGCTTAAAAATTGTGTGGCATGGCGTCAAACTTTTAACCCTAAAAATCTCGATAGGCGACGTTTAAAAAATTCTACAGGTTTCATTTTTTGAGATACAGAGGAGGTCTAGGGCTAGAATTATTGCTCTCACTCTAACGATCGCGGCAATACCTCACTTGTGTGGTTTGAACACCGTTTTCATATGCGGGCGCTACTCACGTATGCGTTCGCTTCTGCACGTGAGCTCGTCGGGATGGGGCGATTTTAAAAAAATATATGTTTTTCGTATTTATTTTTATTTATTTTACCAATTTTTAACACTAAAATAAAAAAATAAAAAAAATTATCACTTTTATTCCTATTACAAGGAATGTAAACATCCCTTGTAATAGAAAAAAGCATGACAGGTCCTCTTAAATATGAGATCTGGGGTCAAAAAGACCTCAGATATTATATTTAGGCTTAAATGCAAAATAAATAAATAAATAAAATGTAAAATTTTATTTTTCAAATGACTTAAAAAAAAAATGTCTCTTTAAGACGCTGGGCGGGACTGACGTTTTGACATCACTTCCGCCCAGCAGAGCTACGGGGACGGGTGAGGGAAATTTTTCCCTCACTCGCATTACCACTGAGCACGGGAGAGGACCTGATCGCCTCCGCCGCTACCGACGGCTCCGGTAAGCGGCGGAGGGCAGCGGGAGGGGGGGCCCTCGCCCGCCACCGATAACGGTGATCTCGCGGCGAATCCGCCATGGAGACCGCCATTATCGTTTGACCGACCGCCCACTGAAGAGATGGATATCTTGGTTGTGGCAGCAGCTGTCGGCAAGTGGTTAAATGTACTGTACAGACATTTTGCAGCTGCAGTAAAAGGAGCTGAAGCTCAGAGAGCATAGCCCGCCGTGTTCCAGTGTGCTCCTGACACCCCCACTACAGCCCCTGAGACCTTAACTACAGCTCCTAACACCCCCCTGACCCCCCACTACACCCTATAAGTGAAAAAAAGGTATTGTTTCACTTTAAGTACATTATCGCTTTACATACATGCTCTGGTCCCATTGTGTACTTAAAAGTGGGGTATGCCTGTACCTATTAAATTCCTTCATCTATATTACCTCCGGCATTCTAGTTTCTTCTCTCTCATTCACTTCCTGGTTTGCAGCACTCGTTCATGTAACTACATTTCCCAATATGCATTGCGGCACACCCAGTTATTCACACCTCCTTGAAGTCTCTCAGGCCCCGTACACACGACCAAGTTTCTCGGCAGAATCCAGCGAGAACCTCGATGGGAGACGTATTCTGCCGAGAAAACCGGTCGTGTGTACACTTTTCGCCGAGCATCACGTCGGGAAGCTCGTCGAGCCAAAAAGAGAGCATGCTCTCTATTTCCTCGTTGTTCTATGGGGAAATTTGGCTCGATGAGCTTTTCGACAGCTGAACGGGAACCTCGACAGGCGGAACGATGAGTTTAGCCCGACGAGTAACTCGGTCGTGTGTACGCGGCCTAACACGTAGAGAGCGTCTTGCCGCACAGATGTAGTTCCCAGGAGGGGGCGAGCACGTCACTGACCACCGCAGTAAAGTCTCCCTTCACGGTGGTGAGTAACAATCAGACAAGCAGGAAGTAAACAGAACAGAGAAGAAATGGAGCAACTTCTGAGCAAAAACGAACAATGAGGAAGTGAAAAGAGGAATGTCTGCAGGTAAAGGATGCTTATTATGAAAAAAAAATGTTTCCCTTACAACCCCTTTAAGGGAGAATCAACAACAGGGTCGAATGGAATAATGAAAAAGGCTTTATTGATGAATACATACACAATTCAATATTAAGAAGTCCATTTGGGGTGGTACATAGACCTCCCGACCTTCCTCCAATGTAAAGATATCTGTAAAAACTACATACAAAATATCAATGTTGTATAATTAAAACATAAAAAAATGCTATGAGACAGACCAACCGCTTCTAACTGAAAATGAACACCTCTCACTCTGTGTAATAAAATATCCAATATGGAGATATGACTTTGGATATCAAAGTTGCATGACAAGTCGTTCAGTCCTTCCACATGTTTTCCAATGACAACCATTCATATATGTGCAACTTAGTTGCAGCAACTTCAAAGTAGTTCATGCACTATTTTGGTCCGACTTTCATGCAACTTGAGGGCCATAGACTTCGATGTTAACCCTCAGAAGTTGCATGAAACTCGTACCTACAATGCAACTTGTTTGCGACACTTGTCCATTATCACTGGTCAAACCCAAAGTCGTATCCAGGTTGCACCTATCCAAAGTTGCATCAAATTTGCACCAAAATTGCAGCGCAACTTGTGTGAATGGAGCCTTAGTCTCCTTTCAGGCCCGGTTGACACTAGTGTGATGCCAGAAATTGCATGTGATTTGCACCGCATTGCTCTTCATATCAGATGTGATGTCTGTGCAATGCGATTTCAGCCATACAAATGGTATTGCTGAAATCACATCACATTCACAGCAAAATGGTGCAGGACCCTTTTTTTGGTCCAGCACAGGAATCGGATCGCATAGGTGTTCACACCTATGCGATCTGATTCCTGCACCATTTCACAGTTCGCATTGTGACCTGTGAACCGATCTGGGGGTTTACATTGATGCCCGCAGCGATTTGCAGAACCACTGTGCAATTCAGGTGCGATTCGGGAACCCGCACTGGATTTGCAGGGTTCTCGCATCGCACTAGTGTGAACCGGGCCATACACTTGAGCGACTTGTCCTGCGACTTGGGACTGCAAAGTAACATTACAGTTGTACCCCATGATTTCCATTGAGTACCATTTCATATCTGTGCGTCTTTAAATCTCAGGCCACGTACACACGATCAGACCGGTCTGATGAAACTGGTCCGATGGACCGTTTTCATCGGACCAGGCTAAAGTGGTCTGATGGTCTGATGTGCGTACACACCATCGCACCAAAAATCCAATCAGACCAGAACGCGGTGACGTAGAACACAACGACGTGCTGAAAAAACCAAGCATGCGTCGACTTGATTCTGAGCATGCGCGGGTTTTTGGTCCAATGCTTTTGCGTACTAGCCATCGAATCTGTCTGTCGGACAGATTTTAAAGCAAGTTTTAAAACTTTGGTCCGATGGGCCGTACACACCATCGAACTGGTCCGATGAAACTACGCGGCCATACTGACTGCAAAGTAGTCCCTGCAGTACTTTGGTCTGACTTTGATGCACCAAAATTGTGTCAAAGTCGCAGAAAAAATCATTATAAAAATATCAGTAAAAAACTGTGAGAAACAAATAAGGTAAGCCTTATTATAGGTTTACCTGTAGGTAAAAGTTGTAAAAACTACTATACAACCGCTTTATTTATTATTTTTAGCTCGAAAATTTGTAAATTCGAATATTTGAAAATTAGAAAATGTATAAATTCAAAATTCAAAAATCCGGAATTTCGGAAATTGAAAATAAGAATGAAAATTCAAAAGAACGAAAATCTGAAATAATAACTATTACTAAATTAAAATTAGTGTTGAGCAGAATATGCCATATTCGATTTCGCGATATATCTTGAATATATAGTCGAATATTCGAGATATATTCGCTAAATACGAATATTCGTGATATTTTTTGAACATGAAATGATGGCGAATTTTCGCTATTGCGAATGCGAATGCGAATGCGAAATTTCGAGAAATGCGGAATGGAGCACTCTGATTGGCTCAGAATATTCGTGATATTTTACAATACAAAATAATTGCGAATATTCGAGAAATGCGGAAGGAGCACTCTGATTGGCTCAGAATATTCGTGATATATTACAATACACAATAATTGCGAATATTCGAGAAATGCGGAATGGAGCACTCTGATTGGCTCAGAATATTCGTGATATATTACAATACACAATAATTGCGAATATTCGGCAAATGCGGAAGGAGCACTCTGATTGGCTCAGAATATTCGTGATATATTACAATACACAATAATTGCGAATATTCGAGAAATGCGGAAGGAGCACTCTGATTGGCTCAGAATATTCGTGATATATTACAATATAAAATAATTGCGAATATTCGAGAAATGCGGAATGGAGCACTCTGATTGGCTCAGAATATTCGTGATATATTACAATACAAAATAATTGCGAAATTTCGAGAAATGCGGAATGGAGCACTCTGATTGGCTCAGAATATTCGTGATATATTACAATACAAAATAATCGCGCGATATCGCTATTGCCGAATAATCGCATTGCGATTTTTCGGCAATATAAAATGAGCGCTGCAGCTACTCGGCCCAAGGTCTCTAATCATACCAGCAATGCTTTTAGACATCGATGTGGATCTCTAGGATGTGATCTGTTCTAAAAAAAAAAATTGAAAAAATACGAATATTCGAAATAGCGAATATTCGCCGCGATATTCGTGTTATTCGCGAATACTCGAATATGCAATATTCGTAGCGAATATTCGCAATGCGAATATTCGTGAGCAACACTAATTAAAATTATAGGTATTGGAATTTCCTTATAATTTTGGCTGTTAGAGAACGTAACGAATACGAACTTATTTAACCACTTGTCAACCGCCCGCCGTCAAATGACAGCGGAAGGAAGCCGCTAGGGGGCACACGCGTGCACCCGCTGCTTTGCTGGGATCCCGATGCACGTGCCCCACGGCAACGATCTCCGCCGGGCACACGCGATTGCCCAGTAACTGAACGGGGACGTGGAGCTCTGTGTGTAAACCCAGAGCTCCACGTCCTGTCAGGGAGAGAGGAGACCGATCTGTGTACATAGGGACACAATCGGTCACCTCCCCCAGTCACCCCCCTCCCCCTACAGTTAGAACACAAACTAGGCTATTTAACCCCTTCCCCGCCCCCTAGTGGTTAACCCCTTCCCGTCACATTTATACAGTTATCAGTGCATATTTATAGCACTGTTCTCTGTATGAATGTGATTGGTCCCAAAAATGTCACAAAAGTGTCCGATGTGTCCGCTATAATGTCGCAATCCCAAGAAAAAAAATCGCAGATCGCCTTCATTACTAGTAAAAAAAAAAATAATAAAAATGCCATAAAGCTATCCCCTATTTTGTAAGCGCTATACATTTTGCGCAAACCAATCGATAAATGTTTATTGCATTTTTTTTTTTACCAAAAATATGTAGAAGAATACGTATCGTCCTAAACTGAGGAAAACATTTTTTTTATATATTTTATGGGATCCCAGGGAGGTCAGGATCGGCACTGGTGGTCACCCTACCCCTGCGCACGCCTATGAAACAAACAGATGCCTGTTCTGACAGGGGAGGAGAGAGAGATCTGCTGTTCCTAGTGATCTCCCTATACCTCCAGTCAGCCCCCTCCCCCCATTTAACCCCTTGATCACCACTGATGTTAATCCCTTCCCTGCCAGTGACATTTATACAGTAATCAGTGCATTTTTATAGCACTGATTGCTGTATAAACGTCACTAGTTCCAAAAAGTGTCTAAAGTGTCCGATCTGTCTGCCGCAATGTCGCAGTCTCGCTAAAAATTGCAGATTGCCACCATTACTAGTAACAAATTTTAATAAAAATGCCATAAATCTATCTTACACTTATTGATTTTTTTTAATTGGGGGGGGGGGGATATTTATTATAGCAAAAAGTAAAACAAATATATATATATATATATATATATATATATATATATATATATATATATATATATATATATATATATATATATATATTTATATATTTATATATAATTTTAATGTCTCTCTTATTGTCTCTCTTTTGTTTATAGTGCAAAAAAATAAAAACTACCAAAAGAAAGCTCTAATTGTGTGGGGAAAAAAAATCATAAATTTGATTTGAGTACAGCATCGCACGACCGTGCAATTATCAGTTAAAGCCACGTAGTGCCGTATCGAAAAAAAATGGCCTGGTCATTGAGGGGGGAAATCTTCCGGTCCTTAAGTGGTTAAACCCTTATGCCACGTACACACGGTCGTTTTTTGCGATGAAAAAAAACGACGTTTTTTGTGAAGTAAAAAACGACGTTTTTGAAACGTCACTTTCAAAGACGATGTTGCATACACACCATCGTTTTTTTCACAAAAAGTGAGGTTACGTTCACCACACTTTTCCATTTAAGCTCGCTTCATAACTAGCTTCTGGGCATGCGCGGGTTGAAAAACGTTGTTTTAAACGACGTTTTTGCTACACACGGTGACTTTTTGTGAAACAAAAAACGACGTTTTGAAAAACGACACAAAAAATTCAAACATGTTGGAATTTTTTTTTGGTCGTTTTTTTGAAGACAAAAAACGACGTTTTGCCCACACACGATCAATTTAAATAACGTTTTAAAAAACGTCGTTTTTTTCATCGCAAAAAACGACCGTGTGTACGCGGCATTACAGATGCAAATTTATATAATGAAAATGAGTGGCTAGGAACAGGGAAAAGTTGAAGTACTTTCTGTCTTATTAGAGGACTTGTTTGGTATTTCTAGGAGACATTGTACCGGGATGATCGGATTGTGCTGAGTTTGTGATCGGAGCTGTTTGTTAGTATGGGAAGCTAGATGGCAGCAAATTCCCTCCATGATGACCATTATAATAGAAAATACCAAGCCATTATACCTGTAAGGCCGCGTACACACGGCAGAGAACCTCGACGGGCAGAACACATCGTTCCGCCCGTCGAGGTTCTCTGCTGGCCGTCGAAATCGGCGACCCGCCCGTCGGGAATGGCAACCAGCCATTCATCCAGGCGGGCCATCGAGGAAATAGAGAGCGTGCTCTCTATTTCTGCTCGACGGGCTTCCCGACGGGAAGCTCGCCGAGACCGTACACACGGCCGAGGTCCTCGCTGGAATGCACATTCCAGCGAGGTTCTCGCTGGTTTTCAGCGAGAACCTCGGCCGTGTGTACGCCGCCTAACAAGATTTAAATCTCCACGTTACTTACACTTCATTTTTATTATATTGATGCAAGTCATTTATAAAGCCTATGTAAACAATAGAGCGCATAAAAAAATAAAAAAAAATACATTATTTAAAAGAATAATTAATATTCTGACATCACACGTCCAGCCCCGCCCCCTACAGTTAGAAACATATATGAGGTCACACTTAACCCATTTAGCGCCCCCTTGTGGTTAACTTCTAAACTGCAATTGTAATTTTCACAGTAATCAGTGCGTTTTTATAGCACTTTTCGCTCTGAGAATGACAATGGTCCCAGAAATGTGTCAAAAGTGTCCGATGTGTCCGCCATAATGTCACAGTCACGAAAAAAAATCGATGAACACCGCCATTAGTAGTAAAAAAAAAATATATTATTAAAAATGCAATAAAACTATCACCTATTTTGTAAACGCTATAAATTTTGCGCAAACCAATCGATTTTGTTTACCAAAAATAGGTAGAAGAATACGTATCGGCCTAAACTGAAGTTTTTTTATATCTTTTTTGGGGATATTTATTACAGCAAAAAGTAAAAAAATATGGCATTTTTTTCAAAATTGACGCTTTTTTTTGTTTATAACGCAAAAAATAAAAACCACAGAGATGATCAAATATCGCCAAAAGAAAGCTCTATTTGTGGGAAAAAAAGGACGCCAATTTTGTTTGTGAGCCATGTCGCAATTGTCAGTTAAAGCGATACAGTGCCAAATCGCAAAAAGGAGCAAGGTCCTTAACCTGCATAATGGTCCGGGTCTTAAGTGGTTAAGCACTTGCCAACTGCGCTATAGAAGATATACTGCTACAGGGCGGCAGGATCACGTGTGTATATGTGATCCTGCACTTCCAGGTAGCGGGCGCAAATTTGCACTGCCGCTGCTAGCTCACTCTTGCTGTGATTATACACAGCTGAAGTTGATCAGCAGGTACCACAGACTTAATGTCCCCCGACACCCGCCAATCATTCGGTACAGAGGCAGAACGGCGGTCTGCCTATGTAAACAAGGCAGATTGCCGTTCTGTCAGTAGGGAAGGCATGGATCCTGTATTCCTGCAAAGCAAGGGAGAAGGATCAATGCCTCCCCCTAGTAAAAGCCCCTTTCACACTGTACAAAAACACTGGTTAGGCACACAGTTAACCCTTTGGTCACCCCTGATGTTAACCCCTTCCCAGCCATTGTCATTTGTAAAATGACAGTGCATATTTTTAGTACTAATCACTGTATGAGTGTGATTGGTTCAAACAATTAATTGGATGATAAAATCAGCAGAGCTTCCCCTCATTTAAGATCTTCCCCTTAGATTTACAGCGACTGCACTTCCAAGTGCACTTTCAGTGCAATTTCAAGTGTACTTTGCACTTGTAGTGCAAAGTGTATTTGCCTTTAGTAAATAACCCCCATTGTGTGTGTGTATATATATATATATATATATATATATACACACATCGTTTTTTCTTTTTCTTACCAACCCCACAGCACAGACGTCATTTATTGATCAGGGGAAATTACAGGTTTTTTTTTCCTTACCAACCCCACGACACAGACATCATTCAAGGATCGGGGGAAATCAATACCATGCTAGTTTATAATACACTGGAACCTTGGATTACAAGCAAAATCTGTTCCTGTGGAATGCTTGTAATCCAAAGCACTCGCACATCAAAACGAGATTCCCCATAGAAGTCAATCGAAACTAAGATCATTTATTGCACCACCAGAAGTGGAGCATGAGCGTGCGTGGCAGGACCCGAAAGACGGTGATTCATCTTCCGCATTGACTTCTATGGCATGCTACACCGCATGTGGTCAGAGGTAGGGAGCGCCGGAGAGCCTCGGAAATACTCGAGACAGCTTGGCTGATCTCGGAAACTCCTTTGCAAGGTTCGGAAACACTCGGGATAGGAGTGTTTCCGAACAGCTCGGAACGGCTTCGAATCGTTCCGAATGTCACCAGCCCCCCCACACATCTGGCCATATGGGGTACTGCACACATCATTAGCTTGAATTCTGCTAGTTTTGCCAGACAACACTCGCAAATCAGGTCAGGATTTAAAAAAAAAAAGTTGCTCGTTATTCAAAGCGCTTGTTAACCACGTTAATCATAAACCAAGGTTCCACTGTACAGTATGTGCAAAAGCCTACGATCAAGAACATAAAACCAACATTTAAAAGATGAATATCAGAGGGAGGATCTGATATTTTTTTTTTCTGCTGTTATGGGAAGTGATCTGTGCATTTAGGTACACTATACGTAATATGCTTAGTGCATATTTACATTATGTGATTTGAAAATCTTTTTTCGCTTAAAGTGGATGTAAACCCCCCCCCCCCCCCCAATTTTTTTTTTTTGATGTCACAATGTAGAGTATAAGATTTCCTATCATCTGTGCCCAGTCTTTCCACACAGAGTTAATCCAGATCTGAGTAATCCTCTTTTATTGTTTAGTGCAAATTAACAGAATTCCAGATAAATACTTGCCAAATTATAAAGTCCGTTTCTGTCTTCTTGTAAGAGGTTATTTACATATCTAGCTTGGACATGTTTATCATATGCTATGTTATGTTTATCATAACATGAGGTGATCCAAAGTTCATTGTATATTAACAGGATGTGTTATGTGGGGGAGGGGTGGATTTCTTACTTTTTATACCTTATGTTATGATAAACATAACATAACATATGATAAATATGTCCTAGCTAGATATGTAAATAACCTGTCACTCAAAGCAAGAAGAGAGAAACAGAGGGCCAGATTCACAGAGCCCTTACTCCGGTCTATCTCCTGTTAGACCGGAGTAATTTCAGATCCTTTTGAATCCTCAAACCATGATACGAAGCTTCGGGCTTCGATCCGACAGGCTTACGTCTTCGTACGCCTTCGGATCTACGCTGCAATCTTTTTGCGGCCGCTGGGTGGAGTTCGGGTCGTTTTCCGCGTCGGGGTATGCAAATGAGCTTTTTCCGGCGATCCACGAAGTTACGATCGTCCTTCGCAATCTCTTACGGCATCTGTCAAAAAAAATACAAGAGAGAGATGCGCCAAACTAAGTGCAGTATGTCGTTTTTTAATCAGTAATAAATTGATACAATAAAGTAACTACTCACAAACATGGAGTAATATAGGCATTGGTGTGGCTATGAGGCCGGGGTCATCATAAGAGGTTCCTCCGGAAAAGGTTTCTTCGTCCCAGGCTTGTGAGCCGCAAGTGTGGTATAGTAAAGGAAGGAGACCAGGAAGAGCCGTCTGATGTGGCGTGCGTTCCACCGTGGAGCGCGGCGTATCGTCGTCGCCCCGGAAGTGACGCGAGGGACCCGGCCAGCCGATCCGATTGGCTGGCCGGGTCCCTCGCGTCACTTCCGGGGCGACGACGATACGCCGCGCTCCACGGTGGAACGCACGCCACATCAGACGGCTCTTCCTGGTTTCCTGTGTCCACTATACCACACTTGCGGCTCACAAGCCTGGGACGAAGAAACCTTTTCCGGAGGAACCTCTTATGATGACCCCGGCCTCATAGCCACACCAATGCCTATATTACTCCATGTTTGTGAGTAGTTACTTTATTGTATCAATTTATTACTGATTAAAAAACGACATACTGCACTTAGTTTGGCGCATCTCTCTCTTGTATTTTTTTTGTATTTTTTTTGGCTCTTCTAGAGGCTTGCTTCTGCTTCAGGTGCTGCCGCTAAGTTCCCACATCTATCTAACTGCTGAAACTGGACTGTCCGGAGTATTTTGTTACCATATGGACTTATACTGATTGATGTTTATTTTAACTCTTATTTTAAGACTAGGTTGCTTGCTCAAACTGATTGTGCGCCACAAATTTATTTTTTCTCCTACGGCATCTGTAGTCATCTTTTTGCTGCGTAAAGTTCTACCAGCTATTAGCTGGTCTATAGTTAGACGGCCCATGTTAAGTATGGCCGTCGTTCCCGCATTGAATTTCACTTTATTTTTTATTTTTTGCTTAAGTCGTCCGGGAATAGGAATGGACGTAAACGACGCTACTCAAAAAAAAAATGATGTAACGACGTTATTTCGCGTAATGCACGGCGGGAGATTTCAGAACGGAGAATGCGCAGTTCGATCGCCGCGGGGATGCGCGTAATTTAAATGCTTCACGCCCCATAATCGCGTATTTCGATTCTGCCACGAGAAATACACTACGCCGCCGTACCTTACGGGCCGAAATCTACCTGAATTTGTCTTAGAGCCAGGTAAAATACGGCGGCGTAATGTATCTCTGATACTCTGCGCCAATGTAATTGTATGTGAATCTGGCCCAGACTTTTTATTTAGACAGGTTTTTATCTGAAAGGCTCTTCATTTTCACTGAACATAAAAGAGGATTTCTCAGATCTGGATTAACTCTGTGTGGCAAGACTGGGCACAGATGATGGGAAATCTTATACTCTACATTGTGACTTAAAAAAAAAAACGGAAGATTTCCCCCCTCAATGACCAGGCCATTTTT
Organism: Rana kukunoris; assembly: GCA_029574335.1. Taxonomy (NCBI): domain Eukaryota; kingdom Metazoa; phylum Chordata; class Amphibia; order Anura; family Ranidae; genus Rana; species Rana kukunoris. Next base: position 26,732,275 of record CM056050.1, read on the forward strand.
TGAGATACGGCACTACGTCGCTTCAACTTAAAATTGCACAGTCGTGCAACGCTGTACTCAAATCAAATTGATGTCCTTTTTTCCCCCACAAATAGAGCTTTCTTTTGGTGGTATTTGATCACATCTGGGATTTTTATTTTCTGCTAAAAAAAAAAAAAAAATGACTGAATTTAAAAAAAATATATATATTTTTTTGTTTCTGTTATAAAACATTGTAAATAAGTACGTTTTCTCCTTCACTGATGGGCACTGATGGTACTGCACTGACGGGCACTGATAAGGCGGCACTGATGGGCACCGATGAGGTGGCACTGATGTGGTGGCATTGATGGGCACTAATATGCGGCACTGATGGGCGGCATGGATGGGCATTGATAGGTGGCACGGATAGGCGGCATGGATGGGTACAGATAGGCAGCACGTCCACGTCCACTCAGGATATTGAAACCACTTTGCCGTCGCCAATCTGTCATTGGCGGGCGGCAAATGGTTAAAAAATTATTTTAGGCCATGAAGATTACACAAAATCCCCAAATATTATATATTTTCAGAAATCAGACAACCAAGAGAATAAAATAGTGGTAGTTCAAATTGTTTATGTCACTTGATATTACCACAAGGGTGAAGTAAAAAAAAAAAAAAGAAGAAGAAAACACACTAAAGTGAATTTTGGGACAAACAAGTACAAAGGTGGCCTTACAATGGCAGGAGGACGTCTATTGACATCCTCGGCTCCTCCAGCCACTGGGTGGCGCGTGCGCGTGCCCACTGCGTCATGAGTTGCCGATGCGCGCAGCGATGTCCGCCAGGTACCCGCGATCGGCCGTTACACAGACAAGGACGTGGATCTGTGTCCACGTCCTGTTAGGGAGAGGAGACTGATGGTGTGTCCCTTGTACATAGGGACACAGACCGGTCACCTCCCCCAGTCAGTCAACTCCCCCCACCGTTAGAATCACTCCTAGGGAACACATTTAACCCCTTCCTCACCCCCTACTGTTAACCCCTTCCCTGCCAGTCACATTTATACAGTAACAGTGTATATTTATAGCACTGATTGCTGTATAATGTGTGAATGGACCCAAAAATGTGTCAAAAGTGTCCCCCATAATGTCGCAGTCCCAATAAAAATCACAGATCGCCAACATTACTAATAAAAAAAATTATAAAAAAAAAATGTCATAATTCTGTCCCCTATTATGTTGGCGCTATACTTTTGCCCAAACCAAACACTATACGCTTATTGCGATTTTTTTTTTTTTACAAAAAATATGTAGAATACACATTGGATTAAACTAAGAAAAAAATATGGGATATTTATTATAGCAAAAAGTAAAAAATACTGTGCTTTTTTTCAAAAATGTCGCTCTTTTTTTGTTTATAGCGCAAAAAATAAAAACCGCAGAGGTGATCAAATACCACCAAAAGAAAGCTCTATTTGTGGGGGAAAAAGGACGTCAATTTTGTTTGGGAGCCACGTCGCACGACCGCGCAATTGTCAGTTAAGGCGGCACAGTGCCGAAAGCTGAAATTTCGCCTGGGCAGGAAGGGAGTATATGTGCCCAGTAAGAAAATGGTTAAAACCACCAAAGTTTCCTTTTAGCACTCGTTTATGGTTCAATTCTATCTCAGCCAATTAAAACGGTATTCTCATATACTGGAAATTCTTTGTGCTGTTGCTCACCCACTAAAAACCAACTTGTCTAATTACAGAAACCATAAAACTACACAACTGAATAGTAAAGTGAAGAGCAGTCATCCTTCCCAGCTGCCATTCTCCCGACAGATGACGGAGCGTAAACAGAGCCGCCAGCATTTGGTCATAAACGCGGCGTTCCGATGGCTCTCCGGGCTCTCCGTTTGATCTAAAGCTCTAATAATCGGTTCCCATAATATCACACTTGTCCATTTGCTTGACTAATTGTCGGGGAGTTCGCAGGGTGTTATCCCTTCTGTGATACGAGTCCAGATTGGAGGGCCTCGTGGGTAATGATGGATGAGCCTGATTTGAGGCCAGAGGAATAAAACTTTGCGTAATGAAAAATGAAGTGTTGTACATTTGCAGGATTTATCCTTAAACGCCGCTATCCATCACCCCCTGCCATGTAATTGTATTATCAGCTCCAAGAAGATAATCGGGCTCATTTATTAAAACGGCGGCCAAGGGAATGATCAGTGTTGCCTTTAGTAACTAAATCAGATATCTAGTTTGACTTTCCAACCTGACTCAGTAAAATTTAGATCACATCCCCCTCTCCTCTTCCATCCGGCTTTATGTATATTCTGATGGCTGCTGCATTTCCTCATGGCACTGAACTGTGGCTCACCCCATATTTTGAAAACATTTAATCAAAACACAGGAAAGACAGCCAATCCTGGGAGAGCTGAGGAGGAGAGGGGAGGGGCATGTGAATTGTGTACTTTTTTTTCAGAAGCTGTGCATGTTTGCAAGCTAGTGCACACGATATGTAAATAACCTGTCACTCAAGCAAGGACTTTGGTTTTTATCTGGAAGTCTGTTGTATTTCACTGAACAATAAAAGAGGATTGCTCAGAGCTGGATTAACTCTCTGTGGCAAGACTGGGCACAGATGATAGGAAATCTTATTCTCTACATCGTGACATCCACTTAAAGGTTTTGCAATGTACACACAAAGTAACATAACAATTGGCATTGATATGTTCTTATTACATATGATGTGTCAGATAGTTGAAAATCTTAACAATAGTCAAGTAAACCAAGCATTACATAACAAGAAAAGAGTGTGGCTGATATGTCCTTGTTAGTAAAAAGGACAGAGGGGATGGGGATTATTACGATGCCAAACGACTCAAACAGATATCAGCACAAGGGTGGTGGAAGTCCCTTATAATGAACACAGCAGGTGTACATACCTGGGAACTCAGCACAGGGATGGTGGAAGTCCCTTATAATGAACACAGCAGGTGTACATACCTGGGAACTCAGCACAGGGATGGTGGAAGTCCCTTATAATGAACACAGCAGGTTACATACCTGGGAACTCAGCAAAGGGATGGTGGAAGCCCCTTATAATGAACACAGCAGGTGTACATACCTGGGAACTCAGCACAGGGATGGTGGAAGCCCCTTATAATGAACACAGCAGTTGTACCCACCTGGGAACTCAGCACAGGGATGGTGGAAGCCCTTATAATGAACACAGAAGTTGTACCCACCTGGGAACTCAGCACAGGGATGGCGGAAGCCATTATAATAAACACAGCAGGTGTACACACCTGGGAACTCATCACATGGGTGGTGGAAGCCCCTTATAATGAATACAGTCGGTGTACACACCTGGGAACTCTGCACAGGGTTGATGGAAGCCCCTTATAAGGAACACAGCAGGTGTACACACCTGGGAAGTCAGCACAGGGATGGTGGAAGCCCTTATAATGAACACAGCAGGTGTACACACCTGGGAACTCAGAACATGGGTGGTGGAAGCCCCTTATAATTAACACAGCAGGTGTACACACCTGGGAACTCAGTACAGGGATGGTGGAAGCCCCTTATAATGAACACAGGAGTTGTACCCACCTGGGAACTCAGCACAGGGATGGTGGAAGTCCCTTATAATGAACACAGCAGGTGTACACACCTGGAAACTCAGTACAGGGATGGTGGAAGTCCCTTATAATGAACACAGCAGTTGTACCCACCTGGGAACTCAGCACAGGGATGGTGGAAGTCCCTTATAATGAACACAGCAGTTGTACCCACCTGGGAACTCAGCACAGGGATGGTGGAAGTCCCTTATAATGAACACAGCAGTTGTACCCACCTGGGAACTTAGCACAGGGATGGTGGAAGCCCTTATAATGAACACAGCAGGTGTACACACCTGGGAACTCAGAACATGGGTGGTGGAAGCCCCTTATAATGAACACAGGAGTTGTACCCACCTGGGAACTCAGCACAGGGATGGTGGAAGTCCCTTATAATGAACACAGCAGGTGTACACACCTGGGAACTCAGCACAGGGATGGTGGAAGTCCCTTATAATGAACACAGCAGTTGTACCCACCTGGGAACTCAGCACAGGGATGGTGGAAGTCCCTTATAATGAACACAGCAGTTGTACCCACCTGGGAACTCAGCACAGGGATGGTGGAAGTCCCTTATAATGAACACAGCAGTTGTACCCACCTGGGAACTCAGCACAGGGATGGTGGAAGTCCCGTATAATGAACACAGCAAGTGTACACACCTGGGAACTCAGCACAGGGATGGTGGAAGCCCCTTATAATGCACACAGCAGGTGTACACACCTGGAAACTCAGCACAGGGATGGTGGAAGTCCCTTATAATGAACACAGCAGTTGTACCCACCTGGGAACTCAGCACAGGGATGGTGGAAGTCCCTTATAATGAACACAGCAGTTGTACCCACCTGGGAACTTAGCACAGGGATGGTGGAAGCCCTTATAATGAACACAGCAGGTGTACACACCTGGGAACTCAGAACATGGGTGGTGGAAGCCCCTTATAATGAACACAGGAGTTGTACCCACCTGGGAACTCAGCACAGGGATGGTGGAAGTCCCTTATAATGAACACAGCAGGTGTACACACCTGGGAACTCAGCACAGGGATGGTGGAAGTCCCTTATAATGAACACAGCAGTTGTACCCACCTGGGAACTCAGCACAGGGATGGTGGAAGTCCCTTATAATGAACACAGCAGGTGTACACACCTGGGAACTCAGAACATGGGTGGTGGAAGCCCCTTATAATGAACACAGGAGTTGTACCCACCTGGGAACTCAGCACAGGGATGGTGGAAGTCCCTTATAATGAACACAGCAGGTGTACACACCTGGGAACTCAGCACAGGGATGGTGGAAGTCCCTTATAATGAACACAGCAGTTGTACCCACCTGGGAACTCAGCACAGGGATGGTGGAAGTCCCTTATAATGAACACAGCAGGTGTACACACCTGGGAACTCTGCACAGGGATGGTGGAAGCCCTTATAATGAACACAGCAGTTGTACCCACCTGGGAACTCAGCACAGGGATGGTGGAAGCCCCTTATAATGGATACAGTCGGTGTACATACCTGGGAACTGGCAGGATCTACGGGCACTTGTAAAACAAAACTCTTTCAATTGTGTATTTAAGGGACCAAAGAGAAGTAAATTGGAGAAGTTAATTGTTCGAGTTTTCATACACTTCAGAGCTTTCCTTCCTTTGCCTCTAGATATTGTCTAGAAGAGCACAATATCATGTCTGAGCCTTCCCACGTATGGTTTGAAATTAATTATGCTTTCCTAGACAGCCTCAGGGGACCATTCATTGTTATGATGCATGAAAACACACAAACGCACAGCTGGTAAACAGTACTGTGTTTGGCGTGACGCTAGCACGCGCTCTAATTTCAGAATAGTTATGATGTGGATGTTGGCTGCCCTGCTCAGCAGTCGCCATGGAGACCATAAACAACAGTCACATTCGGCGTCAACAACGATTGGGGGAAAAAATAGGTACGACAAGATGAATATGTAAAAACGAATTTGCATATGCACTGTCTATGACTTTACTAATGCCTAAAATAAATATGATAATTAGAACTGGCAAGTAAATTACACTGTGCACAAACTTTTATTATTATTATTATTATTTTAGTTAAAAATATAAAAAATATAGTATAGCAAGAAAATCAGATTGGTAACTTTTTGGTGGAATTGTATGTAAACATAATAAAAAAATACAGTTTAAGGCTCCTTTACACCACAATCCCTGCATTCGGTGGGCAGTTAGTTCTGCATGTGCGTTTACATTTGTAATGATTTTTTCTTTGGGTTACATATAAACTAGTGGCTGTCCCTGCCGCACCACTGAAAAGCAATCTGCGGTCTGATCCTTTTTAGAGACATTTGACAGGCAATGAGGAGGTGATATGTCACTTCCTTGCTGTCTGTTTTAACCCTATATTACACTTGTAGGGCAGGGCTGTCTTAATGAGAGGGCACCCCAAAGCAGCTGGTCCTGGAGCCCACGCTGTCCCCATGATGGCACTGAGAGTGATACATATGCAGGGGAGGCAGTCTGCTTCCTGTTCAAAATTTTTTATTGGTATTTCGGAATAAAGTATAACAACAAATATGACATTACGTAAGAACACAAAATACAACTGAGCAACACATAGGAGTGTATGGATACTACATTGAACAGGTATATAATCCAAATTAGAGAAAGCGAATCCATACTATAATTAAAAAACATTCATATACGTAATAAACCACAAAGTAACAAAGGGGGAAGTAAAGGGATGGACGAGGGGGAAAATAAAAAGTAGGCATTGCTTAAGTAATTAATAAACAATCACATTCAAGACAAGCAATATTGGTTTACATTATGGGGAGTCTAAAACAAAGATAATACATTCAGGAAGTAATTATGTTTGAGTATTCATTAGAATTGGTAAAATGGATCCAGCAAGCCCATTTTTCATAATAAGATTTTGGGGAGTCTCTAGCTTGCTGGATCAATTCCTCCATCTCAGCAACCCTAATAATTCTCTGAAACCATTCCGAAACGGAAGGAGGAGACGGGTCCTTCCATCTAGCTGGAATGCACATCTTGGCAGCATTAATCAGGTGAATAATAATAGACTTCTTATAAACATAGCGGGGTAGTGAAGTGTGATGCAGTAAGTATTGGGCAGCAGTAAAATCCGGAACATAGGTAGTGATAATAGGAATGATTCGATGTACCTCCTTCCAAAATGTTTGAATGAGAGGGCAATCCCACCATATATGCAGAAGAGTGCCTACATTGGTTTTACACCTCCAGCACAAGGGGGAGGAAGTGTGGTCAAACTTGTTTATCAAGTAAGGTGTTCTGTACTGCAGTCTGCTTCCTACATACTTGATGTCTGTTTTAGACATGTGCATTCGTTTTCGTTAAAATGCATTTTCGTCCGAAAATCTGTTTTTTTCGTTATCGTTTTAACAAAAGATAACGAAAGATCCGACATAAAAAATGCTTTATTTTCATTTTCGTTGTGGTAAAAATTCGATATAGAGAGATTCGACATTATAGGGAAAAGATTCGACATCATAGAGAAAAGATTTGACATTATAGAGAAAAGATTCGACACTATAGAAATAATAGATTCGACATTACAGAGAATAGATTTCGATTTATGAGAAAATAGATTCGACATTATAGAGAATAGAATCGACATTATTACTAGTCATACAACATTAGAATTCTTGTAGGTGGAATATTCGAACGGAAATGTACGATTCGACGTAAAGATTCGACGTTCCGTCGAATATTCTTTTGACCATGCGGCAGCAACCAAGAAGATTCGACGTCCCATCGAATATTCTTTTGACCATGTGACAGAAACCAAAAAGATTTGACGTTCCAACGAATATTCTTTTGCCCATGCGACAGAAACCAAAAAGATTCGACGTTCCATCGAATATTCTTTTGACCATTCGACAGAAACCAAGTATTATTGGATTTTCGGACGAAAGCTATTCCCCAACGAAAAACAAAATAAATCAAAACGATTTTCGGGAGTAACTAAATAAATGTATTTTCCAAACGAAAACGAAATTAAATATTCGAGTCTGCACATGTCTAGTCTGTTTACCTGCATCTTCATTGTAGGGGCCCCAAAGAATTACTTTGCACAGGGGCCAATGATGCTATTAAGATGGCCCTGTTGCAGGGCAGTTGTGGTGCAGCCCCAATTGCTTGAATAGGTCACTTTTGGAGCTGTTAGTGTTCGGAAAATGTAACGGATGATTGTTTTTGCCATGAACACAAGGCAAAACATCAAGGTCGCAACATCCCCCATCCACTGGCTTTGCAGCTTAGTAGTAGGCGGTAAGAACATGGCTAAACCTTTGATGGATCCCTTTAGAAATCACATAGGAACCAGGGGTGTTGCTAGATCTGCAAAAGATCTGGGGCTAGAGCCCATTGCAGCGATCACCAACCTTTTTGCAGACGAGGGGCACGTGGGTGGTAAGCGGTGATGCAGGGCGGGCGGAGAGAGATGATGCCATCTCTGCTCGTCTGCCCTTTTGCTTCTCTCATCCACCTGCCCGACTCTCTCATGCAGACCGCCTGCTCGCCGCACTTGCCACCCGGCTGCAGAGAGACCACGGCCTGCTGGTTAGGCAGGGAGCCCTGCGGTAAGAGATTTGGGGCTATGGGACCCAGATTCGGGGTTATAGCCCCAATAGCCACCCCCTAGCAATGCCACTGAGAGGAACCCTTGAAATAACTTCCTGGTCTCAGGGAACCCCTGCTAAAATGACTATATCTACAACTCATGATTCATTAGTGTGATGGTCAGTGGGAAGAATGCTCCTTACACTTGTGGTCATTGGAAAGGATTACCCCCTTATAGAAAGCTAAAAAGATTAATGGTGTCAGTGGAAATGTATCTGAGAGGCAGAAATTACTCATTGCTCTCTAGGAAACTCTAGAAAGCTCTGGAGGAACCCTAGGGTTCCATTGAAATCTGGTTGAGAACCCCTGTTCAAGTACCGAGATCAGGAGAACAGCATGACAACCAGGCAATAAGTGATGATCAATGAGGACATTTTTCCTTTCAAGCAGAAGATAAACATTGCAGTAAAATTGTAAAAAAAATGTATACAGTGTCTGACCAAAGGTTTGGAGACACCTAAATTATCACACTAAAGCCTCATACACACGATTGGACCCAGTTCAATGAAAAATTGCCAATGTCTCCTGACATTCAGCCCATGTGTACTGGGCTTAACCACTTACAGACCGGAAGGATTTGCCGGAGGCGAATCTTTATTGCATACCAAGTCCCTGAGGCGTGACTTGGTACGCAATACCTCACTTCCGGTTCTTCCGGTTTCTCTTGGTGTGGTCTGTGGAATGCACACCGTCCAGACCACGGAGACCGCGTCCAGACTCCGGAGACCGTTTGTTTGTTTCTTTTATATGATTTTGGGCACTGGAGATTCCTTCTTTTAAAGAAAAGGATACAATACATTTATATTTATATCTTTTTAATATTAAATACACAAGTTTTTAACACACTTAGAGTCGGTTCACAATGGGGCGACTTGAGATCCGACTTGAAGTCGTCCCAAGTCGTCCCAAGTCGTCCCAAGTCGCGCTGTCCAGAAAAGCAATGTAAATGAATGGGAGCCGTCTTAATACACACTACTGAAGTCGCTCCGACTTCAGAAGAGGTTCCTGTACTACTTCAATACGACTACTAGGCGATTTTTACCCATTGATTTCAATGGAAGTCGCCTCAGAAGTCGGATCACTGTCTTAACTGAAGCAACTTTCCAGGAAGATAACATACATTTCTCAGGCAAACCTCTCCCTCCCCCAGAGCTGATTGTTGTTTGATTGGCCACTGGAAAGTCTCCTGTCCTGGAGACGATTTCAAGTGGTGTTGTAAATCGCGTTGGAGTTGCCTCTGAAAGTCGTGCTGGAAGTCGTGTAGCCCCAGTGTGAACCGACTCTTACGCTATAAGGACTAATTTCTTGTATTAAACTATATTTGGATACCTGGCCGTTTAAATAACGGTGTGGAGGAGGAGGATATCTCGGCGAGTGGGACATCAGGAGTCGGATCACATTTCATTACACATCTCCTATCGATGGATTACGCCCTTTGGTGGATACCTGATTGTCTAAAATAAAGCTGTGGAGGAGTAGGATACCCCGGCGAGTGGGTCACCAGGAGCAAGAGCATAATTTACTACATACTTTTTACCCCTGCAGGGGTAAGGCTTTCTGGTGAGTGCACTTACAAGAGGGGAGCACGGAAAAGCCACTCATTTGAATATATTTTTGCACAAGGAGTTATGATAGACTCTCACTATCTGGTAACTATCTGGATTCAGCACTGGTCACTTTTTTGGGAGACATTTGGAATTTGGACATTTGCTATTAAAGGGTTTTTAAAGGTTCATTTTTTTTTTACCCTAATGCATTAAGGTGAAAAAAAAAACTGGCAATACGGCCCACCCAGCCCCCCCCCCCCCGTTTTACTTACCTGAGCCCGTTGACCTGCTGCGCTTGCACCTGGCATCCTCTTCGCCACTCAGTCTGGCCGTTGATTGGCTAGATTGGATGGATTGATAGCAAAATCCTTGGCTGTGAGCCTGCTGACAAACTGGGGCCGGCCTTAGGTGTTCAGGCGCCCTGTGCAAGATCCTTGATAGCAAGGATTGATTGATAGCAAAATCCTTGGCTGTGAGCCTGCTGACAAACTGGGGCCGGCCTTAGGTGTTCAGGCGCCCCCCCCCCCCAACTTCACCCCTCGCCCCCTGGTCACCTAAACATACACAAAGAGATCACAGGGGTGGGGAGCACTGGGGGGGGGGGCAGGGGTGGAGAGCACTTGGGGGGCAGGGGTGGAGAGCACTGGGGGGAGTACAGGGGTGGAGAGCACTGGGGGGGGGGGACAGGGGTGGAGAGCACTGGGAAATCTCCTGATATCCCGGTAGGCCAGTCCGGCCCTGCTGACTGAAACTCACATTCTGCGAGCTGTGATGGCTGCATGGCGCCCCTGTTGCCCATGGTGCCCTGTGCAGGCCGCACAGCTCGCACACCCCAAAGGCCGGCCCTAATCCGAGCACAGCATGATCATCAGGGGGCACATGTGCGTACTCTCCTGTAGACCCGGAAGTTCCACTGCGATGTACGTTGCTGGGCAAACAACAGAGACGCCAGCTACCAGTAAAAGTTCAACTGCTGGTTGGCAAGTGGTTAATAATGTTTAAACCTAAAAGACGAGCAGGTGTGAGAGGGACTGTTTTTCTAAAGAAGCAACAGTTACAAGCTAACTCTGGTTAGGAGCTCAGTCCGACTGTGCTTTCAAATGAATCTTCAGCTGCTACACACTTTTACATCTTCCACCCCACTGACGCCCAGGAACACCTGCCAAGATATTACAATGAAATGTGGCCATCTTGCCCCAGGGTGCAGGTGTAGTGACGCTGAACACATCGATTCTCCTAAAAACAGCAATTACCTTCCCAAAAACACGATTGAATCCCCATCTAGCGGTATGATATTATTGTCCTCGCAGTGGGTTTTATGCTAAACGTGTACTATTCCAGAAGAATTTCCTCCAGGACAAGAAATAGCTTTGAGGTTCTGACAGAAATGTCTTTTTGTTCCCCTGGTGAGGTGAGACTCATCAACCGACACAGTTTCCTGAAGCAATAAACTGACAAAACAGCTTAACATATCAAGTAAATAACAAGTAATTGTCAAGTAAATTAATTATAATTACTGAAAGGGGAACAGGCTCAACTGGTATTGGCAGCAATAAAACAAGTACAAGACAGGAACAGTCCAAGCGGGTTCGTCCTGTACTTTTAATCAGCAAGGCCGCAAACAAAGACTGTTTCAGCCCTGGTTCACACTGGGCTGCGGGAGTGAAGCAGTGCGAGTTCAGCTGAACTCGCACGATTTCACTCCCGCCCGGCAGTCCCGATTTCAGCCGCGATTTCAGAGACATCTGTGCAGGTTTCTGCACAGATGTCAATGTAAATCGCAGGCTGAAATCGCAAAAAGTAGTACAGAGACTACTTTTTGAAATCGGTGCAATGCCGCAGATGCAGCGTCGCACCGATTAGGACGGTGCCATTGCCGTCAATTTGAGGCAAAATCTGCCGTTTTGACATGCGATTTGACATGCCAAATTGCATCTCAAAAGCACCAGTGTGAACCAGGGCTCAAAGAAAGAGAGCTTTCAATGACAAGTCCATAGCTTAAATGGAAACATCTGCTCGTCTGGGCCACTAGCTAAAGCTCAAGTCTGTTCCTGGCTGTCATGTTTCACATGCTTTGTGATATGCCTTTAAATGTTATATGTATTATTCTGTCCCTGGTTCCTCCCCTTCCTGTATCTCAGCTTATCGTGTATAGTTAGCCCCACCCCTTTGTTCATTTCTCCCAGTAATGCATCTCAGCACATGTCTGAACTGGATCACATTATGATCTTTTGACCTATGCTATGTTCATTGTTGTAAGATCCTCACTGTTTATGGATTAAACTTCACAAAATCAACAAGGTGTCATCTGTATTGAGTCACTGTCTGTTTATCCAAATATGGTTCAACACAACTAACTGTAAGGCCTCGTACACACGACCGTTTTCCTCGACAAAATCCATCAAGAAACTTGGTGGAAGAGCTTTTTTGCCGAGGAAAACGATCGTGTGTATGTTTTTCATCGAGAAAACCGACGTGGAACTCGACCATAAAAAAAAAGAGCAAGTTCTCTTTTTCCTCGTCGTTAGTCTCAATTTTCTCGTCAGGCTGGTTTACGAAACCCGCGCATGCTCAGAATAAAGTATGAGACGGGAGGGCATCTTCTGTAAAAGTAGCGTTCGTAATGGAGATAGCACATTCGTCACGTTGTAACAGACTGAAAAGCGTGAATCGTCTCTCTCCAAACTTTTACTTAACATGCAGTAACATGAGATTAGCAAAAGCAGCTCCAAGGGTGGCGCCAGTGGAATGGAACTTCCCCTTTATAGTGCCGTTGTACGTGTTTGAACGTCACCGCGTTTGAGAACGATGAGATTTGGTCTTGACAGTGTGTACGCAAAGAAAGCTTGTCAAGATTCTTGACAAGCCTGACAAGGAACTCGTCGAGGAAACGATGTGTCTTTTACGACGAGTTCCTCGGTCGTGTGTACGAGGCCTGAGTTACAGAGATCACACTTTTAATGCTTAGATTGGAGAGGCAAAACACTGGTTAATTGTGCACCCAATTGGGCAACTCTTGTACCTTTTTAGTGTTCTGTCAGCACTCAGTCTTTTCACCCAGCAACAGGCTGCCACAGCAGAGCAAGAGAACCTGAATATCAGTCACCTTACCAGTGGTGGCCTGTACATTGTAGGCGCACAGGCGTCGACCCCCCATCCATGCCCCGCCGCACTCCCTATCCATACGCCCGGCCCCTTTCAGGACGCCGGGCACATGAATTCCTATGGCGGGGGTGTGTATTTTGAGGCTCTAATAGGGTGGGCTCAGGGCGCAGCGCATTGTGGCCAGAGCCCACAAAGGTGTGTTGCAACAGCGAATGAATATTCACTGTTGCAACACTGATCATCCTCCTGGTCAATCGGGAAGCTGGTCTTTTAAGTATTCTGTCAGCCCTCAGTCTTTTCACCCAGCAACAGGATGTCACAGCAGAGCAAGAGACACTCAATTTCAGTCACCTCACCAGGGGCGGCCTGTCCATTGCGGCCCTTAACACCAGGGTGCTACATCTCCTTGGTGGGGTGGCATTGGTTTGCCGCCCCCACCAAATTATTGAGACTGTGGTCCTTCTTTTCTTCTCCTTTTTTTTTCTTTCTTCTTATACCACTTTTCTCGTCTAACCTTACTTTTCTACGCCCCACTCCCCCTTTTTCCCCCCATCTCTCTCCCTTAACCCATCCCACTCGCTTTCTTTGTCACTTTCTTCCTGATCCATCATAATGACCCACCCAGTTCTATCCTTGTTTGCACCCACCTTTTTTTTCTTATGACAACCTATGCTCCTATATCTACATATGATGTTCATATGATCACCTTCTTGGCAAAAGTGATTTACTTTGTTTATTGCATACCCATATGTAACTTATCCGTTGTTACTGATAATATCCTTGGTATTTGTTTATCATACAATAAAGTCTACTTAAAAAAAAAAAGTGTACCTGAACTTAAAAACTAAAGATTTGCTATGTTATAGGCAGCATTTAGAAATGTTTATTGTGGCCTAGTATAACCCTGAATGATTTACATTTTGTATTTTAATTCTTGCTGACTTATTGTATTGTACTTTCTGGTATGTATGTGTGCCTAGGCACTCCTGTACCACCATCCTTATAGCTGTATATTTGCAGTATGAGATCTAAGGCACTGCTGCCTCTGACCAATAGTCTATGGAGATCTGGAGTGAGATTCCAGTATCATCAGCTCCATCTAGTGGCCAAAATGCAGTATAGTTTTCAGAAATACCCCAATAAGAAACTATACCACATTCTGGCCACTAGATGGAGCTGATAATGTACAAAATATTCTACTGGAAATTATATGGTGAAACTTCGCTCAGCTTGCATGATTATTTCTGACATTCATGTAACAAATGTTTTATAAATATATCCTTTACAGTCATTCAACCCAGAGGACATCTTGTTGCAGAATTGAAATACTGCAGGGGACAGACTATTAGCGATTATTAAAGCAAGAGCTGCTCTTTGAAAATAATGCCTAGTTTTGGGTTTTAACCACTTCAGCCCCGGAGTGGATTTACCCCCTTAATGACCAGGCCATTATTTGCAATACGGCACTGCATCGCTTCAATTGACAATTGCGCGGTCGTGTGACATTGTACACAAACAAAAATACATACTGCCTGAAGGCTTGTTTGGGACTATTCTCATATGCACCAACGGTACAACTGGGCCCAGCGCTAGTCAGCTGAAGAGTTATGTCCCGTACACACGATCACTTTTTGTGATGTAAAAAAACGTTGTTTCATCTCACGAAACAAAACAAAGTTTTTCAAACTTCATTTTAAAAAACAACGTTGCCTACACACCATCAATTTCTGAAAATGCTCTTGCAAAGCGTGGTTACATACACCACGTTCGACGGCACTCTGTTCCATTGAAGCTCCCGTCTTATTACTTGCTTTTGAGCATGCGTGGGTTTAAAAACGTCGTTTTAAACGTCGTTTTGCCCACACACGATAATTTTTTATGACACAAGAAAACGACATTTTGAAAAACGACACAAAAAATTCAAGCATGTTCGAAATTTTTTTTTGGTCGGTTTTCAGAAGACATGCCCACACACGATCATTTTAAATGACGTTTTTTAAAAACGTCGTTTTATTTCATCACAAAAAACGACCGTGTGTACGCGGCATTAAGGCCTCGTACACACGAGGCAATAGATTTGTTCAAATCTGTCCGTCCGACAGATTTGAACAAATCTGTCTGCTGGGATTTTGGTTTGCTCGCGTGTACACACGAGCAAACCAAAATCCCCGCCAGCAGAGAGCGCGCTGACGTGTCGGTGACGTGGCGGTGACGTTGACGCCGCCACGTCACCGCACCTGGAAGTAAAACACTTCCGCGCATGCGCCGAATCCATTAGGCGGCGGTGCGGGACGACATGTCTGCTGGTAAGTGTACTAACCAGCAGACATGTAGGGCGGGCGGATTCCCACCCGATAGATTTCAAAGCATGCTTTGAAATCTGTCGGGTGGCCAAATCCGTCGGCTCGGCCATACACACGATCGAATCTGTCTGCTGAAACGGTCCAGCGGACCGTTTCCAGCGGACAGATTTGATCGTGTGTACGAGGCCTAAGACTAAAGACTGTACCTTTACAAGTGCTACACAGAGATCCTCACATATTGAGTACACGCATTGAATCCTCGGTGATGCGACGGGACTGTTTTTCCCCGCCGCGCGCCACCCAGTGGCGCGCGCGGGGAATTACACGCGGGGAATTACAAATACATCATGTCCAAAGACGTGACCCCGGCGCCTCAGGTCCGCGCTGTTGACATATTTTGTCAATAGCGCGGACCCGAAGTGGTTAAAACTGCTTGCAGTAACTTTAACTCAACCAGGTGTGTCAGAGGGCCTAAGGGTGTACTTGAAGTGGAACGCAGAACAGCGAACCCAAATCAGCAAGCGGTTCCTGCGGGGGTTGTGCTACATATACAATGTTTTGCAGGTAAACTTCAAGTCTGAAATGTGCATTTAAGATTTGGGCAATTTTAAAAAGGGCACCATGAAATGTGTCAAGGCAGATGCTGATTGTCCAAGAACAAGATGGGAGATGTGAAAGTTGAGTTTTAGTTACATAATCCCATCCTTAGTGACAGGAGGTCTGCACAGGTGTCAGTCATTCGACTCACAGGTATGATTTGTTGTGAAATCACCTAGTTAGGGATGGTTAAAAAACTCCTTTATACAATGCCATTTTAACCACTTAAGGACCCCATTACGCTGATATACGTCGGCAGAATGGCACGGCTGGGCACAAGCACGTACCTGTACGTCCTCCTTAAGTGCCCAGCCGTGGGGTCGTGAGCACGCCGCCGGCGTCGTCCCCCTGACCCGGTCCAAAGCTCCGTGACCGCGCCCGCGGGACCCGCAGACCCGATCGTCGCTGGTGTCCCGCGATCGGTCCCCGGAGCTGAAGAACGGGGAGAGGTGTGTGTAAACATTAAAAAATATTGCATTTTGTTTTTTAAAATTGTCGCTCTATTTTTGTTTAATAGCGCGAAAAATAAAAAAATAAATAAAATAAAGATTAAAACCGCAGAGGTTATCGTTTTGATTGGTTTGCGCAAAATTTATAGCGTTTACAAAATAGGGGATAGTTTTACAGCATTTTTTATTAATATTTTTTTTTTTTTACTACTAATTGTGGTGATCAGCGATTTTTTTCGTGACTGCGACATTATGGCGGACACATCGGACAATTTTGACACATTTTTGGGACCATTGTCATTTTCACAGCGAAAAGTACTATAAAAATGCATTGTTTACTGTGAAAATTACAATTGCAGTTTGGGAGTTAACCACTAGGGGGCGCTGTAAGGGTTGAGTGTGACCTCATATGTGTTTCTAACTGTAGGGGGGCGGGGCTGGATGTGTGACATCAGTGATCGTCTGTTCCCTATATCAGGGAACAGACGATCACTGACATTGCCCCAGTGAAGAACGGGGAAGCTGTGACCGATCGCGGGACAACGGCGGCGATCGGGTCTGCGGGTCACGCGGGCACGGTCACGAAGCTACGGACTGGGTCGCGTGCGCGCTTCGGCGGGGACACGCGCGACCCACGGCTGGGCACTTAAAGAGGACGTACCCATACGTGAATGTGCCCAGCCGTGCCATTCTGCCGACGTATATCGGCGTTAGGCGGTCCTTGAGTGAGTGAGAAACTTATATAGCGCAGCACATGCGAACTAAGTCGCCTCTGGGCGCTTGGTGTCCATTTCTCAGAAGAGATGGGTTTTGAGCATTTTCCTGAAGGCCAAGTGGTTCTCCTCCAACCTTAAGTGGTTAATGGAGGGGGGGATATTTTCTTGGCACACTTTGGGCCCCGTATTACTAATTGAGCATCGTTTAAATGCCACGACCTACCTGAGTATTGTTGCTGACCATTGTTGTAGTATATGTAGTAATATGTTGGGTGTTATATGTATTATATTAGTCCAAAATTGACCAGGCCAAATTTCAGTAACCTGTAATTACATGTTGCACATCAAAAGACACTTATCCATTGTCAAATGGATAAAGAGACAGGATGGAGTCTAGTTTACACATCAAACCTGTAATTACATGTTACAAGTAGTGTTGAACGGAATACGCCATATTCGATTTCGCGATATTGTGCGAATATATAGAAGAATATTCACGAATATTCGCTAATATCGAATATTCGTGATATTTTATCAAAAAAATTTTTTGCGAAATTTCACTAATGCGAAAATGATTGCGAAATTCTCATAAACGGAGATCATTTCCTGTATTACTAAACTAATATGCACTAAACACTAACTCTACTCTAACTCTACTTAAAAGAAAGGAGAATAAGGGGGCAAAAGAAGGGTGGAGGAGATAATCGCGCAATATTCCTATTGCGCGATTATCTTCTCCGCCCTTCTTTTGCATCAGAGCCAATCAGAATAACTCGAATATTCGGCAAAAGGAATATTGCGCGATATTCCTTTTGCCGAATATTCGAGTTATTCTGATTGGCTCTGATGCAAAAGAAGGGCGGAGAAGATAATCGCGCAATATTCCATTTGCCGAATATTCGAGTTATTCTGATTGGCTCTGATGCAAAAGAAGGGCGGAGAATATAATCGCGCAATATTCCTTTTGCCGAATATTCGAGTTATTCTGATTGGCTCTGATGCAAAAGAAGGGCCGAGTAGCTGATGCGATTCTTTTATGTTGCCGAAAATTAGCAATGCGAATTTTCGGCAGCATAAAAGAATCGCATCAGCTACTCGGCCCAAGGTCTCTAATCATACCAGCAATGCTTTTAGACGTCGATGGAGATCACTAGGATGTGATCTGTTTTAAAAATAAATTTGAAAAAATACGAATATTCGCCGCAATATTCGAGTTATTCGCGAATACTCGAATATGCAATATTCGTAGCGAATATTCGCAATGCGAATATTCGTGAGCAACACTAGTTACAAGTTAAAAGACACTTGTCAGTTGTTAATAAATAGAGAGACGATGGAGTTGATTTTACACATCAAACCTTTACTTAGGCCACATGTAATCTAATTACTTATTAACCACTTCAGCCCCGGACCATATTGCTGTCCAAAGACCAGAGCACTTTTTGAGATTCGGCGCTGCGTCGCTTTAACTGACAATTGCGCGGTCGTGCGACGTGGCTCCCAAACAAAATTGGCGTCCTTTTTTTCCCACAAATAGAGCTTTCTTTTGGTGGTATTTGATCATCTCTGCGGTTTTTATTTTTTGCGCTATAAACAAAAACAGAGCGACTATTTTGAAAAAAATGCAATATTTTTTACTTTTTTCTATAATAAATATCCCCAAAAATATATAAAAAAAAATATTTTTTCCTCAGTTTAGGCCGATACGTATTCTTCTACATATTTTTCGTAAAAAAAAATCGCAATTAGCGTTTATTGATTGGTTTGCGCAAAAGTTATAGCGTTTACAAAATAGGGGGTAGTTTTATGGCATTTTTATTATTTTTTTTTTTTTTTACTAGTAATGGCGGCGATCAGCGTTTTTTTTTCGGTACTGCGATATTATGGCGGACACTTCGGACACTTTTGACACATTTTTGGGACCATTGGCATTTTTTTAGCGATCAATGCTATAAAAATGCATTGGATTACTATAAAAATGCCATTGGCAGTGAAGGGGTTAACACTAGGGGGCGGGGAAGGGGTTAAGTGTGTTCCTAGTGTGTTCTAACTGTATGGGGGGGGTGGACTTACTAGGGGGAATCACTGATTTTCTGTTCATACATTGTATAAACAGAAAATCAGCGTTTCCCCCGCTGACAGGAACGAGCGCTGTGTGTTTTCACACACAGCTCCCGTTCCCCGCTCTGTAACGAGCGATCGCGTGTGCCCGGCGGCGATCGCGCCCGCCGGGCACACGCACGGGACTCGGGGGCGAGCGGGGGGCGCACGCGCGGGCCGCCGGCGGCGCGCACGCGCCCCCTAGTGGCCGCGAAAAGCGCGACGTAGAGCTACGGGCTCTCGCGCACCCGTGCCGACCTGCCGCCGTATAACTGCGGCGGCTGGTCGGCAAGTGGTTAAAAGAGAGCTAATTGGTACGCAATGATGTATGCTAGTTAGCTCCCTAATACTAATTAGTGAATTCTGCTGGAAGTGACAATTACCTGACACTTTGGAAGACAGGAACCATGTCCATCCCTTTATGACTATAGTGTCCCCATCTTCTGATGGCTCCTTCCAGCAGGATAATGTCACCATGTCACAAAGCTCCAATCATCTCACCACTGGACAATGAGGTCACTGTACTCCAATGGCCTCCACACTCACCAGATCTCATCCAATAGAGCACCTTTGGGATGTGGTGGAACCAGGGCCGGCCTTTGGGGTGTGCGGCCAGTGCGATCGCACAGGGCGCCATAGCAACATGGGCGCCTGGTAGGGTGACCACGTGTCCCGGATTGACCGGGACTGTCCCTTAATTAATACTTGTGTCCCGTGTCCCGGGCACACTCATTACGGGACAATACAGTCCTATTTTAGGGGGCATTAGATCGCCCCAGGCCAATTCCGGGACTCTGTATTATACAGAGTCCCGGAATTGGCCTGGGGCGATCTAATGCCCCCTAAAATAGCCTTTGCATGCATCATCTCTGTCTCAGCCTGTGGTGGACCCCTAGCTGACAGAGAGAGAGACCCCTTTTTACTTTATTCACCACCGCTGGCTCAGTGCCCAAACTGGTTGCTACCTGATGCCCGCTTGGCGTGTAGCAACCAGTGACGTCAGAGCAGGAGAGAGGCAGAGACCTATCACAGCGGAGGAGATTTAACTTCCTCCTCCGCGCCTTCTGTTCAGCTCCACCCACCTCCTCGTGTATGTACTGGAGTCCAGCCAGGCAGCGGCATGCAGAAGAAACATCAGACTGAGACAGACTGCAGTGTACAGAGGAAACGAAACTAAGGCAAGTGACATGCAAAGCACTGACCAGCATTAAAGATCCATCCACGTTAAAATCCTGTCAGCTCTCTCCCAGCAGTCAGAGTTCAGCACTTCTAGTGTGTGTCTGCACAGTACACTCAGAGGCTTGCTCCAGGCTGAGGAAGCAGATAAGGGTCGGCAGATAAGGGTCGGCACTCGGCAGGAGAGGACACTGACAGATTACACCCTGCATGGAAGGAGGAAACATCCCTAGATATCAGGGCAGGGTTCATGCTGGGACTTGTAATCCTTCATTTTTGGGGATATGACTCCCTCCCCAAAAGTGAAGAACTACAGGTCCCAGCATGAACCCCTCAGAACTGAAGATGTTTCCCTCATCCCTGCACACATGATAACTCCTCACACCCAGACCTGTCCAGCTGCTCAATGTCTCTTCTCTCCCACTACTTGTTTGCCTCTCACTGCAGCAGCCCCCTCCCCCTCCTCCTTCAACCTCAGCCTTTCATGTTCTGCCACCTTTTCACCTACCCCTCTGTGTACCAAGCAATCCTCTCAGTAGTGGCTCATCTGCAACTATCACAACCTCAGAATCCTGCCAGCATTCCATTCATTGCTCCTTCAAACTGCCAGAAATGTTTTAGTTACTCCACTACAGGTGGCGCCATTGCAACCCAGCCTCATACTCCAGGGGGTCCATGCAGCTCCCCTCTAAACCTGGATAAGAGGGGCGGCATATAAAATAACTGATGCCCTCCATGTTCTTCTTGCAGACACTGAATGCCTGCAGGAAGTAAAGGAGGAAAAGCGGGCATTCAGTGGCTGCAAGAAGAACATGGAGGGCATCAGTTCCTCTATATGCCGCCCCTCTTATCCAGTTTCCTTCTGCTGCCCACAGGTCCCTCAACACTCTCCTGGCCCCTCTGCGATCTTCCCCAGTAACTTCTCTGCTCTGTCCCACCCCACCCCCCATTCTCCAACCCCCTGCTGTCCTCTGGTCCCACCCTGTGCTGTTTTCCAGTCCCCCCTCCTGTGCCGTGCTCTGGTCCCACCTGTGCTGTTCTTCAGTCCCCCACCATGTGCTGTTCTTCAGTCCCCCCCCCCCCTCCTGTGCTGTCCTCTGGTCCCACCTGTGCTGTTCTCCAGTCCCCCACCATGTGCTGTTCTTCAGTCCCCCCCTCCCGTGCTGTCCTCTGGTCCCACCTGTGCTGTTCTTCAGTCCCCCCCTCCTGTGCTGTTCCTGATTTGAACAAACTGTCCCTCATTTAGGGCATTGTCCCTCTGCCCCTCTGTCCCTCTTTGTTTGTCCCTAAAGGAGCCAATATCAAAGAATAGTAGTGGTAAAAAAAACTGTTTTTTTTTGTTTATAATTCTCCTACATATTTTTGCTAATAGGTGTCCCCTCATTCCCATCTCAGAAAGTTGGGAGGTATGCCTCTATCCATCCCATGGTCCCCCTGTCCATCCCACAGTCCCCCCGTCCATCCTACTGCCACTCTGACTACTCTGTGGCCCCCTCTGACCACTCAGTTGTTCTTCTTGATGCCTAGGGCCCACTTTTGATCTTGCGCATGGGCCGCTGATTTCATACGCCCCTGCCCCAAAAATCTGCCAAAAAAATTGGGGGGGGGGAGGGTGAGTGTTGTCCCTGAATGGCAGTTTGGAAATGTGGTCACCCTAGCGCCTGGCGACCGCACAGATTCTTTAATTCGCCCTCGTATTAAGTAGTGGGCGGGGGGGGGGGCGTGCCGCACACGGGGGTGTCAGGCCGGCGCCCCCCCGCGACTGAAGAGGACCTTGCTGGGTAGCATGGCGTGGTGCCGGGTGCCTGGCTTTGCAGGGGGGGTGCCGTGCAAGCCGCTTCCCAGCCCGGGACCTGGCCGCAGTGATCCCCCTTCTCCTTAGGCAGCTCCGCGGTCTGAGTCTCGGCTGCCTGTGACTGTCTCAGTCACGCAGCCGAGCAGTGAAGCCGCCTCCCCCTCCTCCTTGTCTGTACTGTGCTGTGTGTGCAGCACGCGGCAAGCAGATTATCTGCTTGCTTTACAGGTCTGAAGGGGGGTTCTATCTGTATTGTGGGGTGGGGGGTTCTTTATTTTAGGGGGGTCTGCACTGTAGGGGTTGATCTGTATTGTGGGGGGATTCTTTATTGTAGGGGTCTGCACTGTAGGGGTGGTCTATTGTAGGGGGGGTTCTGTATTGTAGGGGTGAATCTGTATTGTAGAGGGGGTTCTGTATTGTAAGGAGAGATCTGTATTGTAGGGGGAGGGGTATGCACTGTACGGGGGTCTGCGTAACATGCAGGGGGTCCAGAACTGTTAGGGGGGTGTCTGTGTAAAATACAGGTGTCCGGGGCTGTGTAATGTAAAGGAAACCAGTGGTGCGGGGTGCTGTGTAATGTAAAGGAGTCCAGAGATGCAGGGTGCTGTGTAATGTAAAGGGGTCCAGAGCTGTGGGGTGCTGTGTAATGTAAGGGGCCCAGTGGTGCAAGGTGCTGTGTAGTGTAAAGGGGTCCAGAGCTGTGGGGTGCTGTGTAATGTAAGGGGCCCAGTGGTGCAAGGTGCTGTGTAGTGTAAAGGGGTCCAGAGGTGCAGGGTGCTGTGTAATGTAAAGGGGCCCAGAGGTGCAGGGTGCTGTGTAATGTAAAGGGGTCCAGAGATGCAGCGTGCAGTGTAACGTAAAAGGGTCCAAAAATGCAGGGTGATGTGTAATGCAAAGGGGCCCAGAGATGCAGAGTGCTGTGTAATGTAAGGAGCCCAGTGGTGCAAGGTGCTGTGTAATGTAAAGGGGTCCATCCAGAGGTGCTGTGTAATGTAAAGGGGTCCAGAAGTGCAGGGGGCTTTGTAATGTAATGGGGTCCAGAGGTGCTGTGTAATGTAATGGGGTCCAGAGGTGCAGGGGGCTGTGTAATGTAATGGGGTCCAGAGGTGCAGGGTGCTGTGCAATGTAAAGGGGTCCAGAGGTGCAGAGTGCTGTGTAATGTAAAGGGGTCCATTGGTGCAGGGTTCCATGTAGTGTAATGGGGCCCAGAGGTGCAGGGTGCTGTGTAATGTAAAGGGGTCCAGAGATGCAGCGTGCAGTGTAACGTAAAAGGGTCCAAAAATGCAGGGTGATGTGTAATGCAAAGGGGTCCAGAGATGCAGAGTGCTGTGTAATGTAAGGAGCCCAGTGGTGCAAGGTGCTGTGTAATGTAAAGGGGTCCATCCAGAGGTGCTGTGTAATGTAAAGGGGTCCAGAAGTGCAGGGGGCTTTGTAATGTAATGGGGTCCAGAGGTGCTGTGTAATGTAATGGGGTCCAGAGGTGCAGGGGGCTGTGTAATGTAATGGGGTCCAGAGGTGCAGGGTGCTGTGCAATGTAAAGGGGTCCAGAGGTGCAGAGTGCTGTGTAATGTAAAGGGGTCCATTGGTGCAGGGTTCCATGTAGTGTAATGGGGCCCAGAGGTGCAGGGTGCTGTGTAAAGTAAAGGGGCCCAGAGGTGCAGGGTGCTGCGTAATATAAAGGGGTCCATTGGTGCAGGGTGCCGTGTAGTGTAATGGGGTCCAGAGGTGCAGGGTGCTGTGCAATGAAAAGGGTCCCAGAGGTGCAGAGTGCTGTGTAATGTAAAGGAGCCCAAAGGTGCAGGGTGCTGTGTAAAGAGGCCAGAGTTGCAGGGTGCTGTATAATGTAAAGGGGTCCAGAGGTGCAGGGTGCTGTGTAATGTAAAGGGGTGCAGGGTGCCGTGTAGTGTAATGGGGTCCAGAGGTGCAGGGTGCTGTGTAATATAAAGGGGCCCAGTGATGCAGGGTGCTGTGTAATGTAAAGGGGCCCAGAGGTGCTGTGTAATGTAAAGGGGTCCAGAGGTGCAGGGTGCTGTGTAATGTAAAGGGGTCCAGTGATGCAGGGTGCTGTGAAATGTAAAGGGGTCCAGTGATGCAGGGTGCTGTGTAATGTAAAGGGGCAGTGATGCAGGGTGCTGTGTAATGTAAAGGGGCAGTGATGCAGGGTGCTGTGTAATGTAAAGGGGGCCAGTGATGCAGGGTGCTGTGTAATGTAAAGGGGGCCAGTGATGCAGGGTGCTGTGTAATGTAAAGGGGGCCAGTGATGCAGGGTGCTGTGTAATGTAAAGGGGGCCAGTGATGCAGGGTGCTGTGTAATGTAAAGGGGGCCAGTGATGCAGGGTGCTGTGTAATGTAAAGGGGTCCAGAGCTGTGGGGTGCTGTGTAATGTAAAGGGGTCCAGAGGTGCAGTTGTGGAGAGGGGTACACAGTAGTGACAGAGATATTGAAGGATGCAGGGGGCACAATGGGGTGTTTTTACATTTTATGGGGGGGGGGGGGGCAGATATAGGTGCCAAATGCTCTAGGTACACCTGGCAGGCCACAGGCGGATTCTACCGGAAAGTCGGCGTGGGTGACTGTCCTTGCCTTGCTATGAGGAGCTCATATGCCATGCGCACTGAGAAGACAAAGGAGGGCAAGAATCCACAGAAGCAGGCAGCGGATGTAAAAACATTTTTCTGTAAGTAAATTATTTTTTTATAAATGCAGTGTACTGCTTAATGTCAGTTTTTGTATTTTCTTTTTTAAATAAGGTGTTTCTTAAAGGAACAGTAAATACACAAGTTAAAAAAGACTTTATTGTAATTATGTTTGATAGTAAATTTACAGGTAGTGGTATTATACTGTGTGATTTACTTTATTTGTGGCGTTATTAGAGAGTGTGATTTGCAGTATAGGTGGCGTTATTATAGTGTGTGAATAAAAGTTGTATTTTTATCATAGCTTGTAATCTTTTTTTTGGGAACTTAACAAAATGGAAGGCTTTAAATGGAGGCGGTATTGGAGAAATGGGTGTGGTTACTGAGGGATGTGGTTACTGAGGGGCGTGGTTACTGAGGGGCGTGGTTACTGAGGGGCGTGGATACCAAGGGGCGTGGTCACTAGGGGGCGCTGTAAATCTTTCTCGCACAGGGCGCCTAAAGGCCTAAGGCCGGCCCTGGGTGGAACGTGAGATTGACATCATGGATGTGCAGCCGACAAATCTGCAACTGTGTGATGTCATCATGTCACTATGGACCAAAATCCCTGAGGAATGTTTCCAACACCTTGTTGTATCTATGCCACCAAGAATAAGGGCAAAAGGGGGTCCAACCCGGTACTAGCAAGGTGTACCTAATAAAGTGGCCAGTGAGTATATATATATATATATATATATATATATATATATATATATATATATATATATATATATATATATATATATATGCAGTCTGTGAAGTGATATGCAGAAAAACTATTGGGCCCACAATAAGAGGTATCATAAGCTCCTCAATTTCCATTAGAAAGGGAAAGAAAGATGTTTTGCATACCAGCTGATGAGGAAAAGCAGCGGGGATATGAAGACAAGGATAAATGAAGATAAATGGTTGGGAACTGCCTTCATTACATAGTGCATGTTTTTGCAAAATACCCTAATGACATGAAAAGTAATTACTCATACGAGAGACAGCACACAGAAGGTAAATTAAAAGAGGAGCCATCTGCCTAATAAGTCGTATGCTGACCTCAACCCACCAAGGAAGAGGGAAATCTTCCAAGTGGGAAAAAGCTGAGACAGTGAAAACTGGATGGAAGATTACACGTGGAAATTCACCGATAGGGATATTCCAAAACTTACAAAAAAACATCGGCATTGTGTTGTACTTTTAGAGGCAGTTAAAAAATATTTTTTTCTAAATGGTACACAAAAATGTCAAAAGTGTGCCTGCTTATTGGTCTAATAGAGTGGCGGCTGGTGATCAACATTTTTTGGGGGTGGCGCAAAAAAAAAAAAACAATTGCAGCCTCACTGTGCCCATCAAACGCAGCCACTGTGCCCATCAAACGCAGCCACTGTGCCATCAATTGTCACCACTGTGCCATCAATTGTCACCACTGTGCCATCAATTGTCACCACTGTGCCATGCCATCAAACTCAGCCACTGTGCCATCAATTGTCACCACTGTGCCATCAATTGTCACCACTGTGCCATCAATTGTCACCACTGTGCCCAGCAATCGTCACCACTGTGCCCAGCAATCGTCACCACTGTGCCCAGCAATCGTCACCACTGTGTCCAGCAATTGTTACTACTGTGCCGAGCAATTGTAGCCATTGTGCCCATCAATCGTCACCACTGTGCCCAGCAATTGTAGCCATTGTGCCCATCAATTGTCACCACTGTGCCCAGCAATTGTAGCTATTGTGCCCATCAATCGTCACCACTGTGCCCAGCAATTGTAGCCATTGTGCCCATCAATTGTTCTTCCATCCCTCGATGTCACTCTTATCCAAAAAACGCACCCCCGTGCATCCTGAGAATAAGCATCCGGAAGCCGACTACAGCCTGAGGGCTGTAATCAGAAAGCCTATCAGAGCCGCTGGCTCTGCTAGGCACTTCCGCAGCCGCCGTTATTCAGATGGCCGGCACTCACCCCAGGGGGCTGGCCATCTGAATATTCGGCGGCAATACATAGATTCATTCAATCCTTTGTTAACCACTTTCATACCGGGCCTATTCTGGCACTCCTATCCTACATGCAAAAATCATAATTTTTGTGCTAGAAAAATACTCAGAACCCCCAAACAATATATATGTTTTTTTAGCAGACACCCTAGGGAATAAAATAGCGGTCATTGCAACGTTTTATCTTGCACGGTATTTGCGTTTCATGAATTAAAAAAATAACAAAACAGAAAAGTTAGCCCAATTTTTTTGTATAATGTGAAAGATGAAGTTACGCCGAGTAAATAGATACCTAACATGTCACGCTTTAAAATTGCGCACACTCATGGAATGGCGCCAAACTTTAGTACTTAAAAATCTCCATAGGCGTCACTTATTTTTTTTTACAGGTTACCAGTTTAGAGTTAGGGCGGAGGTCTAGAGTGCTAGAATTATTGCTGGCGCTCTGATACCGCGTACACACGATCATTTTTCGGCATGAAAAAACTTTGTTTTAAAAAAATGTAATTTAAAATGACGGTGTGTGGGCTTCACATCATTTTTCGGGTTGTGAAAAACTACATTTTTTTTTTCCGAACATGCTGCATTTTTTAACGACGTTATAAACTACGTAGTTTTTCGGGTTGTAAAAAATGATCGTGTGTGGGCTAAAACTGCGCATGCTCAGAAGCAAGTTATGAGACGGGAGCGCTCGTTCTGGTAAAACTACCGTTCATAATGGAGTAAGCACATTCATCACGCTATAACAAACAGAAAAGCGCAAATCGTCTTTTACTAACACGGAATCAGCGGAAGCTGCCCCAGGGGTGGCGCCATCCGCATGGAACTTCCCCTCTATAGTCCCGCCGTACGTGTTGTACGTCACCACGCTTTTCTAGAGCATTTTTTTAAAACGATGGTGTGTGGGCAACATCGTTTTAATGATGAAGTTGGAAAAACTTATTTTTTTCTACGTGCCAAAAAAAGTCGTTTTTTTTAATGCCTAAAAATGATCGTGTGTACGCGGCATATCACACACGGCGAAACCTCACATGTGTGGTTTGAACGCCGTTTACATATGTGGGCGGGACTTACACGTGTTTTCGCTTCTGAGTGCGAGCTACTGGGGATAGGGGCGTTTATTATTTTTTATTTTTTATTTTACTTAATTTATTTTATTTTTACACTTTTTTTATCACTTTTATTCCTATTACAAGGAATGTAAGCATCCCTTGTAATAGGAATAGTGTGTGACAGGTCCTCTTTATGGAGAGATGCAGGGTCAAAAAGACCTCCCCTCCCCCCCACATCTCTCCTCCAGGCTGGAAAGCATGAGATAGTGAAAAAAAATTCACGGATCTCATGCTTTCAGTCGCGATTGCGGCTTTGTTTACATTCCAGTACCCGGGCGTGACGTCATCACATCGCACCTGGGCCGCCGACGATCATAGAGATGACTGGTGGCCATTTGGTCACCAGTCATCTCTATGACTCTCATCCGGCGCCAGCAGATCGTTTCTCCGGGTCTCCCATGGCACGGGAGAGCCCGGAGAAGCACTGGATGGCAGCGGGAGGTGGAAATGTCCCCTCCTGCCGCCTATAAGAACGATCAAGCGTCGGAACTGCCGCTATGATGGTTCTTATGGTGCACAGAATTGCCGGCTGAAGAGATGGATATCTGAATGATGCCTGTTGCTGCAGGTATCTTTCAGATATCCCCACTGAAATCCAGGGCGTCATATGACGACGTCCTTGGGCGGGAAGTGGTTAAAAGCTTGAAACTACTGATCATTCGGGATGAGCTCTCTATGGAGTAGTAGTCCACTACTCCAGGGAAGAGGTTACATGGCCCATACAACCAAGAGTGATTATTTGATCCACCTTCTCAGGTATGCAGTTCAGTACCCTATTGCCACGTACACACGGTCAGAATTTCCGACAACGAATGTTCCATGTGAGCTTGTTGTTGGAAAATCCGAGCGTGTGTAGGCTGCATCGGACATTTACTGTCGGAATTTCCGACAACAAAAATTTGAGAGCTGGTTCTCAAATTCTCCGACAACAAACTTGCTGTCCAAAATTCTGATTGTCTGTAGCCAATTCCAACGCACAAAAATCCTACGCATGCTCGGAATCAATTTGACGCATGTTCGGAATCATTGAACTTAAATTTTCTCAGCTCGTTGTAGTGTTGTACTTTACCGGCGCGTTCTTGACGTTCGGATTATTTGTTGGAAGTAAATCGTATTACTTTGCTGTAGCATAAAAATCAAAATATATTTTGATCTAAAAAGAAAGAAAGATAATTCTTCTACCACAAACTGGGTTGCACAACAAAGCCTTTGTATCTTTGATTCAGCTTTTCTTGCTATTGAAGAAAGCGCACAATCAATTCATTGAACAAAAATCTTTAGATTCCCTTCATCCTTACCATGGTCTGCTACAGATGATGGGAATCCCCAGCCGCTTTGTTTACAAACAGAATGAAGGAGCCAACAGATGTCAATTATCAGGCATTTAACCCCTTAATGACCAGGCCATTTTTTGCGATATGGCACTGCACCGCTTTACCTGACAACGTTGTACTCAAACAAAATTGATGTCCTTTTTTCCCACAAATAGAGCTTTCTTTTGGTGGTATTTGATCACCTCTGTGGTATTTTTTGCACTATAAACAAAAAAGACCGACTATTTTGAAAAAAAAAACACAATATTTTTTTACTTTTTGCTGTAATAAATATCCCCCAAAAAATCGTAGTATTCTACATATTTTTGGTAAAAGCGTATATTGATTGGTTCGCGCTAAAGTTATAGCACCTGCAAAATAGGGGATAGATTTATGGCATTTTAATTTTTACTAGTAATAGTGATGACTGAGCGACGATTTTTAGTGGCACTGCAACATTGCAGCAGACAGATCGGACATTTTTGACACTTTTTTGGGACCAGCGACATTATTACAGCGATCAGAGCTAAAAATAGCCACTGATTACTGTATAAATGACACTGGCAGGGAAAGAATTAACAATAGGGGTGATCAAGGGGTTTAATGTGTCCTAGGAAGGCGTTTCTAACTGTGAGGGGAGGGGACTGACTGGGAGTACAGAGAGATCGATGTTCCTGATCACTAGGAACAGACGATCACACTGTACTCCCCTGTCAAAACGGTGATCTACTTTGTTTACATTAGCAGACCCCCTTTCTGTCTCTCTGTAGAGCGATCGCGGGTGCTGGTGGACCACGAGCCATGAGCATCGGCTCGTGTGGCACCCGCTGTATCTATTGCACAAAGTGACGTATCGGTACGGTGATCTGTGCAATAGAGCAGCCCTGTGCAGTATAACTGTGGTGGCTGGTCGGCAAGTGGTTAAACTACATTTATCAAGGATTTTTTGGTTTCATTACAGTTTGATTGCTGCTGCTACAATAATATTATATAATAATAATAATAATAATAATAATAATAATAATAATAATAATAATATCACTGTAGCAGCAATGTTTTCAATTGGTATGAATGGGCTACTTTCATAACAGCTGTGATTACTAGTGATCTGTGATTGGCTACAGCTAATCACATGGTACAGTGTACTATGATTGGCCCAGGTACCATGTGATAGCTGTGGGCCAATCACAGCATTACTATAGGAAACACAGCTGTTATGAGTGCAATTCATTCATAACAGCTTTGTTGGTATTGTGATTATGATCCCCAAGCCGCTCAAAGTGTCCAGATATCAGGAGCTGCAATACGCTGCATCTTGCCCTACGCTTGATGACATATATGTGCATGATCCAGCATGCCCAGCAGGTGGCAAGTGGTTAATAAAATTGTAGCACAATTATTTTTTGTACCGTTACATGGCAGTTTTCAGCCATGTCCCTTGCCTATCAACCTAACATTCAGCTCTGATTGACTTTAATGGGGTTCTTATTTTGCACACAAACTTCAGTAATGTTCATCAAACCCGCCTCAAACCAAACCCAGGTATGTTTGGCTCATCCCTATTGATCATAGTAGGCTGTATAATTTGTGATTGTATATTTTAGATTCTAAGTGTGGCAGTGGTACATGGATATGGCAGTGTTAATGAACAACCTCCTGATCAACGTTTTTTTCTTTTGGACCAACTCACCACTGGAGATGAACTTGAGTGTCTTTGAATCCACTTGGAATCAATTATCGCTGTTGTTACACTGATCCTCTAATTGAAACCCTGCTGCTCCAGGTGAGACCAGGAAGCCTAATGATCCAGTAGGTGCCCGCCTCGCATCGCCTCCGCACACAATGAGAATTGAAGAAATGGCCGCACACCACTGTAGATCAAAATCCTTTTTATTTGGACATCCCAAAACTACAAAAGACAGAATGCTGGGTAGATGCGTTTCACACACTTCACGTGCGCTTCTAAGCGCACGTGAAGTGTGTGAAATGCGTCTACCCAGCATTCTGGTTCTTGTCGTTTTGGGATGTCCAAATAAAAAGGATTTTGATCTACAGTGGTGTGCGGCCATTTCTTCAACAATGATCCTCTTCCTGGCCAATCAGGAAGCTGGTTTTGACACCGCTCACCCAATTGGCTGAAAGGACAGGTGATCTTATTGGTTGCCTAGGAGGTGGGTGGAGTCACACAGCGGTAGCCGCCGTGATGCAAAGAGGACACAGGAGCTGCTGCCCGCCGCCCATAGGAACCCGCAACCTGCTGTCCGTAAGAGCCAGCCACCGGACGCCCATAGGTGCCCTCAAACCTGCTGCCCGTAGGAGCGTGCAACCCGCCCATAGGAGCCGGCAACCCGCCTGCCACCTTTAGGAGCCCGCCTGCAACCAATGGGGTAAGTGCCAGGGTGGTGGGTGTTCCGCCAACTGATCAACCAGGGGGTAGTTGTTTGCCCTCCCAAAAAAAAAAACACCAGCCGCCATTGCTATTTGCCTTTGGTAAATCAACCTCCTAAAATCCAGAAAAACATACCTGAATGCAAAGTCACATGATCCTCAGCAGATCCTCTTTCGATAGTCGCAATCGGGTGGGATTGGAAAGTGTTTTTCAATTGGTTTGTTTGAATACCGAAACAGAACATCCCTTGAGCCAGATACAAGTAATTACTTTTAAGATATACAGTGTGAAAGGTTTGGGTCTTTTAATCGCAGTCTGGTCTCGAAAGACTAGGATGTAAGGAAATTTAGTTATAAAATTAACTAAGACCACTTTAAATTTCAGCTGATGCGCAAACAAGAATGGGAATTTAAACATTGGATTTCTTGTAATTACATTTGGCAAAGTTTAAAAACATGTTTAGAATATTTCATGAATGTCTAAGGACTAAATGGATGTTTTAACATTTGCCTGATATTCAGCATTAACACTTTGAACGATAAAGAGCCAGCCCATCCATTTTTCTACCGCTCTGTCTTCTGAAATTATTTCAGGCTGTAGATCTAATCAAAATATTGCTCAGCGGAGGAGTAATTGGTCCCATAGGAGACATGGAAAACCTGCTAGCATGTAACTAGCCAGTTCCATCAGTGATTAAAATAAATTTTCACTCTAACAAGAAGAAATGGCGGCTAGGTCAATCAAAGTGATTTACATTTATTGGATCCAGAGAGTCAAGACAGCAAGAGGATACCAAGATACTGCTCTGTGCAGTACAGCGAATCGCAATGGATATGTAACCCCCCTCCAGGCAGAAGTAGAGTGACCACATTTCCAATTTATGATTTCTCCAGTCAGTCACAAGCAGGAGACGGGGATTGTGCTCCTCCAGGTATTCCCGGCCAGGACAAGTATGGCGGCCATTTTTGGGGGCATCAGATTGGCCGGGGGGGGGGCTGTGTCAGTTTCCTTTTGGGACACTGTATTGTCCTGGAATGAAGGTGCCCGGGACAAACCTGCAAAATGCAGGACCAATCATGATAAACGTGAAACAAGATGTAAACAAAATGAAACAAAAAGTGTCCATAAAGCGCAAACTGTTGCTGTTCTGAACAATGCAGCTGAATTCCTCGATGAACATCCAGTTACAGTGAGTATAATTGATGTGCGTTTTGATCACCCAAGTGCACCTCGGCTGATATTGATTAGAGATTGGCCGAACACCCCCCCCCCCTGGTTTAGTTTGCACCAGAACATGCGAACAAGCAAAAAATTTGTGCGAACATGCAAACCCTATTAAAGTCTATGGAATATGAACAATCAAGAGTGCTCATTTTAAAGATTTATATGTACCGTATTTATCGGCGTATACCGAGCACTTTTTTCCCCTTAAAATCAGGGGGAAATCGTGGGTGCGCGATATACGCCGATCCCCGCTGTCTCTGAGCCACTAGCCTAGAGCCGAGCCGAGTGTACTGCGCACTCGGCTAGGATCGACCACGCTCGGCTCCGCCCCCAGCAGCCACGCAAGAGGAGCCGAGAGCAGCTCGGCTCGCGCCAAATCCAAAAAACAAACACCGATGCAACCCCGGGCAAGGTGCGGATGGACTCGCAGACAGACACGCTGGACAGAGACGGACACCTGGATGGAGGCCGCAGACAGACACCTCCAAAGCCACAGACGGACCCCACGCAAGGAAGCCGCAGACGGACACCCACAAGGCTGGATGGACGCCGCGCAAGGCCGCAGACGGACGCCGGACAAGGCCGCCGATGGACGCAGGGCAAAAATTTAAGTTTTATTTATTTATTATTTTTTACCTTTCTAAGCTTGAGGTGCGCGTTATACGCCGGCATGCGGTATACCCCCATAAATACGGTAAGTTATTGCCCTAAAAAGTGTTTGGGGGCCCCGGGTCCAGCCCCAGGGTATGTATTAATGCAGAAAGTGTTTTTTTAGGAAAGGTGATTTTAAGAATGCTTAAAGTGAAACAATAAAAATTAAATATTCCTTTAGCCACTTAAGACCCGGACCAAAATGCAGGTAAAGTACCAGGCCCCTTTTTGCGATTCGGCACTGCATCGCTTTAACAGAAAATTGCGCGGTTGTGCGACGTGGCTCCCAAACAAAATTTGCGTCCTTTTCTACCCACAAATTGAGCTTTCTTTTGGTGGTATTTGATCGCCTCTGCGATTTTTATTTTTTGCGCTATAAACAAAAATAGAGCGACATTTTTGAAAACAAAAAACAATATTTTTTACTTTTTGTTATAAGAAAAATCAAATAAACTAAATCTTAGTCAAACATTTAGGCCAAAATTTATTTAGCCACATGTCTTTAGTAAAAAAAAAATGTAATTCAAACTTGCTTGCGGCTGTAATGTATTGCCGGACCCCTGCAATATAGGTAAAAATCAAGGTGTAGCCTCCTCCCCCAGTCTGTATAGATATTAAAGGGGACTCAACGCCAAATTAAAAAAAATCAGTGTGTGGCTTTACAAAAATCCTGTGCAAAGATTGACTTTTTCTGAAAATGTACTCCCAAATACAGCTTTAGCCAAAGCACTAGCTCCCCATGGGGGCTAAAGCCCCATACACACTATTTTCTGCAGATTTTTGTCTTCAGATTTACCAAAACCATATGAGGTCAAACCTTAAGGCTGTGTAAACACGAACAGTATAACCGATGAGAACTGTCTGATGGTATGTTTTCATCGGTCCAAACCGATCATGTGTGGGCGCCATCGGTAATTTATGCATCAGTTAGAAAAAGCCAACTTGTTATAAATTTAACCGATGGATTCCTAACCGATAGAAAAAAACGATCATTAGGAGGCACGACCAACCATTGGTTAAAAATCCACGCATGCTCAGAATCAAGTCGACGCATGCTTGGAAGCATTGAACTTCATTTTTTTCAGCACGTCGTTGTGTTTTACGTCACCGCGTTCTGACACAATCATTTTTTTATAAGATGGTGTGTAGGCACAACTGACCATCAGTCAGCTTCATCGGTTAACTGATGGAAATATCCATCAGACCGTTCTCATCAGTTTGACCAATCGTGTGTACAGGGCTTAAGGCTCCATTCACATCTGAGCGACAAAACGCCGGACGCCCGTCGCGCTTGTCGCTCGAGATGTGAAATAACATTGCGGTCTATGGAGACTGTTCACATCTCCACGCCTGTCGCCTGAAAAAAAGTCCCGGACCCTTTTTTTCAGGCGACATTGGCGTTCGCTCATAGACCGCAATGTTAAAGAAAAAAAAAAAAAAAAAAGTTTCATCTACAGGCGGCAAGATAAGCCGCGTACGCGGCGTATCTTGTCGCCTAGGTGTGAATGCAGCCTTAGAGTTTCAATTTGTATACAACCAGGCAGGCCTTGCTCTTGCTGACATCATCACCCCACCCTTTGGTGATGCCAAACCTGCCCCCCTAAGAGCCTCCTGCAGCGGCAACAAGAAAGATTTGTGATTGACTATCTCAGTTACTTGGGGAGCCACAAGCTGGCCTGAATAATGTGCTTGGGTTTCAGGAGGAAGTATCTCATGGGAATCAGTTTGTTTTTGTTGGCTGGAGACAGGTTGGTTGGACCCATGTAAATAACTAGGGTTGTCCCGATACCACTTTTTTAGGACTGAGTACAAGTACCGATACTTTTTTTTATGTGCTCGCCGATACCGAATACCGATACTTTTTTTTAAATGTGTCCCCAAAAATGCAGCCATGTGTCCCCCCAGAAATGCAGCCATGTCCCCCCAGAGAAAGCCTAGCCCTCCCCCCGCCGCCGCCTAGTTGATCAGCGCGGGGAACATTACAGCTTTCATTTGAATAGCTGTGTGTTCCCGCCACCCCATATATAGCCCCTCCCCCTTGTCCGGGCACTTTGATAGACAGATCACCCATCCAATCCTGGGATGGGTGATCTGTCTATCAAAGTACCCGGACAAGGGGGAGGGGCTATATATGACATGGCGCGGCGATGAACATACAGCTATTTCAATGAAAGCTGTAATGTTCCCTGCGCTGATCAACTAGGCAGCGGAGGCGACGGGGTGGGGCTTGGCTTTCTCTTTGAGGACTGCTCGGCTCCTCTCTCCGCCCCATCCCCACCCCCTCTCCGACCCGCTCTCCGCCCTCTCTCCACCCGCTCTCTAAACATTTTTTTTTAAAAAGTATCGGTTCTGGCATTAGGAGCATTTGTGCGAGTACAAGTACTCGCGCAAATGCTCAGTATTGGTCCCGATACCGATACTAGTATCGGTATCGGGACAACCCTATATATAACCTCCCTTTTTGTCTTTACACTAAGGCCCCTTTCACACTGGGGCGGGAGGTGCGGTGGCGGTAAAGCGCTGCTATTTTTAGCGGCGCTTTACTGTCGGAATTAGCGCCTGCAGACCGCCCCAGTGTAAAAGGGGTCCTATGCTGTACACCTTATGTAAATGTAGTCACATCTGTCAGCGTTACAGCTTATTCATAATGTGATTGTGATTTCCTTTTCACCGGTTTACCTTCAAAAATAACCGGCTGAGACGACATCAGAAAATAGCTCAAGGCCAATAATGTACGCGAGTTGAACATTTTTTTCCCTCGCTTTTCAATATTTCTGTTCTGGATTTCCTTTTTGTGCACTGAAGTGTGAGATTATTTTTTTTCCAGAAGCCGAACAGAGAATTACAAGCAATACAACTTGAAGTCAGAAAACATTACCGTACTAACAAAGCCATAAGGCTGTTTAGGTCTGTGGCTGCAGCTTAGAGAATCTAAAACAGATTTCATATACAAGCTAGGGTGGATGTGAATACAAACTACAGAGGCAGAAAGTCTTAAAGGGTAAAGTACACAAAAAAAAAAAAAAGAGGAAAATATCCCTTCACAATTCATATCCTTATATTTTAATAATGCTATGGCCACACCTATATAGACATTCTAAGAAAATAGACACAGTGGGCTAGATTCAGGTAGATGGCCGTAAAAATCGGCGGGCGTAGCATATCCCATTTACGCAATGCCTCTGCAACTTTTACGGGCAAGTGCTGTATTCACAAAGCACTTTCTCCGTAAGTTACGGTGGCGTAGTGTAAATGGGCCGGCGTATCCCCGCGTAATTCAAATAGGCAAGGTAGGGGGCGTGTTTTATGTAAACTAATCGTGACCCGACGTAATCGACGCACCGAACGAACTGTGCATGCGCCGGCCATGAACGTAGCCCAGGGCACATGCTCCAAATCACGTCGCAAATAGTCAATGAAAACGACGTGAACGTAACTTACGCAAAGCCCTATTTGCGAACGTTTTACGCAAACGTCGTTAATGACGGAAAATTATACGCCAGCCCGCTGTCCATACTTAACATTACGTACGCCTTATATAGCAGGGGTAACTTTAAGCCGGACTTACGCTTACGCAAACGACATAAAAAAATACGACGGGCCGCAACTACGTTTGTGAATTGGCGTATCATGCTCATTAGCATATTCGACGCGTAAATCGACAGGATTGCCACCTAGCGGCCAGCGTAAATATGCAACTTAGATACGACGGCATAAGTGACTTACACCAGTCGGATCTAAGACAAATCTATGCGTAACTGATTCTATGAATCAGGCGCATAGATAGGACGCCTCAGACGCAGAGATACGACGGTGTATCTGGAGATACGCCGTCGTATCTGGAGATACGCCGTCGTATCTCCTCTCTGAATCTGGCCTAGTATCCTGTGTCCTGGATATTTACCCCTATCCCCAGTAGCTTGCGCTCAGAAGCGAACACACGCGTAAGTCCCTCCCACATATGTACAGGGAGTGCAGAATTATTAGGCAAATGAGTATTTTGACCACATCATACTCTTTATGCATGTTGTCTTACTCCAAGCTGTATAGGCTCTAAAGCCTACTACCAATTAAGCGTATTAGGTGATGTACATCTCTGTAATGAGAAGGTGTGTGGTCTAATGACATCAACACCCTATATCAGGTGTGCATAATTATTAGTCAACTTCCTTTCCTTTGGCAAAATGGTTCAAAAGAAGGACTTGACAGGCTCAGAAAAGTCAAAAATAGTGAGATATCTTGCAGAGGGATGCAGCACTCTTAAAATTGCAAAGCTTCTGAAGCGTGATCATCGAACAATCAAGCGTTTCATTCAAAATAGTCAACAGGGTCGCAAGAAGCGTGTGGAAAACCCAAGGCGCAAAATAACTGGCCATGAACTGAGAAAAGTCAAGCGTGCAGCTGCCAAGATGCCACTTGCCACCAATTTGGCCATATTTCAGAGCTGCAACATCACTGGAGTGCCCAAAAGCACAAGGTGTGCAATACTCAGAGACATGGCCAAGGTAAGAAAGGCTGAAAGACGACCACCACTGAACAAGACACACAAGCTGAAACGTCAAGACTGGGCCAAGAAATATCTCTAAGGTTTTATGGACTGATGAAATGAGAGTGAGTCTTGATGGGCCAGATGGATGGGCCCGTGGCTGGATTGGTAAAGGGCAGAGAGCTCCAGTCCGACTCAGACGCCAGCAAGGTGGAGGTGGAGTACTGGTTTGGGCTGGTATCATCAAAGATGAGCTTGTGGGGCCTTTTCGGGTTGAGGATGGAGTCAAGCTCAACTCCCAGTCCTACTGCCAGTTTCTGGAAGACACCTTCTTCAAGCAGTGGTACAGGAAGAAGTCTGCATCCTTCAAGAAAAACATGATTTT
Organism: Rana kukunoris; assembly: GCA_029574335.1. Taxonomy (NCBI): domain Eukaryota; kingdom Metazoa; phylum Chordata; class Amphibia; order Anura; family Ranidae; genus Rana; species Rana kukunoris. The sequence continues at coordinate 26,770,505 of CM056050.1, forward strand.
CATGCAGGACAATGCTCCAGCACACGCGTCCAAGTACTCCACAGCGTGGCTGGCAAGAAAGGGTATAAAAGAAGAAAAACTAATGACATGGCCTCCTTGTTCACCTGATCTGAACCCCATTGAGAACCTGTGGTCCATCATCAAATGTGAGATTTACAAGGAGGGAAAACAGTACACCTCTCTGAACAGTGTCTGGGAGGCTGTGGTTGCTGCTGCACGCAATGTTGATGGTGAACAGATGAAAACACTGACAGAATCCATGGATGGCCGGCTGCATGAGTGTCCTTGCAAAGAAAGGTGGCTATATTGGTCACTGATTTCTTTTTGTTTTGTTTTTGAATGTCAGAAATGTATATTTGTGAATGTTGAGATGTTATATTGGTTTCACTGGTAAAAATTAATAATTGAAATGGGTATATATTTGTTTTTTGTTAAGTTGCCTAATAATTCAGCACAGTAATAGTCACCTGCACCCACAGATATCCCCCTAAAATAGCTAAAACTAAAAACAAACTAAAAACTACTTCCAAAAATATTCAGCTTTGATATTAATGAGTTTTTTGGGTTCATTGAGAACATGGTTGTTGTTCAATAATAAAATGAATCCTCAAAAATACAACTTGCCTAATAATTCTGCACTACCTGTAAAGGCCGTTCAAACCACACATGTGAGGTGTCGCCGCATGCGTTAAAGCGTGTGCAACAATTCTAGCACTAGACCTCCTCTGTAACTCTAAACTGGTAAAAAAATAAGCGAAGCCTATGGAGATTTTTAAGTACTGAAGTTTGGCGCCATACCAGTGAGCACAATTTTAAAGCGTGACATGTTAGGTACTGTATTTATTGGAGTATAACACTCATTTTTTTACCCTGAAAGTAGAGGGTAAACTGTGCCTGCGTGTTATACGCAGGGGGCTGTGGGAAGTTATTTTCCTGAAACTTCTCTCTTAGGCCGGAATCACACTTGTGCGGTGTGAATTTCAGCTCTCTTATTTCTACAAGGAGATTACAGAAGTGTTCAGCAGATTAGCTCTGTTTCAGCTGCGAATTTGGAGACCTGGGAGAAGTTACGGGTGAGAGGAGAGTGGGGGAGAAGTGTATTGAGCTGAATGAGACAAATCCTGAAGAGAAATTAACACATCTGCGAATCAGCTGCGTACCCATAGAAGATAATGGGACTGAATTCGCACCTGAGCCGCACCGCAAGGCATAAAATCTGCAAACTTTTTTTCTGCAATGCGCAGTGCGAATGCATCGCACATATGTGAACCGGCCTCATTGAAAACAATGTATTTAGAAATGTTCTGTGTATTGGATGCGGTTTAATTCGCAACCAATTTGCATAGGTGTGAATCCGGCCTTAAAGTTAGGGTGCGTGTTATATGCCCAAGCGTGTAATACGCCGATAAATATGGTATTTATTTACTCGGCATAACTTCATCTTTCACATGATACAAAAAAAATTGGGCCAACTTTACTGTTTTGTTATTTTTTAATTCATGAAACAGTCCCCCCCCCCCCCCCCCAAAAAGGCGTTTGAAAAATGATTGCGAAAATACTGTGCGAGATAAAACGTTGCAACGACTGCCATTTTATTCCCTAGGGTGTCTGCTAAAAAATGATGATTTTTGCATGTAGGAGAGGAGTGCCAAAATAGACCTGGTATGGAAGTGGTTAAAAAAAAAAAAAATTCTACGATGAGGGAATTCCCTTTTAGGTCACATCTGGCTGTCGGGTGACACCAAGTCGGGTGACACCAAGAAAATATGTGACCCAATGAGGGCAACATCTGGTGCAGCTCTGCATAGAAACCAATCAGCTTCCAGGATTTTTTTTGTAAGCTTAACCACTTAAGGACCGCCGCACGCCTATGGCACAAGGGCGTATATTTACGTCCTCGCCTTTGTGCGCTTCGGGGGTCCGATCGGGACCCCCTCCCCGGCGTGCGGTGGTCCCCCTGGCTCTGGGAGCGATCGCCGAAATTTTTCGTATGGTTAAAAAACCGATAGAAAAAAACGATCGTCTGTGGGGAAATCCATTAGTCAAAAATCCACGCATGCTCAGAATCAAGTCGACGCATGCTCAGAAGCATTGAACTTCATTTTTCTCTGCACGTCGTTGTGTTTTACATCACTGCGTTGGACACCATCGGATTTTTAACCAATGGTGTGTAGGCAAGACTGATGAAAGTCAGCTTCATCCGATATCTGATGGAAAAATCCATTGGTTCGTTTTCATGAGAAGAACCGATCGTGTGGTGTGTACAGGGCATAAGTCATACCAGAGGTAGTGCATCACTTGCCACCAAAGACGGCTATGGCCAGGGCAGGACTTAGGGTGGTGGGGGCCCCTGGGCTTGAGTGTTGAAGGGGCCCCCTGGAGCGAGGGGGGGAACGCATTAAAGTTGTTGAGCGGGGGGTGCGCATTGAAGTTGTTGAGGGGGGGGGCGAATTGAAGTTGTTGAGCGGGGGGGGGGGCGCATTGAAGATTTAAGTTGTTGAGCAGGGGGGGCGCGCATTGAAGTTGTTGAGCGGGGGGGGGGGTGCGCATTAAAGTTGTTGAGCAGGGGGGTGACTCATCTGTGCACGGAATGTGTTGGCTCTCTTCCCTTCAGTAGACATCCCCACACCGCTCCGGTTCCTCCTGGGGGAGGTTTTGCAGTTGTTCAGCAGAGGGGGGAGTGCCTCTCACCTGTCATTAGACCGGGTGTCGGCTTTCTTCACTTCAGCAGCCACAGTCCTCCACACACCGCTCCGGTTCCTCCTGCTTCCGTGCTGCCTCCTATTGCAGTGTGGGAAAATTGACCCTTTCGCGAGACTGCGGGAAGAAGCGGAAAGTCCCGCAGAATCCGTGCGTGTTGGGAGGTATGGCGTGCATGGCCGCCATCAGGAAATTTGGGGCCCCTTAAACAGCTTAAGGCATGGGCCCCCTGGAGCAGAGAACCAGGAGGGGGTGCTGCCACCTGAAATTGAGAAATTGGGGGGGCTGCCGCAAATTGAAAAGCAGGGGGGGCCTTTACAAAAAAAAAAAAGAAGATATATATATATATATATATATATATATAGGGCTGTTACTGATCAAAATGTTTGTGTTCGATTAATCGTGTTTTTTTTTTTTAATCGATTAATCGACTAATTTTGATTAATTACAACGCACATACAGATCCAACTACTTTTAGCTGATCTCCTTGCAGGCCGATTCCCAGTGCAGCTCCCAACCACTGGAAAAATGGATAGTAGGTAACCAAATAAATATTGCACTGGAGATAAAATTGATGGAGCTACATAAACTGTAAAAATGGTGCGAGTAATACCAAACGGTAGAAAAAGCAGTCATAAAAACATGTAGCCAAGTATGATACTGGTATAAAAATGTGTACAACGATACCACTGCTGAATCCAGATGAGGAGAGGTTAACATCAGTCCGTCGGCATGTAGATGTCCCGTGAAGGGAACTATCACAACTCCCAGTGGATGGTTGTAGAATCCCAGGTTAATAGAGGGAAGTGTAACAGCCCTTGCGTGTGGCAGATAGTAAGGTCCCGCCGGCATGCAGATATGAAGGCACAGCAAAGGAGCCCTTCAGATGGACATGTCAAGCCCCGCCGGTGTCCGTGACGTTACTGGATCTCCAACAGAACTCCCTGAAGGTCCAGAAGCCGGCGGAGAGGTGAGTGCCAATCAAAAGAATTTGAATTGATCAAAAAGATTTTGATCGATCAAAAAAATTAAAGATTAATCGATTAATTAAAATTAAATTTGCACAGCCCTAATATATATATATATATATATATATATATAAAGGAGGTAGCCATCCGGGGCCCTGGGGATCTCTGGGCCCTTTAATAAAAATAAAAAATAAACCTCTGGGCCCTTTAATAAGATAAAAATACAAAAATAAACATTTATAAAAAAATATAAAGAAAATGTAAAACATTCGTCACGCTGCAACAGACTGAAAAGCTCAAATCGTCTCTCACCAAACTTTTTACTAACATGAGATTAACAAGTTTTTTATTGTTGTCTGTGTCCCTGTTGCAGACTTTTGCTCACTTTCCTGTCTTGTAAAACAGTTGTCACCAGTATAGTAAATGATGGGCAGGGATGGACTGGCCATTGGGACTACAGGGAGTTTCCCGGTGGGCCGATGGCTCAGTGGGCCGGCTTCAGTGACAGCGGACCGCTGTCCCCCCTCCGCTCCTCTGTCTCTCCCTCCCTGCAGCGCTCACCTGGGGGGAACAGAGGAGCATGGGGAAGAGGACAGACAGCCAACTCAACAGCTATAGCCTGGAAGTTACTCACTTCTGCCCAATCTTGTCCAAAAAGGGGGGTCACCGAACTGATTCTTTGCCCCGGGTGAAATAATGTCTAGCTTCCCCACTGGTACTGCCTATAAGAGTACCAGACGTTCTACTCTAATAAAGTAGAACGGCTAGTGGCTAGTGAAGGGGGAGAGGTGGCTTGGTGGCCGGGGGGGGGGGGGGGGGGGGGTGCGGGAGTTGTCCGGCCGCCATGGGAGAGACCTGTCAAAGTGGGCCAGTCTGGATGAAGTCCAGGGCCAAATTTTTGTCCCAGTCCAGCCCTGATGATGGGATGTTACATTTTGCCCCCAAGGTAGGTCACACTCTTGTCTGCCTGGGTGCTAACACCAAGCAAGGGTTCACCCATACTCCGGTCTGCCAAAACAGCTGGCAGCACACTGTGAAGTTCAATGATTGTAAAACTTTATTATTCCAGGACAAGCTGAACAAAGCCCCAACTGGGACCCACAGCTTTGACATATTTCACCCACCACTGGGCTTAATTTTGTATATATTTGACAAGTTGTGAACCCCACAGTGTGCCGCCGGCTGTTTTTCTTTGAACTGTTGCTTGCGTCGAGATTGCCCATGTGGCATGTACCTGAAAGTTTTGGAGTTTCAGGTCTGCTTCATAATTCAAATAGTTTGGAAAAATATAAACATTTTATCATAGACTCCCATATCAAGCTACCAAATGTTACCCCCAGGTCATGTCAGGCAAACAGATTTCCAATACAATTCCATGTACAGCATGTTCTGCAAGCAAAGATCAGCAGTCCCTTATATTTCTCCAGCTCTCCTGCTTTATAAATCAGAGTTTACCAAACCACAGAGGAGCCATGTTAATGAATAATTGAAAGCTGGCAAAAGCAAAACAGACACTTCACACAGCAGAGCTGCCTGGCGGAGATATACCGCGTATTACAGCACAAATCTCAGCTCAGGTTTCTGATGTAAAAGGAAAATGTTATCAATCAGATTTGGAGGTGTGCAATCCCCCTCCCCCTTGTGTTTTAAATCCAAGTCTAAGGGCCAGGATCCCGTAGTTTTCCGTTTTTTCGGCGTATCCCATTTACGCTACGCCTCCGCACTTTTTACGGGCAAGTGCTGCATTCCCAAAGCACTTGCTCCGTAATTTGCGGCGGTGTAGCGTAAATGGACCGGTGTAAGGCCGCATAATTCAAAGTAGGAAGGAGGTGGGCGTGCTGTATTTAAATTAAGCGTGCCCCCGTGCCGAACGTACTGCGCATGCGCCGGCCGTAAACGTAGCCCACTGTGCATGCTCCATAGTACGCCACAAATACATTGATTTCGACGTCAACGTAATTAACGCACAGCCCTATTCGCGACGAACTACGTAAATGACGTAAACGACGGATAAACATGACGCTGTCCATACTTAACATGGTGTACGCCGGACCTACGCAAGGTTACCCCTCATATAGCAGGGGTAACCTTATTCTTACGCAAACTACGTGAACTACGACGTTGGCGCGCAAATAATCGGAATCGGCGTATCAGGCTCATTTGCAGAAATCGACGGGAACGCCACCTAGCGGCCAAGCGTAACATTGCAACTTAGATCCGACGGTGTAAGTGACTTACGCCAGTCGGCTCTACGCCAAATCTATGCGTAACTGATTCTAAGAAGAGGGCTCAGAAACAGAGATACGACAGTGTATCTGGAGATATACCGTCGTATCTCTTCTGAGAATCTGGCCCCTGGTCTTTATAGGTGTGAGTTACTGCATTATACACTTAAGCCCCGTACACACGACAGGGAACCTCGACGGGCGGAACACATCGTTCCGCCCGTCGAGGTTCTCTGCCGGCCGTCAGAATCTGCGACCCGCCCGTCGGGAATGGCAAGCAGCCATTCATCCCGATGGGCCGTCGAGCAAATAGAGAACCTGTTCTCTATTTGCTCGACGGGTTTCCCGACGGGCGGGGCGAGCAGAGAGCGTACACACGACCGAGGTTCTCGCTGGAATGCAGCTCCCAGCGAGGTTCTCGCTGGTTTCTGGCGAGAACCTCGGCCATGTGTACAATTGCGCGGATGTGCAACGCTGTACCCAAGCATGCTTTCTTTTGGTGGTATTGCAACACACCAATGTAATTAAGATATGTTAATGTGCTTTGTGGTAAAGCATGCATTACCCCAGCACCTTGGTGTGAATGGGCCCCTTAAATGGCGTTGTAGTGGGGCTTGACACCAACTTTGCAAAATACCCCGAAATCAATCAACTCCAGGGGCGTTGCTGGGTGGCAAAACTACCAGGGGCTCCAGCCTAAAGTCCAAGGCCGGAAATGGGGGGGGTAGTGATCTGACGGTAGTGACCTACATACACTGACCTACCTGACCTACATACACTGACCTACCTACACTGACGATAGTGACCTATATACGAAGGTGACCAGATTTTTAAAATGAAATCCGGGTACATATTTTATTTTTACTAGTAACTAGCGACTCTCTGCCCATTGCCGCTCGCCTCACAGCCTGACGAGTCTTACTCTCCGGGCCCCGGCTACTACTGGATAGGGAGCGGAAGAAGATCACTCCGCCAGGGAAGGCAAGGAAATAGGCAGGTGGCTGGCCAGGATTTGAGCCAAGGCAGAACATGGCAGCGAAGCTGAATGGGCATGCGCCTGAAACTGAAGAAATATTCCCTCCGCTCCGACCAGCACATGATCATCAGAAAGGGGCACAGATAATGGTAAAAATACACCCCCCTATGCTAGTAGGCATGGCGGAGCGGGGGGGGGGGTGTAATTCTATTTATTTTATTTTAATTCTGCACTGACTGTCTTTGAAATTGCCCCAGCCTCTTATTAAATTCAATCTGGGGACAAAACCAGGGACAGAATTGGTCCAGGGACAGTGTCCTCAATCAGGGGACTGTCCCCTGAAACTGGGGATGTCTGGTCACCCTACTGTATACACTGACCTACCTACACTGACGGTAGTGACCTATATACACTGACCTACCTACACTGACTGTAGTGACCTATATACACTGACCTACATACATTGACATTTACATACACATTACACTGTCTGACCTACTTCAGCTCATCGGTTTCACAGCAGGCAGTCATTCTGTCAGAGGAGGAGTCGAGGAGCCTGGAGGGTAGGATAGCCGAGGAGCCTGGAGGGTAAGAGAGCCGAGGAGCCTGAGGAGAGCTGCAGAGGGGAGGAGAGGCGAGCCACCCGCCCGAGCGCAGAGTGGGGATGTGGCGCAGCGGGCGCATTTGTAATTCCTGCCTTCTGGAGTCTGCAGTGCCTATGATGGACGCCACACGTCCCGCGGTCGTAGCATTGGACCAGTGGGACATCCATCATAGGTGTTGCGCAGGCTCCAGAAGGCGGGACCTGCTATGACACTCAGCGAGTCAGCAGGACTCTGCCACACTCTGCGGCGCTTCTGGATCAGAATGGTCCCGGCCCTCACCGATCGCTCGGGGCTAACAATGTAGACCTGCCATTATGAGACTCTGGGCTTTTGGGGGTCACATTCTGGGCTTCCCCCCCTTGCCACCCCCTCCCGACGCCCCTAATCAACTCCCTTTTGCAGCCTACTGTCCCTTCTACATCAACAGGCACATTTTCCTGGGGGGGGATTTTCAACATGTTGCAGAGGGATCACGTGATCGTACCAACATTTAGATATGGTAATTACAGCCATATATTTTTATGTCAGCCGCTTCATATCTACTGCTTAAGGGTCGTACTGAATGCCATAAATAATAAACAAGATAGCGGGATATTAATAGAGAAAAGCTGTCGAGCTCCGTGTTCAGAAATGATTCATGTACAATTCATTAATACAACCACCCCCTTACGCTTTATTTCAATTACGTCGTTTTCACACAGTCTGATCATATCTTTACAGGGAGCCTTTCAATGCTGCTGTAAAATAAATTCTAAAATAAAGTCTGTAATATTCTCCTGATAAAGCAGCCTGTGATTTTTCTCTGCAAGCTTTCCGGTATCACACTTAATTTTAATAGGCGGTGGTTATTTTATAATTCACAAATATACTGTAAGATCATATACACATAGAGAGCAACTAGAGTTCGCAAGTGCAAATTTAATAATAAATGAAAATATTAAAAGTGTTAAAGTGACCGGGTCATTCGCTAAAAATATTCCAAACAGACATACCAGGAAATGAAAAGCTTGACAAATTACCTTTCTCACTGCTTAGCCTCTAAAACAGTATTTTTCAACCAGAGTGCCCAGGCACACTGGGGTGCTTTAAGGTTTCTTCAGGGGTGCCTTGAACAATGCCTAAAAATTTATCAAAAACAGTATACAAGCCAGCAGGTTTTCATTATGCACCAGTGGCGGCCCATCCATAAGGGACGCGGGGGTGCCGCCCCCCTAATATATGGGCCCAACACCTAGTCTACATACAAGGTGCCAGATGCATGGATTTCAATGGGGTTTCTTTTTTTTAAGCATATGATTTGATATTGTCTTCCTGATTGTCCTCCCGGCCAATCAGGAAGCGGGTCTTAAGACCCGATTGGTTAAGAGCAGAAGCCATCATATTGGCCGCCGAGGAGATGCAGGGTGAAGCCACCAAGGAGGAAGTGCGGAAGTGCTTACATTGGGTAAGTGCGGGGCTGGTGAGCTGATGAGAGAGCGATCGGGGGGGTTTGACGACTGTTTGACCAAATGGGGGGGGGGGCGATATGTGGTCTGCATCCTGAGCACACCCAGTTGTTTGACAATAGCAAATTAATATTCGCTTTTGTCTTCCTGATTCTCCTCCCAGCCAATCAGGAAGCAGGTCTTAATACCCGATTGCCCGAGAGGAGAAGCGATCATATTGGCTGCCGAGGAGGGCGAGACGCAGGGTGAACCCGAGGAGGAGGAGACGCAAGGTGAAGCCGCCGTGAAGCCAAAGAGGAAAATACACAGGGTGGATCCGCTGTGAAGCCGAGGAGAAGGAGACACAGGGTGAAGCCGCCATGAAACCAAAGAGGAAAATACACAGGGTGGATTCGCTGTGAAGCCGAGGAGGAGGAGACGCAGGGTGAAGCCGAGGAGGAGACGCAAGGTGAAGCCGCCGTGAAGCCAAAGAGGAAAATACACAGGATGGATCCGCTGTGAAGCCGAGGAGGAGGAGATGCAGGGTGAAGCCGCCGTGAAACCAAAGAGGAAAATACACAGGGTGGATCCGCTGTGAAGCCGAGGAGGAGGAGACGCAGGGTGAAGCCGAGGAGGAGGAGACGCAAGGTAAAGCCGCCGTGAAGCCAAAGAGGAAAATACACAGGGTGGATCCGCTGTGAAGCCGAGGAGGAGGAGATGCAGGCTGAAGCCGCCGTGAAGCCAAAGAGGAAAATACACAGGGTGGATCCGCTGTGAAGCCGAGGAGGAGGAGACGCAGGGTGAAGCCGAGGAGGAGGAGACGCAAGGTAAAGCCGCCGTGAAGCCAAAGAGGAAAATACACAGGGTGGATCCGCTGTGAAGCCAAGGAGGACGAGACACAAAGTGGATCCGTCGTTAAGCAGAGGAAGAGGCACAGGGTGAAGCCACCGAGGAGGAAGCACTGCTCGCGACCTAGGTAATAAGTGTGGGGCTGATGGGCAAGCAACGGAAAGGGGGGGGGGGTTGTAGGTTTGACTGATTGGCCGATGGAACCGTGGTTTGTTTGCCGCCCCCCAAAAATGGAGCACCAGCTGCCACTGATATGCACCCTTATAGATCTGGCATCCTAACAACCAATGACGTCATCAATTAATAAGGAGGATGTCTGTTGCCTCCACAGCATCCTTGTTTGACCCTCCTGTGCCCCTCTCCCTCAGTACTGGGATCACATTAGCTGAGTGATGGAGAAAAAATGAGAGAGAAAGAACCATTGGAATATTAGTCTGTACCCGTGCTTTGGAAGAATAAATAATCGCTAATGTTGGGTGTCTTACGTGTGGATGTTGATGTGTTGTGCAAAGCTATTAGAATAGTTTTTACATTTTACAATGGTGTGCCTCAAGACTGTCCATAATTTAAAAGGGTGCCTTGAGATTGAGAAAAAAGGTTGAAAACTCCACTCCATTCATAAGAATTCGTCCTGCTTATTCCCACTGACCCCTACGATATTACTATGTCTTGTAATGACTTGGAGGGTTGCAGGAAAAAACAGCGAGGGCTGCAGGAGACCGATGACATCTTCACTCCAGAAAGCAAAGTTTGGTGGAGGACTTCTTGTGAATGGAGCAGTAGAAAAAGTAGTCAGTCCTCAGGTATGCCCGTTTGCATCTTTTTAAATAAATGACAGGGTCTCTTTAAAGAGGAGCTACAGTCTCCTAATGTAATTATTAACAAATACATCCTTGTTTTTCTTATGCAGTGCTTTTTTTTACAAATGTGGGTATTCTTATACAGTAAATTGTAGTATAAATATTCTATAAAAGCTAATTGCTTTGTTCAGACTTATTTAAAGCTATATAGCTCACGAAGAGACACTAAGCACTGACAGACGCTGCTATAGAATATACCTACCTATTATAGTTATGGTTTTGTTTAAGGCAAAATTGTCGCTCTTCTTTTGTTTACAGCGCAAAAAAATAAAACCGCAGAGGTGATCAAATACCACCAAAAGAAAGCTCTATTTGTGGGAAAAAAAAGGGTGTAAATTTTGTTTGGGAGCCACACCGCACAACCTCGCAATTTGTCATTCAACCTGCGACAGCGCTGAAAACTAAAAATTGGTCTGGGCAGGAAGGGGGTGGAAATGCCCTGTATGGAAGCGGTTAATATTTTTGTAGAAACATTCTGACAGTGACATCACAGGAGCACATTTTGGAAACAGACTAGGTCATTGTCACCCCATAACAAGAAATGTCTAAACAAGGACCCAATACTTTTAGTAATATAGTGTAAATAGACAGCAGAGGGTGCCAACTAAGTAAGTGTAGCCTTAGGCCACGTACATACGTTCAGACCAGTCCGATGAAACTGGTCCGACGGAACGTTTTCATCGGACCACGCTGAAGTGGTCTGATGTGCGTACACACCATCGGGCCAAAAATACGATCAGACCAGAACGCGGTGACGTAGAACACAACGACGTGCTGAAAAAACGAAGTTCAATGCTTCCAAGCATGCGTTGACTTGATTCTGAGCATGCGCGGGTTTTTGGTCCGATGCTTTTGTGTACTAACCATCGAATCTGTCCGATGGACAGGTGTCCGTCGGACAGATTTTAAAGCAAGTTTTAAAACTTTGGTCCGACGGACAACGGTCTGATGGGCCGTACACACCATCGAATTGGTCCGATCGTGTGTACACGGCCTTAGACTTGACAAAGGAGATTTGATGCTTTGAAATGCGTAGCAATGCCCCTTTGTCTCATGGTCCTCTTACGTGTGACATCATCTCCAGTCTCGCACCCTCCATGCATTTCGCTGTGGCTCTGGCACCTCCAGGATTGGCTCTCTGTGCTTTCCATGCAGCTTTCCATGCAGCTGAACATCCAAATTTCTTTAGAAGACAGCTAAATTTAGTTGCTATAGTCTGCACTGACTTTTTCCTTTCCAATTGGCAGCTGTAAAGCCTCATACACACAATCGGATTTTCTGCCGACAAAGCGTAGGACTTTTGTCCGAAGGGCATTGACAAGGAACTTGTCTTGCATACAAACAGCAAATACTTGTCTGCCAGCAAACACAAAACTACAGGGTTTTTCAGCTCTTTAGCGCCAACCTTTGGGTTAAAACCCCTGTCATGTCTTTTTCTTTTTTTCCGCCATTGGGAAATTTACCCTTCACTCCTATCTAATAGCCAAAATAGAAAGTGAGAGGAAATCCAGCCAAAGTGAATAAATCCTTGTTTACACACAACTCCTGGTTCTTGCTCTGTAACGAGCAATCGCGGGGTATCCAGGCGGTGATCGCAAGTACCGGGGCACACGAATCAGCGTCAGGTGATGAAAACGGGGATGCCCCTATTGGCTGCTCGGCGAGATGACGTATAGCTATAACTGTGTCGGATGGTCGGCATGCAGTTAATGGTGCGAAACCGGAACAAAAATTCTAAGGCTGCGTACACACGACCGGTTTCCTTGGCAGAATCAATCAAGAAACTTGGTGAGAGAGCTCTTTTGCCGAGGAAACCGGTCGTGTGTACGTTTTTCATCGAAGAAACTGTCGAGGAACTCGGCGCGCAAAAAAGAGAGCAAGTTCTCTTTTTCCTCGACGGGAGTCTAAATTGGCTCGTCGTGTTCTTCGTCAGGCTGCTTTTCGACGAGAAACACGTTCGTGTGCATGCTAAGAAACCCGCGCACATTCGGTAAAAGTAGCGTTTGTAATGGAAATAGCACATTTGTCACGCTGTAACAGACTGAAAAGTGCAAATGTCTCTTACCAAACTTTTTCCTAACACGCAGTAACATGAGATTAGCAAAAGCAGCCCCGAGGGTTGTGCCAGTGGAATCGAACTTCCCCTGCTGTAGTATGTAGATATGTGCGTTCCCGTTCGTAACAAATGTATTTTCGTACGAATTTGTTAGTATTCGTACCCGCGGAACAATATGAACATACGAAAAACTGAAAGAACCAAAATACTAAAACGACGGGATTACGAATGAGCCAAATAACGAACAAGCGAAAATACGAACGAACGATGCGACAATCTTATGAAAATACGACAAAGCGGAAACGGCAAAAGAACGAAAATGACATCTATAACGAATGATTTGCATTCTGTAGTTTAGATCCTTTGTCTGTTCGTATTTTCATTGGTGTGTTTTGTAAATCCGTTTTTCTTTTGTCTGTTTGTAAATTTGTGTACTTGTATCGTTCTTTAGAATGGCCAGTGAGTGTAGTTAAGCGGAGCTCCACCCAGGAAAACAACATTTTACAATGTTGTTTAAAAAAATAAAATAAAAAAAACCTGAAAAAATAAAATAAAAAAATAAATACTCACCCGAAATACCTGTTGCTATGCGGAAGTCCGTAATCTGCCTCACCTGCACCGCGGACCGATTTCTTCTTCTCCTTCTCCTTGTGAATGGGGCGCGCTGCTTTCTGGGAACTGTGTGTGTTCTCAGAGAGCAGCGCGCCCATTCACAAGCCAGCGTGAGACTCACGCAGGCGCAGTAGGAAATGGGCAGTGAAGCCGTACGGCTTCACTGCCTGTTTCCCATAGTGTGGATGGCGGCGCGGGACCCGGAGCGATCGTGGGACCGGCATCGGGGGGCCCATCAGCGCGGGCAAGTAGGATAAGGTAAGTGTCCTTATTTAAAGTCAGCAGCTACACTGTTAGTAGCTGCTGACTTTAAAAAAAAAAAATTTTGCGGCTGGAGCTCCGCTTTAGTGAATCAGCTTCTCTCTTTTGCGCTGAGTACAGTGTAAAGCCTCTTACACACAATCGGACTTCAAATAAACTTTTCCGTAGATTTTTGTCTGAAGGGAGTTCAGTTGGCCAGACCTTTGAACCCGAAAATGGTTTTCTGATGGAGCTTACAAACGATCGGATTTTTTGAAAACGACAAAAAAGTCCGACCGCGTATACGGGGCTTAATAATAGTTAATAATTAATATGGATGAGCCGCGTGTTGAAAGTGCCGCAATTCCCGCAATGTATTTACGAAAGTACAAAACAACGAAAATTATTGTCTAACAAATAACGAAAATAAATTAAACAGAATTACGAATCATCCCGCATGTACGAAAATAAAACGGTAACGAAAATACGAACCGATCGGAATACGAAAAAATTGCGTCTTACGAAATACGAACGGGTCCGAATAGCAAAACGTGCATCTTACGAAATTACGAATCGTTACGAACCTACAGAACGAGACGAAACGAAACAAAAGAAAACAAAAAATGTTGTTGTGCACATGTCTAGTAGTACGTGTTGAAGTCACCGCGTTGGAGAACGAGGAGATTTGGTCTTGACAGTGTGTACGCAAAGCAAGCTTGTCGAATTCCTCGACAAGCCTAACAAGGAACTCGACAAGGAAAACGATGTGTCCTTTCCGACGAGTTCCTCGGTCACGTGTACGAGGCCTTATGGCCCATACACACGATCCGAATATCGGACGAAAACGATCGTCCGATGATGGATCGTATGATTTTCGGATCGTGTGTATACTTTCGAGAGCCGATCACGACCGTTCATCCGATATTTTTCGATCGGACATGCGCGAAAATTTTCCTCGTACGATGTCAGATCGTACGATTTTCGTTTAGTCAGTACAGCCGTCGTCCGACAATACAATACAAATACATTACAACACGTGACATCACTTCCGATCTTTTTTTTCTGTCGTACGAGAATTTTCGTCAGTTTAATAACCTATTTTACTTTACTTGCGATTATTAAGCGAAAGAAGTCGTACGATCCATCGGCCGATATTCGGATCGTGTGTATGGGCCATTAGAAAAGATTTTCGGAAATATTTTGAAATTCGACCCATGTATAAGGATAACATTAAAATAACATTATCAGCTAAGGAATTGCTTCCACCTGCTACTTAGAATTGCTCTTCAATGTGTCCAACCAGGAGGGGCATTTGTATGTAACGATGGAAACAACTAGACCTGGTCACAGCTAGAACCTCTGCAACTCCTATTCCTGCAACACGGCACAGACACTTTTCATGTCGGAGACATTAGATAGTTCATAAATCCTTCATGGATTCTCGCTTTCTCAAGCAGCGCATTAAACATTTAAGAAGAGGAGGAACAGGCTGAATGTTTAACAAGCTAGGCCCAGAAGATTCACGGGAGCAAATGCTGCATTGTACAAATTGTTGTTGACCAAATAGATTTTTGTAGCAACCTTTTCATGTCCTTTTTCATAGTTTTAGAAGGTTGTTTGCGGTTGTATGCTTGCGATTGTTGCAAGCATACCCCCACCCCCCCTCCGTTCTTATATGGATGAGAAGCCAGCTGCGATTCACCCCCACCCTAACCCCCCCCCACTTATGGACGGACCTTGCCTT
Organism: Rana kukunoris; assembly: GCA_029574335.1. Lineage (NCBI taxonomy): Eukaryota > Metazoa > Chordata > Amphibia > Anura > Ranidae > Rana > Rana kukunoris. Next base: position 26,785,764 of record CM056050.1, read on the forward strand.
AGGAGGCAGAGAAATGGAAAATCCAAGGCTGTTTCTTCTCCTCTCGGCTTAACAGGAAGTCTGTCCTGAGATCCGATTGGCCAAGGAATCCTAAGGCCCCATTCACACCTGAGCGTAGCGTTTTTTTCCGGCGTTTTGTTGCGCGTATTTGCACGTTTGCATACTGCGTTATCCGACGTTTTTGAACTTTGTCGTTTTTTTATTTTAGCCAATAGGAAAAATGATTATCTCTTTAATCATTCGTTATGTTTTTAGATTTTTTCATCTTCTTCCTGGGTGAATATTCTATTTCACAGAACAGATTAAAGTGGAGTTCCACCCATTTTGTTATGTTTGTCTGTGCTGCATGCCCTAATCTCATAGGGCCAGATTCTGGTAGAATCCGCGGCGGCGTAGCGTAAGCCATTTACACTACGCCACCGCAACTTACTGGAGCAAGTGCCGTATTCTCAAAGCACTTGCTCCGTAGTTTGCGGCGGCGTAGTGCAATTGTATCCCTGCGTAATTCAAAGGGGGCGGCTTGTATTTAAATTAAGCGCACCCCCGCGTCGATTGAACTGCGCATGCGCTGGCCGGGAAAAAAGCCCAGTGCGCATGCTCCAGCTCACGTCGGAAAACGTCGTTGAAGCCGACGTGAAAACGACAGAATCGTCACTTACACAATGCCCTATTTGTGAACGACTTAGTAAAACGACGTAACCGACGGAAAAATAGGACGCTGACCCGACGCCATACTTAACATGGCAACGACGGAACTTCGTAAGCTTACCCCTCATATAGCAGGGGTAGGTTTACGCTTACGGAAACAACGTAAACGACGGCGAGGCGGTGTAAAAACGTTCGGGGATCGGCGTATTATGCTCATTTGCATAGGCAAATGAGAAATCAATGTAAAGGCCACCTAGCGGCCAGCGAAGTAATTACATCTAAGATCCGACAGTGTAAGTGTTTTACACCTGTCGGATCTTCTCCGTATCTATGCGTAAATTATTCTAGGAATCAGACGCATAGATACCCGGGGAAAAAAAACAGAGATACAACGGTGTTTCCTGCGATACACCATTGTATCTCTTTTGAGAATCTGGCCCTTAGTGTTCAGAATGGACAATTTTTATTTATTTTGTTGCTTGTAAATACCTTTATTTTGTAGTCCTTCATTACTTCCTCCTCCTTATTAGCCTAGGCTATTAAGTCACAAGGCTATTTGCAAGGGTTTCTGGGATAGGCATCATGTTTCCCAGTAGTCCTTGCAAATCTGACTGAAACATATTACATTGCTTGTGCAGCACTGAGCATGTGCGAGATATGCAAAGCTGAAATCCAGGAAGTCATACAGTCTGGCTTCATGATGCCCACACTTAAGATGGCCATGGTCTATTTCTAGATTATAAACTATAAATGCTGTAACAGCCTAACAAAACGGACCTTAGTTTACAGACTAACTTTACTAGAATACATTAAGCTTGTGTATTACAGGGGTATTTATATTTAAAAAGTGAAATTGTGGGTAGAACTCCCCTTTAAAGCAACAAAACGCCGTAGAAAGGCTCGTTGTCACGCTAGACGTTTAAATCAAGCGGTTCCATTAGTTTCTATGGGAATACAAATTCAAAAACGCCCAAATCAGCCCAATTCGAGTGACAAAATAGGGTCCAGAACTTGTTTGAGCTTCAGGCGTTCGGCGTCAGGCGTTTTAGAGTGGAGATGTGAACCATGTCCATTGAGAATAATGGATTTTTTCCCCTCTAGCGTTTTGGAGCTTCATGCTTCAGGCTACAAAACGCTCAGGTGTGAATGCAGCCTAAGATTTCCTGGCCAATCGAGTCTCAGGACCTGCTTCCTTATTGGCTGGGAGGATAATCAGGAAAATAGTGAATATTGATTTGCTATTGTCACATAACTGGGTGAGCCACTGCCCTGCATCTGCACACCTGTCAAATTAGGACCTGTGGCTGTGTTTAGACAGCCTTTGCATCCCCATAGGCCAGTGATGGCGAACCTTGTCACCCCAGATGTTTTGGAACTACATTTCCCATGATGCTCATGCACTATGCAGTGTAGTGGAGCATCATGGGAAATGTAGTTCCAAAACATCTGGGGTGACAAGGTTCACCATCACTGCCATAGGCTAACAGGCAGCTCCAGCTGCACAAACTGCTCATTTGCATGCCAGAGAACCTGTGTTAATCAGCCCTACATTTTTTTTCTACATTTTTAATTATTATTATTTATTTCTCAATGCTTCTGGGGAGTGGGGTGGTGGGGGTGACTTTAGTGAGATATTAGGGGTCTAAACAGACCCCTGAAGTCTCACTTTTGAGACACAAAAAGGGACTTTTTCCTCAGTTTTTTTCTGCAACCTCAGCCGCACAGAATGAATGAACAAGAAGAGCTCTACACAGCCTTCCTGTTTATTCATAAACTGAAGCATAGTAAATAGTGTTTACTATGCTTTGGCTATAAACACAGTAAGTCATCAGTACTGATGACAAACAGATGATGAACTCAAGTGTTACTAAACCCAGGAGCCTGCATTCACCATATCTGCTCTCCCACCGTACACAGAACATGGAAATGCAATTATTTTAGTAAATATAAACTGCTAAATACTTTTTCCCATCAGCAGTATATAGCAGTCTTGTGACTTTTATCAATGTACAGCCGAGCACTGGTTATAGCTTGTAGGGTTGAGTTTTTATTCTCCTTTGACTGTCCTATGAGGCTATATGACCCCTAATCCTCTGTCTGGACAGTGCTGATCACATGCACCTTTCCAAAAAAAGAAACTCTCTAGCAATACCAAATTGAGCATGTGCAGAGTGCCCCCAAGCCTCGGTTCTATCAGCAGATGGATTGGGGACAGTAAAAAAAAGGGGAGGATCAGAGAAGACAGGATCAAACAGCTTTTTTACACAGTGTGAATGATTAACCACTTGTCGACCCCGCCATGTAGATATAACTTCAGCAGAATGGCTTTGAATATCCCGCCCCTGCCGCAGAACGGGAAGAAGCAAGTGTAAACAAGGCATCTCCCTAGTGACAGAACACTGATCATCTGCTCCCTGTAATCGGGAGCAGTGTTCAGTGTCCTGTCACTCGTAGCCCAACCCCCACACAGTTAGAATCACTCCCTAGGACACACTTAACCCCACCCCCTACTGGTTACCCCCTTCACTGACAGTGTCATTTAAACAGTAATCAGTGCATTTGTATAGCACTGATCACTGTATAAATGACAATGGTCCCAAAATAGCGTCAAAAGTGTCCGATGTGTCCTCCATACTGTCGTAGTGACAATAAAAATCGCTGATCGCTGCCATTACTGGTAACAAAAAAAAAAAAATATTAATAAAAATGCCATAAAAACTATCCCCTATTTTGTAGACGCTAAAACGTTTGCGCAATCAATAAACGCTTTTTGAAATTTTTTTTACCACATTCTTTCTATATTTTTAAGGAATATTTATTATATAGTATAGTAAAAAATATTGCTTTTTTTTTTTTCAAAATTGTCGCTCTATTTTTGTGTAGCGCCTGGTTACTTTCCAGAACCAGTGCTAGGTTAAATTTAGAGGGGTCAGAGAGTTAGGTAACTCTGACCATGTTGATTTGTTTAAATTTGGGCCTCTGTCTCAGCTTTGGCTGTGCTGTGGGCTCATTCTGTCCTTTCTGGGGTGCTGATCACACCCCAGGTCGGCAGGTGGCAACATGTGGAGTCAAGGATTGGGTGCTCTTACCCAGCAGCCTATCAGGGGGATCTTGCCTTGTTGTGCATGCTGGGGGAGGGTATTTATGGAACAGACGCCATTGGTCTGGGTCTTCGAGGTAACATGCCACCCAAAACAAACCAGCAGCTCCTTCGGTGCTACATTTGTTTATAGCGCAAAAAATAAAAGCCGCAGAGGTGATCAAATACCACCAAAAGAAAGCTCTATTTGTGGGAAAAAAAAGAACGTCAATTTTGTTTGGGAGCCACGCCGCACGACTGCGCAATTGTCAGTTAAAGCGATGCAGTGCCGAATTGCAAAAAGTGGCCCGGTCATTTGGCAGCCAAATCCTCTGGGGCTGAAGTGGTTAACTTCTGAGGTTCCACAGTGAGCATAACAAGCGTTACTGCATATACAGACTGATTTTACTCTTGTGGGTTTAGTAACACTTTAATATACATCTACATTCAGGGCAAGACTGAAACTCGCACACTTACATGTCTGCCTTATAGTTTCCCCAGCTGAAAGAAACACAAATTAGAAAGAGAAACGGGCCTAGGTGCCTCAGTAGAGATCCTTTCTGTTCATGATCGTTGGCTAATAGCTCTTGTTTGATACTGTGATACATGACTCATGATGAGTTCAATGAAAGCAAACCACTTGATACGATAATGGGAGTTACCCCTAAAGACCTGTTATTGAATGTACAAGCTGCATGAAGTCATCTTTATCTATCTATGCCCAGCTCTTTTTTAAATTCACTGATCCAGAACAAGCCTGTCACAGATCAGTAACATACAGAGGCAAACTGACCAATTTGGCCGAGGGCCCCATGCCACTAGGAAGCCTCATCAGGGTTGCTAGCCTCAGTAAAACAAGGGACAGTATCAGTGGCGGCTGGTGCTCCAAATTGTTGGGGGGGCCAAACAAACGAAAAAAAAAAATTGCAGCCTCACTGTGCCCATCAAACGCAGCTACTGTGCTCATCAAATGAAGCCACTGTGCCCATCAAATGCAGCCATTGTGCCCATCAAATGCAGCCACTGTGCCCATCAATTGTCGCCACTGTGCCCATCATTTGTTGCCACTGGCCCATCAATTGTCTCCACTGTGCCCATCAATTGTCGCCATTGTGCCATGCCATCAAACGCAGCCACTGTGCCATCATTTGTCGCCACTGTGCCCATCAATTGTCACCACTGTGCCATCAATCGGCACCACTGTGCCATCAATCGTCACCACTGTGCAATCAATCGACACCACTGTGCCCATCAATTGTTACCATTGTGCAATCAATTGTTTCCACTGTGCCATCAATTGTCACCACTGTGCCCAGCAATTGTCACCACTATGCCATGCCATCAAGCGCAGCCACCATGTCATCAGTTGTCACCACTGTGTCATCAATTGTCACCACTGTGCCATGCCAAACGCAGCCACTGTGCCCATCAATTGTTACCACTGTGCCCATCAATTGTTACCACCGTGCCCAGCAATTGTAGCCACTGTACCCAGTAGAATGCTGCCACTGTGCCGAGCAATTGTCGCCACTGTGCCCTGTAAAATGCACCCGCCTGGCACTTACCTTTCTGGGGTCAGCCGTGCTTCTAACGTCCCTCGATGTCTTCTCCTGCCCTCGATGATGCTTCAGCCAATCAGGTTACCGGTAACCAGAACCGGTGAACCTTATTGGCTGAGACGCCTGTCACTCGATCGACAGTTTGCTCGGCGAAAACGTACACACAATCGAGCTTCTCGGCAGAATATGGATCCCAGCGAGCTTCTCGCTGGATTCTGCCGAGAAGCTCGGACGTGTGTACGGGGACTCAGAACCGCTGGCTCTGATAGGCACTTCCACAACCGCCGTTATTCAAATGGCCGGCGCTCGCCAGGGGGCCGGCCATCTGAAAATTTGGCAGCAATACATAGATTCATGCAATGCAATGCTTGAATCTATGTATATTGTGTCAGTGGCGTGTGCGGGAGCTAGCGGGGGGCGGCGTTTCAGCACCCTCTATACACGCACCGCCACTGGACAGTATGTAAAAATCTGTGTTTTTTTACATCTGTCCCTGAAATGTCCCTTACCGTCATCTTTTTGTTGTAAAAATCCCAAGATTATAGCTGCCCCGCCTCTCCAGTACGTTTTCAGTGTGTGTATGTATATTCTGTGTGTGTGTATACTAAGGTGACCAGATTTTTTAAATGAAATCCGGGGACATATTTTTTCTTTACTAGTAATGGCAACAATCAGCGACTCTCTGCCCGTTGCCGCCCTCCTCACAGCCTCTCAAGTCTCACTCTTCGGGCCCCGGCTACTACTGGATGGGAAGGCAAGGAGATAGGCAGGTGGCTGGCCAGGATTTGAGCCAAGGCAGAAGAACATGTGAGCGGAGCTGAATGGGCATGCGTCCGAAACTGAAGAAATATTCCCTCCACTCCGACCAGCACATGATCATCAGAAAGGGGCACAGATAATGGGAAAAAATACAACCCCTCTATGCTAGTTGGCACGACGGAGCGGGGGGTGTAATTCAATTTTTTTTATTTTAATTCTCCACTGATTGTCTTTGAAATTGCCCCTGCCCCTATTAAATCCAATCTGGGGACAAAACCAGGGACAGACTTGGTCCGGGGACACAGTTTCCTCAATCATGGGGCTGTCCCCTGAAACTGGGGACGTCTGGTCACCCTAGCCTACCAGTCTTCTTTTCGTCTTCTTTTTTCCTCTATCTTTTCACACACAATTTTTTCATCTTTTCCGTCTATAATGTTTATGGTAGTTTTCATCTTGTTGGCCCTTTACAAAAACATACTTTGCTATTCTCCTTTCATCTATTTTTACTACATGGCTCTACTAATCTAACCTCTTCACCTTAATTTCAGCGACAGTGCCAAATTCTTTGTACTTTGCCTCAAGTTCCTCATTAGTTTCCACTCTCCATTTACCAACTTGAGGCCATAAATTCTCCTAAATCATTTTCCCCAAAAAACTCTTGAGAAGGTCACTATGGCTTTATCACTGCTCTATAAATGATTGTCTTTGATGTCCAAAGCAGCAGCAATTTGAAGCTATTCCATCTTATATTTCTGCCAGTGTATCATTATCCTCTGTTATTAGCCTTCCCAGATACTTGAAAGACTGAATTCTATGGAAGATTCCAAACTAGGTATTGAGGTCACCACTATTTCTTCATCTTGTTTTCTTGAGGAGGATAGCACCTTTCTTAGTTGCTTGAAGACTTTCCTTCATTCTAAGGCCTCATGCTCACTGGACTTTTTAGTGCTGCTATTAGCGTTATAAAATCCTAAAATGCACTGTATTTCATAATGTAAACTGTGTATGTTTGTTCATTAGAGGGCTGCTCGACGCTCAGCTGATCCCCCGCTGCTCTCCTCCACTTCTGCCAGCTGTTAGTGGGGGATCTTGGGCCCCCCTCCCTCTGCAGTGCTCGGAGCAGGGAAGACCGATCAGGTGCAGTGGTGGCAGGTGCTCAACATTTTTTGGGGGTGGGGGGTGCAAGCAAACTGAAAAAAAAAAAAAAAAACACATCAATTGCAGCCACTGTGCCTATCAAATGCAGCCACTGTGCCCATCATATGCAGCCACTGTGCCCATAAAACACAGCCACTGTACCCATAAATTGCCGCCACTGTGCCATGAAACTCAGTTACTGTACCCATCAATTGCTGACACTATGTCCATCAATTGCTGCCAGTGTGCCCTTCAATTGCTGCCAGTGTGCCCTTCAATTTCCACTACTGTGCCCATCAACTGCAGCCACTGTGCCCATCAATTGCAGCCACTGTGCCCATCAAATGCAGCCATTGTGCCCATCATATGCAGCCACTGTGCCCATCAAACACAGCCACTGTACCCATAAATGGCCTCCACTGTGCCATGAAACGCAGTTACTGTACCCATCAATTGCTGACACTATGCCCATCAATTGCTGACACTGTGCCCATCAATTTCTGCCAGTGTGCCCATCAATTTCCACTACTCTGCCCATCAGCTGCTGCCAGTGTGTCCATCAACTGCTGCTATTGTGCCCACCAATTGCTCCCAGTGTGCCCATCAATTGACGCTACTGTGCCCACCAATTGCTGTCAGTGTTACCCATATTAATATTGTTGTCTCACAACAATCTTTAACTAAGTTTTAACAAAGGAGAAAGAAGATTTGCTGTCCAAGGTCCCAGACTATGGAACGCTTTACCAATCAGCATTCGGTTGGAGGAGAGTCACTTGGCCTTTAGGAGAAAGTTCAAAACCCATCTCTTTTGAGTTCAAAGGAGAAATGCGAACTGAATCGCCTCTGGGCGCTCGTTTGTCCATGTGCTGCGCTATATAGGTTTTTCACTCACTCACTTACTCACTCACTCACTCACGGTGCTTTACCGTTGGGGACCCCAGCAAGTGCGGACTATTATGGCGCCCGGATTGTCCTTGTAATTTTGTTGTATGTTTGTCTATGTCCTTATGTGTTGTTTTTTTGCACGTACACAATAAACTTTGGTGCAACACTGGCTGCCATCAAGAAGTTCGTTTTTGTGATTAGCTATCAGCAGCTCTTGCTGTGATTGTATCTATGTAGGGACTTTTTGTACCATTTAATACAATTTAGATATATTTTTTATCAATATCTTGAGTATTGTCCATTACTACCTATAGTAGCTTTTTTTATCTTCAGGGTTCCTCCGCTTCTTGGGGTGTCCCTGTATGATAGCATCCGCTGTTTTGCATATATGTTTTTGGCTACGGTAGTAACCCCAACAAAGGGGGAGTGATTACTTACAGTAATGTAGTCCCTACATTTATCATGCAGTAATCCTCACAGAAGTATGTTCATTTGTTGTTGGTTTATATGCAGTGTGCCCATCAATTGCTGCTACTGTGCTCATCAAATGCTGCCAGTGTGCGTCCCCCTCCCACCCGGCACATACCTTGTCTCGGTGGGGAAGCGGGTCACGGGCGGCGATGTCCTCCACACTCCTTGATGTCTTCGCTCGTCCTCTGCTATGATTGGACGCATAATAGGTGGTGTCCAATCACAGCGCCTGTCGTTTCAGCCAACCAGGTGACATGTAACAGAGCGGAGCACCTGATTGGCTGAGAGGCGATTCATATTCATTTGCTTTCCAAACACAACGCTGAGTGAACAGCGAACGCCCAGCATGGCACTCGCTGTTCACCTTTTTGCCTATGGCTCTAATCAGGTGCTCCCAAAAAATACCCAGCTGCTGTAATTCAGGTGCCTGGCGCCCGAAAAGGAGTCGGGCACCTGAATAGGGGGTGGCAGCGGTGACCATAGATAGATTCATGCAATGCATGAATCTATCTATGGTGATAGAGAGGTGGCAGGAGAGAGGGGGCGGCGGCCATGCGCCCCTTTATGGACGCACTGCCACTGATATGGCGTGTCACGGAAGCGCCGAGCAGCACCATAAGAAGGTGTTTATTACAAATAGATTAAAGAAATGTGCACAGTTTACATGATATAATACAGTGCAATTTTAGGATTTTACAAGAACTTTTGCCAGTGGGGATTCCTTTACAGGCAGGGAGGGAGATGGGGAGAGAAGACAGCATATGACAAGCCCTACCCTGAAAATAAGCCCCACTGGGTCTTCTGTTGCCAAAATTAAGACCCAGGCTTTTTTTCCAGGATACAGGGGCCAGGAGGGTACCTCTGCACTGGGAGACTGTGGAACCAAGCTTGACTTTTATGGTAACAGTCAAAATGTACATATAACTTCAGCTTGTATTACTCCTGGATATACTTACTAGTTTTACCTTTGCACCAATGCAAAAGCTTTAGTAAGGTGGCCTGAAAAGATCCCCAAATCCCTCTACTGATACCAATATAAAGCTTTTTAAAAAAAAACAAAAAGTAAATGCACATCTAACTTTCATTACATATACAAAAAAAGGGTTTACTCTTCATTGTAGGATAGTTAGCTAAACCATGTTAAATACAAAAAAGTTTAGACATGTGAAAAACCCATTTATATATCCTCATAAGGGTCCCCCACTGGATGGCAGTACCCACCATGTTGACACCAGACCTGCCTCACTTCTTCTTGATTGGGATAGTCACCTACCTGTGATTTTGGAGAATCTCCACCATATTGTGTCACACTTTTCCTGGCCTGAGGCCTGCCTACATACATGTTACCAGTCAGAGGCCTTTTAGCTGGTCTAGTCCAGTTGCCCTTTAAACGCTTTACTATACAAACTAATTTTTAGCCTCTTCAATAAACTATATTACATTACATTTAAAACAGTACCATCATCCAGAATCTAGTTAGATAGCAAAGGGGCTCAGGGAACCCCAAAAGAAAGGAGCAGGCAAGGAGGACTATTCCGGTACAGGATGAGTAGATGAACTCAGAAGAGAGATAGTCCTCCTTGCCCGCTCCTTTCTTTTGGGGTCTCCTGGGTTCTTGGGGTTCCCTGAGCCCCTTTGCTATCTAGCTTTACTATACAACTCGGGCACCACTTTAGTACATCTTTTGCAGAGACAGTCAATAACATGAGACCCTGAGATAAGTCTCTAGTGCAGAACACAATACCTCCATAAGAGACTTCCTATCATTAGTCTTCAGTTCAGAACACTTTTAGCATCACCATTTGCCACTTCAGCCAACTTCCCAGATGTTACAGTCTCGTACACAGGTGGTTCATACTTTTATTGTTACCTCCACACACCATGGGCGATCTCCTTAGGGCCAAAGGCCAACCTAAGCCAAGCCACAGGACCTGCTAAAGAAGGGTCAGGGGTGACGAGGCTTCTCTATCTGAGCCTATTGTGTCCTCACAGACCACCCTGGTAGCACAGCTCTGCAGAGGGCTCTCTTTCAGCACAGCTCTAAATCTTACTGAACAGGGTTGTCCTACTCCCATTTCACAACTCCACTAAACCCCACCCACAACTTGCATATAAAGGGTCACTATTCCCACCCACTACATCATTGCAGGAGGATCTACCAGAAGAGGGCGCTAACTCCTGCCAACCTTTTAGGGACCAGCAATGTCTGTATGTAAGGGCAGCACAGAAATCTGCAGATAAGGTTTTCCACTTCTTCCTGAAAGATGAAATCCCTAAACATCTTGGCCCAGATTCACAGAGCGATTACGCCTGCGCAACAGGAGATGCGCGTGCGTAAGTCTAAATGTGCGCGTGCGTTTCGTTGCGCGGCATCCCCAGAACGAGATACGCAAAAAATCAACTTTTTTTTGTCCCGCGTAATTTCGTTAGACTGGCGCATCCTTCCGCGCAAAAGTGCGATAGACAGACCATTGATTTGCTAGTCAAATATGCTAATGAGGGACTTACGGGGATCCACAAAACAATGTTGGGGCAGCGCAGGCGACGCAGTGTGCGCAACAGCAAAATGTCCTGTCTAAAATTAGAGCTGATAAAAGCTGGTCTAAAAAAAGAAAAAAAGTCTACTTGTCAGATAAAGCAACACTGTTAGTGAGGAGTTCAGCAGTCACACGTGTTGCACAACAATCTGTATGCCAACATGCCAGGGGCATCGTCGCACATAGCTATACTACTGACTTTAGATGAACAAAGAAGGAGGAGGGCACGGAGGATGGCACTAAGGAGGGCACGGGAGATGTTTTTTTATTTTTTTTTATTTGCTTATATAAAATTTACAATTTAATCTAATCTAATACAATATTCTTATCTGATACAAGCCCCTCACTCTTCACTTGATATATCACACACGCATAGACATCTTTGGCATGAGAGATTCTGAGGGGTCTCGCATCTTCAGATTCACCCCTCATGCCATCATGGAATTACCACAACCTTGCAGGAGGACATCAGCAGCCCAACACATGGCACCACCCATGACACCCATGACAGCTACATATACAATCAGAGCCCCATCCCCACAGATTTCGAACAGAACATGTATGGGGACAGCTGGCTGGTTGGTGAGTGACATGGGAGTCAGGCATGACTATCCCCTCCCGTGATGCACACCTCACAAGTGGCACATGCATGACTAACATCCTCCTGTCTTTTCCCTTCAAGGTGACTCTGCATATGCACTGGTACCCCATCTCATGACCCCATCTCATGCCAGCTCACATTATGCATCTTTGCACGTTAAACACACACATTAATCATGGCACAATGAGAATGCATGCATGCACACCACTGTGGTCCCTAGCACACACACACCACATCGTCATCACATTGGATTGGCACCAGTCCACCATGCAGGACTTGTGAGCTGCAACGCCATGCCACGGCTCCAATTATGTCACTGTACATTCATACACCATTCACACAGACCTGGGGATCACTTCTCCACCACAAATGAGGGTGACACCCCTTTTCCCGCAGGAATATCACCCCCACATTCCAAAATCATACACAAACAGAACCAAAAAAATTAAATAAATGACGAGCAAAAATAAAAAATGCCCAGCAAAAATATAATTTAAAGAAAACACATAAAAGACAAAAATCACTCTCAAAGACACGTCACAAACAAACAAAAGCACCTTGCTGTATAGGGAGGGATACAAAGGGATGTACTTTTGCAAAGGAAGTGCATTTGTGTCTGTCTATTTATGCTGTCTGCGTAGTTAACAAAGTTGCCCTAGTCCATTTCCAATTTCACTGATTGCGCCGCTCCCGAGTTGTGAGCATGCGCACATCGGAGCTGACCATGGTCTCCTTCAAGCGCGCATGCGCGAGCCGGCCGGCCCTTCATTTGCATGGGGTCACGGCTCATTTCAATGTAACACGCCCACGTCCTTCCCAATTTGTATTACTCCTCCTTACGCCTCTGAAAAAACGTTACGCATGCGCAATTTCCTGCGCAAAAGCTACGAGAATAGGGTGATTACGCGGCAAAATTGCGCAAGTCTAACGTAAAGGCGGTGCGCTACGCCGGTCCAATAATGCGCAGATGTACGTGAATCTGGGCCCTTATTTTTCTAGAAACAGTTAAAAGAAAAATGTTAGACAAAATATCCCAGCTGCATCCACATTAGAGGCAGACTGCGGGAGCCGTGGGTCCTCTGCGCACAGGTCCTCACACCGAATCTATTAATTACATTTCAGCTGCACAACATGGCTGATAAGTTCTAATGAGCCAACTAAATTCCAAGATAAGAAAACAATATTTTTTTTTCCTTTGCCTTTACCAGGATCAGGTTTTTTTTACGTTTTTTTATATCCCAGGTTTCCAAGAGCACACAGATTAAATATTTACATTTTTAATCCCAAGGCACCAGAAATTTAAATTATAATGGAGAAAAATAATGACAAATCAGTGAAACACTTCTATCTTTCTCTCTTGTTTTACTTGCGTAAGTGTCTCAATCCTGCCCCCTGGTTTAATGGCTCACCGCTGCTCTTAGGGTCCTTAGGTTAAGGCTAAGAGGTGATAACTAATTATTGTACAGGAGCATATTGTAGAGATTTTCCATCTCAGGCAACCAGGATAACCTGAAAACAGCACTGCAGCAAGTACTGCTGGGTGCAATAGCAATCAGTGGTGAAGGTCCCAGGTGAAGTGGTTGTCAGCTAAGTGCATGGGTGCAGTGGCACCCAATTGAGTAGTGTCTATCGGGGGTTACTGGGTGCAATGACAATAAGTGGTGAAGTGTACGGGTTTAGTGGTGGTTAGCTAGGTGCATGGGTGCCATGGAAACCAATAGAGTAGTGCCTATCGGGGTAATTGTGTGCAATGGCAATAAGTGGTGAAGTGTACGAGTGTAGTGGTGGTCACCTAGGTGCATGGGTGCAGTGGCGCCCAATTGAGTAGTCCCTATCAGGGTTACTGGGTGGACCGACAATAAGTGGTGAAGTGTAAGGCCGCGTACAAACGATAGGTTAAACTGATGAGAACGATTTGATGGACCAATTTCATCGGACCAAACCGATCGTGTGTGGGCGTCATCGGTTAATTATCCATTGGTTAAAAAAAACAGGAACTTGTTTTAAATTTAACCAATGGATTCCTAACCGATAGGTCAAAACCGATCGTTAGTAGGCACGACCGTCGGTTAAAAATCCACGCATGCCCAGAATCAAGTCGACGCATGTTTGGAAGCATTGAACTTCATTTTTTTTCAGCACGTCATGTTTTACGTCACCGCGTTCTTGCACGATCGGTTATTTAACCGATGGTGTTTGGGCGCGACGGTCCATCAGTCAGTTTCATCGGTTAACTGATGAAAACAGTCCATCAGACCGTTCTCATCGGATGGACTGATTGTGTGTACACAGCATAAGGGTTCAGTGCTGGTTCGCTTGGTGCATGGGTGCAGTGGCAACCAATTGAGTAAAGCCTATCAGGGTTACTGGTTGCAATGACAATAAGTGGTGAAGTGTACGGGTGCAGTGGTGGTTAGCTAGGTGCATGGGTGCAGCGGTGCCCAATGGAGAAGTACCTATCGGGGTTACTGGGTGCAATGACAATAAGTGGTGAAGTGTAAAGACGCGTACACATGATCAGTCCATCCGATGAGAACGGACTGATGGACCGTTTCCATCGGTTAACCGATGAAGCTGACTGATGGTCCATCGCGCCTACACACCATCGGTTAAAAAAACGATCGGGTCAGAACACAGTGACGTAAAACACAACGACGTGCTGAAAAAAATTAAGTTCAATGCTTCCAAGCATGCGTCGACTTGATTCTGAGCATGCCTACTAACGATCGGTTTTGACCTATCGGTTAGGAATCCATCGGTTAAATTTAAAACAATTTTATTTTTTTTAACTGATGAATAACTAACCGATGGCCATCAGACCATTCTCATCGGTTTAACCTATCGTGTGTGTACACGGCCTAAGGGTGCAGTGACGGTTAGCTTGGTGCATGGGTGTAGTGGCAACCAATTGAGTAATGCCTATCAGGGTTACTGGGTGCAATGACAATAAGCGGTGAAGTGCATAAGTGTAGTGGTGGTCACCTAGGTGCATGGGTGCAGTGGTGCCCAATGGAGTAGTACCTATTGGGGTCACTGGGTGCAATGACAATAAATGGTGAAGTGTACGGGTGCAGTGGTGGTTAGCTAGGTGCATGGGTGCAGTGGCACTCAATTGAGTAGTGCCTATCGGGGTTAATGTGTATAATGGCAATAAGTGTTGAAATGTATGAGTGCAGTGGTTGTTCGCTAGGTGCATGGGTACAGTGGTGCCCAATGACGTAGTACCTATTAGAGTTACTGGGTCCAATGGCAAAAAGTGGTGAAGGGTGCAGTGGTGGTCAGCTAGGTGCATGGGTACAGGGGTGCCCAATGGAGTAGTACTTATCGAGGTTACTGGGTGCAATGGCAATAAGTGGTGAAGTGTACGGGTGCAGTGGTGGTCAGCTAAATGCATGGGTGCAGTGGGGCTCAATGGAGTAGTGTCTATCAGGGTTACTGTACCTACTGGTTCTCTGCGTCACCCAGAAGTGATAGCACTCCGCATTGATAGGAGTAGGTTCAGCTTAGGGTCTACGTCTGGGCTTCAGCAAGCTCCCTATTGGGCTGGACTGGCCAGGCTGTATTCAACCCCCTTTGGAAATTTCTGTCTTCAGTTCAGGCCTACTACTGCTTCTCTCTTCTGTATTGACTGAGCTCCCAACTGGGTTGTTATACTGTTTGCAAGTTCTACAATACATCAGTTACTAAACTGTAGGACTCTGTGTGATTACTGCCACCGCACCACACTACCCCTACCCAACATGTGGTTCAGCAGTAGTTAGACGAGTCTCCCTTGGCTTTATGGGTTAGAAGTCTAGCAATCTTTACACTTAACAGTATGACAAAATTACAGAAAAGCAAGCTTGATAAAAAAAAAGTCATATCAAAAAATTATACTGCAATAATAAACCAAGGGCGCTAATTGGAAAATACCGTAAACTTTCTCTTGAAGGTGAGAGCTGGCCATTATTTATACGCTTTAGTTGGTCTTGCTCCTGACTTGCTAAGTGAAATCCTGACACCAGAGGGGGACTAAGTGCTGAGACGCCATCCTGAGCCAGCTGTCTGTGCGTGTTAATAACCATGTTTAGTATTAATTAGTAAGTGCTATCTGTGCAGCTTTATATGTGAAAATCTATCCAATATTCATCTTCGCAGCCTCATATGTCACCTGCCTGTGTATGACTTATCTAAGGATAAAACGCGATGGACAAATTGTTTTTTATTAATACATAACTGGACTAGAGAGTTTATTTTACAGGATTTCCACTTAAAAGCTGAACTCCAGGCAAAAATAAATAAAATTAATAATAATACTTGGAATATATTTCTTAATAGCCACAGAAAAAAATATATCCACCAAATGTCTTTGAAAATGTACACTATATAACCAAAAGTACAATATTGGGACACCTGACTTTACACACAAATTAACTTTAATGGCATCCCAGTCTTAGTCCGTAGAGTTCAATGGGAAGGCTGTCCACAAGTTTTAGGAGTGTGTCTACACTTAACTTAAATGCAATAAATTATAAATTATATGCACTGCAAGAAATTACTAAAGACAGATAGAATAGTTGTTGACAACTATTTTAGTATTTTCTTGTTAAATTTAAACATTTGTTTAAACATTTTTTTAATGTTTATATGCAATCCTTTTCTACAAATAAACATTTAATATATGACAAAGGATTTCCAGAGCACTATAGTTTATTTATTTTTAATGTTTTTTGTTTTTTTTCATATTCTGACCATAATAAACAAAGGCCCAGATTCATAAAGCAATTACGCCTGTCTAACTGGTGTTAGACAGGAGTAATTTCAAATTTTGCGCGCCGTATCACTAGTTTGAATCCTCAAACCATGATACGGCGGCTTCGGGCTTCGATCCGAGAGGCTTACGTCTTCATAAGCCTTCGGATCTACGCTGCGATATTTTTGGCGGCCGCTGGGAGGAGTTCGCGTCGTTTTGATGCGTCGGGATATGCAAATGTATTTTTACGGCGATCCACGAAGATACGAGCGGTCTTCGCAATCGCTTACGTCTGTTTTTTTTTACGTACTGTTAGACCAGCTTTTTGCTGGTCTAACGGTGCGTAGCCCATGTTAAGTATGGCCATCGTTCCCGCGTCGAATTCAATTTTTTTTTTTTTTTTTTACGTAACTTGTTCGGGAATAGAAATGTCCGTAAACGACGCTACTCAAACAACGAATGACGTAACGACGTGATTTCGCGCAATGCACGGCGGGAAATTTGCTAACGAAGCATGCGCAGTTCGATCGCCGCGGGAACGCGCCTATTTTAAATCCTTCACGCCCCCTACTCGCGTAGATGGATTGCGACGGGAGAAATACACTACGCCGTCGTCGTTTACTGGACAAAATCTACCTGGATTCCACGTAGAGCCAGGTAAAATACGGCGGCGTAGTGTATTTCGGAAACGCTACGATAATCTAATTCTCTGTGAATCTGCCCCAAAGTTTTTATATACAAAAACTATGAATTGCTTAGGTAGAAACAGATTTGTTTTTGTTTTTTTAAATCTAACTCAGCATGTAACAGTTGTAACTGTTACTTAGCTGACCTCCCCTGCCAGCTTTTGTTTCTTCACGCCTGTAGTCCAAGGTGACTTCTGATTTTTAACGGTAACATTTATTAATTGGCCGACAGTCAAGTCGCCCTCTGTTTTCCCAGAAGTGTTCTTGTTCAAATCAAAGAAATTGGTACTATTTACAAATTTAGTTTTTGCTGCTGCAAGATGTGAAACGCATATGAAATATTCGGCTCCTAATATAATAATACTATTTATAAAATTTGTTTTGATGCAAAGAAGTAAAACGCACATGAAATTTTAAGCTACTAATAAAATAATACTCTTTTTTTTTTTTAAAGAAAATTGCTGCAAAAACGCACATGAAATTTTTGTGTCCCAATATAATAATACTTTTTAAAAAAAATATGTTGCTGCAAAGACGTGAAACACATGAAATTTTCAGCTCCCAATAAAATAATACTCTTTTAAAAAAAAGAAAAATGCTGCAAAGACGTGAAACACACATGAAATTTGTGTCTCCCAATATAATAATACTCTTTTTTTTTTTTTTATGTTGCTGCAAAGACGTGAAATGCACATAAAAATTTTCAGCTCCCAGTATAATAATACTCTTTAAAAAAAATTTAATACAAAGATGTGAAACGCACATGAAATTTTCAGCTCCCAAAAAAAAAAAATACTCTTTTTTTTTTAAATGTTGCTGCAAAGACGTGAAATGTACATGACATTTTCAGCTCCCAATATGATAATACTCCTTTTTTCAATTGATTTTTATTGATTTTTTTTTTTTTTACCATATACAAAAACTTTTACATTTATAAATAATTCCTTTTAAAATTCACATTGTTTCCAATTAGTTATTCCATATACCAAATCTTGATGAATCTCTGTTAGTTACTTTATCCTTAATACAAAATAATTTCATCATTAATCAGCATATCCATTTATCCTCTCATCCAAAAAAAAATTAAATATAAAAATTATAATTTCCTTTCTCTATATCCCCCCTTTCCCCTTATTTCTCTCTCGTTTTCCATTTCCTTTACCATTCGTATTTCTCCTGATTTTCATTTATATATATTATATCATTCCTTTCCAGAGCTGGAATTCATCACATTGTTGCCATATTTCTGGCATTTGACTATTTATACATCCTTCTTCTCTTATCTGTTTTTCCATGTCTGCTATATTTGGGCTTTTATTTTCTCTCCACTTACAGTACGAGCTATTATTGTTCTAGCAGCCATTGTCATATGTTGAAAAATATCCTTTTTTATACTGAGTCTGAAATCAAAGATAGTAATGACATTTCCCTATTTAAATTCCTCTCTACTCCCGATACTTTCCAATATATCTCATGATCTTTTTTCCAAAAGTTTCTCACCAGGTGACATCCATACCAAATATGGTCCGTAGTCCCCTTTTCGACCTTACATCTCCAACATATGTCTGATTGTCCACTATTTTATTTAACCCCCTGAGCAGTATTCCCGAGTTAGGCTTGGGGTGGAATTTCAGGACCGACTCGCAGTGTCCACAGGCACAAGTTACTTACCTTGTCCCTGGATCCTGCGATGCCTCCCTGCTGTGTGATCGAGCGGTGTCCTCCTCGCTCGATTCACACTGCCGTTGAGCTCCGTTCCCTGCGACGTTACGACGCACGGGGGGAGGAGATCGGCGCAAAATTTTAAAAAGTAAATAAACACAGTACATACAGTATACTGTAATCTTATAGATTACAGTACTGTATGAAAAAAATACACACCCCCTTTGTCCCTAGTGGTCTGTCCGGTGTCCTGCATTTTTTTTTATAATAAAAACTGTTCTTTCTGCCTGGAAACTGGAAATGGTCCATAGCAACCAAAAAGTGTCCCTTTATGTCAAAAGTGGTTTTAGATCAGCTAAAAAACAGTGATAATAAATTAGAATCACTTGCTGAATTGAGCGATAGTGATTTGTGGGGAAATTCGTCATCAAAAAGTTAAAAGTAATAATTTGTATTATTATATTATTTGTTATTATTATTTATATGTATTTATTATATTATCATTTATAATTTTGTGTTTCAAATTTTATTATACCCAGGGAAGTCTACTAGACTCTTATTTGGACAGATTTAAGTGAGTTATTCCTAAGAATTACAGGTCTACAATATAAAACGCCAAATTTCCATGCAAATCAATGGTACCGCTTTCAGCACCAAAAATCTGAAATAATCATACCGCCAGGGAGGTTAACGCTACTGGGCTCCAATACCATCTCACTGCTATTTTGTAATTTCTTTCTTGGTATTTATTTGCTATGGATGTTTTATGGATTATTGAGAATATTTTCTCCCATTCTGTCTCCGATATTGATCTCCCTATTTCCTCTTCCCATTTTTTTATACCTGTTAACTCTCTAAGGGGTCCTGAAGGGAGTAATAAACCATATATCTTAGATCATTTTTTTTTCATCTGTTAAAATGTATTCAAATTTAGTTTTTGGCCTGTTTATTGAAAGTAAATCTATATTTGTTGCATTGTGTTTTTAATTGATAGTATTGTAGCCATTTATGTTTATATTCAGGTCCCAGATCTTGCCTTTTTGGTATTATACCCTCCACTAAGATCTGGGCCACCCTTGCATTCTCCAATATGTTCCATTTTAAAGCGGGAGTTCAGTTGATTTTTTTTTTTAAGTCAGCAGCTACTGACTTTTAAAAAACGAACACTTACCTGTCCAAGTCGCCGGCGCTGTCGGCAGCCTAAGCCGAGCGGTAGCTCGGCTCTTAGCTTCCCCCGCCGCCATCCTCTGTAAGGGAATCAGGAAGTGAAGCGCTGCGGCTTCACTGCCCGGTTCCCTACTGCGCATGCGCGAGTCACGCTGTGCAGTTCCCAATGGTTCCCGTTGTGTTCTGGGAGCCGAGTGTTTCTCCCGCGGGAGTCTATACCCGGAAGTGGTGCAAATACCTGTTTTATACAGGTATTTGCACCCCCATCCACCCTGAAAGGCCTCAAATGTGACACCGGAGGGGGGAGGGTTCCTAAAAGCGGAGGTTCACTTTTGGGTGAACCTCCGCTTTAAGTACTTTGTGGTTGCTAATAATACTCTTTTAAAAAAATTGCTGCAAAAACGTGAAACGCATCATAAAATTTCCAGCTCCCAATATAATACTCTTTATAAAATTTGTTTTGCTGCAAAGATGTAAAACGCACATGAAATAGTTGCCTCGCATTGTGCTGAATAAGCTTAGAGGGACCACTTCCATACCAGGCACTTACGCACCTTCCCGCCCAAGCCAATTTTCAGCTTTCAGCACTGTCGCACTTTGAATGACAATTGCGGGGTCATGCTGCACTGTACCCAAACAAAATTGGCGTCCTTTTTTCCCCACAAATAGAGCTTTCTTTTGGTGGTACTTGATCACCTCTGCGGTTTTTATTTTTTGCGCAACAACTAATAAAAGACTAAAAAAAAAAAAAAAAAAAAAAAAACATTTTTATTTTTTTCTGTTAACTTTTTGTAAATAAGTATGTTTTCTCTATTAATTGCGGGCACTGATATGGCGGCACTGATGGGCACCGATGAGGTGGCACTAATGGGCACTGATAGGCGGCGCTGGTATGCGGCACTGATAGGGACTCATAGGTGGCACTGATGGGCACTCATAGGTGGCACTGATGGGCACTCATAGGGGGCACTGATGGGCACTCATAGGGGGCACTGATGGGCACTCATAGGCGGAACTGATGGGCACTCATAGGCGGAACTGATGGGCACTCATAGGCAGCACTGATGGGCACTCATAGGCGGCACAGATGGGCACTCCAAGGCGGCACAGATGGGCACTCATGGGTGGCACTTATGGGTGGCACTGATGGGTACTTATGGGTGGGACAAATAGGCACTGATAGGTGGGCACTGGGCATGGATTGGCACTCAGGGGTGGCACTGATAGACTCTGTGGGGTGGCACTGATGGACACTGAGGGTTGGCACTGATGAATCTATGTTGCCAGTCAGTGCCCATGTGTGGGCACTGACTGGCACCCTTTTTTTTTTACTGGCATGTTTTTATTTATTTATTTATTTTGCCCCCCTTTTTTTTCTTTTTTTTAACTTTTGCCCTTCCAGTGTGGGCACTCCCTGGTGGTCTAGTGTGGGCATCCGAGGGGGGGCTGCACTGATAAACAATCAGCGTGAACCCCCCCCTGTCAGGAGAGCCGCCGATCGGCTCTCCTGTACTCGCGTCTGTCAGATGCGAGTGAGGAAGAGCCGTCGACGGCTCTTCCTGTTTACATCGTGATCAGCCGTGATTGGACACGGCTGATCACATGGTAGCGAGCCTCCGCCGGAGACTCGTTACCGAGATCGGAGGTGCCGGGTGTCAGACTGACACCCCGCATCACCGATCGCCGCGCTGCGCGCCCCCGTGGGCGCGCGCGGCATGAAATCGTGTAGGACGTTGGAGAACGTCCAGTCACGATTTCATAACCACTTCCCGGCCGTCAATCTCCTATTGACCGGGCGGGAAGTAGTTAATAGAATACTGGGTAATATCAAATAAAAAAGCACATTTATATTATTATTATTTTTTTTTATTATTATTTTTTTTACAATTTCTCTTCTGAAGAAGAACGCACAGTACAGAAATGTGCAAACTATAAAAAGGCTGATTAAGATGAAAAAGAATACAGGTTGTTTTTGATAATAAGCTGTTAAGTCCACACCAGCCTGTGAAGATAAAAATAGCAAAAAATAAAAAAACAGGAAGATGAAACACAGGATCAGGATGTCACACTGCGAGAAAATATACTGTTGTTCAGCAGCCTGGCTACAGCAGATGCAAGAGAAATCCTCAGAGGAGAAGCGCAGTGGGGGGGGTTTACATGGACGGTGAAAGAAAAGGTAAGGACCTCCAAAAATTCCCAGCCCGGGTGCAAATGTGTTGTGATGTGGTTCCCTCTAGTGATCACCTATCGGTGGTGAACTGAGACACACTTAGGATCCACAATCTCACCCATGTGCGTTGTGGTAATGCATGCTACAATATGCGCTGCTACAACACATGGCAATGCACCTGCTCTGTGCGTTGTGGTGCCATGCACTGTGAATGGCACGCCAATGCTGTCCAAATTAAAGCTCAACACACAACACGTATATTGTGTGTTGTGGTGTGATGCATTGTTAAAGGAGTTGTAAAGGAAAACGTTTTTTCACCTTAATTTAATTTATGCATTAAGGTGAAAAAACTTCAGCGTATACCACCCCCCCCCCCCTGTTATACTTACCTGACCCCTTGAAAGTCCCGCGCTTGGTCCCGAGATCCTCTTCGCCGCTCAGCCTGGCCGTTGATTGGCTAGAGCGGATGGATTGAAAGCAGCGCAGCCATTGGCTGGCGCTGCTGTCAATCACATCCAGTGACGCCGCACGCCGAGTGGCGAGGCCGAGTGATACGGTGAGCGGCTATGGCCGCTCGTCGCTGTATCACAGGAGGGCGCCCGCAAGGACTACATGCAATGCGAGCGCTCTCGCATGAATGTGTGTAGTTCTTGCGGGGAGGACCAGAGACAGCCGCCGAGGGACCCCTGAAGACGTGGATCGGGGACACTCTGTGCAAAATGAGCTGCACAGTGGAGGTATGACATGTTTGTTATTTTAAAAAAAACAACCCCTTTAACCACTTCAACACCGGACACTTCCTGCCCAGGCCAATTTTCAGCTTTCAGCGCTGTCGTTGTTTAAATGACAATTGCGCGGTCATGCTACACTGTACCCAAACAGGATTTTTATCATTATGTTCCCACGAATAGAGCTTTCTTTTGGTGGTATTTGATCACCTCTGCAGTTTTATTTTTTGCTTAAAAAATAAAATAAAAAAATTGTTTCTTTTGTTTCTGTGTTAAAAGTTTGTAAATAAGTAAGTTTTCTCCTTCACTTATGGGCACTGATAAGGCGGCACCGATAAGGTGGCACTGATGGGCACTGATAAGCACTGACAATGGGCACTGATAGTCGGCAATGATGGGTGGCACTGATATGCAGCACTGATGGGCATTGATAGGTGGCTCTGATGGGCACTGATATGTGGCACTGATGGGCACTGATAGACATCACTGATGGCACTGGCAGGCATTAGGGATGGGCACTGGTGGCAGCTGCTTGGGCACTGATTGGCAGCTGCCTGGGCACTGATTGGCATTTCCCTGGTGGTCTAGGGTGGCATATCTGGTGGTCCAGTGTTATGGCCATCCCTGGTGGTCCTAGCTGCATCCTAGTGGTCCTGGATGGGCATCCGAGGGGGGGCTGAGCTGATAAACAATCAGCACAGACCCCCCCCTGTCAGGAGAGCAGCCGATCGGCTCTCTTCTACTTGGTTCTGTCAGACGTGAGTGAGGAAAAGCCGATCAATGGCTCTTCCTGTTTACATTGTGATTGGTCACGGCTGATCACATGGTAAAGAGCCTCTGTCAGAGGCTTTTTACCGAGATTGGGGTAGCGGTATGTCAGACTGACACGCCGCAGCACCAATCTCCGCGATGCGCGCCCCCACATGCAAACTCTAGGCAGATGATGTTGTGACCCTTTTTGCTGCTAGGTGAAAGTGCTAACCACTACACCACTCTGCTGCTGGATACTAAGCTACATTAAATAAAAAATGAACCCTTAACTTTAACCCTTACCCCTTTAAAAATAAATAAACACCCTTACACAAAATAAATTATTATTACTATTATTATTAATAAATAAAAAATAGTTTGAATAGTTGAATCCTACAAATATAACAAAATTGCTGTCTGCGTCCAGTCCTGAAGAAGCCTTATAGGTAATACTGTTGAAAATATGAATGCCACATTAATCTGTACATGAATATAGTAGTTCATTGTCACTTGTTAGGGAGTAGGTGTATACCTATGACTTTGAATGGACTGTATCCATTACTTTTAGAGTATTGTTATCAATTAATATTTTTCTATTCTTTTTTTAAATATTCTCTTTTGAGTGAATTTTTGTATATCTTGAACAATAATCTTTTTTTTTTAAATAGTTTGAGTTTGGGTGTTTATTGTTGTTTTCTTATATGTATTATTATTAATAATAATAATAATGTATTTAATGTGTTTTAAGGTTAGAGGTATTTTTTTTATTAATTAATGTATTATTACATATTATTAATGTATTTTACTTATTTATGATGATTTTTAGTTATTTGTGCATTTATTTTACATTTATTTATACATATATTATTACCATTTTATTTAAAAAATATATTTTTTGAGCAGAAAATTTGTATAAACTTTAGCAGGGTATACATCTCAAATACTTCACATCTCGTTCGCCATTCGGCCAAAATAATAATCATCTGGCAGGCTATAAGCCATGTTGTGTTCCGGGTGCTTTAGCGGTGAATGGGTCAGTTAATTGACTCATTTATCCAGGAAAGTCTTGGATTGCCAACGCTGTGAAGTGCTGGAAATGCCTCCTGCGCAGAGTGACCCGCAGAGACACAAAGTCCTTCACTGGTGACGGGGTCAAAGCAAGCTGCCTTGAAATGTAATCATTTCGATGAATAAGTATTCAGCAGGCCACATACGTCTAGACCGCGCTGATTGGTTCACCGCAAGTGTTACCTGTCTAAGAATTCTAAATAGAATGAACCGGAGTAATTGACATTAAATGGAATCTATAATCTCTGTACAGCTTTTTAGGTAAATGGCAGTGCAATTTGCTTAAAGTCTCGCCGCCGGTATCCCGCGATCGGTCACAGGAGCTGAAGAAAGGGGAGAGGTGTGTGTAAACACACCTTTCCTGTTCTTCACTGTGACGCGGCCATTGATAGTCTATTCTCTGATATAGGGAAAGACGATCAATAACGTCACGTGTCCAGCCCAGCCCCCCTACAGTTAGAAACACAGATGAGGTCACACTTAACCCCTTCAGTGGTTAACTCCTAAACTGCAATTGTCATTTTCACAGTAAACAATGCATTTTTATAGCACTTTTTGCTGTGAAAATGACAATGGTCCCAAAAATGTGTCAAAATTGTCCGATGGGTCCGCCATAATGTCACAGTCACTGATCGCCGCCATTAGTAGTAAAAAAATGTTTTGTTTTTTTAAAATAAAAATGCAATAAAACTATCCCCTATTATGTAAACGCTATACATTTTGTGCAAACCAATCGATAAATGCTTATTGCGATTTTTTTTTTACCAAAAATATGTAGAAGAATACGTATCGGCCTAAACTGAGGAAAAAAAAGGCATTTTTTATACATATTTGGTGGATATTTATTATAGCATAAAGTAATATTGAATTTTTTTCAAAATTGTTGCTCTATTTTTGTTTATAGCGCAAAAAATAAAAACTGCAGCAATGATCAAATACCACCAAAAGAAAGCTCTATTTGTGGGAAAAAAAGGACGCCGATTTTGTTTGGGAGCCACGTCGCACAACCGCGAAATTGTCAGTTAAAGCGACGCAGTGCCGAATTGCAAAAACTGGGCAAGGTCCTTAACCTGCATAATGGTCCGGGTCTTAAGTGGTTAATGTTATTTTTTTAAGGTTTAACCACTTAAAGACCGCCCACTGTATATGTACGTCGTTTTTTTAAACATGGACATCTCGGTAACGGCAGCAGCTGCTGCCACAATCAAGATATCTATCTCTTCAGTTAGCAGTCCTGTAAACGATAACGCGAGATTGCCGTTATCAGTGGCGGGAGAGGGCCTCCCCCCGCCGCTCTCCCGCGCCCTCTGCCGCTTACCGGAGCCATCGGTATCGGCGGAGGCGATCGGGTCATTTTCCTGGCTGTGTGGGGATGCGAGTGAGGGCAAGATGGCCCCCACCGTCCCCATAGCTCTGCTGGGCGGAAGTGAAGTCAAAACGTCAGTCCCGCCCATGTGTCTTAACCACTTCCTTACTGGGCACGTATACCCCTTCCTGACCAGGTGAAATTTCAGCTTCTGGGACTGCGTCGCTTTAACTGACAATTGCGCGGTCGTGCGACGTGGCTCCCAAACAAAATTGGCGTCCTTTTTTCCCCACAAATAGAGCTTTCTTTTGGTGGTATTTGATCATCTCTGCGGTTTTTATTTTTTGCGCTATAAAGAAAAAAAGAGCGACAATTTTGAAAAAAAACAATATTTTTTACTTGTTACTATAATAAATAGCCCTTTTTTTTTTTACTTTTTTTTCTCAGTTTAGGCTGATACGTATTATTCTACATCATTTTGGTAAAAAAAAAAAAAAAAAAAAATCGCAATAAGCGACTGGTTTGCACAAAAGTTATAGCGCTTACAAAATAGGGGACATAATTATTAATTTTTATTATTTTTATTTTTTTACTAGTAATGGCGGCGATCTGCGATTTTTATTGTGAATACGACGTTATGGCGGACACATCGGACATTTTTGACACATTTTTGGCACCATTCACATTTATACTGCGATCAGTGCTATAAAAATGCACCGATTACTGTATAAATGTGACTGGCAGTGAAGGGGTTAACACTAGGGGGTGAGGAAGGGGTTAATGTGTACCCTTCATTGTGTTCTAACTGTGGGGGGAGGGGGGTGACTGGGGCAGGTGACCGATGCTGTGTCCCTATGTACAAGGGACACAGATCAGTCTCCTCTCTCCCCTGACAGGACGGGGATCTCTGTGTTTACACACAGAGATCCGCGTCTTGTCCCTGTAACCGCTGTTTGCGAGTGCCTGGCGGACATCGCGGCCGCCAGGCACGCGCATCGGTATTCCAGGAATGCGGCGGGCATGCGCGCCCTCTAGTGGCCCGGAAGAGCGCAGGACGCATATATGCGTCCTGTTAGAGATTTAGAACCACCCCGAGGCCGCACATATTCGGACATCCGTCGGGAAGTGGTTAAA
This sequence comes from Rana kukunoris, assembly GCA_029574335.1. Lineage (NCBI taxonomy): Eukaryota > Metazoa > Chordata > Amphibia > Anura > Ranidae > Rana > Rana kukunoris. Next base: position 26,812,843 of record CM056050.1, read on the forward strand.
GAGACATTTTTTTGTTGTCATTTGAAAAAATTCCAACATTTCCTTTTTTTTTGCATTTAAGTCTAAATATGAGATCTGAGGTCTTTTTGACCCCAGATCTCATATTTAACCACTTAAGGACCGCCGCATGTACATATACGTCGGCAGAATGGCACGTACAGGCACATTGGCGTACCTGTATGTCCCTGCCTAGACGTGGGTCGGGGGTCCGATCGGGACCCCCCGGTACCTGCGGCAGTCCCCTTGGCTGTGGGAGCGATCGGTGACGAGGGGGGGCTGTTCGTTTTTGTCTGCCCCCTCCGCGTCCTCCCCTTGCGTGTTACTTCCTCTGCCTGTGTTTCAACCGCCGCTGAGGAGAGAAGACATCACACAGTGAGTCTGCACAACACTACACTGACACCAGGACATGTAGGCACATTAACCCCTTGCGATCACCCCCCCTGTCACAGTGTCACTGAATGCAGTGATCATATATTTATTGATCACTGCATTTAGTGTCAGTGTGACAGGCAGTGTGACAGGCAGACAGTGTTAGGTTCAGGGTAGCCCCCGTACCCCCCCTAATAAAGTTTTAACCCCTTGATCACCACCCTAGTTAACCCTTTCACTCCCTATTGCCAGTGTCACTAAGCGGTAATTTTTCTGATCGCTGTATTAGTGTCACTGTTGCCACTAGGTAACTATTTTTTTTTTATTGCGATTTTTTTTTTTTACTAAAGACATGTGGCTGAATACATTTTGGCCTAAATGTTTGACTAAAATTTAGTTTATTCGATTTTTCTTATAACAAAAAGTAAAAAATATTGTTTTTTTTCAAAAATGTCGCTCTATTTTTGTATATAGCGCAAAAAATAAAAATCGCAGAGGCAATTAAATACCATCAAAAGAAAGCTCTATTTGTGGGAAGAAAAGGACGCCAATTTTGTTTGGGAGCCACATCGCACGACCGCGCAATTGTCAGTTAAAGCGACGCAGTGCCAAATTGTAAAAACGCCTCTGGGCATTTAGCAGCATATTGGTCCGGTCCTTAAGTGGTTAAGAGGACCTGTCATGCTTTTTTTCTATTACAAGGGATGTTTACATTCCTTGTAATAGGAATAAAAGTGATAATTTTTTTATTATTTTTTATTTCAGTGTAAAAAATTATATAATAAAGGAAAATAAATAAGAAAACCCCAAAAAATTTTTTAGAGACTTTTTTTTATTATTGCTTTACTGGTAATGGCGGCGATCTGCATTTTTTTTTTTTGCGGGACTGCGACATTGCAGCGGACAAATCTGACCCCAAATTGCACTTTTTGGGGACCACTGACATTATTCTATTGATCAGTGCTATAAAAATGCACTAGGGTGCACTCAAGGGGTTAAGTGTGTTCCCTGGGTGCGTTCTAACTGCAGGGGGGGTGAGCTCACTGGGAAATGTAGATCTCTGACATGTCATTAGGCAGAACAGGGAATCGCCTTGTTAACATATGCAGCCCTGCCGTTCTGGCAACACCGCGATCACAGGTTGCCGGTGGACATCGAGTCCACGGGACCCGCGTGCATGCTCCCACACCGCGCACTCGCTATCCTTGTGCGGACCAACGTACAGGTACGTCCGCTTGCACAGAAGATCCGACCTTCCGCAGGAAATGTATGTCAGCTGGTTCAGCACTGAATATTTTTCATAGAATGCAAAGAATGCATTAAGGTTAAAAACCTCAAAGCTTTACTTTAAGCTTAGGAAAAAAACAGGTGAAAGGTCTAATGCACATTGTGAGAAGCTCACATTTTGCAGTAATTCAGAGTAAGCAATATCGGTACAGGTGAGAAGCCTGTACAACTGTGCAAGATTAACCACTTCCATACCAGGCACTTACGCACCTTCCCGCCCAAGCCAATTTTCAGCTTTCAGCACTGTCGCAATTTGAATGACAATTGCGCGGTCATGCTACACTGCACCCAAACAAAATTGGCGTCCTTTTTTCCCCACAAATAGAGCTTTCTTTTGGTGGTATTTGATCACCTCTGCGATTTTTTTTTTTTGCGCAACAACTAAAAATAGAGCAAAGATTTTGAAAAAAAAATAAAGTTTTTATTTTTTTCTGTTAATTTTTTTGTAAATGAGTATGTTTTCTCTTTCAATTACGGGCACTGATATGGTGGCACTGATGGGCACCGATGGGCACCGATGAGGTAGTTCTGATGGGCACCGATTAGGTAGCACTGATGGGCACTAATAGGCGGCGCTGGTATGGGGCACTGATGGGCACTCATGGGCGGCACTGATGGGCACTCATGGGCGGCACTGATGGGCACTCATGGGCACTCATAGGCGGCACAGATGGGCACTCATAGGTGGCACAGGTGGGCACTCATAGGTGGCACAGGTGGGCACTGTTAGGCGGCACAGGTGGGCACTGATAGGCGGCACAGGTGGGCACTGATAGGCGGCACAGGTGGGCACTGATAGGTGGCACAGGTGGGCACTGATAGGTGGGCACTGGGCATTATTGGCACTGTGGGGTGGCACTGACAGACACTGGGGTGGCACTGATGATCACTGAGGGGTGGCACTGATGGATTAATGTTGTCAATCAGTGCCCATGTGTGGGCACTGATTGGCATCTTTTTTTTACTGCCCTTTTTTTTACTGCTGACTTTTTTTTTTTTTTCATTTTTTTTTTTTTTGACATTTTTTTTTCATTTTTTTATGTTCCCTGGTGGTCTAGTGTGGGCACTCCCTGGTGGTCCATGTGGCGATCCGAGGGGGGGCTGCGCTGATAAACAATCAGCGCGAACCCCCCCTGTCAGGAGAGCCGCTGATCGGCTCTCCTGTACTCGCGTCTGTCAGACGCGAGTGAGGAAGAGCCGTCGGCGGCTCTTCCTGTTTACATCGTGATCAGCCGTGATTGGACACGGCTGATCACGTGGTAACGAGGCTCCGCCGGAGACTCGTTACCGAGATCGGAGGTGCAGGGTGTCAGACTGACACCCCGCATCACCGATCGCCGCGCTGCGCGCCCCCACGGGCGCGCGCGGCATTGAAATCGTGCTAGACGTTTGAGAACGTCTAGTCACGATTTCATAACCACTTCCCTGCCGTAAATCGGCTATTGGCCGGGCGGGAAGTGGTTAAAGAGAAGTCTGAAGTTGAACTTTAAAGTACACAGGAAACGACAGGAATCTCCCCAGTGGGGACACAGACAGCAATAAAAACCTAATTAGAAGAAGAAATGCCTAGAGCAAAATACTGACAAATCTAATTGCAACAACATCCCTGACACATGCATTATCATTAAGAAAAGAACACTGGGACTACCAATAACAAAACAAATCAAAAAATAATAATATTATTTAAAAAAAAACTGTTCCAGCCCCTCAAAAAATCTATATAAAAACAATATTAATAATTCATTAAAAACAAGATTTTTTAAAGACTCCTTCAAGTCATACTGTGTAATCATGTAATAAGGTACAATATGTTGAGGCAGTCCATTCATCTTGAAAGGACTGGCGGTGCCCCTTAGTAGACATGTGCAATTTGTTTTGTTTTGTTAAACACATTTTAAACAAATTCATTCATTCGGAAAAAGCACACCCCTAAATCCTTCACTCTGCATGTAGCACACTCCTCAACCCTACACTCTGTACATAGGGTACCCCTGAACTCTGTACATAGAGCATCCCTGAACTCTGCACTCTGCACATAGAGCATCCCTGAACCCTGCACTCTGTTCATAGGGTGGCCCTGAATTCTGTACATAGAGCATCCCTGAACTCTGCGCTCTGTACATAGAGCATCCTTGAACTCTGCACTCTGTTTATAGGCTACCCCTGAATTCTGTACTGAAAGCATCCCTGAACTCTGCACTCTGTACATAGGGTACTCCTGAATTCTGTTCATAGAACATTCCTGAACTCTGCACTCTGTACATAGGCTACCCCTGAATTCTGTATGTAGAGCATCCCTGAACTCTGCACTCTGTTCATAAGGTACCCCTGGACCCTGCACTTTGTACATAGAGCATCCCTAAACTCTGCACTAGGGGCGGACTGACCATTGAGTCACTCGGGCACTGCCCGATGGCCCCATGCCACTAGGGGGCCCCATCAGGGTTGCCAGGCTCAGTAAAACAAGGGACAGTATGTAAAAATCTGTCTGAAACTGACATGCTTTTGATGTTAAAATCCTAAGATTTTAGCTGCCCTGTCTCTGCACTGCCTCCTGGCGTGGTGGCCATCAGTAAGCCCAGGGGCCCCATAATATTCTATTGCCCGGGGGCCCCATGAGTTGTCAGTCCGCCCCTGCTCTGCACTCTGTAATAGAGTACCCCTGAACCCTGAATTATATACATAGAGCATCTCTGAACTATACACTCTGTACATAGGGTACCTACTCTGTACATAGAGCATCCCTGAACTCTGCAGTCTGTACATAGAGTACCCCTAAACCCTGCACTCTCTACATAGGGTACCCTGAACCCTGCACTCAGTACATAGCACATTCCTAAACTCTGCAATCTGTACATAGGGTACCCCTGAACTCTGTACATAGAGCATCCCTAAACACAGCACTATGTACAGAGCATACCCCTGAACCCCGCACTCTGAAGAGCATTCCTAAACTCCACCTGCTGGTACTGTATATATTGCCCCTTCAACCACTTGCCAAGCAGCAACATACCCGTATGTAGCTGGACTTCAGGTGGTTATACTGGTTATACTGCGATAATGCCTGCATCTACTCCCGGTATCGTTTTTTTACAGGACCGGGCGGCTTTCTTGTAAAAGCAATCCTAGCAGCTAACTAGCCTCTTGGTTGCTTTTACAAGCAGCTGCTGGGGATGTCAGCTTTGTTCGGCTCTTGGATATGGTACATATTTACATAGGTTGGACTTGTGTCTTTATTCAACCTCACCTACTATGTAACCCAGAAGCGATAACCTGACATTACTTCCGGTTTACCCAGATGTCAACGTCGCCATTTTTAAAAATCAAAAGTATTCGCTCACACAGATCTCTCCATAAAGACTACCATATAAAGAGAACGCCAAACTCAGAGCCAGGGTCTTAAATAGACTCTTCCTGACCCAAGATAGTCCCATAGTCACATGGGTTTTGGGCAACCAACCGGATCGCTGCTCCAGTGACCCAGAAAACCATAGAGGAACCATGATCCTCTTGACCTGCTCTCCTTCTGGTTGTGCGCCACCTGCAGTGGAGAAAATAGACTGCAACTGCCTACACATATGATTTGTATGCTACTGTACCATGAAGGTGCCAAGAAAAGGAATCACTTTCAGAGTAAGCCCCACCAGACCAAATGCAATGCAAGTTGAATTTGACCTCAGTGCAGTCACCATTCTACGTCTAACCTTAATCAGAAACAATGCAGGAAACACAATCTTATATTTTAGCAAAGCGTGGAAGCAATTTAAGCTGGAGATGTTTTCACGGCACACACAGAAGAATCTCCATCTCCGTGTTTTCTTCAAAACGTACATTATTAGACTCAGGTCAGTGCTGTCGAGGTGCCCGAGGGCACCTTATTCTGCTTTCTAGATTAGCTCAGCTCAATGCTCAACATACAGACAGCATTCCAGACACAATGCAAGACTGGGAAGGAAAAGGACACCGCTGCAGCTGCTTTAGTACACTTTGAATAGAATATAAATGCATTTCAAGCAACGCTGGTTATACATTGCTCAATATTTGTAATCAAGACAGGTAGCTCAAGCATCTCTTGCAATAATCATGGCGTGTAGTTACTAAAGCAAAGCTGTCAAGAGAAAATTGTTCAACGTTGTTGTTAGTCCCACACATCGGAAGCTCTAGCTGTCTGCCTGTCATAGTATTCCTCTAGGTTCATTTTTGGTGCATCGCCATTTACTTACTGCAAGTAAGGTAACTTAGAAAACACCGAAGTCTGGGGATCGACACGTCAGCCAGGAAACTAGCATTTTCAGAAAAAAGTAACAACCTAGGTAATTCTATTCCTTTAAATTATAGGCGTCCTTTAATTACAGAGCAACTATGAGAATGTCAGTGTTTGTCATTGCATGCTACTTCTTTACCTGTATAAATCTGATAATTGCAGTACTCAAATCAAATCTATGAGAACCACTTGCAATTTTCTTAAAGCGGAACTAAAGTTCCACTGTTGTACCCTACGAGCAGGAAGTTTTTTTTTGCAGAAGAGACTTGTAATGTCTCTTCTGCAAAAAATATACTTATCTACCTGTTCGCATCATCCCCCGGCATGCAAACTGGGCTGTGCATGCACGTGCAGTGTGGACAGGGTTCAACTGAGTATTCATTAATGCAGAAATGCAGCAGCCATCTTTAAGCATTCTGCAATGTTCATCTCCAGTGCAGGGAGCAGCTATCTTGGCTGGGTCTGGGTCGATCTTGGAAGGACAATGATTGGCTACTGCAACTAAGTAAGAGGAGGAGGGTTAGCATGCTGCTGTGAGGAAGAGAGGGGATAGTCTTCAAGGAGATGGAGTGAGAAAAAGACTGGACTGTTAGCTGAACGGAACCTTGCCATAGCTGACCACAACCAGGTGAGACCTGCTCATTGCACAGGACCCTGCTCCAGAGGAACTTTCTTCCTCAGAAGGTGTGATTTGGATGTCTGGTATGATCAGACTGTATTGTAGAGCACTCCCACCACTTATAAGGATGAAATAAAGGGACTGTCTCAACAGGATTGAAAGAGAGAATTTACAGCAACTCCTATTTCTATCTGAGGCCTTGAACTGAATCAGAGCCCATGTTCACAGACCCAGAAGAGGCTGTTCTTGGTCTGAAAAGAGACTTAGGGGTAGATTCAGGTAGGAGATAAGCCGGCTTAGCTCCAGATAAGCCATCTTATTTCTGCGTTTGAAGCGCCTAATCTATGCCACTGATTCCTAAAATCAGTTAGGTATAGATTTTCCTTAGATCAGACAAGCGTAAATCTATTACACTGTCTAATCTTAATTTCATACTTTAGGCTGGCCGTTAGGTGGCGTTCCCGTCTAAAATATGTAAATGAGCCTATACGCCGATTCCCGAACGTACGCGCTATTCAATTACGTCGTTTGCGTTAGCGTAGTACCGTCGTAATGTTATTCCTGCTATATGAGGCGCAGGCAATGTTAAGTATGGACGGCATGCCAACGCTTTTTTTCCTGTCATTTACGTAAAACGTTCGTGAATAGGGTTTTGCGTAAGTGCCGTTCACGTCGTTTACACGTCGAAATGACGTTGAGATTTGGAACATGCGCACTGGGAACCAATCACGGCCGGCGCATGCGCAGTTCGTTCGGTGCGGGGACGCGCTTCATTTAAATGATACACGCCCCCTACCCGCCAAATTTGAATTCGGCCGGCTCTTCTACGCTACCCCGCCTCAACTTTACAGGCAAGTGCTTTGAGAATAAAGCACTTGCCTGAAAAAGTTGCGGCGGCCTAGTTTAAAAGCTAGACGCTAGGCATGCCTATAGATAGGCATTTCTACGTGAATCTACCACTTACATTGCACAATTGAACTGGCTGTCAGCTGGGAACCATTCTGCTGCAACTTTTTTGGATAAAATGAGGACTGTATAACAAGTTGGGACTGTCTTTATATACTCTTGCTAGGTAAAAGCAAATGAGTTCTGTTAATTACTGATAGTCACTAGTGATGGGCGTTTTCCGACTGAACCCACCAGAAAGCCCTTACTGCACACTGCCAATCATAAACAGTGTGGCATTTCCCGACTGGCAGCTGCACTGCACATACACACACTGCCTATGATGGGCAGTGTGCAATGCCGACTCCCTGGCAGGTTTGATCCGAACACGCCTGAGCCCATTCCTTATAGTCACAATACTGCAGGTGTTTAGCCATATCAGGTGTTTTACAATTGCATGACAAGTCACGCCCCATCGATTAGGATCGCCCTGGCTCCGCCCCTTCTCTCCATGCTACCCCCTATATGAATAATGGATAGATTCATGCATAGCATGAATCTATTCATGGCTGCTGTGGCTACCCCTAATTCAGGCGTTCGGCCCCTTTCAGGAAACCGGGTGTCTGAATTACAGCGGCAGGGGGTGTTTTTTTGATTATTGTACCCCATTAGAGCCATAGGCTCTAATAGTCTTCAAAATATGGTGGGCTTGGAGCGCAGAACATTGCGTCATGAGCCCACCCAGGTGTTACAACAGCGAATGAATATTCGCTGTTGTAACACTAAGGCCGCGTACACACGATCAAAACGTGTGTACGGCCCATCAGACCGTTGTATATCGGACCAAAGTTTTAAAACTTGCTTTAATATCTGTCCGATGGACACCTGTCCGTCGGACCAAAACAATGGTTAGTACACAAAAGCATCGGACCAAAAACCCACGAATGCTCAGAATTAAGTCGACGCATGCTTGGAAGCATTGAACTTTTTTTCAGCACGTCGTTGTGTTCTACGTCACCGCGTTCTGGCCCGATGGGATTTCGGACTGATGGTGTGTACGCACATCCGACCACTTCAGCGTGGTCCGATGAAAACGGACCAGTCTCATCGGTTTGGTCTGATCGTGTGTACGTGGCCTAATTCTCAATCCAGCCAATCAGAAGCAAGTCTGAGATCTGTTTTCCAATTGGCCGAATAGAGAAAAGTCTCAATTGGTTGTCGAGAAGGAGGGAGGAAACGAAGGCAGCAAATGCCCATGGAGAACCATTACCACCGCCGCCGAGAAGCAAGGGAAGCCGCTAGTGAAGCGCAGCATAGATGGGGTACATGCACCTGACCTGCCCGCTGACCTATCAACGGGGAGTTACTGTTTGCCACCCCCCCCCCCCAAAAAAATTAACACCGCCCGCCACTGCGCCCCAAAACGATGTAATCGGTGAGACTCAACATGACTTGCATTGCCTTATGTTAAAGGAGTCGTATGAAAGCCGCAATGAAGTGGATGTCGGCTTGAAAGTCGCACTACTTTGAAGCCGCACTGGTGTTAACTAGCATAGACTACATTTGGCCTAATAAATTCTTTGAAATGTATCAAGGTGTGTCAGTAAGTGCTGGGTGAGCGAGGTGTGCCCTCTTTACGTGTGCAGAGAAACCACAGGGCAATTCAGCAGCTCCTCTGGGGGGGGGGGGGGGATGGGTAGCACTACATCCAGTATATTTCTTCATCCAAAATATGAGATCAAAGGGCGACACAAATTCTTTTTTTTTAAGTGTGAAAATGCAGACAGTCTCAGATTGGAGAAGCTTGCTTTTTAACATGGCTGGATGATAATTGGATTCTGCAGAAAACAATGATGAAAGATTAAAAGTTCTCTAACAATCCCATGTATTGATTTGATTGGGCGACCCTATTTTTTGCCAGGTTAATGAGATTTGAACAAAGTAACACATCGGCTGAGTAAAGAGAAGCCAGCGAGACACGGGCGGACTGTCAAGTCTTATTGATTTACTTTGAGTCTCGCTTAGAAGAGTCAATCTTTCTAAACGTTACAGACATCAGTCACTCCCTGCAGAGGGTGTCCGGAGTTTATCCATTATCTCAGAAAAGCTCATAATATTTTACTGTTTTATTGTATCACTGCAAAGACAAATGAGTGCGCTAAATGGAAAATGGGAACTGGCGCCCCAATGTAACCCTATATTTTGGTGCCTAACAGAACAGAATGCATTTATCATCTAACTGTAGTGGAAACCGTAGCAGGTTTTAAAAAGGGCTGGTTGTTTTTCTAAATATGCAAAATATAGAGCATTCTTCCCACTGATCACCAATGTAAGGAGCATTCTTCCCACTGATCACCAATGTAAGGAGCATTCTTCCCACTGATCACCAATGTAAGGCACATTCTTCCCACTGATCACCAATGTAAGGAGCATTCTTCCCACTGATCACCAATGTAAGCAGCATTCTTCCCACTGATCACCAATGTAAGGCACATTCTTCCCACTGATCACCAATGTAAGGAGCATTCTTCCCACTGATCACCAATGTAAGGAGCATTCTTCCCACTGATCACCAATGTAAGGAGCATTCTTCCCACTGATCACCAATGTAAGGGGCATTCTTCCCACTGATCACCAATGTAAGGAACATTCTTCCCACTGATCACCAATGTAAGGAACATTCTTCCCACTGATCACCAATGTAAGGAACATTCTTCCCACTGATCACCAATGTAAGGAACATTCTTCCCACTGATCACCAATGTAAGGGGCATTCTTCCCACTGATCACCAATGTAAGGAACATTCTTCCCACTGATTACCAATGTAAGGAACATTCTTCCCACTGATCACCAATGTAAGGAGCATTCTTCCCACTGATCACCAATGTAAGGAACATTCTTTCCACTGATCACCAATGTAAGGAACATTCTTCCTACTGAACAACAATGTAAGGGACATTCTTCCCACTGATCACCAATGTAAGGGGCATTCTTCCCACTGATCACCAATGTAAGGAACATTCTTTCCACTGATCACCAATGTAAGGAACATTCTTCCCACTGATCACCAATGTAAGAAGCATTCTTCCCACAGATCACCAATGTAAGGAACATTCTTCCCACTGATCACCAATGTAAGGAACATTCTTCCCACTGATCACCAATGTAAGGAACATTCTTTCCACTGATCACCAATGTAAGGAGCATTCTTCCCACTGATCACCAATGTAAGGGACGTTCTTCTCACTGATCACCAATGTAAGGAACATTCTTTCCACTGATCACCAATGTGGGGTCCCCCCCAAAATCCATACCAGACCCATATTTTTGGGGGATATTTATTATAGCAAAAAGTAAAAAATATAGAATTTTTTTCAAAATTGTCGCTATATTTTTGTTTATAGCGCAAAAAATAAAAACCGTAGAGATGATAAAATACCACCAAAAGAAAGCTCTATTTGTGGGAAAAAAAGGACGCCAATTTTGTTTGGGAGCCACCTCGCACGACCGCACAATTGTCAGTTAAAGCGACGCAGTGCCGAATCACAAAAAGGGCTCTGGTCATTGGACAGCAATATGGTCCGGGGCTAAAGTGGTTAATGACATTACATTTTTATTTTTATTTTCACATCATGAAAAACGGTCGTGTGTACGCGGCATAAGCCTAGGGGGGCATTTTCTGCACAAAAAAATGTGCTTAAAAACTTGGCTTATACAGTACTCGAGTATATACGGTAATTATTAAACAATACACCTCCTTTTAATACTTTTAAGACTTGAGGCCACAGGAAGACACTTAGAAAATTTATGGATTTGGGGTTTCCATATTGGGCTCCATTTGCAAAGGATCAGAAGTCAGACCAGTGTGTCTAAGGCAGCGTACACACGATCAGTATATCCGATGAGAACGGTCTGATGGACTGTTTTCATCGGTTAACCGATGAAGCTGACTGATGGTCAGTCATGCCTACACACCATCGGTTAAATAACCGATCTTATCAGAACACGGTGACGTAAAACACGACGTGCTGAAAAAAATGTTGTTAAATGCTTCCAAGCATGTGTCGACTTGATTCTGAACATGCGTGGATTTTTAACCGATGGTCGTGCCTACAAACGATAGGTTAAATTAACCACTTAAGGACTGCCGCATGTACATATATACGTCGGCAGAATGGCACGTACAGGCACATTGGTGTACCTGTACGTCCCTGCCTAGATGTGGGTCGGGAGTCCGATCGGGACTCCCCCCAGGACCTGCGGCGGTCCCCGTGGCTGTGGAAGCGATCGGTGACGAGGGGGCGGCTGTTCATTTTTGTCCGCCCCCTCCGGATCGCTCCCAGCCAATCCGCGTCCTCCCCCGTGTGTCACTTCCCCAGGAAGGGGTAAGTGATGTAATCTCTCCTCTCGGCGGTATTTTCAACCGCCGCTGAGGAGAGAAGACATCACAAGTGAGTCTGCACAACACTACACTGACACCAGGACATGTAGGCACATAAACCCCTTGCGATCACCCCCCCACCCCACCCCCCTGTCACAGTGTCACTGAATGCAGTGATCATATATGTACTGATCACTGCAGTCAGTGTCAGTGTGACAGTTAGTGTGACAGGCAGTTAGTGTTAGGTTCAGGGTAGCCCCCGTTCCCCCCCTAATAAGTTTCAACCCCTTGATCACCGCCCTAGTTAACCCTGTCACTCTCTATTGCCAGTGTCACTAAGCGATCATTTTTCTGATCGCTGTATTAGTGTCACTGTTGCCGCTAGGTAACTATTTTTTTTTTTATTGCGATTTTTTTTTTACTAAAGACATGTGGCTGAATACATTTTGGCCTAAATGTTTGACTAAAATTTAGTTTATTTGATTTTTCTTATAAAAAAAAGTAAAAAATATTGATTTTTTTTCAAATATGTCGCTCTATTTTTGTATATAGCGCAAAAAATAAAAATCGCAGAGGCGATCAAATACCATCAAAAGAAAGCTCTATTTGTGGGAAGAAAAGGACGCAAATTTTGTTTGGGAGCCACGTCGCACGACCGCGCAATTGTCTGTTAAATCGATGCAGTGCCGAATTGTAAAAACGTCTCTGGGCATTTAGCAGCATATTGGTCCGGTCCTTAAGTGGTTAAAACAAGTTTGCTTTTTTTTTTAACCGATGGTTAAATAACCAATGGCGCCCACACATGATCGGTTTGGACCGATGACAATGGTCAGACCGTTCTCATCAGTTTAACCAATCCTGTGTATGAGGCATTAGTCTTTTATCTAGATTCTAGAATAATTCATAGTTTTATGAAGCACATCTGTGTCATTTCTGCTTAGCTTACAGCGCATTTAAATTGTTTATGAGTCAAAAAGGAGTAAATACTAAACTTCAAAGAATCTCAACTGAGACAGCGAACCAGAGAAAAAAAAAAATCTTGACAGAGCGGAGAAGAGTTTGTATAATTTTCGAGCTTTGAAGAATTAAAGTTGGAGTTTGACTATAAAAAAACAGTACAGTGATATGTAATATCAAAATGAATAAAGATGGTTCCACAGCTACTTATGGCTGAACGTCTGGCCACCGCCTTCTCGTTTGTTTGTTATATCTCATTGCCGGCAGCAGGGATTAGAACGAGAAGGTCCTTCAAGAAGACCTGGTGCCAGATAGGGGCCTACTTAGTTGTTTCTGCCAGTCAGCGGTGGAAGGGTTTGGCGGTACCTGTTCTTATTCTTACCAAAGAATACAAAGGGCCAGATTCAGATACATCCGTCTATCTTTGTGCGGGCGTAGCGTATCTCATTTACTCTACGCCGCCTTAACTTTGAGAGGCAGGTGCCGTATTCACGAAGAATTTGCGCCCAAAGTTATGGCGGCATTGCGTAAATGGGCCAGCGTAACCATGCCTAATTCAAAATAGGCAGGTAGGTGGCATGATCCATGTAAATGAATCATGACCCCACGTAATTGACGCATTTTCCGAACCGTGCATGCGCCGTCCGTGGACGTATCCCAGTGCGCATGCTCCAAAGTACGCCGCAAATACCCATTGGTTTCGACGTGAATGTAACTTACGCAAAGCCCTATTCGCGAATGATTTACGCAAACAACGTACACAACGGAAAATTTGACGCTGTCCCGACGTCCATACTTAACATTACGTACGCCTCATATAGCAGGGGGAACTTTACGCCGGACTTACGCTTACGCAAACGACGTAAAATAGGACGACCGGGCACAAGTACGTTCGGGAATCGGCGTATCTAGCTCATTTGCATTTTCAATGCGTAAATCGACGGAAGCGCCACCTAGCGGCCAGCGTAAATATGCAACTAACATATGATGGCATAAGAGACTTACGCCACTCGTATCTTAGCTAAATTCCGGTGTATCTTGCTTTCTGAATACAGAAAAAAGATACACCGGCGCATCTTAGAAGTTACGCGGCGTATCTCGAGATACACCGACGTATCTTCTTTCTGAATCTAGCCCAAAGAATGCAATTAGCATCTTTGGGTCAGTTCTAACCTTAATGACCTAACTCACAGTGTGGTGGTGGCATCCAAAAAAATGGCAGCCTGAGGCTACAAAAGCAGATAGTTTACACCTCTGGATTTGAGTGCCTGTCACTAGACTTGAGCACATGTTCAATGCTATAAGTTCTGCTAAACAGCAAACTGATTTGCACCTCTGCAAAGAAATATACATGTGTAGCGCTGGTCTCCCAACGAGTTGGGCGCTATTGTAAATTTAGGGGTGTCTAAACTAGCCTCTGTTCTTGCTATGGTTGTGCTCGGTAGAAGTTTTCCCCTGTTGCCTGTAGGTGGCGTTACCACTTCAGGTCCATGTTTGAACTCGGGCAAACCATAGTGTGTTGAGTGACCCCTCTCGGCAGCAGCACAGTGGGAGTGGTGCCACACAGTGCATGCTGGGAGGGGGTACTTAAGGGGAAGGCGGCATTTTCCGGGGTCTTTGCCTAGTGGCCCTCCTGGTACGAAGTGGGTATGCCTGATTTCAGCCTCGGGACCACGTTGGTCTGAGGCTGTGTTCCTATCAAGTAGGCCCGGCTATGCTGGCTGGGGCCTATGGTTCTACAAGGGATCCCAAGCTGTCCATCAAAGTGGAGGAAGCTTCTTAGCGAAGGAAAGCGGAGGAGGACCTGCCTTGGAGGAGACAAGCAAGGCAAGCTGATGTCTCAGGATAGGCCTGGTGACCTTGTTAAGGAAAATAATCTACTACGCAAATTGTCTTAGTCCGCAGGATTGGCTTAAAGGCTCTTTGGCTGTAAGGCAGGAAGTTCGGGACTTTAAATCCTGTGGCAGAGGATTCCTGACTATCCATTCTGTGTTCTCAGACGGTCTCTGGCAGAGACTGTTCTCATACTGTCCGTGCATCACTCCAGCAGCTAGGCCATGTGAGAGGGGTCTATCCGGGTGAGCAATACCCACTCAGGGATGAGTGGTGAATATTAGAACTTTTGTGCATTCTGTGCCGCATACCTGAACCTTCCCCTTCTCTCTATACACTCTACTTCCTTCACAAGTTTTATGCAGCAAAAATAAAGCCTACAGTTGAAGGTTTTACATCTTGTGTGGACAATTTCTACAGACTTCCTTCCCTGGACAACGAACTTAGAGGTAAGTGCAAAACCCAAAATCGAAACCAGCAGTTCCTACGGGGGTAGTGCTACACATGGTTTCTCAGATCCTTGAAACATTTAAGGACCAAACAGATCTTCCTGCATATATTGAAAGGGAAGATATAATTGTAGCGCACCCCACGTAGAAACCTCTGGTGAACTGGAATCCCCCACCCTGCACAGCCAGGCACACCAAATTCCCAAATTTTCCCAGAGTCAGAAAACAGTCCACTACTTTGTTTGTGTACTTTAATGAGGGGATTACACTTGGATGGCACACTTGCTTGCAGATATCACAGCTGGCACACTGATAGTTAAACAAAAAAAAGGCAACAGTCAGGTTTTGAAGCAAAAGCCCTTTACAGGCAGGGACCCGGACCCCTGTGTAGAGAAAAGTCAGTGTCCAGCTGCACATTCTGTGGCTACTAATCCCAGCACCACCTCTCCAGGCACTAAAAGCCCGCTTTTTGCAGCTGCCTCTCTCACTAGCCCTCCTGGCTACTTCCCACAGTCCTCCCAGACTGCACACTCCCCGGCCCACTAGGCTGACTTCTCTGACATGCTGACTTTCTCTCTCCTGCTGTCCTAAAACTTGCTCCCATGCATCAAGGCAAGATTTTCCTATGTGTGTTGTGAAGGATCCCTCCAGCATCCATGCCTGAGGCCACCCCACCCCCCAGACTAGGGGGTTACCCTCAAGCACCACTCCTTCTCAATTTTCCACCTGATTGGCCCCTGCTGGCATGACACAGGAGTATTTAAGAGGTGCTCGCCCCCTGCCAGCCTACTTGGCCAGGGATTGGCTGGGACCCTTATCAATACTCCAAGCAGCCCCTCCTAGCCTCCAACTCATTCTTCTGGAAGCTTTTCTAAGCTTCCAGAAGGTAGGAGGAGGTACCAGAGGTGCTGCTTGCTGAGTCACCCAGCCTCCCTGAGTCACTCAACCCTGACCCAGGTTCAGCCCAGGCTTTGCTGCAAGCCAAGCCAAATATACCTACACTACAGCTTACAACTATGCACACTTGCACACTAAGCCAGAGGGTGCTACATAATGAATGTTTAGGAAGCACATATTTTTATGTACATGTAAGAGGGGCTTTGTGGTTGGTTGAATTTGGTGCCAAAGCACAATTCCCTACCCCCGCTCCAGCCCTGCTAGAACATTGTCCCTCCTGCTGAGGCCAAACCCTCTACTACCTTTGTGCCCTGCTCCTTACCATAGGTCTCCACATGACATTCCTGGTCATAGACCTTTGTACCCACAAGGTGGGAATGTCCACACATAAAAGTAGATTTGCTGCACTTTACTAGTGGTGTTTAGGAAACTACATTACAGTCATGTAAGGTGTAAGGCTGGCCATAGACGGAGTGATTTTCTTTCCTGCAACCATGGGTTGCAGGAAAGAAAAATCGCTTTATTCCTCCATTAACACAGTCAGTGTTGATGGGGGAATCCCTCCCGCTGAGCCATTGTGTTCTCCCGGCAGGGGGAGCTATTCCTGGCAGGACAACACAGTAATTATTGCTAGTGGCTATAACAGTCGCTAGCAATAATCGCTTGTGAAATCCAACATGCTGTTTGTACCCAAATTGAGTGATCGATCGAACCAGCTGAGATTCGAACCGTCTATGGCCAGCCTAACACTGCAAAGCAAGAGGTTGAACCCAAGGATGTATCGAGCAAGAAATGGCTTTCCCAATGTATGCATTGCAAGCTGTATGTAGAAATGTAGTTTATAAAGATCTAACACAAACTGATAACTTTACATCAGATTGATTCTTTTTGTACATACATTTAAAATGTTATTGAAAATAATTTTTTGTGAATCAAAGATGTAGGCAATGTAGATTCTTCAAATTAAATTATCACTAGTTTGAACGTGGTTGTGCACATAAATCCACCCACACTGCAGAAGAGTAGAAGCACTGCTACCAATCCCACACTTCATGAAGTGCTACACTATAGAGAAAAAGACATCCCAGGAGTCAGGTAGGCGATGCACCTACATCTGCTGGCTTCCTTCAGTCACATCTACGCTGGCAACTCAATTCTGAGGTTGGCTGATTGCCTCCCGAATTACGTGTCACTTTCTTCATTCCTGCATTAAACAGACGGCAGTCTTGGATAAGACAGATTAAGCAAAATTAAAATGTTGTACATATTTAACTATATGTAGTCAGAGCCTTTTATCTCAGAGAATAGGTGCAAGTACTCCTCTTTTCCGAGTCACCTCTTGTCTCCTTCAGGGAAGTGCAGTCAGGGGAGGCTGGTGAGGCAAAAAAAAAAGCTTGACGACCTGGGGTTTGAGAGAAGTTAGGGGGTATGTAGCCTAAGTCCTACCCCACCACTGGTAAAAATGTGGGGCTCCTACGACCTATGGTGCCAGAGATATGGGTCTCCTTGCGCAGCCTGTGAAGCCTCGTACACACGACCGGTTTTCACGGCAGGAAAAATGCCAGGAGAGCTTTTGGCCGGGAAGCCTGGCCGTGTGTACGCTCCCTAGCAGTTTTCCCGAAAGGAAAACTGCTGGGAAAAAATAGAGAACCTGCTCTCTATTTTCCCGTTGGGATTCCCGGCAGAGTGTTT
The DNA here is from genome assembly GCA_029574335.1 of Rana kukunoris. Classification (NCBI taxonomy): domain Eukaryota; kingdom Metazoa; phylum Chordata; class Amphibia; order Anura; family Ranidae; genus Rana; species Rana kukunoris. The sequence goes on from CM056050.1 coordinate 26,830,477, forward strand.
CCCGGTCGCCTGTATGCTTACCTGAAGGGGAAATAAACCATGCATGCTCGATAACAATTTGACGCATGCGCAGTAGCATAGAACTTAATTTAGCCGGTTCGTGTTAGTCTTTGACGTCACCGCGTTCTTGCCATTCAAAAGCACAGCGGGTCTTTTGTGTGGCCGTGTGTATACATGGCTTTTCAAGGCAAGCTTGGCAGGAATCCCGTGGGGAAAACGTATGGTTTTCAAACAGATGGGATTCCTGGACATGTGTACAGGGCTTCAGAAGCTAAATACAGAGCGGCCAGTTTAAATACAAGCTGACACACTCTGCAGCAGACTCACAGTGCCCCTCCTCTCTTCTTGTCAGAGGCACTGAGCTCAATGAACAGCTTGGAGTCTTGGACCAATGGTAAAGTACGAAAAGGCTTCTGTCTTGCCACTCTACCCCATAGACCAGACATATAAAGAATATGGGTAATTGTTGTCAGATGTACCACACAGCCAGTACTTGCCAGATATTCCTGCAGCCCCCTTAAATCTGGCTGTAGGCCTCTTGGCGCCCTCCCTGACCAGTTTTCTTTTTGGCTTTTCATCAATTTTGAAGGGACGTCCAGTTCTTGAGTAATGTCCCTGTTGTGCCATATTTTCTCCACTCACTGTGTTCCATGGTATATCTAATGCCTTAACAATTCTTTTATACCCTTCTCCTGACTGATACCTTTTAACAATGAGATCCCTCTGACGCTTTGGAAGCTCTCTGCGGACCATGGCTTTTGCTCTACGATGAGGCTAAGAAGAGTCAGGAAAAAGTCAGGAAAAACCTACTAGAACAGCTGAACTTTATTTGGGGTTACTCAGAGGCACTTTAAAGGGGTTGTAAACCCTGGTTCACACTGGTGCGTTTTGACATGCGATTTGGCATGTCAAATCGCATGTCAAAACGGCGGATTTTGCCGCAAATTGCCGGCAATGGCAGTGTCCTAATCGGTGCGACGCTGCATCTGCGGCATTGCACCGATTTCAAAAAGTAGTCTCTGTACTACTTTTTGCGATTTCAGCCTGCGATTTACATTGACATCTGTGCAGAAACCTGCACAGACGTCTCTGAAATCGCGGCTGAAATCGGGACTGCCGGGCGGGAGTGAAATCGTGCGAGTTCAGCTGAACTCGCACTGCTTCACTCCCGCAGCCCAGTGTGAACCAGGGCTAAAGGTTCATGTTTTTTCACCTTAATGCATCCTACTAAACAAGAATGGATTTCATAGGAGGATACCACAGAGGTATCCTCCTATGAAAAAAACATTGCTGCACATTTACAGTTTGCATAAGAGCACCTGGATGTTCCACAGCAGTACTGGCAAAATGTTCTGTGGATAGATGAAGCCAAAGTAGAGTTGTTTGAAAGAAACACACAACATTATGTGTGGAGAAAAAGAGGCACAGCACACCAACATCAAAACCTCATCCCAACTGTGAAGTATGGTGGTGGAGGCATCATGGTTTGGGGCTGCTTTGCTGCGTCAGGGCCTGGACAGATTGCTATCATCAAAGTAAAAATTAATTCCCAAGTTTATCAAGACATTTTGCAGGAGAACTTAAAGTGGATGTAAACCCAAAAATGTTTTTATTTTTTTAATGTCACAATGTAGAGTATAATGCCGCGTACACACGATCACTTTTTGTGATGAAAAAAAACGACGTTTTAAAAACGTCATTTAAAATGATCGTGTGTGGGCAAAACGTCGTTTTATGTCTTCAAAAAAACGACCAAAAAAAATTCCAACATGCTTGAATTTTTTGTGACGTTTTTCAAAATGTCGATTTTTGTGTCATAAAAAGTGACCGTGTGGGCAAAACGACGTTTAAAACAACGTTTTTAAACCCGCGCATGCTTAGAAGCAAGTTATGAGATGGGAGCTTCAATGGAACAGAGTGCCGTCAAAGTGTCTTACGTAACCGCTCTTTGCAAGAGCATTGTGGAAAAACGATGGTGTGTATGCAATGTCGTTTTTGAAAATGAAGTTTGAAAAACGTCGTTTTGTTTCGTCAGATAAAATGACGTTTTTTTTCATCACAAAAAGTGATCGTGTGTACACGGCATAAGATTTCCTATCATCTGTGCCCAGTCTTGCCACACAGAGTTAATCCAGCTTTGAGCAATCCTCTTTTATTGTTCAGTAAAAATTAACAGACTTTCAGATAAAAATCTGTCTAAATAAAAAGTCAGTTTCTCTGTTCTTGCTTTGAGTGACAGGTTATTTACATATCTAGCTTGGACATGTTTATCATATGTTATGTTATGTTATGTTTATCATAACATGAGGTGATCCAAAGTTCATTGTATATTACCAGGATGTGTTATGTGGGGGAGGGGTGGATTTCTCACTTTTTATACTGTGAATCACCTCATATTATGATAAACATAACATAACATATGATAAACCTGTCCAAGCTAGATATGTAAATAACCTGTCACTCAAAGCAAGGAGAGAGAAACTGACTTTTTATTTAGACAGGTTTTTATCTGGAAGTCTGTTAGTTTTCACTGAACAATAAAAGAGGATTGATCAGAGCTGGATTAACTCTGTGTGGCAAGACTGGGCACAGATAATAGGAAATCTTATACTCTACATTGTGACATTAAAAAAATAAAATACATTTTTTGGGGGTTTACATCTACTTTAAAGCCATCTGTCCACCAGCTGAAGCCCAACAGAAGATGGGTGTTGTAACAGGACAACGACCCAAAGCATAGAAGTAAATCAACAACAGTGTCATGGACCTTGGGATGCTAAAGTCTTTCTATTCAAACTACTGGGCTAGTGTGTACATTGATTGCCCCCTGGGGCTTCTGTCTCAATACACATAACCATCTTTCAATGTCATGGACCTTAGGATGCTAAGTGAGCTGGCTTGTAAAAGACTTTTCATTGTGTTCTGCAGGTGAATAGCTGTTGTCCGAGACGGGACGTCGGGGGGGGGGGGGGGGTAATTACCTCAACTGAATGTCTTTTAGAATGTGATTGAAGTTTATTGTGTGTGTGTTAAGAAGATCTGTGTTTACGCTTAAGAGGTTGTGCATTGTATAGTGGGGAATTGCGACGAGGTGAATGGCGTAAACAGAAGAAAATACGCATTCTGAAGTGGCCCAGTCAGAGTCCTGACCTCAACCCGATTGAGATGCTGTGGCATGACCTCAAGAAAGCGATTCACACCAGACATCCCAAGAATATTGCTGAACTCAAACAGTTCTGTAAAGAGGAATGATCAAGAATTACTCCTGACCGTTGTACATGTCTGATTTGCAAATACAGGAAACGTTTGGTTGAAGTTATTGCTGCCAAAGGAGGTTCAACCAGTTATTAACCTCTTCAGGTCCGCGCTATTGACATAATACGTGAACAGCGCGGACCTGAGGCGCCGGGGTCACGTCTTTGGACGTGATTTACTTGTAATTCCCCACACGCGCCACAGGGTGGCGCGCGGCGGGGAAAAACAGTCCCGACGCATCACCGAGGATCCGATGCGTGTACCCGGCGGCCGCGATGTCCGTTAGGTACACGCGATCATCGGTGAGAGAGCAGGGACGTGGAGCTCTGAGTGTAAACACAGAGCTTCACGTCCTGTCAGTGAGAGGAGACAGATGCTGTTTCCCTTGTACATAGGGAGACAGCATCGATCACCTCCCCCAGTCACCCCCCTCCCCCCACACAGTTAGAACACACCCAGGCAATACATTTAACCCCTTCCTCACCCCCTAGTGTTAACCCCTTCAATGCCAGTCACATTTATACAGTAATTAGTGCATTTTTATAGCACTGGCCGCTGTATAAATGTGAATGGCGCCAAAAATGTGTCAAAAGTGTCCGATGTGTCCGTCGCAATATCGCAGTCCCAATAAAAATCGCAGATCGCCGCCATTACTAGTAAAAAAAAAATCATAATTATGTCCCCTATTTTGTAGGTGCTATAACTTTTGCGCAAAGCAGTCACTTATTGTGATTTTTTTTTTTTTTTTACAAAAATACGTAGAAGAATACGTATCAACCTTAACTGAGAAAAAAAAATATTAAAAAAAAAAAAAAAATGGGATATTTATTATAGCAACAAGTAAAAAATATATATATATTTTTAAACTGTCGCTCTTTTTTTCATTATAACGCAAAAAATAAAAACCGCACGGGCGATCAAATACCACCAAAAGAAAGCTCTATTTGTGGGGAAAAAAAGGACGCCAATTTTGTTTGGGTGCCACGTCGCACGACCGCGCAATTGTCAGTTAAAGCGACGCAGTGCCGGAAGCTGAAATTTCGCCTGGGCACGAAGGGGGTTTATGTGCCCAGTAAGCAAGTGGTTAAATCCAAGGGTTCACATACTTTTTTCCACCTGCACTGTGAATGTTTACATGGTGTGTTCAATAAAAACATGGTAACATTTCATTCTTTGTGTGTTATTAGTTTAAGCCGACTGTGATTGTCTATTGTTGTGACTTTGTGCAGAAATCCATATCATTCCAAAGGGGTTCACATACTTGTTTTTGCACCTGTGTGTATATATATATATATACGGTATATATATATATATATATATATATATATATATATATATATATGGAATTGTTTTGCATGCCGATATCACACACAACAATTGGATGTTTATGCATTTTTGTTTAAATCAAATACAGATTAAACCGTTGACCCGGTGTCTTTTGCATAATGCAGTAAGATGGATATGGAGGAAGTCACAGAACTAACATTGCATAAACGGTCTTGCACCCTGCAGGCTGAGCATCCAGACATTGAGTACACTGACACATACTGCTGAACAGGGTGGGAAGAGGGAGGATAAGTTCATGTGCTATCAGCAGCTGAGGTGTGAATCACATACAAGTGTTTCTGCTCAAATAGCTTCTTTGCATGCCGAATTCTCCGTTTTGCAGTTATTTATAGACTACGGAGAATCAATGTATTAAACAAGTAATGGCGAAGTGTTAACGTGCTCTTGGAAGACCACTATAAATTTGCAAACAGCAGTATAAAGGGGAATGTTGCCTACCTCGAGGCAGCCATTGTGGTCTGTGGGTCTCCTTATGGTAAACCTATATACCTAAAAGTGGGCAATCAAAGCCCAACATATGATTAAGATACTCCCAGTGCCATCCATGTATCATTGTCATTGGTGTTCCAGATCAGTAGGTAGGTAAGGCCCCATACACACGAGCAGACAGATTTGTTCAAATCGGTCGGGCAGACCGATTTGAACAAATCTGTCTGCTGGAGACGGCGCGGTGACGTGGCGGTGACGTTGACGCCGCCACGTCACCGCACCAGGAAGTAAATCACTTCCGCGCATGCGTCGAATCCATTCGGCGCGTGTGCGAGAAGACATGTCTGCTGGTTAGCGTACTAACCAGCAGACATGTCGGGCGGACGGGTTCCCAGCCGACAGATTTGAAAGCATGCAATCATGTGAAACGCGTCTACCTGAGGCACTTGCTACTGTCCTGTGGTGTGTGACACTTTTGCTTTTATGCAAGAATAATGGACTTTTTGTTACTTCAGTGTGCAGCCATTCCTGTTTCTATATACTTTGCATGGCAGGCTAGCCATAGCTGGTACCCGTGGGAGGAGTCCTTTTCCCAGCCATTCCTGTATCTATACCCTACTATTGATGACAATGGAGGGAATTGTGCCCGTCCTTGGGGGTCATTGAGAGAATTGTGCACCATTCTTTTTGTCGTTGGAATAAATAGTTCTTCATCAATTGTGTCAGAGGGAGAAATAGTCTCCCATCATTGGTGTCAATAGGAGGAATAGTGTACTATCATTGGTATTATTAGGAGGAATAGTGTCCCATTATTGGTGACAGTGGAAGAAATTTTGACCATCCTTGGGTGTCAATGGAAAGAATTATGCACCATTCTTTGTGTCAGTGGAATAAATTGTTCTTTATCATTTGTGTCAGAGGGTGGAATAGTGGCCTATCATAGGTGTCAGTGGGAGCCATAGAGCCCCACCATTGGTGTCACTGGGAGATATAGTGCCCCGCCATTGGTGTCAGTGGGAGCCATAGTGCCCTGCCATTGGTGTCAGTGGGAGCCATAATGCCCTGCCATTGGTGTCAGTGAGAGCCATAGTGCCCCCCACCATTGGTGTCAGTGGGAGCCATAGTGCCCTGCCATTGGTGTCAGTGGGAGCCATAATGCCCCACCATTGGTGTCAGTGGAAGCCATAATGCCCTGCCATTGGTGTCAGTGAGAGCCATAGTGCCCCCCGCCATTGGTGTCAGTGGGAGCCAGAGTGCCCTGCCATTGGTGTCAGTGGAAGCCATAGTGCCCTGCCATTGGTGTCAGTGGGAGCCATAGTGTCCCCCGCCATTGGTGTCAGTGGGAGCCATAGTGCCCCCGCCATGGGTGTCAGTGGGAGCCATTGTGCCCCACCATTGGTGTAAGTGGGAGCTATAGTGCCCTGCCATTTGGTGTCAGTGGAAGCCATATTGCCCCCGCCATTGGTGTCAGTGGGAGCCATTGTGCTCCACCATTGGTGTCAGTGGAAGCCATAGTGCCCCCTGCCATTGGTGTCAGTGGGAGCCATAGTGCCCCCCGCCATTGGTGTCAATATGGGGAATTGTAAAAGTAATACAAGAACAAAGCTCCTAGAAGTTCTCTCTTTAGTTTGCAGCGCCCCTTGTTAGCCCAGTTGGCAAATACAGGCTTTCCAGCTTACAAGTACGGAGCTCCACCACCACCTCCCTCCTTCTGTCTCTCTGTTGCTTAGAAAGGCTCAGCAGATTGCAGTGAAAGATGTGGCAGTGGTGGGATGACAGTAATCCAGCCCCAGACATCCCAAGGTAAAAACAAATGAACTAGTGAAACGTAACCAATCTAACCATCCTCTACTCCAGGGATCTCCAAACTATGGCCCTCCAGTTGTTCAGGAACTACAATTCCCATCATGCTTAGTCATGTCTGTGAATGTCAGAATTTTACAATGCCTCATGGGAAATGTAGTTCCGAAACAGCTGGAGGGCCGTAGTTTGGAGATCCTTGCTCTACTCTATCTGAACCTGAAATAAAAATGTAAAGATCTACTTTAAATACATATGTAAAAGGACACATGTACACTACACTGTTACTCCAAATATGATAATACATTAGAATATGAAAATAAATAAGATAACGAGCTATGTTTTAAATATAGTATCTCATCTCAACCAATCAGAGTAATTAAACGCATTAAAGCTGAAATCTGGTTGGTTCCCATAGGTAGTTGAAAACTGCACTCTGCCACCGGCACTGTCTAAATATCTTGTACGAAATTACAGACTTCTATAATTTGTAATAATGTTTCTGTGTTAAGATGTATTCTGCAATATTAGCCAAATTATGTAATATTTAATACTTATATCAAATTATATTATGTAATACTCATATCAAATTATTATAGTGTGTACATTTTTTAATAGTTTAAAATTCATACTAATCTATCATAAATGTTTTTGTTTTTTTTAAAGGCAAGCATAATTTTATAAAATAATATGTTATGTTATGTCTACTGCATGAGTCAGGGGACCTAAAAAATGCTGTTGATTAAATAAATGTACTAAATAACTAAATAAAAAACAAATATAATAATAAGAAGAATAATGATAATAAGAAAAAGAATAAGAATTCTTCTTCTTATTATTATTATTACAAATAAATAAAAAGAAAAATAATAATGATAATCATAATAATAATATTTATTATTACAAATGAATAATAATAATAACTATTATTATTATTTTTATTACAAATAAATACAAATAATAATAATTATAATTATTATTATTATTACAAATAAATAATAATAATAATAATGATAATAATAATATGAATAATAATAATTATTATTATTATTACAAATAAATAAAAATAATAATCGTAATGATAAATATTATTACAAATAAAAAAATACTGCCTATAAAAATATGTACTTTGCTTGAAAACTTAAATCCGAAAGCAAATAAGGCTCTTCGCTCTAAATAAATCAATGAATGGAACCACAGCCTATCCAATGAAAAGTTTGTGTGTTTTAATTTTTTTATTAATGTACCAAAGGATTACAAAACACAATACTTTGCCATAAAATACATCATAAATTACAAAAATAAAAATAAAAAAAATCATACATGACATAACATAAATACAATAACATACATGTTTATAAAAGTTATATCTCCTAGAACCTTATCATAGTTACCAAATATATCAAAATTCCCAGATTCTTCCCCCTGGGAGGAGGAAAGAGGTGTCATAAGAGTTGGAGACTCCCTGCATCTAAATGCAAAAACTCCAGATCTCCCCTGCCAGAAACAAATCTAGCTGGTTGTCAGGCTTATCTATCTGGTCTTAACTCCCCATACCCCCCCCATTCCCTCACCCCCCTTTTATCACCCCCCATCACCCCATTACTTAGTGGGTCCCAAGTAAGGATGAGCTCAGGCGCGTGCGCAACTCCACGTGCCCGCGCCTGCCAGGAAGCTGACACTGCGCAACGCTAATCACAGGCAGTGAGACATTTCCCGACCTTGCAGCGGCAGTTGCGAACATGTCTGAGCCCATCCTAGGAGTTGAGAACCACTATCCTAAGATTTGGCAAAACCAATGAAAAGTTTTATCTGTTAGTAAAAGTTTTTACAAGTGAAAGTGTCATTGAAGTCACCATGTGCACAGATACAAGACCTACAAACTTTATTCAATCTTAGGCTGCATTCACATCTAGGCATCGGCGGCAGCGGGCGTATTCGGGTGACATGCAATAGGCGTTTTGTCCCCGCGATTTGCGGCGACAAAACGCCTATTGCTTTTTTGCTGGAGGGCAGAATTTACACTGTCGGCTATGGCCGAACGCCCGATACGCCTGAAAAAAAGGGTCCGGGACTTGTTTCAGGCTTCACGCTTCAGGCGTATCGGCGTTCGGCGTAGAGATGTGAACCATCTCCATAGCCGACAATGTAAATTCCCCCCTCCAGCGTATGTCAGGCTGCTTCAGCGTCGGGCTTCAGGCGACAAAACGCCTAGATGTGAATGGAGCCTAAGAACGCAGCACACACTCATATCTCTGGGCATACAAGGCAAATGAGTGTCTAAGAAGTACTGTAACATCCCAAGTTTCTGCTTCTCAGCTAAAGCGTCACCTCTTCAAAGTCAACTAAGTCTGTCGCTATCGCTGTTCCATCAACTAAACAGGCATCTTTCCTGCTACAACTTGGCTGCATTCAAAATTTCCTCCGTGGAATGTACAATCCACAAACCGGCAAAACTAAATAGGAAGACCTTCATGCTTCTTCACCCTTAATGAAATACTTCATCCATCTTTTGTCCTATCTTGCAATTCCCATTTCCTTGGAAACCATAAAATGCAATAGGCATACAGTACCGAACACAGACAACTGGATTTAGAAATAATCTTTTAAAAGCCTTGCATGCAAGCACTGAAGCATCATTTTTCGTCACGGCCTAATTACCGGTATGACTGCAAAATTCACAACCGATACGGCCCCAGTGCAATCATCTCTACTTGGCAGAGGTCCGTTGATGCAACACGACACGAGCTGAGCATGCAGTTGAGTAACAATTAAAAAAAAAAAAAAGAAGAAGCCGTCTCAACCACCTGTAATAGAAGATTTAGTCTGGCTCGCTACTGCAAAGTGCTCATTTGAGCGAGGGAGACATCTTTTTGCCGATGGGGTTTTCACACGTACGAGGAAAGAGACGGGATCTTGCGAGCTCTTACCTTGACGTTCGTCCTCAGTGCACAATAACATGCAAAGAACATTGCAGTGAATAAGGAACATATGGACCCAAAATCAGCTTCTTTTTGCAGCACGAAGCATCGAAAGCTCAATCCCCAGCATGAGCTGCTTGGGAACGTTCTGTATTGCTGTGAGTTTGATATTGCATTGATCTCTGCTTTTCTGACTTAAAAAAAAAAAAAAGAAGCGAGAGAGAGAGAAAGAGGGAGAGCCTGTCTTAAAGGCACTCCATGAAATAGTCAAATCTCTCTCTCCATCCTACCAACTGATTTATTTTGCCCAGAAATTTCAATAAAAAAAAATAAAAAAATCTAAATCAGCCACACGACTTGAGACGTCTGCTTTTTTTTTTTTTTTATGGTCAAACTATGGGGGATGGAAAGGGAGGGAGCTAAATCAAATCATTAAGGTGAGAAAATTGAAATGTAACCAGTCTTGTAATAGTGATTTGCTTTGATGTTTCCTTGTTTAATATTTCACAAATTGAATTAATTTTGCATGAAGAAAATTAAAGAAATCAACCATTTCTTTTGCTTTCTCTTCGGAGAGATAGTGAAGACGCTGTACTATTTTTTTTCCCTTTTGCAGCTCTTAAAGTGGCAACCCCTAGTTAGCGAGGAGTTTCACAGGCAAAGCGTCTTTCTTAGCGACATAGGTCGCTTGCTTAAGAGCAGCTGATCGTTATCTAGTACGCAATTTGTACAAGGCATCTCAGTTACACATTTCACCTCGCCCCCCCTTCATTCAGCTCTTAGAAAAGATCCTCCAAATGCAGGAGAAGCTTTTGTTAGTCTAATGAGAATATATTATGCTGAGATGTATTAGGAAGAATCAATGTTCTTTTAGAGACCTACTTTCTGCAATTGTTAATCATAGTCGTGTAAAAGAAAGCTCGAAAATGACAGGTTATTATTGATAAAGCAAGACTTCTTTTTTTTCCTCTGCTTATTTTCCAAGAAATAATTGGCATCTTCTAAACTGCTCTAGAAAGCCTTGGTAGTACCAAGTAAAGTAATTGAGACAATAACATATGAAATTAGAAAGTTAATTTTGGGAACTGATATTCATGAGAATGTAGCGCATTGACTTATTTAAAAGAAGTGGTGTCACTGGTCTCTAGTGAAGGGATAGGCTGCATTCTCAGTAATGTCACTGGTCTCTAGTGAAGGAATAGGCTACATTCTCAGTAATGTCACTGGTCTCTAGTGAATGTATAGGCTGCATTCTCAGTGATGTCACTGGTCTCTAGTGAATGGATAGGCTACATTCTCAGTGATGTCACTGGACTCTAGTGAGGGGATAGGCTGCATTCACAGTGATGTCACTGGTCTCTAGTGAATAGATAGGTTGCCTTCTCAGTGATGTCACTGGTCTCTAGTGAAGGGATAGGCTGCATTCTCAGTGATGTCACTGGTCTCTAGTGAAGGAATAGGCTGCATTCTCAGTGATGTCACTGGTCTCTAGTGAATAGATAGGCTGCCTTCTTAGTGATGTCACTGGTCTCTAGTGAAGGGATAGGCTGCATTCTCAGTGATGTCACTGGTCTCTAGTGAAGGAATAGGCTGCATTCTCAGTGGTGTCACCGGTCTCTAGTGAAGGGATAGGCTGTATTCTCAGTGATGTCACTGTTTTCTAATGAATGGATAGGTTACATTCTCAGTGATGTCACTGGTCTCTAGTGAATGGATAGGCTGCATTCTCAGTGATGTCACTGGTCTCTAGTGAAGGGATAGGCTGTATTCTCAGTGATGTCACTGTTTTCTAATGAATGGATAGGTTGCATTCTCAGTTATGTCACTGGTCTCTAGTGAAGGGATAGACTGCATTCTCAGTAATGTCACTGATCTCTAGTGAAGGGATAGGCTGTAGTCTCAGTGATGTCACTGGTCTCTAGTGAAGGGATAGACTGCATTCTCAGTAATGTCACTGATCTCTAGTGAAGGGATAGGCTGTAGTCTCAGTGATGTCACTGTTTTCTAATGAATGGATAGGTTGCATTCTCACTGGTCTCTAGTGAATGGATAGGCTGCATTCCCAGTGATGTGACTGGTTTCTAATGCAGGGGTAGGCTGCATTTTCAGAGATGCCCCTATTTCTAGTAAAGGAATAAGCTGCATTTTTAGTGAAGTCACTTGTCTCTAATGTAGGGATCGGCTGCATTGTCAATGATGTCACAACCTCAAGCAAATTGATAGACTGAATTCTCAATGGTGTCACTTGTTTCTAAAGAATGATAGGTTACATTCTCAAGTCTCTAATAAACGGTACATTGCATTCACAGTGATGTCTCCAATAATTAGGTTTTTTAATAGTAATAATTTATTAAAGTACAATTTAGTACAGAAAAAGTACTACAGGAATTGCCAATACAAATGATTGCATAATCACTGAGAAAAGGCTTCTACAACTATATTAGTGATAGGCTGTTCTTTTAACCATACCAGTATCAGCCGGTAATATCCTTTCATTACCAGGTAATTTTTCAGTTTTCAGTGCTGCTGACAATGATCATGCAATATTGCACCCAAATTAATTTTAGATTTTTTTTTTACCAGATGGAGGTTTGTTATGATTTTTTTAACCACTGGGGTTTTTATTTTTATTTATTTTTTATTATATAAAGAAAAAAAGACCTGTGCCTAGTACAAATGATCGGTTTTCCCGACGGTCAAAAAACCGGGGGGAAAACCAAGAACCGGCTCAGTCCCTTTTCTCCTGTACACACGGCCGGTTTTCCCGACAGGAAAACTGCCAGGAGAGCTTTGGTCTCTCCCAGTGTTTCCCATAGGAATACTGCGGGGAAAAAAAACAATGAGATTCGCGGCAAGAAAAAAAGAGAACAACTGCAACATAGCTGCAGATGGCAGACTGTGTTTACATTCTGTGATGCTGTGATTGGTCCACTTCCATTGTCTCTGAACCTTTTGCCTGTGATTTGCTGTGTCCAATCACAGTGGGGATCACAAGACTGTGTGCACACAGTTCTTGGAAGAAGTAGCGCTACAACCTCCTGGAACAATAGGCGAGCCCGACCGGATGTACTGTATATTCATAGTAAGCCGGACTGGCTGCATTACTGGTGATGTCAATCGTCTCACAAACTGATAGGTGCATTCTTAACCACTTGCTGACCAGGTCGTTTCTGGAACTTTTTGTTTACAAGTTTAAATGAGTGGATTTTTTTGCTAGAAAATGAACCCCCAAACATTATATATACATATATATAACTTTTAGCAGAGACCCTAGTGACTAAAATGATGATTGTTGTAATATTTTTTTGTATTTGTATTTGCGCAGCGGTCTTTCAAACACAGTTTTGTTTGGAAGTAAAAACACACTAATGAATTAAAAAACAAAAAAACAATAGTTACCCCATTTTCTTTGTATAATATGAAAGATCATGTTATGTCGAGTAAATAGATACCTAACACGTAATGCTTTAAAATTTGCACACTTGTGGAATGGTGACAAACCATGCTAGTTAAAAATCTCCATAGGGGACAATTTAAGCATTAGGTTACCTGGGGACGATTTATTTACAGGTTACCTGTTTAGCATTAAAAAGGAGGTCTTGTGCTAGAATTATTGCTCTTCCTCTAATGATCACTCTGATACCTCACAAACCTGTGGTTTGAACTCTGTTTACATATGTGGACGTGGCTTATGTATGCATTCACTCCTGCGTGTGAGCACAGAGGGATGGGGTTCATTAAAAAAAATATCTTATTTATTTTACTTTTTTTTTTTATTGTTACACTCTCCCTTTATTTTTATTTTTTTTATCACTTTTATTCCTATTACTAGGAATGTAAATATCCCCTGTATTAAAATAAATAGCATGACAGGTCCTCTTTATTGAGAGATCTGGAGTCAAAAAGACCCCAGATCTCTCATTTACCTTTAAAATAAAAGGAAAAAAATATATTTTTGACATTTTGACTTCAATAAAAAAAAAAATCATATGTTTATGCCCGAGAACCAGAAGTGGTGTCAAGCCACGTACACACGATCGAACATGTCTGCTGAAACTGGTCCGCAGTTTGATCGTGTGTACGGCATATCGGACCGTTTTCCAGCGGACAAAAGTTCCCAAACATGCTTGAAAACATGTCCGCTGGAAACCTGTCCGTCGGACATGTTCGATGGTTAGTACACAAAATCATCGGACCAAAAACCTGCGCATGCTCAGAATCAAGTCGACGAACTTTGTTTTTTCATCACGTCGTTGTGTTCTACGTCACCACGTTCCCAACAGACCACTTCAGCCTGGTCTGATGAAAACGGTCCGTCGGAAAAGTTTCATCGGACATGTTTGATCGTGTGTACGCGGCCTCAGAGGTCGCTCTGGTCTTCCAAAGCCAAATAGCCGAGTTGGGGCCATCTTGCCCTCACCCGACTTCATGCCCAGGAAACAGCTGCATCAGATCACTTCTGGGCCTTTCCGGGTCTTTCTGGAGCCATCGGTAAAGCCCGAAAACAACTCGGAAGCAGCGGGCACCTCTCCCACCTCCGGGTTATGGCAGCTAGTTGTTGCCACAACACCAGTATTAAACATCAAAGTAATGGCATATTTTTACTATGGGCCGGTCAGCTATACTACTGCTTTAACTTCTGTCTTTTGAATATGTTATCATCAATCTTAATCTTTTTGAAATAGTAAGATGCATGTGTATGGCCCAGTCAAAGTCCAGACCTAAATCCAATGGAGAATCTGTGGCAAGACTGGAAAATTGCTCTTCACAGACGCTCTCCATCCAATCTGGCTGGGCTTGAGCTATTTTGCAAAGAAGAATGGGCAAAAATGTCCCTCTTTAGATGGGCAAAGCTGGTAGAGACATCCTCAAAAAGACTTGCAGCTGTAATTGCAGCGAAAGGTGGTTCTACAAAATATTGACTCAGGGGGCACTATACAAATGCACACCACACTTTTCAGATATAAAAATAAATAAACCATTTATAATTTTTCTTCCGCTTCACAATTATGTGCCACTTTGTATTGGTCTTTCACAAAAAAATTCTAATAAAACACGTTTTTGGTTGTAACATTACAAATTGTGAAACATCTCAAGGGGTATGAATACTTTTTCAAGGCACTGTAGATACACAGATATTGCTAAATCACCAGAAGTTAAAATTATTTAGGCATAGATGGCGCCAAAGGACAAGACAGGAGTATAGCAAGTGATAATTGCCATAAGCTACCAGTGTTGGGGCAGGGGAACCAGAGTCAGTGATCAAAGCAAGGTCAAGGCAGGCTGAGTTTAGGCCAGGACAAGCAAGGCCAGCACCAAAAGCCAATCTGATGCCGCATACACACGATCATTTTTCATCTTGTAAAAAACTAGGTTTTTCAGCATCTAGAAAATTTTTTGTTTTTTCCAACTTTATCATTAAAACGACGTTGACCACACACGATCGTTTAAAAAAAATGCTCTAGCAAAGCGCGGTGACGTACAACACGTACGACGGCACTATAAAGGGGAAGTTCCATTCGGATGATGTCACCCTTTGGGCTGCTTTTGCTGATTTTGTGTTAGTAAAAGACGATTCGCGCTTTTCAGTCTGTTACAGCGTGATGAATGTGCTTACTCCATTACGAACGCTAGTTTTACCAGAACGAGCGCTTCCGTCTCATAACTTGCTTCTGAGCATGCGCAGGTTTTTCACATCGTTTTAGCCCACACACGATAATTTTTTACAAACCGAAAAACATAGTTTAACCACTTAACGCCCGCTGCATGTATATGTACGTCCACAGAATGGCACGTACAGGCAGATGGGCGTATTAGTACGTCCCTGCCTTCTAGTGGGTCGGGGGTCCGACCGGGACCCCGTCCGCTACATGCGGCGGTCGGTAAGTGTCTGGGAGCGATCCGGGATGAGGGGGCGGCTGTTCGTTTTTTTTCCGCCCCCTCATGACCGCTCCCAGCGAATCGGCTTCCCCCCGCTCTGCACTTTCTCCTGTGATGTCACCTCTCCTCTCGGTGGTATTTTCGACACCAGTACACATAGGCACATTAACCCCTTCAGATCTGCCCCCCAGCCCCCTGTCACAGTGTCACTGATTTCAGTGATCATATATTTACTGATCACTGCATTTAGTGTCAGTGTGACAGTTAGTGTCCAGGGTAAATTTGACTAAAATTTAGTTTATTCGATTTTTCTTATAACAAAAGGTAGAAAATATCTTTTTTTTTTCAAAATTTTCGGTTTATATCGCAAAAAATTAAAATCGCAGAGACAATCAAATACCATCAAAAGAAAGCTCTATTTGTGGGAAGAAAAGGACGCACATTTTGTTTGGGAGCCACGCCGAACGACCGCGCAATTGTCTGTTAAAGCGACGCAGTGCCGAATTGTAAAAACACCTTTGGGCATTTAGCAGCATATTTGTCCGGGGCTTAAGTGGTTAAAACGTCGTTATAAAATGCAGCATGTTCAAGCCGAAAAATGATGTCAAGCCCACACACGATCGTTTTAAATGACATTTTTAAAAAACGTTGTTTTTTACATGCCGAAAAATGATCGTGTGTACGCGGCATTAGAAACAGAGACACAGCCATGTTTTTTATGGCCCGCGTACACACGATCGAACATGTCTGATGAGACTGGTCCGACGGACGGTTTTCATCAGACAACTCTGAACTTGTCTGATGGTCTGATTTGTGTACACACCATCGGACCAAAATCCGATCAGACCAGAACGTGGTGACGTAGAACACAACGACGTGATGAAAAAACAAAGTTCAATGCTTCCAAGCATGCGTCGACTTGATTCTGAGCATGAGCGGGTTTTTGGTCCGATGATTTTGTGTACTAACCATCGAACCTGTCCGACGGACAGGTTTCCATCGGATAGGTTTTAAAGCATGTTTTAAAACTTTGGTCCACTGGAAAACAGTCCGATAGGCCGTACACACCATCGAACATGTCCGATTAAACCAGTCTGCGGACCAGTTTCAGCGGACATGTTCGATCGTGTGTATGCGGCCTTAGAGCACAATAATCAACATCAATAAAGAGCCAAATATATTATGCGTTATTACACTATTTTTCATTTCCAAATCACATTTACAAAGAGCAGACTGTTAAAATGCCATTGACGGCAATAATTAAAATGTTTCTGTTTGATCTCCTTTGCTCTAAACAGTGTTTTTTTTTTTTTACAGATTTACTATCACTGGAATTAAGTCATAATTACATTAAAAATTCAACTTGGACTTGCAAGAGAATTTAGTTTGCTGACCTAAATATTACACAGCCCCAGATTAACTGCTCATGTATAATTTAAAGCTGTCATTCGGAGTGTTGAAACTTTTTTAAGCCATCATTTTTGTGACTGTAAGCAAAAGTTGCACTGTAAGACCTGATGATTGTGGCCAAAAAGACTGCAAGATAATCAAAAATGTCAGAGCTTATTGAGCAGTCTCTGACAAGTACCGAGAGGTAAAGAAAAGTAAGTCATCGAAAATAGAATTTTAAAATTGTAACGGAAATGTAAAAGAGGGCGAGTCAGCGTTTCTTCTTTTGAAAGACCACAAATTGGCTCAAGGGCTTCCCAGGGGACATCCCACTGCTCAATGTCAGATGTGGGCCTTCTGTATTGGGTGATGGCCTGGAGTACCAAGCAAGATATATGGATGAAAAGGAGTGCTGGCCCCTGGTTTGGACTGTTCACTAATTTCTCCCTCAGAGATTATAATATCCACCCCGCTACTATGATTAGTTTCACCTGATTCTCTAACCATTGGCCCCCCTGGACATTTCTTTCTCTCTCCCCTCTGTGCAGAGGTGTATTTAGGTTTTGTGCTGCCCTAGGCCTGACTAAACTTGTGCACCCTCTAATTTAAATATGACCCACCCCTTCCTGTCAAAGCCACATCCCTGTCATATTCATGGGAAGAGGACAGAGGGATGCCCTGGGAGAGAGAAGGACAGAGGGACGCCCTGGGAGAGAGAAGGACAGAGGGACGCCCTGGGAGAGAGAAGGACAGAGGGACGCCCTGGATGAGAGAAGGACAGAGGGACGCCCTGGGAGAGAGAAGGACAGAGGGACGCCCTGGGAGAGAGGAGGACAGAGGGACGCCCTGGGAGAGAGGAGGACAGAGGGACGCCCTGGGAGAGAGGAGGACAGAGGGACGCCCTGGGAGAGAGGAGGACAGAGGGACGCCCTGGGAGAGAGGAGGACAGAGGGACGCCCTGGGAGAGAGGAGGACAGAGGGACGCCCTGGGAGAGAGGAGGACAGAGGGACGCCCTGGGAGAGAGAAGGACAGAGGGATGCCCTGGGAGGAGGAAAGAGGGATGCCGTGGGAAGAGGACAGAGGGCCGCCCCCCCACAAAGTGCCGCCCTAGGCCTGGGCCTTGTTGGCCTAGGCCAGAATACATCCCTGCCTCTGTGCCCTATCCCCTCTACTAGGTTTATTCTTGTTATCCACTTCCATACCAGGCCTTAAAATCACTCAGAACCCCCAAAAATGATATATATTTTTTTTAGCAGACACGCTAGGGAATAAAGTGGCGGTCATTGCAACTTTTTATCTCGCACGGTATTTGCACAGTCATTTTTAAAATGCCTTTTTTTGGGAATAAAAAATGTAGCCCAATTTTTTTTGTATAATGCAAAAGATGATGTTACGCCGAGTAAATAGATACCTAACTTGTCATGCTTTAAAATTGCGCACACTCATGGAACGTCGCCAAACTTCGTTACTTAACCACTTGTTCCCCAAGGACGTCATATGACATCCTCGACTTTGTGCAGTGATATCTGAATGATACTGCAGCTACAGGCATCATTCAGATATCACTGTTTTCTGCCAGCGATTCTGTGCACGATAAAAATGATCATAGCGGCAGTTCCGCCGCTTGATCGTTCTTATAGGCAGCGGGAGAGGACGTCCCCCCCTCCCGCCGCCATCCAGTGCTTCTCCGGGCTCTCCCGTGCCATCGGGGGCCCGGAGAACGGATCTTCCAGGGCCGGCTCACAACGATAGGGATGACTGGTGACCAGATGGTCACCAGTCATCTCTATGACCATCGGAGGCCCGGGCGCGACGTTGTGACGCCACGCTCGGGTACCCCAAAGTAAACAAAGCCTCAATCGCCGTTGTAGGCATGAGATTGGTACATTTTTATTCTTATGCTTTCAAGCCTGGAGGAGAGATGTGGGGTCTTATTGACCCCACGTCTCTCCATAAAGAGGACCTGTCACAGTGATTCCGATTACAAGGGATGTTTACATTCCTTGTAATAGGAATAAAAGTGATCAAAAAAAAAGTAAAAAAAAAAGGTTTTTAAGACGCCCCTGTCCCCGGCAGCTCGCGCTCAAACGCAAACACGCATGTAAGTCCCGCCCACATATGTAAACGGCGGTCAAACCCCACATGTGAGGTATTTCCGTGTGCGTTAAAGCAGTGGTCATCAACCTTGTCCTGCAGGGCCCACTAACAGGCCAGGTTTGCAAGATAACTGAAATCCATCACAGGTGATATTATTTGCTGCTTAGTGATTGCAGTATTCTAGTCTGCATCTCCCCAAGGTAATGCATAAAACCTGGCCTGTTAGTGGGCCCTGCAGGAATGGTTGATGACCACTGCGTTAGAGCGTGTGCAACAATTCTAGCACTAGACCTCCTCTGTAACTCGAAAATAGTAACCTGTAAAAAATGTTAAAGCGTCGCCTATGGAGATTTTTAAGTACCAAAGTTTTTGTGCAATTTTAAAGCGTGACATGTTAGGTATCTATCGGGCTAACTTTACTGTTTTGTTATTTTTTATTTAATTAAACCGTTTCCCCCCCCCCCCCCCCAAAAAGGCATTTGAAAAATGATTGCGCAAATACCGTGCGAGAAAAAAAGTTGCAATGACCGCCATTTTATTTCCTAGGGTTTCTGCTAAAAAAAAATATATCATGTTTGGGGGTTCTGATTAATTTTCTAGCAACATTTTTTGGATTTTTACATGAAGGAGAGAAGTGCCAGAATAGGCCCGGTGGACGAGTGGTTAAAAATCTCCATAGGCGACGCTTTAACTTTTTTTTTATAGGTTACCAGTTTATAGTTACAGAGGAGATCTAGTGCTAGAATTGCTCTCGCTCTAATGCACGCGGCGATACCTCACATGTGCGGTTTGAATCGCGTCTACATATGTGGGCAGAACTTAAGGCCTCGTACACACGAGGCAATCTATCTGTTCAAATCGGTCGGACCGACCGATTTGAACAGATCTGTCTGCTAGGATTTTGGTTTGCTCGCGTGTACACACGAGCAAACCAAAATCCCCGCCAGCAGACAGCGCGCTGACGTGTCGGTGACGTGGCGGTGACGTTGACGCCGCCACGTCACCGCACCAGGAAGTAAAACACTTCCGCGCATGCGTCGAAATCATTCGGCGCGTGTGCGAGAAGACATGTCTGCTGGTTAGCATACTAACCAGCAGACATGTCGGGCGGACGGGTTCCCAGCCGACAGATTGGTAAGCATGCTTTCCAATCTGTCGGGTGGCCAAATCCGTCTGTTTTCCCGTACCCACGATCAAATCTGTCTGCTGAAACGGTCTAGCAGACCGTTTCCAGCAGACAGATTTGATCGTGTGTACGAGGCCTAAGTGCCCGTTCGCTTTGGAGCACCAGCTTTACTAGGTAGGGATGAGCCGAACACCGCCGCGTTCGGTTCGCACCAGAACCGTCGAACAGACCGTGGGTTCGCGCGAACATTTAGAACCCCATTGAAGTCTATGGGACTCAAACGTTCGGATTCAAAAACGATCATTTTAAAGACCAATATTCAAGTTATTGTTGGAAAACTTCTTTGAGAACCCGGGTCTTTTCCCAGGGAACATTTATCAATGGAAAAAAGTTTAAAAAACGGTAATTTTTTCAGGAGCAGGACTGAAAAAACAACCGTTTTTAAAACTTTTTTTTCATTGATACCTGTTCCCTTGGGCAAGACCCGGGTTCTCAAAGACGTTTTCACAGGCAAACTATAGACACCCAGCAGGTACAATATTTAAAGGAATTTTTATTTTATTTTATTTTTTAAGCATCATTAAAATCACTGCTCCAGGAGCAGTAATTTTATTGATGCTTAAATACAAAAAACAGAAAAAATTCCTTTAAATATTGTACCTGCTGGGTGTCTATACCTGTGATAACGTCTTTAAATAGCACAATCACCTGCCTGCCAGTAAATTAGGAAGAACTGATCTATCTAAGCTATATAGTGTATAAATATATGTACAACTCCTAGGGATGTATATATATCCTCTACACACTGTAAATTAAGCTAAACTGACTAGCCTGCCTGACTGCTCTCATTAACAACCGCAACACACTACACGAGGCCGCCCAGCAGGCGGCCTTATATAGTGAGGGGCGTGTGCTAAAGCCCTGAGCCATAATTGGCCAAAGCCACCCTGGCTTTGGCTAATTATGGCTCTCCGTTTTTTGCTCGTTGTGATTGGCCAAGCATGCAGGGTCATAGTGCATGTTTGGCCAATCATCAGCGCGCAATGCCGCAGTGAATTATGGGCCGTGCGCGTCACTCGAATTTGGCGTGAACGACCCGTTTTGTTCGAAATTCGTCGAATGTACGAACAGACAATGTTCGAGTCGAACATATGTTCGTATCGAACGCGGAGCTCATCCCTACTACTGGGTACAGGGGCGTTTTAATTAATTTTATTTGTTTTACTTATTTTTTTTTTTATTTATACACTTTTTTTTATCACTTTTTTCCTATTACAAGGAATGTAAACATCCCTTGTAATAGGAATAGCATGTAACAGGTCCTCGTTAATAAGACCTCACATCTATTCTCCAGGCTGGAAATACGGCGTACACACAATCGCACATTAAAACAACAAAATCGTGGATTTTTTTCCGACGGATGTTGGCTCAAACTTGTCTTGCATACACACGGTGACACAAGTGTTGTCGAAAATTGCGAACGTCAAGGACGCGGTGACGTACAACACTACGATGAGCCAAGAAAAATTAAGTTCAATGATTTCGGGCATGCTTCGAATTGATTCCTAGCATGCGTAGAATTTTTGTGCGTCGAATTGTGTACACACAGTCGGAACTTTTGTTGTCGGAAAATTTGAGAACCGTTTATCAAATTTTTGTTGTCGGAAATTCCTACAGCAAATGTCTGATGGAGTCTACACATGGTTAGAATTTTCGAACAACAAGCTCACATCGAACATTTATTGTCGGAAATTCCGACCGTGTATACGCTGCATAAGGCCGCGTACACACGATCGGTTCATCGGAACAAACTGATCGTGTGTACGGCCCATCGGACCGTGTTTTAAAACTTGCTTTAAAATCTGACCAATCGACGTCTGACCATCGGGCCAAGCCGATGGTTAGTACACAAAAGCATCGGACCAAAAACCTGCGCATGCTCAGAATCAAGTCGACGCATGCTTGGAAGCATTGAACAGCACGTCGTTGTGTTCTACGTCACCGTGTTCTGGTCCGATCGGATTTTGAACCGATGAAAACGTTCCGTCGGACCATTTTTATCGGTGTGGTCCGATCGTGTGTACATGGCTTAAGAGTTACTTTCCTGAATGATTACACCTTTTTCTACTATACTATTGTACATGTTCTGTTAATGGAATATCTATTTCTATTATATTATTGTATGTGCTCTGGTAATGGAATTTTGTTGATAATTATAAAATTCAAAAAATATTTGAAACAAAATATTCTTGTTGGTTGGAAGATCTCAAATGTGCTGGTGGTGGGCCAGAACACATGTACACATGACACATGTCATAGGGCAGTATTTCTTAACCTTTTTTTTAATAAAGGCCCCCTTTAAAATACCACACAATCATGAGGCACCCCATAATGTAGCAACATCTACATGTGTAGGATGCCCAACTTTAGCGGTGATTTATTCATCAACAGCAAATACACCTTTGCTAGTATTCTAATGTTTCTCTCCCCACTCAGCTTGATCCACCTGCTGGCTTGTATACAATTTTTGGCCAATTTCCATTAATTTTGCCAAGGCATCCCTGAAGACGTCTGAAGACACCCTGGTTGAAAAAGGCTGTTATAGGGAAATGTAGGCATGTTCTACTAAATTTGACAGGTCAAAACAAGGTGGATTGGTATACACTTAACCACTTGACTACTGGGCACTTAAACACCTTTCCTGCCCAGACCAATTTTCAGCTTTTAGCGATGTCGCACTTTGAATGGCGTCATGCAACACTGTACCCAAATATTTCACACAAAGAGAGCTTTCTTTTGGTGCTATTTAACCACTAGCCGACCAGCCGCCACAGTTTTACGGCAGCAGGTGCGTGAAATCACATAATCACATAATATAACGTAATTTCGCATTTCAGCCACTAGGGGCGTGCACGCTCCCTGCACCGCCGGGCACCCCCGTTTGCTCATAGAATCGGGAGCTGTGTGTGTAAGCACACAGCTCCCGGTCCTGTCAGGGGGAAAATTGCCTCATCGTCTGTTTATACAATGTATGAACAGTGATCTGTAATTTCCCCATGTCAGTCGCACCCCCCTTCAGTTAGAACACACCCAGGGAACATACTTAACCCCTTCCCTGCCAGTGACATTTTTACAGTAATCAATGCATTTTTATAGAACTGATCGCTATAAAAATTCCAATGGTCCCACAAATGTGTAAAAAGTGTCTGAAGTGTCCGCCATGAGGTTGCAGGACCGATAAAAATCGCAGATCGCATTTATCAATCACTTGCTCTCCCGTCCTCAAAATCCTCGTACATGCAGGCTTGGGAAATTGACCTCCAAATTGATTGGGACCTCGAGAGGTTGCAGTCTTCATTTTTCAGAACTTTTAAGGGGGTGAGAAACATCTCCTTGATCGAATCTGGAGTCAAGCTCTTGACCCTCAAAGCTGGCCTCCTTTTTCCCCTCAGCGAGTCCTCTATGTTTCCAGGGATGTCAGCTCATAGGCACCATGGCCCACATTTGGTGGGAATGCCCTAAGCTTAGGTTATTCTGGAGCAGGATGTTTACCTTGATTCAAAAAGTAACATCTCACCAGCTTCCGAGAACCCCAGCTATAGCTCTCCTGAACTCTTCCCTCCCTAGAATTCCTAAAGCAAACCGCAAACTAATACATTTTATGCTGCTAGGGGCCAAGATGACCATAGCGAAGGCGTGGAAACAACCCACGGTCTCCCTCCAGGCCGCTAGACGTAAGATCTCCTGGATCATGTCCCAGGAGAGGCTATCCAGCATGTTAACCGACACGGTACCACAGTTTGAAACCATCTGGGAACCTTGGTCGCTACAGGTGGGGGTTCCGCTTCGCACAGGTTTGTAGTCCCAGCGGGAAATCACTATGGTCGGATACTTGGACCCCTCCGGTAAGATCAGCTCTCTCTCCCCTTCCCTTTCCCCACGATACTTTTCTTTCTCCTGGCTTTTTTTTTTATTATCTATTATTTTTTTCTCTCCTTTCTGGTACTTTTTGATTCCCTAAGGTATGTGGTCAGGTTTATTTCTAAAATGTTTGTATGACAGATGGAGTGTCCCAACGAGCACACTGTTGCATTGTTACTACTGGTCCTCCATCCTCTTGGCCGATAGCTACCTTCGTGTTTAGGGGAGAACCCTCCAGGCACAGTTTGTGCCCAATAGGGGTGTCTGGCGTTTTCTCCCCGTGACCATGCACCACCGTTTGACTTGCTAGATGGAGTAGCTAGAACGGAATTACTAGTTAGTGGTCAATTTATATGTTCTGCTTAGACGATACTTGCCCATCATCTTCACATGTTGCGGTTGAATGTCTGGACCGAATGTACCACTTGTTGTATTTCTTTTGGTTGTATAAAATCAATAAAATTCTTTGAAAATAAAAATCGCAGATCGCCGACATTACTAGTAAAAAAAAATATTAATAAAAATGCCATAAAACTATCCTCTATTTTGTAGACGCTATAACTTCAAATCAATAAACGCTTATTGTGATTTTTTTCTTTACGAAAAATATGTAGAAGAATACGTACTGGCCTAAACTGAGGAATTTTTTTTTTTTTTATACATTTTTGAGAGGTGGCACTGATGAGCACTTACAGGTGACACTGATAAGCGACACTGATAGGTGGCACTGATGGGCACTGGTAGGTGACACTGAAAGGGAGCTCTGATCGGTGGCAATGATGATGAGGCACTGATTGGCAGCACGGGTGGGCATTGATGGATGGGACTTGTGGGCAAAGGTAGGTGGCACTGGTGGCTACTGATAGGTGGCACTGCAGGTGGCACTGGTGGGCATGGATGAGGCAGCCACAGCTCTCTGAAGCCAGTGGTCAGCTTTTTTCCCCCACGCTGACAGCGTGAGAAAAAAAAATACAGATTACCGATCTTCTGTTTACATCACGTGTTCAGCTGTCATTGGCTGATAGCTGATCACATGGTAAGGGGCCGTGAACGGCCCCTTACTGAGATCTGTGATCAGCCAAGTCTCATAGACTCAGTGATTACAGAGCCCACTGCTCACGACCCGCAGGGACACGCAGGCAGCTCGGGACACAGAGCATTGTATCTAGAGCCCACCCAGTTGTGTTGCAACAGTGAATGAATATTCGCTGTTATAACACTGATCCTCCTGCTGGCCAATCGGAAAGCGGGTCTGATACCTTTCACCCGATTGGCTGAAAGGACAGGTGATCCTATTGGATGCCTAGGAGGAAAGTGAGAAGGAGAAGAGCTGCTGGCCGATGCCTGATCCCCGCCGCTGCTTGGTGCCCCAACCCCTGCCACTGCTTGGTGCCCGATACCCATCGCTGATTGGTGCCCCGATTCCTGCCGCTGCTTGGTGCCCCGATACCCACCACTGCTTGGTGCCCCGATCCCCGCTGCTGCTTGGTGCCCTGATCCCTGCCGCTGCTTGGTGCCTGATACCCGCCGCTGCTTAGTGCCCCGATACACGCCGCTCCTCGGATGCCTGATCAATGCCACCGCCTAGATAAAGTAAATGCCTGAGGATCAACTGTCAGACAGAAGGGGGGGTTGAGTTGCTGCAGGGGGGGGGGGTTTGGTTGTTTGCCGCCCCCCCCCCCCCAAACAAAAAAACACCAGCGGCCACTGGGTCTCATGGCTGCTGAATACAATAGTCAGCCATGGAGATCCCCCCATTTATGCTGTTTGATGTAGACAAGGGAATAGATTAATTTGCTGTGTATGGCTAGCAAGCCGACTCTATCTGCCAACTGCTGCCCATGGGGAGCAAATACAGTTCTTATCCTCTTTATTGAAGGGTAAACTGGAGCCTCGACCTTCTGCTCTATGCCTACAACACGCAAACGTCTTTGTGTCAGTGGGCAGTTCTTTGTGCACAATAATAAAATGTCTCCTGACATGCGATTTGGTTTGGGGGACCCGGGAGCTGTGTATGTGTGTCCTCATACATCTGTGTTGCTGCAGCAATCCTGTGTAAGTCATTTAAAAATCTCCTACTGGGCTCAGCGCAGCTGCTTTGCCTGTGGCCACCCTCCATGCAATGGTCATTTAACAGAAGGCAGAGCAGACGGCAAACTTAGGGCTCACGTCCAGCTTCTTTATATATTGCAAAAGAATAAGGAATGATAGACTTATTCTGAAATGACTGTCATAGATATACTGTAGGGGTCGCATGGTGACCAATTGGTTAGTACTTGCAGCACTAGCGTCCATGGGCGTCCACTCCATAGGGCAAGGGGGGTCAATTGCCCCCCCCCCCCCCCTGGAAGTCAGAGTGGACTACACTTTTTAGGCTCCACATGGATGCCTTCCACACACACATACCATATCTTATTAAAAATTATTATTTTTAATAATGTGGAATACTTTCTATGTAGAACCTGAAAAGTCCCAGTATATTCCTGGCATTGTATAAAGAGACATACAGAATACAGCCCACCTCCAGCAAAGGGAAAAGTCCACCCTTGCACTGCTGGGGGGAAATTACCACTTTTACTTCTATGTTTCCATGCTCCAGCCAGCCACACTGCTCACCACCTCAACCCAAAGCCTCAGCATCATTGCATACCATACAGGAACATTAACCCTGTATGGTACAATGAGGATGATGGAGTTCTACCACAGCCTGTCACAACTTTCACAGAAGCTGCAGGGGACCAGTCACAGAGATTGAGGGAATCAGGAAAAGTTTGGTACACAGAGAGTATATTTGTTCCAATTTACTATGTTTATTATGCCTCAGAGAAAGGAACTGGAGAATTCACACTCAGTCCCTTCTATTTTTCAAAAATGAGCTATCAGGGGTCTGTTTAGTCCCCTGATATTTCATTTAGCCCCCCAACAAGACTGGTAAAAAATGTAAAAAAAAAAATACATTTGTAAAAAAAATTATAAAAAAACGTCTGACATCGTCCACTGCCCTTCTAACACCGCCCACTGCCCTACTGACACAATCCATTCTATGCGGCCGCTAGAGGGGGGGGGTTTAAACCCCAGCTAGCTGTTAAAGACAGGGTTAAATGTGACTGTGTATTGCCGCTGCCAAAGTGCCCCCCCCTGAAAAAAAATCAGCGGACGCCCATGCTAGCGTCCTTGGTTGCAGTCCCAACTGACTAGGACATTGTCTGCATGGAGTGTGCATTTTCTCCCTGTAGGTTTCCTCTGGGTTTTCCGGTTTTCTCCTACACTCCAATAGCACGCTGAGAGGTTAATTGGCTTCTGACTAAATTGTCTCTAATATGTGTGCGTGTGAGACAGAGACCTTAGATTGCAAACTCCCTGAGGGCAGGGACTGATGTGAATGTACAATATGTAAACTGTCAGCTCTATATAAATACCTGTAATAATAATAATCTGAGTCTCTCTGTAAAATCAAACTCTCAACTCCTTTCCACTTCATCCAAAATGTATTCAGCGCCTAGGAAAAGGTGAGCAATATAACGTGTTGTGCTACCGATCGTGTGTTTACAAATGATAAATGTATTGACTCAAAAACGCATCCCAAATATTAAACAACCTCATACAAAAATAGGAATCTGAAGACCACATAAGTCTTGTGTTAGATGAACCTCCAATAGGAGACTAGTTTATACTTGCTTTAAAACATGGCTTCGGACTGGCTTTGTTAAAGCTCTCTGAACGCCAGTCAAAGCCCTTGTCACTACATAAAATGGTTATCTTACAGTCCTGTTTACACCTGCTTGTGCTTGGTGCTTCGATTAGGCTTCAGTGGGACTTTGATGAGGCTTCAGTGGGACTTTGATGAGGCTTCGGTGGGACTTTGATGAGGCTTCGGTGGGGCTTTGATGAGGCTTCGGTGGGACTTTGATGAGGCTTTGGTGGGGCTTTGATGAGGCTTCGGTGGGGCTTTGATGAGGCTTCGGTGGGGCTGAGATGAGGCTTTGGTGGAGCTTCAATGGGGCTTCGTAGGGCTTTGATGAGGCTTAGGTGGGGCTTCCAGCAAGCTTTGCCATATACTCCTATGGAGGCTTCGAAGACGCTTTGAAGCACCACTGAAGCTACATTGGATAGCAAAGTCGAAGCAAAGCCGAAGCAAAGCAAAGCAAAAGCAAGGTGTAAACAGGACTGTAAGCTAACCATTTTATTTAGTAATAGAAGCTTTGACTGGTGTTCAGAGAGCTTTAACAAAGCTTTAACAAAGCCTGTCCAAAGCCTTGTTTTACAGAAAGTGTAAACTAGCCTTTAATGTGTTGGCGAAACATGTAGGGAACATTTGACATGTAATTTCAACAGGCCAGTACCAGTTACTATGTGCTTTTTTTCTTTATTGATTTTATGAATTTGTGAATATATTGTGTGTTTCCAATATTGATGTAATAAAATAAAAAAAATGAATACGTAGCCATTATTGTCGCGAGGCACCGCAATAATCCCCATTTTCCCTTCCTCCTCTTCTATTGCATACTGGGATGAGGTGCCATATCTATTGAAGACATTTCAGCCACAACCCCCCTTAGCCTTTAATGTGTGTTGAAGGCGAAGCAAGTGTAAATGAGTCCTAACAAAGGCTCTAAACTAAAAGGGACCATAAGAGCCGGTTCACACTGGGGCGACCTGGGATCCGACTTCAAGTCGCCCCAAGTTGCCCTAAGTCGCGCATTTGAGAAAACGAATGGAAGTGAATGGGAGCCGTCTTAATGTACACTACTTAAGTCGCTCCGACTTCAGAAAAGGTTCCTGTACTACTTCAATCCGACTTGTAGGCAACTTGTACCCATTGATTTCAATGGATGTCGTCTCAGAAGTCTGATCACTGTCTTAACTGAAGCAACAATACAGGAAGATAACATACATTTCTCAGGCAAAACCCCTCCCTCCCACAGAGCTGATTGTCGTTTGATTGGCCACTGGAAAGCCTCCTGTCCTGGAGGCAACTTGAAGTTGCCTTGTAAGTTGCCTGATGATTCATACTCAAGTCGTGCCCAAGTTGCCTCCCAAAGTCGTGCTAGAAGTCGTATTGCCCCTGTGTGAATGGGCTCTAAAGGTTTTATATATTGTTTTAAATTATTGGTATAAATTGAGTATTTTACAAATAAACATTTATTTTAGCATTCCATGACAACTAAGGTAAAGCATTCCTTAGCTTTCTAATAGGAAATAGACACCATCTGCATTTTCGGAGCTGAATCATCTGCCTCTTTCTAGAAACCTGATGAAGGGGTTCTGTGTAGCACCGAAATGTTTCACTTTATCACCGTGATTATCGAATAAACAATTGGGAATTATTTAAATGATACTAGGGGTGCTCACTCCATATTATTTAGCTCATGGTACCATTTTACAATTGCCACTTGCTGTACCATTCATCTACATCAAGTCTTCTCCATGAACGTGTGTATTGAAAATAATACACATGTGTTCCAGGACCCAGTCTTGCTAGACTAGCCACTTGCCAACCACTGCACGCTGACATACGTCGGCAGAATGGCAGCGGTGGGCAAATGGACGTACCTGTATATCCCTTTTAAGAAGCTGCTCGGCAGGCGTAAGTGCACGCAGCTATCTCCATGACCGTGCCCAGAAACTCGATGTTTGCTGGCCGCCTGCAATCGTGTCATGGAGAGGCAGAACAGAGATGTAAACAAGGCATTTCCCTGTTCTGCCTAGTGACATGACAGTGATCTAGTGCTCCCTGTCATCGGGAAGAGTGATCACTGTCGTGTCACATGTAGCCCACCACCCCGCAGTTAGAATCACTCCCTAGGACACACTTAACACCTCCCTCGCCCCCTAGTGGTTAACCACTTCCCTACCAGTGTCATTTACAGAGTAATCAGTGCATTTTTATAGCACTGATTGCTGTATAAATGACAATGGTCCCAAAATAGCGTCAAAAGTGTGTCTGCCAGAATGTCGCAGTCACGATAAAAATCGCAGATCGCCGCCATTACTAATAAAAGAATAAAAAAAAAAATTACCATAAATCTATCCCATATTTTGTAGACGCTATAACGTTTGCACAAACCAATCAATATACGCTTATTGCAATTTTTATTACCAAAAATATGTAGAAGAATACGTATCGGCCTACAAAATTGCTTTTTTTTAAAAACAAATTTGGGGATATTTATTATAGCAAAAAGTACAACAAAATTAAATCGAGAATCAAGGTGATCAAATACCACCAAAAGAAAGCTATATTTGTGGGAAAAAAATACGTCAATTTTGTTTGGGTACAGCCTCGCACGACCGCGCAATTGTCAGTTAAAGCGGCGCAGTGCCGAATCGCAAAAAGTGGCCTGGTCATTCAGCAGCCAATTCTTCTGGGGCTGAAGTGGCTAGAGTAGTGGTTCTACTCAAGTACCCCTCAATGGGCCATGTTTTCAGGTTTTACTTTACCTTGCACAGCTGCTTTAAATCAATATCAATACATGGTATTAATAAGAACTATTATATCTAGGGGAAATTCCAAAAATTTGGCCCGTTGGGGGTTCTTGGGGACTTAGGTTGAGAATCACTGGACTAGGGCACAATGATCAATACAACACAATGCCTTATGCATTTGGGTGCATTAGAGACATACAACAAAACATGAAGCCAGAATTTTACATTATACGTCCCTTATGATGGAGATCTGGACCATGGAAAAATGTGTTCCCTTTCCTGTTGGATTCATTAGTTACTTTGATCATTTTGTTTTGTCATATTTATTATGTTAGAAGTATTCATTTTCGGAATTTGCTATATTCAGATTTGTTTCATATATTCCTTTATTTTTTAATCAAATTAAAAAATTATTTTGAATTTAATTTTGAAAATGATTTTGAAAAAGAATTTGAAAATTAATTTAAATTTGAAAATTAATTCAAATTAGAAATGGAAACATATTGCGATAAATACAGAAAGGTATAAAAGTGAAATAAGACAATGATTCCTACTTAGGTTGCTTTATAGAATAGAATAAAATAGAATAGAAAATAAAGAAATATAATAGAATACTTCTATTCTACTGTATTCTATTATTTTCTATTCTACTTTGTTTTATTCTATTATGTTCTTCTCCATTCTTTTCTATTCTGTTTAGTTCTATTATTGTTAATTGTATTCTATAAAGCAGCCTAAATAGAAATCATCATCTTATTTCACTTTTTATACCTTTCTTTGTTGCAATATGTTTACATTTAGAATTTGAATTTATTTTCAAATTCGAATTCATATTCAAATACATTTTCAAATTCAGATACTTTGTTTTATTATAATTTATTTTGGATTTGTTGAAATTCGTTACTAATGTGATTTGGAAAATCAGACACATTCGAATCTTTGAATAATGAAAATATTGTCCATTTTTTGTAACAAAACTAATTGCACATGTCTACCTCATGCACCCTAGTGGATGAGTCCTTAAAGAGGAGTTCCACCCAAATTTGGAACTTCCTCTTGTTCCACTCCACACCCCCTTACATGCCACATTTGGCATGTAATTTTTTTTGGGGGGGAGTGGGGGCTTCAGTAGGAGTGGGACTTCCTGTCCCACTTCCTGCTTCCGCCGAGGGGCTGAATAGGCGAGAGGCGTAATCGCCTTTTTTCAGCCCCTCCCTGGAGGCGATGGCCTAGGACACTGACAGGTCCTAGGCAATCGCCTCTCCAATCAGCGGCGAGCCGCGCCGCGCGCGCATGCGCAGTGCGGCTCGCGCATGCGCAGTGGGTGCCCGGCCGTGAAGCCGAAGGCTGTCACGGCTGGGTGCCCACAGTCGGGATGGAGACGCCGGCCGGGGAGGGGGGGAGAGGAGCGGAGCCCCGGTCGGCGCGTCGCTGGAACGCAGGAGCAGGTAAGTGTGTGTTTATTAAAAGCCAGCAGCTACACTTTTTGTAGCTGCTGACTTTTAATAAACACATTTTTGGACTGGAACACCCCTTTAAATGTTCCTCCACAATAAGATCTTTAAATCTAGCAGATCTAACTCATCAATTCATAAAGCACTCATCTACAAAATGGTTTTGCGAGTCTGTAATTACACATAAGGCCTGCGGATAAGCATTTATGTATGTAAAACACACTATGATGTTTAGTAGATGATTGATGTATGATCTAATGTGTTAATAAACCTGTTGGACTCTGAAGTACTCCAGCACTGGCACCTACACTCACCGGTCACTTTATTAAGTACACCTGTTTAATTGTTAATCACACGGCAGCAACTTAACGCATTTAGGCATCTAGACGTGGCGAAGATGACTTACTGAAGCTAAAACCGAGCATCAGAATGGGGAAGAAAGTGAATTTAAGTGACTTTGAACATGGTATGGTTGTTGGTGCCAGACGGGCTGGTCTAAGTATTTCAAAAACTGCTGATCTACTGGGATTTTCATGCACAACCATCTCTGGGGATTACAGAGAATGGTCCAAAAAAGAGAAAATATCCAGTCAGAGGTCAGAGGATAATGGGCAGACTGGTAATAGAAAGGCAACAGTAACTCAAATAACCACTCATTGCAACCAAGGTATGCAGAATACCATCTCTGAATGCACAACACATTGAACCTTGAAGCAGATGGCCTACAGCAACAGAAGACCACACCGGGTGCCACTCCTGTCAGCTAAGGACAAGAAACTGAGACTACAGTTCCCACAGGATCACCAAAATTGGACAATAGAAGATTGGAAAAACATTTCCTGGTCTGATGAGTCTCGATTTCAGCTTCAACATTCAGATGGTCGGGTCAGAATTTGGTGCAAAAAACATGAAAGCATGGGTCCATCCTGCCTTGTATCAACCGCTCAGGCTGGTGGTGTAATGACATCGGGGATATTTTCTTGGCACACTTTGGGCTCCTTAGTACCAATTGAGTATTATTGCCGACCATGTCCATCCCTTTATGACTACAGTGTCCCCATCTTCTGATAGCTCCTTCCAGCAGGATAATGTCAACATGTCACAAAGCTCCAATCATCTCACCATTGCACAATGAGGTCACTGCACTCCAATGGCCTCCACACTCAACACATCTCATCCAATAGAGCACCTTTGGGATGTGGTTAAACAAGAGATTTGCATGAAGGATGTGCAGCCGACAAATCTGCAGAAACTGCGTGATGCCATCATGTCACTATGGAGCAAAATCTCTGAGGAATGTTTCCAACGCCTTGTTGAATCTATGCCATGAAGAATTAAGGCAGTTCTAAAGGCAAAAGGGGGTCAAACCCGGTACTAGAAAGGTGTGCCTAATAAAGTGGCTGGTACAAGTGTACTGTATGTCTCTGATTCAACATAGACTGCTATGCAAATAATATAAACTGTTATGCTACTGCTTTTTGCCCACTTTGAGATTTTGCTGCATTCACACTCTGTGACACCTCTCTGGTCCATTGGCCATGTATGTTGGGTGCTATGGGTGGTCTGTTCAGTGTTTTTCATTGGTTGATGACCCCTTGTTCCTCGCTTTTGTTGGAACATACTTAATTTGTTCTAAAAAAGATATGTCTATGGTTAGCCCCTATTTATAACCCCCGTGTGTGGGAAGTCGGTTCCTTTAATACAGACATGTCCAAAGTCTGGCCCGCAGGCCATTTTCGGCCCACGTTCTGGTTTAATGTGGCCCCCACTTGGAATTTAGATATATATATACACATCTGTGGCCTCCCAAGTATATCCATCTGTGGCCCCCAAAGCTCAAGCGTGTTATGTTTTTAATGCTGTTAATATATCTATCTTCTTTAGCCTGACAAATCCTGAGTGCCGCGCTCTTTGTTAGTACGAGCCGGGGCGTGTGGCTGGGCGTGTTCAGAAGTCGATGTGCCAGAGCTGCTATGAAGCTGACAGCGTAAAGATCTCTGCATCTGTGGACTGCAGATGCAGAGATTGGGGAAATGTCACAGTGCCTGTGATTGGCGGTGGCACTGCGCTCCTTTAATATGACTGCAGTAATTGAGGCACTACCAACCATAACGTGCCAAACCATGACAGATACATTTTGATTGTATTAGATTTTAATGTTCTAACTGTGGTAAGAGGCCAAGGTCTAGGACACAGATCGTGGGGTATTGTGCCTGCACTGTTTAATGAAAATTGCTCAAAACAACTGACTCTTATGCCGCGTACACACGGTCGTTTTTTGCGATGAAAAAAAACGACGTTTTTTAAAACGTCATTTAAATTGATCGTGTGTGGGCAAAACTTTGTTTTTTGTCTTCAAAAAAACGACCAAAAAAAAATTCCAACATGCTTGAATTTTTTGTGTCGTTTTTCAAAACGTCGTTTTTTGTTTCACAAAAAGTCACCGTGTGTAGCAAAAACGTCTTTTAAAACGACGTTTTTCAACCCGCGCATGCCCAGAAGCTAGTTATGAAGCGAGCTTCAATGGAAAAGAGTGGTGAACGTAACCTTGCTTTTTGTGAAAAAACGATGGTGTGTATGCAAAATTGTCTTTGAAAAGTGACGTTTTAAAAACGTCGTTTTTTACTTCACAGAAAACGTCGTTTTTTTTCATCGCAAAAAACGACCGTGTGTACGCGGCATAACACATCTAGCTCATTTTGAAGCAATAGATGATTGTCAAGAAAAATTTACGCGAAACACCACCTAGTGGCCACCTTAAATATGCAACTTAAGATACGACGGTGTAAGCGAATTACGCCGCTCGTATCTTAGAAGAAAGCTAGCGTATCTTCTTTTTTGAATAGCAAAAAAAGATACGCCGGCTATTCTTAGTATTTACGCAGCGTAGCTATAGATACGCTGGCGTAAATGCTTTCTGAATCTGGCCCTAAGACTGCAAAGATCTAGGCCCGGATTCACATACCTCGGCGCATATTTATTTGTAGTGTATCTTCTTTACGCTAAGCCGGCGCAAAGCAGAGAGGCAAGCATGTAATTCAGAAAGCAAATGCTCCCAACATTGCGCCGGCTTAGCGTACATTCATCGGCGTAAGTCAGCGTAAGTCTAAGTAGGTGGAAGTGGGCTGGAAGTGGGCGTGATACATTTAAATGAAGCGTGACCCCATGCAAATGATGGCCTGAGCTTCAGACAAGTACTTAAAATGAACAGCGCATGCGTCGTACCTTGGACGCATCCCAGTGCGCATGCTCACAATCACGTTGAAACAACTGCCTAAGATACGTTGAATCACTGCCTACGACGTGAACGTAACCTACGCCCAGCCCTATTCACGTACAATGTAAACTACGTAAAATTCGACGGCGTTCGTTCCCTGGTCCATACCTTTGCATGAGTTGTGCCTCCAATATGGGGAATAACTTTACGACTTACGCAAACCGCGTATATTATGCGCCGAGCGCAAGTACGTTTGTGAATCAAGGTATCTCCCTCATTTGCATATTTGCATCCAAAATCAATGGGAGTGCCAAATGCATCCAGCGTAAATATGCGCCCACTATACACCGGCGTAGGAAAGTTACGTCGGTGGACTGAAGCCTATTTTTAGGCGTATCTAAGTTCTGTGGGCACGGCGCACAGATACGAAGGCGCATATATATACTTACGTGGCGTATCTCGAGATACGTCGGCGTAAGTTCTTTGTGAATCCGGGCCCTAGTCTAAAAGATATGGGGGTGATGGAGTGTTTCTTTTGAAGTTGGGAGGGTGGAACTAGATGTCTAATAAAAGGCACCGCAGTGATGAGAATCAGATCAGCGTGATGCATTTAAAAGCACGTTTTAGGCATGTGACAAAATAGTCGTGTGTGTGCCCAAGGTTACACAATAACTAAATACAGCCTTGTGTATGATGCTGGAGCTAAAATAGCTCACAGCGTGTAAGTGGTTTCCATGGAATCCCAATGCTGACCACAAGAATCGTCATGAAACTCTATGGTCCTTTGCTGGCTATTCTTACATCACCACATGCTATGTGATATTATTAGATGAAACTCCAGAGTTGCCAGACAAAAAAAAAATTCTTCCAGGCCAGAACAGCGGCTTAGTGGTTAGCACTCCTGCCTTCCATCACTAGTATCCACTGTTTGAAGGACACTACCTGCATTGAGTTTGCATGTTCTCCCTGCATGCATATTTTCCAGGTGCTCCTACACTCCAAAGACATGTTGGTAGGTGAATTGGCTACTGTCTAAAAGTGGCCCAAGCATGTGTATGTTAGTGAGATAAGGACCTTAGATGCCAATTAGCAATTTGAAATAGGTCCTCCCTCAGCCTCTAGCCTGCAAGAAAGACCTGAGGTAGGGATCTTAGATGCCAATCAGCATTTTAATATAGGTCCTCCCTCAGCCTCTAGCCTGCAGCAACGACCTGAGCTAGGGATCTTAGATGCCAATTGGCAATTTGGTATAGGTCCTTCCTCAGCCTCTAGCCTGCAGGAAGGATCTGAAGTAAGGATCTTAGATGCCAGTCAGCATTTTGGTAGAATTCTCCGTACACACGAGCGGTTTTCCCGCCTGAAAAAAACCACAATGGTTTTCCCAATGGAATTCCTCTTAAGCCTGCCTTGCATACACACGGTCACACAAAAGTCTGGTGAAATTTTCACTGCCAAGAACGTGGTGACGTAAAAGACTACGACAAGCCGACAAAATTAAGTTCTATGCTTCCGAGCATGCGTCTAATTGTTTTTGAGCATGCGTGTGTTTTTTTCCGTCGGAAAAGCATACAGACGAACGGTTTTCCCGCTAGGACTTTTTCCTGATGGCAAAAAAGAGATCCTGCTCTCTCTTTTTTTTCCTGGCAGTTTTCCTGTGGGAAAAAATCAGATGGAGCATACACATGGTCAGGATTCCAGATGAAAAGCTCTCTGAAAAGCTCTCATCGCAGTTTTTCCAACGGGAAAACTGGTCGTGTGTATGGGACATAAGTCCTTCCTCAGCCTCTAGCCTGCAGGAAAGACCTGAGGTAGGGGTCTTAAAGTGGAGGTCCACACAAGAAGAAAACCTGTTAGAGTCTTCAAAAGACTTGGGATCAATGGCAGCCTATCCATAGAGGGCACACGGGCGCCACCCCCCCATCCATGCATCCAGCCCCCTGATCTACATATTAGGATCCCGGACTATGGATTCCAATGAGGGGGTGGAGTGTTTTTTCGAATCACCTGATTAGAGCCAGAGGCTATAATAGGCTTAAAAAAAAGGGTGGGCTCGGGGAGAAGAGCACTGCGCTCCAATCCCACCCAGTTGTGTGACAATAGCAAAAATAAATTAGCTTTTTTCACACTAAAGTTCCTCCCTGCTAATCAGAAGGCAGGCCGTGAGACCTGTTTCCTGATTTGCCAAAGCGTCAGGCGATCCTATTGGATGCCTAGTGCTTAAGAGGAACAGAGAGGAGACACCCGGCAGAGAAGTGGACACCAGAGCTGCTGCCTGCACACCGGGAGAGTAGAAGAGGACACCACAGCCTGCCAGCCGTAGATCGGGCAGGTGCAGGGGGGGGTGCTGTCAGTGCCATGCAGCCAGCCGCCTGGAGGGGCAGCTTGTTTCAACGGGTATTAATACTTTGAGCGGACTGTATAATACAATTTTTTTGTAAAATCTAAAAGATAATGTTACACCAAGTAAATAGCTACCAAACATGCCACACTTTAAAATTGTGCTCGCCTGTGGAATGGCGACAAGCTACTATACTTAAAAATCTCCATGGGTGACATTTTTATGGCGAGATGTGGGGTATAAGACCCCACATCTCTCCTCTACCCTTGAAAGAAAAGATAAAAAAAATGAACTTTTGCTTTAAAAAAAAAGTTCACTTCTGCCCTAGACCAGAAGTGACGCCATGAAATCACTCCGGTCCTCCTAGATCAGGGGTCTCAAAGTAGCGGCCCGCGGGCCATTTACGGCCCATGGGACGGTAATAAATGGCGGGTGCCGCGGAAGTGTAGATCGAGGTGCATGAAGAGTAGGGCAGGAAGCGTCTGTCAGAGGTTCACTTCTCTCTCATGTCACGCTGCTACTCCCCGGCTGCCCCTCCCCTCTTCTTGTCCATCCCTATTTGCTTGTGACATCATCTGGGGTGGACAAGAAGAGAGGAGGGGCCGCCGGGGAGTAGCAGCGTGACATGAGAGAGAAGTGAACCTCTGACAGACGCTTCCTGCACTGCTCTGCATCTGAAGAAAACAACAAGTAAACACTGACCTTTGCCCTGATTGTGCCCTGATGTGCTCTCATGTGCCCTGATGTGCTCTCATGTGCCCCGATATGCTCTCATGTGCCCTGATGTGCTCTCATGTGCCCTGATGTGCTCTCATGTGCCCCTATGTGCTCTCATGTGCCCTGATGTGCTCTGATGTGCTCTGATTGTGCCCCATGTACCCTCATGTGCCCTGATGTGCCATGTGCCTCATGTACCCTGATGTGCCATGTGCCACATGTTCCCTGATGTGCCTCATGTACCCTGATGTGCTGGGCTCTGTACATCAGGGTACCCTGTGTCCTGTACCCTGATGTGTCATGTGCCCTGTACTGATGTGCTGTGCCTGATGTGCCCTGGTGTGCTCTCATGTGCCCTGATCTGCCCCATGTGCCCTGATTGTGCGCTGATTGTGGCCCATGTACCCTGATGTGTGCCATGTACCCTGATTTGCTGGGCTTTGTACCCTGATGTGCTGTTTCATGTGCCCTGTCCTGATATGCCCTGATGTGCCATGTCCTGTACCCTGATGTGCCATGTGCCTTGTCCTGATATGTCCTGTCCTGATGTGCCGTGCCCTGTACCCTGATGTGACCTGTTGTGCTGTACCCCTATGTGCTGTGCTCTGATGTGCCCTGTACCCTGTTGTGCTTGGATGTGCTGTGCCCTGTACCCTGATGTGGTGTGCCCTAATGTGCTGTGCCCTGTACCCTGATGTGCTGTGCCCTGTACCCTGATGTGTTGTGCGCCGTGCCCTGATGTGCGCTGTGCCCTGTACCCTGATGTGCTGTGCTCTGTGCCCTGATGTGCGCTGTGCCCTGTACCCTGATGTGCTGTGCCCTGTGCCCTCATGTGCTGTGCCCTGTGCCCTCATGTGCTGTGCCCTGTGCCCTCATGTGCTGTGCCCTGTGCCCTCATGTGCTGTGCCCTGATGTGCTGTGCCCTGATTTGCTGGGCTCTGTGCCTTGATGTGCTGTGCCCTGATGTGCTGGGCTCTGAGCCTTGATGTGCTGTGCCATGATGGTGAGTGGTCAGAGTGTAGTGGTCTATCGGCAGTGCAGTGGTCCGTGTGCAGTGCAGTGGTCAGGGTTAATAATGTGTCTGCTGACTAGTGTTGAGCGGAATACGCC
Organism: Rana kukunoris; assembly: GCA_029574335.1. Lineage (NCBI taxonomy): Eukaryota > Metazoa > Chordata > Amphibia > Anura > Ranidae > Rana > Rana kukunoris. The sequence continues at coordinate 26,869,905 of CM056050.1, forward strand.
ATATTCGATTTCGCGATATTGCGCGAATATATAGAAGAATATTCGCAAATATTCGCTAATATCGAATATTCGTGATATTTTATCCAAAAAAAAAATTGCAAAATTTCGCTAATGCAAAATTTCGCTAATGCGAAAATTATTGCGAAATTCTCATAAACGGAGATCATTTCCTGTATTACTAAACTAATATGCACTAAACACTAACTCTACACTAACTCTACTTAAAAAAGGAGAATAAGGGGGCAAAAGAAGGGCGGAGAAGATAATCGCGCAATATTCCTATTGCGCGATTATCTTCTCCGCCCTTCTTTTGCATCAGAGCCAATCAGAATAACTCGAATATTCGGCAAAAGGAATATCGCGCAATATTCCTTTTGCCGAATATTCGAGTTATTCTGATTGGCTCTGATGCAAAAGAAGGGCGGAGAAGATAATCGCGCAATATTCCGTTTGCCGAATATTCAAGGTATTCTGATTGGCTCTGATGCAAAAGAAGGGCGCATCAGAGCCAATCAGAATAACTTGAATATTCGGCAAAAGGAATATTGCGCAATTATCTTCTCCGCCCTTCTTTTGCATCAGAGCCAATCAGAATAACTCGAATATTCGGCAAAAGGAATATCGCGCAATATTCCTTTTGCCGAATATTCGAGTTATTCTGATTGGCTCTGATGCAAAAGAAGGGCGGAGAAGATAATCGCGCAATATTCCTTTTGCCGAATATTCAAGTTATTCTGATTGGCTCTGATGCAAAAGAAGGGCCGAGTAGCTGATGCGATTCTTTTATGTTGCCGAAAATTCGCAATGCGAATTTTCGGCAACATAAAAGAATCGCATCAGCTACTCGGCCCAGGGTCTCTAATCATACCAGCAATGCTTTTAGATGGAGATCACTAGGATGCGATCTGTTTTACAAATAAATTTGAAAAAATATGAATATTCGCCGCAATATTCGAGTTATTCGCGAATACTCGAATATGCAATATTCGTAGCGAATATTCGCAATGGGAATATTCGTGAGCAACACTACTGCTGACACCAGTGCTGGGGGTTAATAACGTGTCCACTGACACCAGTGCTGGGGGTTAATAATGTGTCCGCTGACACCAGTGCTGGGGGTTCGCTGACACCAGTACTGTTTTTGAAGTTTGAAAGTTTGCATGCGGCCCCCCATGGGATATGAAAACTTGTCTTGCGGCCCTCAGGTAATTTGGGTTTGAGACCCTTGAGATTAAGATTTCAGTAAAAACAGGGGAAGCTCCATTAGCATTACTGGTTGTCTTGTCATACCAACGGCCACCACAAGATGGTGCCAGATCACAGAAGGAAGCATAAGCCTGCAGAGAGCCACAAAGCCGCAGCCTTAAAGCGGAGCTCCACCCTGTTTTTCAACATTAGAGCATTCAATTTAATACAGCTCCCTTAAATATATTTGGCATGGGTTTTTTTTGTATTTTAAAAACTCACTGTGTTATTGTGGTGAGTTTATTTCTCCCGCCGCGGCGCAGTGGCCTCGCCGTGTCATCCAGCGCTGCTTTGCCTCCTGGGAGATGTTTATCATCAATCCCAGGAGACAGTAAGGTTGCTGGCCTGAAGTTTTGCGAGACTCGCGGACGGACAGGTGGGCGTAGGCGGAGACATGGTAATCTCAAACGGAGGGGCGGGTGGAGGCGGAGACATGGTAATCTCGAGCGGGCGGGTGGAGGCGGAGAGATGGTTAACAGCTCCGCCCACCGCACTAATTATGTACTCAGCAGGGGGGGGACGAGGAGTAGCTGGGTGCGCTGCCACTGCACCCAGCAAACGCAGCCACTTTGCCATCAAACACTGCCTCACTGTGCTCGTCAAACACATCCACTGTGCCAAACGCTGCCTCACTGTGCCCATCAAACGCATCCACTGTGCCAAATGCAGCATCACTGTGCCTGTCAAACGCATCCACTGTGCCAAACACTGCCTCACTGTTCCCGTCAAACGCATCCACTGTGCCAAACACTGCCTCACTGTGCCCGTCAAATGCATCCACTGTGCCAAACGCTGCCTCACTGTGCCTGTCAAATGCATCTACTGTGCCAAACGCTGCCTCACTGTGCACATCAAACGCATCTACTGTGCCAAACGCTGCCTCACTGTGCCCGTCAAACGCATCCACTGTGCCAAACGCTGCCTCACTGTGCCCGTAAAACGCATCCATGTGCTGGGGGTGATACGATTTGGTGGGAGCGATGCAATGTGCTGGGGGATATGCGATTTTGCGGGGGGGCAATGCAATGTGTTGGGGCGATGCAACTTGGCGAGGGGCGATGCAATGTGCTGTGGCGGGGGGTCGATGCAATGTTCTGGGGTAATGCGATTTGGCAGGGGGGCAAAACAATGTTCTTGGGTGATGTGATTTGGCGGGGGTGATGCAATATGCTGGGGCAATGCGATTTGGTGGCAGGGCGATGCTATGTGCTGGGGGAAGGAGGTGGCAATGTTATGGTGGCAATATGCTGTGCTGGGGGAAGGAGGAAGCAGGAGGAAGTCAGCACAGCACAGGAATGGTGGTAACCCCTCATAATGAGCACAGCAGAAGTACAAACCTAGGAAGTCAGCACAGCACAGAGATGGTGGTAACCCCTCATAATGAGCACAGCAGAAGTACAAACCCAGGAATTCATCACATAACAGGGATGGTGGGGTTCCCTGGAGGTTCATGAGGGGTTTCCCACCATCCCTGTGCTGAGTTCCTGAGTTTGTACTTCTGCTGTGCTCATTATGAGGGGTTGAATGAATGAATGAATGAAAGACTTATATATCGCAGCACATGCGAACTAAATCGCCTCTGGGCACTTGTTGTTCCTGTCTCCTTTGATATCCAAAGAGATGGGTCTTGATCTTTCTCATGAATGCTAAGTGGTTCTCCTCCAACCGAATGCTGGTTGGTAAAGCCTTCCATAGTCTGGGACCTTGGACCGCGAATCTTCTTTCTCCTTTGGACGTATTGTTGGCTTTCAGTATCTGGAATAGATTTTGATTGGTGGATCGCAGAACGCGATTGGGATTATGAGCTTTTATTTTTTCACATAGATAATGGGGAGCATTCCCATGGATACATCTATGCGTTAGACAGAGTGCTTTAAAAGCAATTCTGTCTTTTACTGGCAACCAGTGAAGGGTTCTCAGTGAAGGTGAGATTGATTCCCAGGGTTTTTTCCCAGTTACAAGTCTGGCGGCCGTGTTTTGAACGACTTGCAGACGAGCGATTTGGTACTTTGGGAGTCCGAGGTAAAGGGCATTTGCATAGTCACAATTGTTCCCACCGTCCCTGTGCTGTGCTCATGAGGGGTTCCCACCATCCCTGTGCTGTGCTGACTTCCTGTGGCTGTACCCCTGCTGTGCTCATTATGAGGGGTTCCCACCATCCCTGTGCTGTGCTCATTATGAGGGGTTCCCATCATCCCTGTGCTGTGCTGACTTCCTGTAGCTGTACCCCTGCTGTGCTCATTATGAGGGGTTTCCACCATCCCTACAGCCCCAGGAAGTCAGCACAGCACAGGGATGGTGGGAACCCCTCATAATGAGCATAGCAGGAGTACAAACCCAGGAATTCAGCACAGCACAGGGATGGTGGGAACCCCTCATAATGAGCACAGAAGATACTATTAGTCCTCTTTAAGCGTCAAGATTTTTAAATTCATCATAACGAATGTTGGTAATTGTTATGAAAAGTGAACGAATCTAACGAAAATTCGTATTTCGTACGAATCCGATTTGAGTTTCGGGCAAAAAATACGAAATGACGGCTAATTGCGAAACGGAACTAAACAAAATGAATTTATTGACAGTGCACATGTCTAGTATATGTATATACACCACATATATAGCAAGAGATATATAAAAAATCTTGTTATGTAGATCTATCTGCACAGGAACACATTTTTTTGTATATTTACTGGTTCCTGGAACGAGGAGAGGTTTGCATAGATAAGGGGCGGCAACTTCCTCTGACACTCCCGTTGCTATTGAAACCTGATCTGAAAACTATTATATCGCTTGTGCAGCACTGAGCATGTGTGATATCTGCAAGGCTGAAATCCAGGAAGTCATACAGTCTGGCTTCATGATGCCCACACTTAAGATGGCCCCAGTCAATTTCTATTTTATAAAGTATCTAAATGCTGTAACAACCTAACAAAACTGACCTTAGTTTACAGACTAACTTTACTAGAATACATTAAGCTTGTGTAGTACAGGGGTATTTATATTTAAAAAGTGAAATTGTGGCCGGAACTCCACTTTAATTAACAGCCGTCGCGGCCCGATGCACGGAGCACGCACAGAGACACAGGATACCCCAGCTGTGCCCCAGCTGTGCCAATTCTAATCGCATTTGTGACCCGGCGCCCGGGGATTGTCGAACCCTGACTTATTTATATACACATTGCGGTTGGCAAGTTGTTGACATAGGCCTAACTTCTCTGTAGCCCAAACACTAACAAGCCGTATAGCTTCATTCCTCCCGGTCAACCTTATGTCCTGTACACACTCAAATCGGATTCGTCCGAAATATGAATTTTCGTTAGATTCGTTCACTTTTCATAACAATTACCAACATTCGTTATGATGAATTTAAAAATCTCGACGCTTAAAGAGGACTAATAGTATCTTCTGTGCTCATTATGAGGGGTTCCCACCATCCCTGTGCTGTGCTGAATTCCTGGGTTTGTACTCCTGCTATGCTCATTATGAGGGGTTCCCACCATCCCTGTGCTGTGCTGACTTCCTGGGGCTGTAGGGATGGTGGAAACCCCTCATAATGAGCACAGCAGGGGTACAGCTACAGGAAGTCAGCACAGCACAGGGATGGTGGGAACCCCTCATAATGAGCACAGCAGGGGTACAGCCACAGGAAGTCAGCACAGCAAAAGCAGGTATGATTATACAAAACTTTCAACAGCCGATTCCGACCTTCCGAACAAAAAGGCATAAACTTCTGAATTATTCTCGTACGGGATCAGAAAGAACAATTTTCTTTTAATGTGTACCGTTTTCATACAAGAAATATCAGATACGAAAAATTGCGCATGATCAGAAAAAAAAGAAAAAAAAAAGCCTTTGGCATACGAGAATTTTCATACTTTAATTCTATCCCTGATTCCGACTTGTTGTGAAAAGGAAAACCGGCTGATCTTTTGTCCGATTTTCTCATAGTGAGTATGGGGCATTACTCTTCTTATTGCATTTATGGCTAGCAATTTTCACAGTTTTTTTCAAATTTAAAGAACTGATATATTTTTTTTTTTATTCACTTGTGATGTGACTTTGAACTTGGTAGAAAATGTGACTACTCCACTAGGGAAGAATCAGTCCCCAAGCACAGCCCCCGTCCTCCCTCCAATCATAGTTCTCCTCTTATGGGAACATTTTTGTTAAAATGAATGGTCCAGTAAAAGGGACTCTAATGCCGCGTACACACTACAGATGTTTTTTCTGATGGAATTCCACTCAAGCTTGGCTTGCATACACACGGTCACACAAAAGTTCTCAGAACTTTCGGCCGTCAAGAACGCGGTGACGTACAACACTACGACGAGCCGAGAAAATTAAGTTTAATGCTTCCGAGCATGCGTAGAATTGTTTCCGAATTTTGCACGTCGGAATTGTTACAGACGATCAGATTTTCCAATAGGAATTTTTCCGTTGAGAAAATTTGCCTTTGCCCTTACCAACCAATCAGATTGCTTGTTTTATTTCCTAAAAGTGGTTACTTTGATAAAAGCCTATTAGCTGCACATTTCACCGATTTTCTTTGCAGCACATTTGGTGGACCATTATCAAATACATTTTTTGTAAATGACTACTTTTTTTATAGCAAGGTAAAAATATTTTGATGGTAAGAATTTTGGTCTTTCCTTTTATACTGCACAGCCAGGTCTGGGTTAGATAATTCACTAAGAAGCTTGCAACAGATGGAGAGACTGTAACAATCTGTAAGTCATTCTAAAGATTGTAGACACTAGGATGCAAAAGCCCACTTTCCTTTACACATCCCACTGCACGATGAGGGGGTGATGCACAGGTTGCCGTGGCAACCTCCTCCTGTCTGCCAGGACAGCCAAAAAAAAAAAAAAAAGAAGAAGACAGGCCTCTCCCTTGAAATAAACTTTTGCAACAGCCTTTTTATTTCGATCCCCCCTCTCTAGCCACGTTCTTTCCTGTATTTTCTTTTCTAAAAATATATTGCAGCTTGATAATATATTTGGCAGTAATTCCGGATGTTTTTTTTTTCTTTATTAGGCACACAAACTTTTCAGTATTCTGGTTTGTGCATTTCAGGCAGGAAGCTCGACAATTAATATTCAGAGATGTTTTCTTGTATTAACAGCTGATTTCAATGAATATTAATGGTGTTTGTTAGTAATGCAATTCACCCCTAAATATCTTGTTACTAGGAATAAATTAAAGGCAAGATCATCCATATTCCAGTATTTTTTTTTCCTATTACAAAGTAAAACAAATATTATTTTAACCCCAAACGTGGCTTATGTATAAATTCTTGTTACCTATAATTCTCATTCTCATTAGACCTTTGTTCCGTTTTCATAAAAAAAAAAAATAGGGCCAGATTCAGGTACATCTGCGCATTTTTGGACCGGCGTAGACTGGCGCAATGTAGCGGCGCAATCACCCTATTCTCGTCGGTTTTACTCAGAAATTTGCTCCTGCGCAATGTTATTTCAGAGGCGCAAGGCGGAGTAATACAAATTGGGAAGGACGTGGGCGTGTTACATTGAAATGAGCCGTGACCCCATGCAAATAAAGGGCCGTCCGGCTCGCTCATGCGCGCTTGAAGCAGACCATGGTCAGCACCTCTGTGCGCATGCTCACAACTCGGGAACGGCGCAATCAGTGAAATTGGAAGTGGACTAGGGCAAATTAGTGAACTACGCAAACAGCATAAATAGACAGAGACAAACGCACTTCCTTTGCAAAAGTACATCCCTTTGTATCCCTCCCTATACAGCAAGGTGCTTTTGTTCTGTTGTTTATTAGCGTTTGTTTGTTTGTTTGTGACGTGTCTTTGAGAGTGATTTTTGTCTTTTATGTGTTTTCTTTGTTGTTATTTTGTTTAAATTCTATTTTTGCTGGGCATTTTTTATCTTTGCTGGTCAATTTTTTATTTTTTTTGGTTCTGTTTGTGTATGATTTGGGAATGTGGGGGTGACATTCCTGCCGGAAAAGGGGTTTCACCCTCATTTGTGGTGGAAAAGTGATCCCCAGGTCCGTGTGAATGGTGTATGAATGTACAGTGACATAATTGGAGCCGTGGCATGGCGTTGCTGCTCACAAGTCCTGCATGGTGGGCTTGTGCCAATCCAATGTGATGAGGATGTGATGTGTCTGTGCTAGGGACCACAGTGGTATGCATGCATGCATTCTCATTGTGCCATGATTAATGTGTGTGTTTAACGTGCAAAGATGCCTAATGTGAGCTGTCTCCTGACTGCTCTTCCCTCAGAAGACGTGGTAGCCTTGGTTAGGGGGGTTCCGTATAGGAGTCATGAGATGGGGTCCCAGTGCATATGCAGAGTCACCCTGAAGGGAAAAGACAGGAGGATGTTAGTCGTGCATGTGCCCTTTGTGATGTGTGCATCATGGGGGGGGACAGTCATGCCTGCCACCCATGTCACTCACCAACCAGCCAGCTGTCCCCATACATGTTCTGTTCGCAATCTGTGGGGGTGGGGCTCTGATTGTATATGTAGCTGTCATGGGTGTCATGGGTAGTGTCATGTGTTGGGCTGGTGATGTCCTCCTGCAGGGTTGTGGTTAATTCTATGATGGCATATGAGGGGTGAATCTGAAGATGCGAGACACCTCAGAATCACTCATGCCATAGATGTCTATGCGTGTGTGATATATCCTCTCCCGTGAAGAGTGAAGAGTGAGGGGCTTGTATCAGATAAGAATATTGTATTAGATTAGATTAAATGGTAAAGTTTATATAAGCAAAAAAAAAGTAAAAAAAAAAAAAACTTTAATGGCATTCAAAAAGTAATGGCATTAAAGTCTTAGGCCCAGATTCACAGAGAGTTGGGCGCACATTACGCCGTCGCCGTAGCGCAAACGCTGTACGCTATGCCAAAGCAGCGCGGAGAGGCAAGCACTGCATTCAGCAAGCTATTGCTCCCAATGCTGCGTCGGCGTGGCGTAAGTTTCGAAGGCGCAGGCCGGCGTAGGTGGAAGTGGGAGTGAGCATGCAAATGATGGTCCGAGCATGGTGCAGTGTTTTACGCCCGGCGTATTACAAACTGTGCATGCGCCGTGACGTAGCCGTGACATGAACACATGAAACAGCACCCTTATGCGCATTCTCACAACCACGCCGGGACAAATGCCTAAGCTACGCCGGATCACCACGTACGCCGTGAACGTAACGTACGCCCAATACACCGGCCTGTGTTCTCTGGTGCAGACCTTTGCATGTCTATTGCTGGGTTGCGCCTCATCTATGGGGAATAACTTTACGACAGACGTAAAACTTACACGCACCTCGCGTAGCATGCGCCAGGCGCACGTACGTTCGTAAATCGCCGTATTTCCCTCATTTGCATATTTGAATGCCTAATCAATGGGAGCATCAACATGCGTCCAGACGAAAAGTGCGCCCATGCTACGCCGTCGTATGTAAGCTACGTCGGTGTAGGGTGGCCAGTTTTTAGGCGTATGTTGGTTTGTGGGTCCGGCGCACAGATACGTCGGCGCACATTTGCACTTACCGGCGCAAATTTCCATTTACATTGACGTAAGTGCTTTGTGAATCTAGGCCTTAGTCCGTAGGGTTCAATATTGAGTTGACCCACCCTTTACAGCTATAACAGCTTCAACTCTTCTGGGAAGTCTGTCCACAAGGTTTAGGAATGTGTATATGGGAATGTTTGAGCATTCTTCCAGAAGAGCATTTGTGAGGTCAGGCACTGGTGTTAACAAGAAGGCCCCGTACACACACGTCCCTGTTCTTGCTTTCGTGCCCTCCGGCTGCGCACGTGTGCAGGCTATCCCGCTTAAAGGGACCGACGTACAGCTACAACAGTCCGCAGGAGCGAGCCGACCTGCCGCGGTATAAAGATGGTGGCAAGTCGGTAAGTGGTTAAAAATAGGATTTTTGTACTCACTGTATCATAACCCTACAGCCAAGAGTATAAGGAAGCTGTGTCCATCCATGGACGAAAGAGAAAATAGGATTTTTGTACTCACCGTAAAATCCTTTTCTCTGAAGTCCATGGACAGACACAGCTTCCTTATACTCTTGACTGTAGGGTTATGTTCCCTCTATTAGGAGAGGATGCCTAGTCCTCTCCTAATAGATGGAACTTAACCCTACAGTCAAGAGTATAAGGAAGCTGTGTCCGTCCATGGACGAAAGAGAAAAAATCCTATTTTTTCTCTTTCGTTCATTGATGGACACAGCTTCCTTATACTCTTGACTGTAGGGTTAAGTTCCCTCTATTAGGAGAGGACTAGGCGTCCTCTCCTAATAGAGGGGACATAACCCTACAGTCAAGAGTGTAAGGAAGCTATGTCTGTCCATGAACGAAAGAGAAAATAATTTTACGGTGAGTACAAAAATCCTATTTTCTCTTTCGTCCATGGACGCACACAGCTTCCTTATACTCTTGACTAGGCCTCCTCTCCTAATAGACGGAACATAACCCTACAGTCAACAGTATAAGGAAGCTGTGTCCGTCCATGGACGAAAGAGAAAAGGTTTTTACAGTGAGTACAAAAAATCCTATTTTTTCTCTTTCGTTCATTGATGGACACAGCTTCCTTATACTCTTGACTGTAGGGTTAAGTTCCCTCTATTAGGAGAGGACTAGGCGTCCTCTCCTAATAGAGGGGACATAACCCTACAGTCAAGAGTGTAAGGAAGCTATGTCTGTCCATGGACGAAAGAGAAAATAATTTTACGGTGAGTACAAAAATCCTATTTTCTCTTTCGTCCATGGACGCACACAGCTTCCTTATACTCTTGACTAGGCCTCCTCTCCTAATAGACGGAACATAACCCTACAGTCAACAGTATAAGGAAGCTGTGTCCGTCCATGGACGAAAGAGAAAAGGTTTTTACAGTGAGTACAAAAAATCCTATTTTTTTGTACTCACTGTAAAAACCTTTTCTCTTTCGTCCATGGACGGACACAGCTTCCTTATACTCTTGACTGTAGGGTTATGTTCCGTCTATTAGGAGAGGACGCCTTCCATGGACGAAAGAGAAAACCAATTTTCTACAATATTTTTTTCGTTCTAAGCTTTAGAATAACATTATGATAAGGGACAGATGAGCATAGCCACAGGGCTGTGGATAAGAATTACTGGAACAATTCCCTGGAATGTGCTTTTTTATTGACGAATGTGCATAACAGCCGCTATGTACAATGTACAGTGATAGCTTTGTCACCTTTATATTGTGCAAAATCAATATAGAGCAAGCTTTATTTTCTCCAAGTCTGATGCTACAATGAATGAACGGCGCCATTTCATTATATTAAAGGAGTTTTAAAGGAAACGTTTTTTTTTTTGTCTAAAATTTATGTCTGCAAGGTAGACAGACAGAATCGTGTAATGATTCTGTTAAAAAACGAGTAAATACCTATTAAATTCCTTCCTCTATATCACCTACGGCGTTCTAGTTTCTGTTCTCTCATTCACTTCCTGGTTTGCGGCGCTCGTTTATGTAAGAACTACATTTCCCAGTATGCATTGCGGCACGCCCAGTAATTCACACCTCCTTTAAGTCTCTAACACAGATGTAGTTCCCAGGAGGAGGCGAGCACGCCACTGACCACCGCAGTAAAGCCTCTCCTCACGGTGGTGAGTAACAATCAGATAAGCAGGAAGTGAACAGAACAGAGAAGAAATAAAGCAACTTCTGAGCAAAAAAGAACAATGAGGAAGTGAAAAGAGGAAAAGAGTAAAGGATGCTTATTATGGAAAAAAAAAATCCTTTACAACCCCTTTAAACAGACTCAAAACCCAGATTTGTGAAAGGAATACATTTTGCCCGGAGAACAAGGAAGTTCCGGCTAATAATATTGTTAGCGGTTTAGTGACTACAAGTTTGTGCTAGAAAGATTACCCATAAAGAAATGGGATAGGGGTTAAGGATTCTTAATAGTGCATCAGGAATGCACTATTAAGAATCCTTAACCCCTATCCCATTTCTTTATGGGTAATCTTTCTAATTCATAACTTTTGAAGGATTCAGGTGCACACGGATTTATTTAATTTGTACGACATTTGTTGTCTGCCCTAGAACAAACTTTCTATACTTACAAGTTTGTGCTGTCATGACGAGGGGCTGACAGCGGAGGCTCCTTCGGGATCTGCACTGGGGCAGCTACGATTTAATGTCTTTATTAGTGATGGAACAGATGGCGTGGATGGGACTGCGTACCTTCTGGCAACAGACACCATGCTCTACTGCAGAACACTTTGGGAAATACTGAGAAATGATTAATAGTTTCCGTAGATTATGGGAACGGTGAGAGGATGCTTATCAGTGACAGCTTTGTGGCTACAAAAGATAAATATGTTTGGTCTAAAAGCCCAACTGAACTTTAAATCATCTAAATGCATAATTTCAGGTGCATTCAAATAAATAAGGTGTGCAAAGTCTTACACGTTTCTTTAGAAAGCAGACACATCCTGAGTAGAAAAGCCTGCCCCCTGCCAGCATGTTGTAGAGAAAGATCCTTGCTTTCTGTGTGGAAGCAGTGGTCTCTCTGCAGAAGCCTGACACATCCACTGCTGAGTCAGAGCTAGAGCTATCCAATCAGCAGACAGCAAGCATCCTTACCTCTCAGGCCACGTATACATGATCAGACCAAACCGATGAGAATGGTCCGACGGACCGTTTTCATCAGACCACCGCTGAAGTGGTCTGATGGTCTGATGTGCGTACACACCATCAGTCCAGAATTCCATCGGGCCAGAACGCGGTGACGTAGAACACAACAACGTGCTGAAAAAACAAAGTTCAATGCTTCCAAGCATGCATCGACTTGATTCTGAGCATGCACGGGTTTTTGGCCCGATGCTTTTGTGTACTAACCATCGGTTTATTCCGACGGACAGGTGTCCATTGGACAGATTTTAAAGCAAGTTTTAAAACTTTGGTCCGACGGACAACGGTTCGATGGGCCATACACACCATCAATTTGGTCCGACCGGTCTGATCGTGCGTACGCGGCCTCACAGAAAGCTGTGTGTGCTGCTAATTTATTATTATAAGCTGACCAATGATTTTTTTTTAGAAAGTTACATTTTTCATTACTTTACATGAAAGACATAGGGACTGATTTACTAGACATGTGCACTGCTGAAAAATGTGTAAATTTTCGTTAGTTACATTCATTTTATTGCTTTTTTTTTTTTAATTCGGAATTCTAAAATTGGAAAATTCGGAAATTGGAAAATCAAAATTTTCAGATTTTCAAATTTCCGAATTCTGATTTTTCAATTTTCGAATTTTTCGAATTTCCAAATTTTCAAAAAAAAATTGGAAATTTCAAAATTCAGAAATTTCGGAATTCACTGATTGGTCAAAATTTGTTAAAAAAATAATTCGGACTTAAATGAATTGCCTATGATTTACTAAAACTGCAAAATCGGCAGGTTTTTGTTCTGTTCAACTTTTAATAAAGATTTGATTGTGAAAAAAAGAAAAGCTGTGTGTGCTGCTAATTTATTATTATAAGCTGACCAATGCAAAAAAATGTTAGAAAGTACAATTTTTCATTACCTTACATGCAAGACATTAACTAAAAATGGAGAGTGAAAAATCTGCAGGTTTTGTTCTGTTCAAATTTTAATAAAGATTTGATTGTGAAAAAAATAAATAAAAAATCTGGCGCAGCTCTGCATAGAAACCAGCTTCCATTTTTTTTTTTGTCAAAGCTTAATTAAACAAGCTGAAGTTAGAAGATGATTGGATACCATGCCACACCAGATTTTGTACCCTCCTGTTTCAGTAAATTAAACCCATAGTGACATCTTAAAGAGGAACTGCAGTCTGCTCACGTATTTTGTAGTAAAACATCTTTGCCATTCTGAAGCTTCCCTTCAACCGCTTTGCATATTATTATATATACTGTGATTCTGTACTTGCCAAATACACTGCAGAAATCTCCCTCTGCCAAGTCTGGCTGCAGCCATTTTAACTTTGGGCAGCTGAAGCTCCTGCCTGTTCACCACCTGGATTTACACAGACACACACCTCCAACCATGCATCTCTCATTGGCCCTCTTATGGCTCATCCCCTCTCCCTTTCTGGAAAATGACAAGAGTGAGAGAGAGAGAGAGAGCTGTGCATGATGTCATAAGCCTAGGCTTTTTACCAGCCAAGAAACAGGAAGTAGGCTGTAGACATGTGCGGTTTGTTTTGTTCCGAATTAAAATTCGGACAAATTTTTGTTATTCGGACATGTATCCGACATGTATTCTGAATTAGAATAGTGCCGAATTGAAAAAAATACGAAATGAACGAAATTCAAATCATTTTCGAAACGTTTTTGAATACTTTTTGAATTTGAAAAGTTTTCAAATACTTTTCAAATTCGAAACGTTTCCGAATAGTTTTCGAATTTGAATAGTTTTTCAATTTCCAAATAGAATAAAATAGAATAGAAAATAAAGGAATAGACTAGAAAAAATATATATAAATATTTTTTGTTCTAGTCTATTCCTTTATTTTCTAGTCTATTTTATTATTTTTGGGAAATTGGAAAACTATTCACATTCGAAAACTATTCGAATTCGAAAACGATTTGATAACTTTTCAAATTCGAAAAAAATTCGAATTCGATTTGAAAACAAATAAAATTAATGAAACAAATGTAACTAGACAAATTTATGTAAATAACAAATCAAAACAAAACAAAACTATTTTTTTCGTTCTGCAATATCTAGTGGACTGTATAAGGTATTTACTAGCAGAATTTTTTTTTTTTTTACTTTTCAAAGTTGAAAAAGGGCAGAAGCTTTAATAGATGGATAGTTGAAAAAATTACCTAAGTTTTGCTTTAAAGGGGATGCAAAGAAAAAAACTTTCCCCTAAATAGCTTCCTTTACCTTAGTGCAGTCCTCCTTCACTTACCTCATCCTTCCATTTTGCTTTTAAATGTCCTTATTTCTTCTGAGAAACCCTCACTTCCTGTTCTTCTGTCTGTAACTACACACAGTAATGCAAGGCTTTCTCCCTGGTGTGGAGAAAGCCTCTTGAGGGGGGAGGGGGCGAGCAGGAGTGTCAGGACACTCTCTACTTTGCAGATAGAGAAAGGAGCTGTGTGTTAGTGGACATCCTGACACTCCTGCTCGCCCCCTCCCCCCTCAAAAGGCTTTCTCCACACCAGGGAGAAAGTCTTGCATTACTGTGTGTAGTTACAGACAGAAGAACAGGAATTGAGGATTTCTCAGAAGAAATAAGGACATTTAAAAGCAAAATGGAAGGATGAGGTAAGTGAAGGAGGACTGCACTCAGGTAAAGGAAGATATTTGTGGGAAAAAAATGTTTCCTTTTCAACCCCTTTAAGTCAATGGGTTTATTTGGAAACAAACCCAAGTGATCATCATGGTGGGCTGTTATGGCAATCACAGGATCAGGAACCAACCAATGTGGTTCTCCGATATTAGTGTAAGACCAGCATGGTCAGTGGCAGCACAGTCTCGAGAAGCGCACACAGCTGCCCGCCACTTGTTCCACAATAGAACATTGATTAATACTCTCTTGGCATAGGGCACCATGCTGAAGAACATACATTTAGGGAATGCAATCAGGAATGGTTTAATTATGCTACTAGGTACACAACTGGCTCTCCACAAACATTTTCTTAATTAAATAATTTGTATTTTGCAAACATATTCCACGATATGTACAATGTCCTAATGATGAATAATTGGGCTTTGCAATGTACTTGGATGTTAATAAGGTATTTGTAAATGTATGATCGTTTTTTTTTTTTTATTATTGTTTCTGCAAATCAAATACATTTTCGTATATTAGTTATTCTTGTTCTTTGTACAGAAAAACACAAACTGTTCAATTAAAATAATACACATAATTTTGTTTTAGCATGGCTAAGCAGAGGATTAATGGGTAACAGTGTGAAATATTATGGTACAGTGGAACCTCGGATTGCGAGTAACACAGTTAACGAGCATTTCGCAATATGAGCGCTGTGGGCCAGATTCAGGTACAATTACATTGGCGCAGAGTATCAGAGATACACTACGCCACCGTATTTTACCTGGCTCTACGACAAATTCATGTAGATTTTGGCCCGTAAGGTACGGCGACGTAGTGTATTTCTCGCGGCGGAATCGAAATACGCGATTATGGGGCGTGAAGCATTTAAATTAGGCGCGTCCCCGCGGCGATCGAACTGCACATGCTCCGTTCAGAAATTTCCCGCCGTGCATTGCGCGAAATAACGTCGTTACGTCATTTTTTGTTTGAGTAGCGTCGTTTACGTACATTCCTATTCCCGGACGACTTACGTAAAAAATAAAAAAATAAATTGAAATTCGACGCGGGAACGACAGCCATACTTAACATGGGCTGTCTAATACTAGACCAGATAAAAGCTGGAATAACTTTACGCGGCAAAAAGATGACTCGTAACTTCGTGGATCGTCGGAAAAAGCTAATTTGCATACACCGACGTGGAAAATGACGGGAACTCCACCCAGCGGAGGTAAATTTATTGCAGCGTAGATCCGAAGGCGTACGAACACGTAAGCCAGTCGGATTGAAGCCCGAAACTGTCGTTTCATGGTTTGATGAAACGTAATTTGAAAGTAAGGGCTCTGTGAATCTGGCCCTGTATTTTTAATAATCCTAACTCAGTTTGGGAGTGTTGTCTCGCAAAACGAGCAGGATTCAGGCCAAAGCGGTGTGCAGTACCACCTTTGGCCTGAAGTGGGGGGGCACAGAAGCCGAGCGGAGCTGAACGGCACCGATCCCAGCCGATAGGCACTGTTCGGAGCTTTCGGAAATGCTTGGAAAGACATGGAAATACTCAGTTCCCGAGACTTTCTGGCTGTTTCCGAGGCTCTCCGGTAGCCCCCCCACCTCTTGCTGCATGCAATATGTATGCTGTAGCATCAAGACACTGTGTCAACAGGCTTTGGTCTTGTGTTGATGGCACAAGTTTGACGTCAATTGAGATACTTTTGAGGTGATTCAAAGATTATTCATAGGTGCATTTAATCTGCAGTTGACCTCTTCTGACCTGCATTTCATCTGGTTCAAGCAGGTTTTGCATTCCCATTGACTTATATAGGAATGCAAAGCCTACTTGGTACAAGCAAAAGCCTGTTGACATATCCTTCCTAGAGAATCGCTCCCAGACAGTGAAACTAGGAGCCTTCACTTCGGAAGCATGCATAATTACATGCAGAGTCCCTCAAGGATCACCCCTGTTACCCGTGCTCTTCAAAATCTACCACCGCCCACTCCTCGATATCATCAGCAAACAGGACCTGCTCTATCACTCCTACGCTGATGACACCTAACTTTACCTTTGCATCACCAATAAAAAAGACCAATACCACACACTCCAAAATTGCCTCTTACTGATCGACAATTTGACGGAAAGTTCCCTCAAACTTAATGTATCCAAAACAGAACTTCTCTTTCTTCACACAAACCGAATGAAAAACTCTACGACAACAAGCACTCCTCCCACCATCCTTGGACGAACCATCACCCCAAGCACTAAAGTCAAAAGCCTTGGTGTAATTTGCGATTCGGACATGACCATGGACGCACAAATAGGATCAGTAGTCAGCGGATCCCACCATCTTCTCCGCCTGCTACGTAGACTCATCCCCTTCATCCCAGAAGAGGACACAGCAGTAGTAGTTGGTAAAATCATTAATTCTCGACTCGTCTACGCAAACGCCCTCTACCTAGGAATACCAAAATATCAGATTTCGCGTCTACAAGTCGTCTAGAATACAGCAACCAGACTCATAATGGGAAAAAAACTGGGAATCTATTACCCTGTCCCTGGGGTGCCTTCATTGGCTAACCGTAAAGGATCGGGTCACATTTAAGACCCTCTGCCTCACTCACAAATGCACATAAGGAAAAGTCCCGCAATACCTATGCGAGAAAAAAAAACACTACAACCCTGGGCGGGCCCTTCGGTCGACAAATCAAAACCTTTCTGCCTCCCCAAGACTCAATACAAATCTAAAGGAGAACGAAGGTTTGCAGTTCAAGGGCCACGGCTGTGGAATGCGCTATCAACGATCATCAGAATAGAAGAAAACAATCGCGCCGTCAGGGAAAAACTTAAAAACCCACCTCTTCTGAATGGATCATGACGACTCTGGATGCAAAGCGCCTTGAGGCGATTTAGTTCGCATTTGCAGCGCTATACAAGTTCTCATTCACTCACTCACTCACATATGCCCCTAGGCATCTTTCATAGGGACAGTTGTATGGCTGGTAAAATTGAGCGAGCAGAGGTTTTACCCCAAAGACCACCCAACTTAAGACTACCATACAGCCAGAGGGGGCTGGTCATGTGCTACAGCAGCAGCAGCATATTCAACATAGCATGTCAAGTTGACAGACAGCCAAATTTGCCCAACAGCATAGCACCACAACCACAAGCCAAATGCTTAGCTCATGGTTTCGACACATTAGACTCATTAAAAAGAAAAAAAAAATCAGGAGGCGCCAATTGTGAACTTGGCCTAACAGTGCCCTTTACTAGAATCATTTGGACAGATCTGGAAAAATGATTGTTTGCTTCTCCAGAGCTGATAATATATTTATTTAGGCAAACGTTGCAGTATATTATCTGAATGTATTGCCTGCCTATATTGTATCACATATGAGGCCTTGTGCACACGTCCGAGAATCTCATCAGAAAAAACCTGTTGTTTTCCCTGACAAGATTCTTGGCAAGAAACGTTTGCCGCCGAAGTATACGGACTTTTATTTCAAAAGAACCGCGGTTCTCTTGAAAGGAAAGAACGCGGTGACGTCATCACGTATGACGAGCATGTGCTCATCACATTCTATGCCGTCGCCGCAATCGTGCATCGTAATCGTGCTTCACCCTACCTATGCCATTAAAGTCATTTAGCGCATGCGCGGGTTCCCACAGCGACAGGTAAGTATACACACTCTCGGGTTTCTCGTCAGGAAACAGGCCAACAAGAATCTCAATGAGAAAAAAGAGAGCAGGTTCTCTTTTTTTCTCGTCGAGATTCTGGCCAGATTTCCAGACGAGAAACCTGAATGCCTCGTACACAGGAATGGGAATCTCGGCAAGAAGCAGTTTTCTTGCTGGTTTTTGCCGGGAAACTCGGTCGTGTGTACAAGGCCTTACAGTTTGTACATATTACACCTTGGCTGTCATTTCCACTCACCTGATGAAACGTGTAAAGGGAATCCTGGACTTAGGAAGTCAATTGGAGAAACCACAGAGGGAAGGCATTGATATTTCAAACAGAGAACGTCCTCTAATACAGTTGGTACTTTCGATTGCTGTTTGACTTTGTTCTTCCTTCAGGGGAAATCTCCTTTAGATTTGAAAGCTCTTTTCATCTGCTTAGATTTATAGAGAGTCCTTAATATGTGTCATTAACCTCCGCTTGGATCATCCCGCTAATTGATAATGGGCTAATTGCCATTGTGCCTTCGGGACTTTTATCATGCTAAATTAGAAAATGTTGCTTTTTGATATTGGCAACGCTAAACCGGGGTAATATCTTTAAAGTAGGGAAACTGCATTGAAACGCTCGATGTATCCCAGTTATATCCTTCCACTATGGTTGCCAATGGTCCCTTAACATCAGCAAATTGCAATGTTCTTTATTTTCATTACAATTAACTGTTCCATTCCCAAATTGTTTTCAGTAGGCAATACCCAAATAGTGAAGAATATCAGCTGTGGAATCTGTGTGGGAATCCTACAGTGCTTGAATGTGAAAAGGTCAGTCTAAAACTGAACATTCATTCTTTGTGTAGATGTTGGAGAGTTTAACCTCTTGCTGACCGCTGCACGAGTATTTACGTCGACAGAATGGCACGGCTGTGCAAAGGGATGTATATATACGTCCCCTTTAATTTGCCAGCCGTGTGTTCACGCGCTGTCGTGAGCTCCGTGACCGTGCCCACGGGACCCGCAGACTCGAGCTGAATATAGAGCTATATGTTTTGAAAACTCCTACAGAGACCACCCTACCATGATTCTCAGCTATATTAATGCCCGGCTTTGGAGTTTTGGGTGTTACAGTACCACCTATCTTTGTGTGTACTAACTCTTTCTGTTACATATTCTATAATCTAAAATGTTCCAAACGTTCCAAACAAGGGGTCAGTTTACTGTCCTTCAGGGCTTAAGGGGGGCCAGAGTGTGGACAGTGGGAGTAAAAAATGCCATATTTTTGGTTGTAGTGGGAGGAAACATTTCCCGTTGGTTGTATCAGTGGGAGGAATAGTGCCCCAACATTGGTGTCTGTGAGAGGAATGCTGTCCCATCATTAGTATTAGGGTTGTCCCGATACGATACCAGTATCGGTATCGGGACTTGTACTCCCGCAAATACCCCCGGTGCCTAAATAGAATACTTCCCCCCTCCGCCCCGCCGCCGCCGCATCGAAAGCCGCCGCCACATGGGTTAAACAGCGTGCAGGGACATCACAGCTTTCATTTGAATAGCTGTAGTGTTCCCGCTGCGTATAGACACTCCCCCTTGCTCGGGATTGGATGGGTGATCGTGATCTGTCCAATCCCGAGCAAGGGGCAGTGTCTATACGCGCGGGAAAAACAGCTATTCAAATGAATGCTGTGATGTTCACCGTGCTGCGGCGGCGGCTTTCGGCGGCTAGGTATGGGGGACATGGCTGCGGGGACATGGCTGGAGGGACATGGCTGGAGGGACATGGCTGGAGGGACATGGCTGCGGGGACATGGCTGCATATGTGGGGGACATGGCTGGGGGGACATGGCTGCATATGTGGGGGACATGGCTGGGGGGAAATTACTGCATATGTGGGGGACATGGCTGGAGGGACATGGCTGCATATGTGGGGGACATGGCTGGGGGGACATGGCTGCATATGTGGGGGACATGGCTGGGGGGAAATGGCTGCATATGTGGGGGACATGGCTGGAGGTACATGGCTGCATATGTGGGGGACATGGTTGGAGGGACATGGCTGCATATGTGGGGGATATGGCTGGGGGGACATGGCTGCATATGTGGGGGACATGGCTGGAGAGAAATGGCTGCATATGTGGGGGACATGGCTGGACGGACATGGTTGCATATGTGGGGGACATGGCTGGGGGGAAATGGCTGCATATGTGGGGGACATGGCTGGAGGGACATGGCTGCATATGTGGGGGACATGGCTGGAGGGACATGGCTCCATATGTGGGGGACATGGCTGGGGGGAAATGGCTGCATATGTGGGGGACATGGCTGGAGGGACATGGCTGCATATGTGGGGGACATGGCTGGAGGGACATGGCTGCATATGTGGGGGACATGGCTGGGGGTAAATGGCTGCATATGTGGGGGACATTGCTGGAGGGACATGGCTGCATATGTGGGGGACATGGCTGCATTTGGGGACACATTTAAAAAAAGTATCGGTATTCGGTATCGGCGAGTACTTGAAAAAAAGTATCTGTACTTGTACTCGGTCCTAAAAAAGTGGTATCGGGACAACCCTAATTAGTATCAGTGGGAGTAATAGTGCCGCATCATTGGTATTAGTGGGATTAATGGTGTCCCATCATTGGAGTCTGTGAAAGGAATGGTGCCACAACATTGGTGTCAGTGGATGGAATGGTGACCCATCGCTGGTGTCGGTGAGAGTAATGGTCTCCCATCATTATTAGTGGGAGTAATGGTACCCCATCATTGGTGTCTGTGGGAGGAATGGTGCCACAACATTGGTGTCAGTTGATTGGATGGTGCCCCAAGGGCCAAATAAAGGCAAGCAAAAGGATCACTGATCTAAAACAAGGGATGGTGAGAGCCCCTCATAATGTGCACAGTAGGCGTGCAAAGCCAGGAATTCAGCAGCAGAGCCCTGAGATATAGAAGAAACTATCAGAAGGATTTAACTGAGTGGACTGACCTTTGACACCACCTAATGTTTTCATATATCTCCCAAAGACAATTTCAATGCTTGAAGTCTGCACTTGAATCTGTACTAAAGTCATCAAGTTTGCACAGTTGCCACAATTTGGTGGTCCCACTGTAGAGGGGATCTTAAGAGAATGTTGTTTCTCTTTTTTTTAAAGCAGAGTTCCACCAAAAAGTGAAACTTCCGCTTTAAGCACTCCTCACCCCCTTACATGCCACAGTTGGCATGTAATTGCTTTGGGGGGGAAGTGGGGGCTTCGGTAGGAGTAGGTCTTCCTATCCAACTTCCTCCTTCCGCCCAGGAACTGCCACTGCGACTTCTCTTCTCGCCTTAGGCGGCCCAGGAGATTGCTTGTCAACTCATAGAGCACAGCACGACTCGCGCATGCGCAATAAGTTCCCGCCCGTGAAGCTGAAAGCTGTCACATACGGGTGCCCACACTATGAATGAAGGTGCCGGCCGGAGAGAGGGTAAGAGGAGTGGAGTTTCGGGCGGCAGCGCCGACATCTTAACTAAGGAAAACCACTGGGTTTCCCACTTTGCATGTGTGAGTCACGCTGTGCCTTGTGAATGGCCCCACAGTCTCCTGGGGCCTGTGATGTGGGGGTGGGGAATGGGGGGTTGAACTGGTATCAGGTACCCCCAAAAAAAGTGCCAAATGTGGAAGAAGAGGGGAGGGCAGGAGGCAAGCAAGCAAAACGTCCCCTTTTGGAGGATGTTCCACACTTTAAAGGGGTTGTAAAGGTTTGTTTTTTATTTTCTAAATAGGTTCCCTTAAGCTAATACATTGTTGGTTTACTTACATTTTCCTTTGATTTCCCTTCTAATTTTTTTTTCTTTGTCTGAATTTCTCACTTCCTGTTCCTCCTCAGTAAGCTTGCCCCCATCATCCGAGCTGTTCTGGCTGGGGGTTAGTCAGCATGCTCGCCACCTCCCTTGGGACTACATCCCTGAGGGGAGACCCAGGGAAATCAAAGGAAAAGGTAAGTGAACCAACAATGCACTAGCTTAAAGGAACCTATTTAGAAAATAAAATTTAGAACATTTAGAAAAAGGCATTCATTCTGCTGTGCGACCATCCCCTGGCCAACCAGAGCTGATAGGCATTAGACCACCATTATAACACATTCCTTTTTAGATTTGTAATATGGACAACACATCAAAAGAAGTCAATACAGCCAAAAGTGGAAGAAAACGCTCAAAACTCCCCGGTGGGTAAGAAGAGAACCAGGAACAACACTGGAGTACCCAAGAGTCACAAGAAGCCAGAGGTCCTAGTCATAGTCATAGTAAAAATTTAGCCTATGTAACAACAGCAGCTGTAAATACTTGTGTGATATTTATAAGTGCTTTAAGTGCTCAGTATGCAAATACTGACCTTCTGCTAAAGAGTCAGAGCTCTAGCAAAGCTGGAAGTTGACTTTTGAAAAACGATCCCCTGTAGTTTGGAGCACCCAGGGAGCTCAAGAACATAATAAATATGTGCAGGCACCCTATCAGTGATTGCTATTAAAACCATCCCCCTCTAGAAAACAATATCTAGGCTTTTGATCATGTGATCACAAGTCATGAAGAGCATAAAAGTTCAGATTACCTGATCCTCTCTTTCGACAGAGATCTCAAAAAGTCTAAGCATTTAGCACTGGAGTAAACCTGCAGCACCATTTTGATAATGATAGGTAAGTTCTTCAGCTTTTTTACTACACTTTACTTATTCATCCCAGACACACTGTCCAACATGTCTAATAAAATATTAAACATGTCATACTTACAGTACATGCTCTGTGTAATGGTATTGCACAGAGCACAAACAAATGGCAATTAGTAATGATCCGAACACCCCCCCCCCCCCCCGTTCGGTTCGCACCAGGACCTTCGCGAACGAGCCGAACGTTCGCGCGAACATTTAGAACACCGTTGACGACTATGGGACTGGAACGTTCAAATTCAAAAGTGCTAATTTTAAAGCCTAATATGCAAGTGTTTGTCGGAAAACGGGTTTGAGAACCCGGGTTTTGCCCCAGGGAACAGGTATCAATGGAAAAAAAAGTTTTAAAAACGGTTGTTTTTTCTGGAGCAGCGATTTTAATGATGATTAAAGTGGAAAAAAAAAGAAAAAATCCTTTAAATATCGTACCTGCTGGGTGTCTATAGTATGCCTGTTAAGTGGCACGTGTTTAGAACTGTCCCTGCACAAAATGAGATTACTATAAGAAAAGTGTCATTTAAAACTGCTTGCAGCTTTAATGTAATGTCTGGTCCCTGCAATATGGATGAAAATCATTGAGAAAAATAGCACAGACACAGACAGTACACACACCATGTAGCTTTAGGTGCACACTGCAGAGGACAATGGCAGTACACACACCACGTAGCTTTAGGTGCACACTGCAGAGGACATGGGCAGTACACACACCATGTAGCTTTAGGTGCACAATGCAGAGGACACAGGCAGTACACACCACGTAGCTTTAGGTGCACACTACAGAGGACACAGGCAGTACACCACGTGAGAATACTGCCGCTAGCACAATCACCTGCCTGCCTGTCAGTAAATTAGGAAGAGTTGATCTAGCTAAACTATACAGTGTATAAATATATATACAACACCTGGGATGCATATATATCCTCTACACACTGTAACTTTAACTGACTAGCCTGCCTGCTCTATCTACCTACAAGAAATGACACTCTCTCTCTCTCTCTCTGTCTTATCTCTCTTAAACACCACAACACACTACACAAGGCCGATCTGCAGGTGGCCTTTTATAGTGTGGGACGTGTACTAAACCCCCTGAGCCATAATTGGCCAAAGCCACCCTGGCATTGGCCAATTATGGCTCTAAGTTTTTTGCAAGCTGCGATTGGCCAAGCATGCGAGTCATAGTGCATGCTTGGCCAATCACGAGCCAGCAATGCACTGCGATGCTGCAGCAAATTATGGGCTGTGACACACCACTCGAATTTGGCGCGAGCGGCCCAAAATGTTCGTAATTCGACGAACGATCGAACATACGACGTTCGAGTCCAACATGAGTTTGACTCGAATACAAAGTTTATCCCTAATGGCAATCACTTCAACCTATAATTGGCCTTTGCAACAAGGAGCACATGGAACACATGTTGCACATGTTCCTTGCTGCAAAGGAAACACTGTTGTACATATTAGGGAATCTTAATTTTATTTCTGTTGATTGCTGATGAGAAAAATAAACAGATGGATTTATTTGTTCCTGCCCCCAATCCTTCCTTTGCTTCCCGCCTGGACCTTCATCACTGTGCTATGTTTTCTGCAGCACCACTGGCATGGTTATATCCTCTTAGTCCTCCATACATTTTGCAGAAATCTGTGCTTAAAGTAAAACTATAGGCAACATTTTTTTTTACATTCATTTTGGATAGAGTAAAGGATGATTATAGCCTCTGTTAATTTTTTTTCCATCCATTAATTTCCCTTCATTTCCTGCCCCATAGCAAAACAGGCAGTGAAAGGAAATCTCTGCAGATTAAAGGAATCCCCCCCCCAGGCCCTCAGAACTAGTGTCCGCACTGGAAAATGTCAGGGCAGGTCTTAAACAGGAAGGAGTGTGACCTTGACAGGAAGGGGTGGATCATATTTAAATTAGGGGGTGCATGAGTTTAGTCAGGCCTAGGGCAGCACAAAACCTAAATACACCACTGCGCAAAGGCCAGTTATAGGTTTGGGTGGTTACCATTTGTTTGGATTGTTTGTATCTGGTAAGGGGACTAACTGGATACTTTTGCTGCCATTATGCTATTGATGGGTGCCCAGTGCATCCCTATATCTTTAAGGTGGAGTGGGCTCCCTCCAGGCCTACTTACCCTTAATCTATCCATTATTATGTATGTACTTCAACTCAGGAGACTCTCAAAAATATATGGGGCCCAATTCCTCCCAATGACGCCAACAATGGGGCCCAACAACAACAATGAGGCATTATCCTTTCCATTGACACCAAAGATGTTTTTTTTTTTTTTTTTTTTAGCCACTGACGTCTGGACCTTTTCTACTCTCAACAGCCACAGTCCGGCCCACCTAAAGTCTGAAGGACAATAAACTGGCCCTATGTTTAGAAAGTTTTAGGGCCTCAGCTTTAGATCAATGTATTACTCACCTCCAGTCCTCAAGTAGCCCCAACAGGTCATGCTTTCAGAATTTACCTCAGATGAAACGCCTGTCGTAATTACCAAGGCAGTGAAACTGATCAGACCACCTGTGTAAAATATGACCTGTTGGGGTACTTGAGGACTGGAGTTGAGAAAGATTGATCTAAAGCAGAGGCCTGCAAACTTTCCAAACAAAGGGCCGGTTTATTGTCCTTCAGACTTTAGGCAGGCTGGACTGTGGCTATTGAGAGTAGGAAAGGTCCCGATTTCAGTGGGTAAAAAACAAACAAACCCATCTTTGGTGTCAATGGAATGGATTATGCCTCATTGTTGTTGTTGGGCCCCATTGTTGGTGTCATTGGGAGGAATTGGGCCCCATTGTTGGTGTAATTGGGAGGAATTGGGCCCATTGTTGGTGTCATTGGGAGGAATTGGGCCCCATTGTTGGTGTCATTGGGAGGAATTGGGCCCAATTGTTGGTATCATTAGGAGGAATTGTTGCACTCTATTGATGATAGTGGGGGGGGGGGGGGGGGGGGGTTGTCCCATTGCTGGCATCAGTAGATAAAATTGTGCCCCAAGGGCCGGATAAAAGCAAGCAAAGGGCCACATCTGGCTCCCGGCCACAGTTTGGAGACCGCTGATCTAAAGAACTGATGTATAGACTTAGTTAATATTCCAATCGCAAACCTTCCTGGATGTTAAACGGCCAATAAGTGCAAAAATGGGTGCTGAAGCGATCACCAGCTGGAAACTGGAACAACAATCATTTTTACATATTTGCCAGCACACCGCGGATTGTATAAAAATGTCCAAAAATGTAATGCAGTGAAAACATCACAAGGATTGCAACGTTTCGAGGTCGCACAGGAACTAGGGTGCACACGTTTCCCGGATTGCCTGGGACTGTCACGCAATTGACATGTCTGTCCCTGGTCCCGGGCACCTTCATTCCGGGACAATACAGTGTCCCGGAATGAAATAGAGGACACAGTCACCCCCTACTAACTAGTAACTACATTTCCAGAACTGGTTGCTAGGGCCAGCGCTGCCTGGCATCAGGCATGGGAAAACCTGGCAGCGAGGCTTGAAAAGCTTATGTATAGACTGGCTAATGCCCTGTACACACCATCGGTTCGTCTGATGAAAACGGACCGATGGACCGTTTTAATCATGCGACGAACCGATCGTGCGTGGGCCCCATCAGTTTTTTCCCATCGGTGAAAAAAAATAGAACCTGTTTTAAATTTTTGTTATGCTTAAAAAATAATAAAAAAAAACGATCGTCTGTGGGGAAGTCCATCGGTCAAAAATCCACGCATGTTCAGAATCAAGTCGACGCATGCTCAGAAGCATTGAACTTAATTTTTCTCAGCAATCGATCGTGTGTACAGGGCATAAATGATGCTGGACCTCCTCCAGCCAGGGAATGAGATGGGCTCTATCTGAGTTGCTACAGCTTCTAATGCACACTGTGGGAAGCTCAGAGTGTGCAGTGAAATGACAGTAAGCTATTTCAGTGCAGGAGAGGAGCCTGTACAACTTTGCAGGACTGTAGGGAAGGTTGGATTTGGCTTTAGGCTACACTGGCATCACCATGCAGTAAACACTAGGGTTGTCCCGATACCACTTTTTTAGGACCGAGTACAAGTACCGATAGTTTTTTTCAAGTAGTCGCCGATACCAAATACTGATACTTTTTTTAAAAATGTGTCCCAAAATGCAGCCATGTCCCCCCACAAATGCAGCCATGTCCCCCCACATATGCAGCCATGTCCCCCCACATATGCAGCCATGTCCCCCACATATGCAGCCATGTCCCCCCACATATGCAGCCATGTCCCCCATATATCCAGCCATGTCCCCCATATATGCAGCCATGTCCCCCATATATGCAGCCATGTCCCCCATATATGCAGCCATGTCCCCCATATATCCAGACATGTCCCCCATATATCCAGACATGTCCCCCATATATCCAGACATGTCCCCCCATACCTAGATGCCGCCGCTGCATGGTTAATCAGTGTGCGGGGAACATTACAGCTTTCATTTTAATAGCTGCAGTGTTCCCCGCCGCGCCGCGTATAGACACTCCCCCTTGCTCGGGATTGGACAGATCACCTGTCCAATCCAGAGCAAGGGGGGGTGTCTATACGCAGCGTGGCAGGGAACACAGCTATTCAAACGAAAGCTGTAATGTTCCCCGCACGCTGATAAACTTGGCGGCGGCGTTGCAGTATGCGGCGGCAGCGGCGGCGGGGGGAATTGTAGTATTGGATGAGGCATCGGGGGCATTTGCGGGAGTACAAGTACTCCTGCAAATACTCAGTATCGGTCCCGATACCGATACTGGTATCGGTATCGGGACAACCCTAGTAAACACCTAAGCAAAAGGAGCAGTCTGTTGACGAGTGATGGTGATATAATTTCACTCATCTCAACTGATTCTTGGAAAATAACAATCCCCAGCTACGTATGTGTTCAAGGTCACCCAATTTCTGTATTTATCACAGATCTCGACAATTTGTAGATAGAAAACATGTTAAAGTAACACAAAAGATCGCTCGCTCCCGCCTCGACTTCAAACGCTGAGACAAAAACTTTGATTATAATTGCAATTTGTTCCAGATGAAAATCCGTAAGTGGTACATCACCCGCAATAATCAGATAACAAGTTCTGGAAGTCTCCGCAGCGCCTTCTGCAAGGGGTAATGATAAATTATCATCAGATATTGCTTTTAGACAGATGTGTGATGGAAATTACAACATCCTTCACAAGAACGTTGAAGAACAATTTCAAGCTTCAGTCATTACATAAATAAACAATATTAACTCTTCCCAACCGGTGGGAATCGGCAAGGGTTGCCACCTTTATTTCATGCTAAATCCGAACACTTTAGCTCAGTAGTTCTCAACCTTCTAGTGCTGTGACCCCTTGATAAAATTTCCAAAGTTCTGGGGACCCCTAACAGTAAAATTATTTTCGTAGCGTGGTTTGTCAGCACCCAAGGCAAGACAAGTAATTTGCACCCCTAGCCCATGGATACTTAGCGCTCTCTCAACCCCTTCCTCTCCTACAGTATTAAAACCCCTTATGGTACTCACTGTGTCTCTGCAGCAGTGACACCTATGCAAAAATCAGGAGATGGGGTCTCCTTCAGCCCCTCCCACTTCACATTCCTCACCAGTCAGCTAGTCCCTGCCCCCCAGCCATGCCGTGCACTGAATGGGTGGCTGCGAAGAGTGGGCCACCGCAAGCTCCAGGGACAGCCCTGCTGGGCAGCCATGAAAAGGCTGGGAGAGCGGTGCGGGATTCAGGAACAGCAGAGGATTCGGTGACCCCTGGCAAATTGTCATTCGACCCCCAGGTTGAGAACCACTGCTTTGGCTTAGTTTCTTTTAAGGCGGAACGCTGTGGATGAGAACTCTGATGGAAGGTGGTTTTTGCCCACCAAACCTTCCACTAACACCAGAGTTCCCAGCATTCCCCCTTAACCACTTCAGCCCCGGACTATTTGGCTGGCCAAAGACCAGGGCACTTTTTGCAATTCGGCACTGCGTCACTTTAACTGACAATTGCGCGGACGTGCGATGTGGCTCCTAAACAAAATTGGCGTCCTTTTGGTGGTATTTGATCACCTCTGGGGTTTTTTATTTTTTGCGCTATAAACAAAAATGGAGCAAAAATTTGAAAAAAAAAATGCAATATTTTTTACTTTTTGCTATAATAATTAACCCCAAAAAATCTATATATTAAAAAAAAATTCCCTAAGATTAGGCCGATACGTATTCTACATATTTTTGTTAAAACAAATTGCAATAAGCATTTGTTGATTGGTTTGCACAAAGTTATAGGCCTAGATTCACAAAGCGATTACGCCTGTGTAAATGTTGTTAGACAGGAGTAATTTCGATTTACGAGCGTTTTTACGCTAGTCGAAATCCTCAAACCATGAAAAGACACCTGCGTGCTAAATTTCGACTTTATTACGTGTTAGTACGCCTTCAGATCTACGCTGCCTGAAAATTGCGGCCACTGGGCGGACTTCCTGTTGTTTTTCACCTTCATGGTATGCTAATGAGCTTTTGCCTGGAATCCACAAAATTTCGCTCTTCAAACGCAATCTCTTACGGCACCTTTAGTCATCTTTTTTTTCCGTTTCACTATACCAGCTTTTTGCTGGTCTAATATTAGACAGCCCATGTTAAGTATGGCCGTCGTTCCCGCGTCGAATTTCAACGTTTTTCGATTTCTTTTATTATTTTTAACGTAAGTCGTCCGGGAATAGGAATGTTCGTAAACGCCGCTACTCAAACAACGAATGACGTCACGACGTGATTTCGCGCAATGCACGGCGGGAAATTCCTGAACAGAGCATGCGCAGTTCGATCGTCGCGGGGACGCGCTTAATTTAAATGCTTCACGCCCCCTACTCACGTATTTCGATTGCGCGGCGGAAAAAAAATACGATACAATAGCGTACGCGCAAAAAAACTACCTGAATTCGGCGTAGAGTCTGGTGATAGACGGCAGCGTAGCGTATTTCGATTACGCAGCGGAAGATTACATCTATGTGAATCTGCCCCATAGCGTCTACAAAATAGGGGATAGTTTTATGGTATTTTTATTACTATTTTTTTTTTTTTACTTGTTATGGCGGCGATCAGCGATTTTTATCATGACTGCGACATTATGGTGGACACATCCGCCATTTTTGACACATTTTTGGGACCATTCACATTTATACAGTCCTCTGCAATACAGGGTGTCCATGATTCGACTGGGGTCATTTCTCGTCATAACACCGTCCCTTTAAAAGTTCAGAACAGCAGAGGTGTGGCATGGGCTTTACGGTTATGTGATCATTGTAACTGCATGTCACAGTGATCGTTAGCCCAACCCTACTGGCTCCTGGTCATAAGCAGTGACGGTGACAAACACAGGGGGGGTCCCAGTGGCTGCAGCAAATTTGTGGCCCGCAGCGGCACTACAAAATGTATGTATACAGTCAACGTTAAGGGGTTAGGGCTCCATAAACACCATCAGAGCATGCAGGTGGTTCCTGCGTGTTGCTTGTAGGGCACCCCATTCATTTCATGGGCTGCCCAATTTTTGAGAAATGCTCAAATGAAGTCCCTGAAGTTTTTAATAAACGGTGCTGTTAAAAATATAGCTCTATTTGTGGTAAAAAAAAAAAAAAGGACGTCAATTTTGTTTGAATACCACGTCAAACGACCATATAATTGTCAGTTAACCACTTAAGGACTCCCTACCGACGATATACATCGGCAGAGTGGCACAATCACGTACCTGTACGTGTCTCTTAAAGGCCCAGCCGTGGGGTTGTGAGTGGGTCGGCGTGCTCGCGACTGGGTCCGATGCCACGTAACCACCCCCGCGGGTCCCATGATTGGTCAACGGAGCTGAAGAATGGGGAGAGGTGAGTGTAAACATACCTTCCCCGTTCTTCATTGTGGCAGTGTCAGTGATTTTCTGTTCCCTGATAAAGGGAAAGACGATCACTGATGTCACAGGTCCAGCCCTGTCCCTCTAAACTTATAAACACATATGAGGTCACACTTAACCCCTACAGTGCCCCCTAGTGGTAAACTCCTAAACTGCAATTGTCCAAATATCCAAGGACTTAGAGTGGGGGGGGGGGGGGTTGGAGGAGAGGGTAGCCCTGTATGCAGATGATATGCTATTGTTTTTGAGAGATGCGGGTCCATCCTTGGAAGGAGCTTTAAAATTACTGAATACCTTTTCATCTTTTACCGGGCTTAAAGTTAATTGGGGAAAGTCTCTGTTATTCCCTATTGACCAGGGAGCACAGGACAATGCAGCCCCAACAATACCACTGAAATGGGTGAGACAATTTAAATATCTTGGTATAGTAATATCTAGGCAAGTCGAGGACTTTCGGAGGCTAAACTTGGACCCTGTGATACAGGAACTTGGGAGGAAGCTGAAGATATGGGTATC
The DNA here is from genome assembly GCA_029574335.1 of Rana kukunoris. Classification (NCBI taxonomy): domain Eukaryota; kingdom Metazoa; phylum Chordata; class Amphibia; order Anura; family Ranidae; genus Rana; species Rana kukunoris. The sequence continues at coordinate 26,901,181 of CM056050.1, forward strand.
GTTACCAATGTCCTTATCAGGTCGTATAAATCTGATAAAGATGAAGATCCTCCCCAGGTTCCTGTATATATACAGGAACTCTCCACAATGGAAACCCAAAAGATTATTTGTACAGCTGCATGGAATGCTCTCCTCATTTATATGGGCAAATAAATCAGTTAGAATTCAACTAAGCACACTTAAGAGACCGGCAGAACAGGGGGGGGGGGGGGGTTAGACTTTCCAGATTTTCATAAATATTATATAGCCACGCAGTTGGTGACGGTGGGGAGATGGTTGAACCCGAATGGGTTCGATTCGGCTACCATGTTAGAAGCAGCAGTGGTCCAATCAGTAGAGGCATTGCAGGGTTTGTTATATGGAGGATTAAAATCAAGGCGAGAGTTGACTCCTTTAATGAAAACAACAGTTAAAATATGGAAAGCTGCTATAGTAAAAGAGGGAGGGTCAGAAACAAATCTATCCTCCAACACCCCATTATGGAGGAACCCTGAACTTCCACATCTGGATTCCATTCAGGATCCATTGGCATGGACTAAATATGGGGTGAAAAGGATATTGTAATTAATACAGGGAGAAAGATTCTCCACATTTGAGGAGATGAGAGAGTCCTGGAATATCCCAGAGAGTTATACCTTTAGATATATGCAACTCACCCATGCATTAGTGGCTCAGTTTCCAGGGGGAACCCCGCAAATGATGGAGGCAGGTCTCGAAAAAACGGTAAAAAGTGGAAAAGGGTCAAACCTCAATCCTGTATAAGTATCTATTAAAAGTTACACCATTCGATACAAGTAAACTAAGTGAACAGTGGAGAAGGGATGTTCCAAGTTTGGTGGGGGAAAGTTGGGAAGAAGTGTGGGGGTTCCCACTACAGAGATTGGTATCACGTCGAGATAAACTAATACAATACAAGATAATATATACAGGGCAGGACTTAGGGTGGTGGGGGCCCCTGGGCTTGAGTGTTGAAGGGGCCCCCTGGAGCGAGGGGGGGATCATAGTTGTTGAGCGGGGGGGGCGCATTCATTAAAGTTGTTGAGGGGGGGCGAATTGAAGTTGTTAAGCGGGGGTGCGCATTAAAGTTGTTGAGCGGGGGGGGGGGGTGCACATTAAAGTTGTTGAGCGGGGGAGGGGGTGACTCTCATCTGTGCACGGAATAAAAATTCTGGGCCCTTTAATAAAAAAAGAAACCTCTTGGCCCTTTAATAAAAAAAATAAAAAACATTTATAAAAAATATAAAGAAAATGTAAATATTTTTATTAAAAAAAGGGGGTTTTAATAATAATAATAATAATAAATTAGAGCTGCACGATTAATCGTCAAGAATCGTTATTGCGATCTTTTTCCCGTTGCGATTCTTGATACAGGGTTTCACTGATCTTTCACATGAAAATAATTTTCTCTCTGCACTTTGGTATGCAAAGAATTTCCTGTCTGCTCTCAGCCAAAAGTCAGTCTGGGCAATCTGCCAAGTTTTGGAAACATTCTTTATCAGTGGAAAGTTAAGTCTAAACATTGTATCTCTTCAAAGGAATTAACTTCTTCTGTATGTAAATTAGTACCTCCAGACCCCTAAAAAAAATAAACATTTATAAAAAATACATAAAAAAGGGAGGTTGCCATCCGGGGGGTCTGGGGACCTCTGGGCCTTTTAATAAAAAAAATAAAAATAAACATTTATAAAAAAAATAAAAAAAGGGGGGGGGGGGGTTGCCACATGGGGCCCTGGGGACCTCTGAGCCCTTTAATAATAATAATATATATATATATATATATATATATATATATATATATATATATATATATATATATATATAAATGTAAATTGTTTTATAAAAAAAAGGGGGGGGGGGTTGCCATCCATGGGCCCTGGAGACCTCTGGGCCCTTTAATAATAATAATAATAATAATAATGATTTTATATATACCTCCGGACCTCCGGACCCCTAAAAAAAAATGTTTTTTTTTTTTTTGGTTTTTTTTAGAGGGGCCCCCTATTGGGCGGGGCCCATGGGCTTTAGCCCAGTCAAGCCCAATGGTAAGTCCGGCCCTGAATATATAGGAGTCACATAAGTTAAATAAGATCTCTCAATCTAACCCTCCGAATTGCTGGAGATGTGCAGACATCTCAGGCGACTTTATGCATATATTTTGGAGATGTCCAAAGATAGTGGCATTTTGGAGGGACGTTTTAAGAATAACAGCTATAGTAACATCAATAGTTCTGGAACAGGAGGCAGAGGTATGCCTATTGGGATTGGTAAGGAAGAAGAATGTTTCGTTGGGAAGGAGGACACAAGTAGCACTACTGCTGTTCTACACCAGAAAGACGATAGTCCTAAATTGGAAAAAGGAAGAAGCCCCTTCGGTAGCACAGTGGAAAATCCTAGTAAACAATTGTTTACCACTATATAGGGAGACATACTGCAATAGAGGACAGAGGGAGAAATTCAAGAGCGTGTGGGCAAGCTGGATAGAAAATCCTATGACATCTTCAGGATAAACAGGACAAGGGCAAATACACCACAAGAGAGGAAAGAAGGAATGTAAGAGAATTGTGTCAGATGGGATGAATATATGGGGGGAGTGTTAGAATGGTATGGAATGTGATATACATGTATGCTTGTTCTACTGTTTTTTTTTTGTTATGTATGGAAAATTTAATAAAGAGATTTGTAAAAAAAAGAAAACTGCAATTGTCATTTTCACAGTAATCAGTGCATTTTTAAAGCACTTTTTGCTGTGAAAATGACAATGGTCCCAAAAATGTGTTAAAGCGACGCAGTGCCGAATCGCAAAAAGGGGCAAGGTAATTAACCACTTAAGGACCGGACCAATATGCTGCAAAATGCCCAGAGGCGTTTTTACAATTCGGCACTGCGTCGCTTTAACAGACAATTGCGCGGTCGTGCGAAGTGGCTCCCAAACAAAATTTGGGTCCTTTTCTTCCCACAAATAGAGCTTTCTTTTGGTGGTATTTGATCACCTCTGCGATTTTTATTTTTTTGCGCTATATACAAAAATTAAGCGTCATTTTTCGTTTCAATATGTTTATTGAAGTTTAAAGTAGTACAATGGTTATACAAGTAAAGGAAAAATATTGAAGAGCGGTAGTCATCCACAATAATGGGCAAGCTTATAAACATTAAGAACATCCCGTACAAGTATGAGTTCGGTACATCTTGATTACAAAACCAACTGTAATATATAGCTTTACAACTCAATTGGGCTAATACAAATGCAGCCCAGGGTCAATTGGTTCGTTAAGCGTAATTTTTTAAAAAAAAAAACAATATTTTTACTTTTTGTTATAAGAAAAATCGAATAAACTAAATTTTAGTCAAACATTTAGGCCAAAATGTATTCAGCCACATGTCTTTAGTAAAAAAAAATCGCAATAAAAAAAAAATTAGCTACCTAGCGGCAACAGTGACACTAATACAGTGATCAGAAAAATGATCGCTTAGTGACACTGGCAATAGGGGTGAAAGGGTAAACTAGGGCGGTGATCAAGGGGTTAAACATGTATTAGGGGGGTACGGGGGCTACCCTGGACCTAACATTAACTGCCTGTCACACTAACTGTCACACTGACCCAAAATGCAGTGATCAGTACATATATGATCACTGCATTCAGTGACAGTGTGACAGGGGGTGGGGGGGGGGGTGATCTGGGGGGTTAAATGTGCCTATGTGTGTGGTGTCAGTGTAGTGTTGTTGCAGACTCACTTGTGATGTCTTCTCTCCTCAGCGGCGGTTGAAAATACTGCCGAGAGGAGAGATTACATCACTTCCCCCTTCCTGTGTTTACACAGGAAGAGGGCGGGGGAGGACGCGCATTGGCTGGGAGCGATCCGGAGGGGGCGGACAAAAACGTACAGCCGCCCCCTCATCCCGGACCGCTCCTACAGCCTACGGAACTGCCGCAAGCAGGGCCGATCCGCCCAATAGGCTCACTATGCAATCCGCTTAGGGCCCTGCAAAGCTGCGAAGGGCCCCCCAAATTACTAGAGGCCCCGTCTGGTGAGAAGTCATCTTCGCCCCCTCACCCCGCTTCTCAACTCGCTGGCTGCATGGTAGAAGAGGAAAGAAGACAGCACCCCCTGCTTCTCAATTTAATGTAAGATGTCATTTCCGACAGCAGAACACCCCCTCCCCCCGCTTCTCAACTTTCTTTAATGTGACATGTCACTGTCGTCAGCGCCCCCCGCTTCTCATTTTTAATGTGCCATGTCATTTTGCTTAGGGCCCCAGGGAGGTCAGGATCGGCACTGGCGACCCACGACCCCCGACCCACGTCTAGGCAGGGACGTACAGGTACGCCAATGTGCCTGTACGTGCCATTCTGCCGACGTGAATGTACATGCGGCGGTCCATAAGCGGTTAACCTGCATAATGGTTAGGGTCTTAAGTGGTTAAAATGATGCAGTGCCGAATCGCAAAAAGGGCTTTGGTCAGGAAGGGGTTAAATTCTTCCGGGGCTGAAGTGGTTAAAAATGTTTGCTTGTCTTGCAAAACACTCTCAAACCAAGGTTTTACTGTACATGAAATTTTTGCCTTTTGGCTACCTGTCTTTAGTATGTTATGTGATGCAAAAAAAAAAAAAAAAAATTACATATAAAAAAAAAAAAAAGGAAATGGCATTCATCAAGACGTCAAATGTACCGAGACTTTTGTGTGAATGTTCGGATAAAGATTCGTTTGACAAGCTACCAGCTTGAAAATCTCTGGCCAGCTCAATACTCTTCACTTACCCTTCCCAGCCAGCTGTTAGCTTTATGTCGGCGTTCGCATTCAGGTCTGCCTACGGCAGGTGGACTTCAGTGACAATAATAATATTTGACCATTCCATTTTCCACATACTGTCAAATATCAATTACACATGTCATGCACAGTATAACACAATTAAAAACCATGCCTAACACCCCTGTCAACCACCACTGAAGTGTAATTAGAGCTACGTAATGATTCTTACAATTTAATTACTTGTAAATCGAAACTGGAGGTGACACACATGAAAAAAACAAAAACTGGATTTTTCTCTTTTAATTGCAAGTTTGAGATGAATATGTAATAAAGAGTATCTTCTGCTGTGTTTATTTGATTAGGTGAGGAATTAAGTCTGGCGTAAAGTAAATTGCACAAATCTATCGTGCATTAGCAGAATTTGGTATTCATAGGTGCGTAATCTGCACCTGATTTCAGCAAAAGGGAAATGCTTGAATGATGAGGAAAGCCGATCTCACACTCCGGATGGAGGCGTTAATATGTCTGGATTGTTAGATGTCTGGATTGTTAGACTACATATTTAACCACTTAATAGAGCTGGGCGATTTTTTTCCCTCTAAAAAAATCTGTGGGCCAGATCCACAAAACCCTGCGTACCTCCGCTGCGGCATAGCGTATAGTATTTTCGATACGCCGCCGTACGCTAGGAAGGCAAGTTCCGTATCCACAAAGGACTTGCGTCCTAAGTTACGGTGGCGTAGCGAAAATGGGCCGGCGTAAGCCCGCAAATTCAATTTGGGGAAGAGGTGGACGTATTTTATTTTAATCATTCGTGACCCGACGTAAATTACGTTTTTTTTAACTGTGCATGCGCCGGCCGTGGACGTATTCCAGTGCGCATGCTCCAAATCATGTCGCAAAACATCAATGAAAACGACGTGAACGTAACTTACGCAAATCCCTATTCGCGAACGGTTTACGCAAACGACGTGAATGACGGAAAATTTGACGCTGGCCCGACGTCCATACTTAACATTACGTACGCCTCCATACAGCAGGGGTAACTTTACGCCGGACATACGCTTACGCAAACGATGTAAAAACACTGCGGCGGGCGTACGTACGTTCGTGGATTGACGTATCTAGCTCATTTGCATATTCGACGTGGAAAATATACGGAAGCGCCCCTAGCGTCCAGCGTAAATAGGAAACGTAAAAAGGACGGCGTAAGACAGCGTAACTAAGCAAAAAAACGGCGTATCTTGTTTTGTGGATACAAAACAAAGATACCCCGGCGCAGATTTGAAAATACGGTATCTGGAGATACGCCGCGGTATCGTTTTGTGGATCTGGCCCTGTGTTTTTTAATAAAAAACTTGATTTATGATTCCAAACGTTTTTTTTTTTTTTTTTTTTTTATGGACACCACACCGGTCCCGAGGAGCTGCGGGCAGGAGTCTTTAGACGAGGCTGTGGCTTCAGCCTAGTCCATGGGGTCTGGCCTCGTGGACTAGGCCAAAGCCGATGCCTCGCCTAAAAACTCCTGCCCGCAGCTGCTCAGGACAGACGCAGTGTCAGCAGCGGTCCTGAGGAGCTGCGGGCAGGAGTTTTTAGGCGTGGCTGTGGCTTCGGCCTAGTGCACGGCGTCTGGCCTCACGGACTAGGCCGAAGCTGCGGCCTTGCCTAAAAACTCCTGCCCGCAACTCCTCGGGACCGGTGCGGTGTTAGCGCCGATCCTTGGGAACTGCGGGCAGGAGTTTTTAGGCAAGGCCACGGCTTTGGCCTAGTCCGCTGCATACGGCCTCGCCTAAAAAAAATCCTGCCCACAGCTCCTCCAGGCCGGCGCGGTGTCAGCGCCAGTCCTGAGGAGCTGCGGGCAGCAGTTTTTAGGCGAGGCTGCAGATTTGGCCTAGTCCGTGGTGTCCGGTGTCTTGTCACATTCGGCTCACCATTACAGATTGCTCCGAAAGTGACGTTCTATCGCCGCTATCTTGCTACACCCCACACTCTTGCACAGTAATGATAGAGTGTTAAGGGGCAAGCGGACATCTTATTACACCCACCGGAGTTTTCGATTTCACAGTTATTTTCAACACAAAGCTGAGCTCATGTGCTTAAATACAGTATTTGTAAATTCGACGGACTGTTTACAAGTTAAATGTGAAAATCAGAGGTGTTCTGTCACATTAGCCACCATGTAAGGTCAGCAGGTTTGCTGCTGCTTTTAAAATGTAACATTAAACAGTCCGTAGGATTTCCAAATACTGTATTTAATCATATAAGCTCAGTTTTGTGTTGAAAATAAGGCTCCATGCACACCGGACTTAAAAAACGTCGATTCTACAGGCGTTTGAAGTTTTTTTTTCCTGCCTCTAGCACTTCTATTGTGCTCTATGGGGCAGATTCAGGAAAGAAATAAGCCGGCTTATCTCCAGATAAGCTGTCTTATTTCAGCGTCTGGCCCTCCTATCTATGCTCCTGATTCATAGAATCAGTTAAGCATAGATTTCCATATGATCCAACAGGCATAAGTCTCTTACGCCGTTGAATCTTATTTTCATATTTTAGGCTGGCCGCTAAGTGGCGTTCCCTTCTAAAAATATGAGCCTATACGCCGATTCCCGAACGTACGCCCGGCCGGCGCTATTTTTTTACGTCGTTTGCGTTAGCATAGTACCGTCGTAATGTTATTCCTGCTATATAAGGCACAGGCAATGTTAAGTATTGACGGCGTGCCAACGCTTTTTTTCCCGTCGTTTACGTAAAATGTTCGCGGATAGGGCTTTGCATAAGTGCAGTTCACGTCGTTTACACGTCAAATTGACGTCGAGATTTGGAGCATGCGCACTGGGAACCAATCACGGCCGGCGCATGCGCAGTTCGTTCGGCGCGGGGACGCTCTTCATTTAAATGATACACGCCCCCTACCCGCCGAATTTGAATTTGGCTGGTTGATTTACGCTGTGCCACCTCAACTTTAAGTTGTGGTCTCTCCTGAACGTCAATTGCCAACATTTTTTTAGGCGTGTTGTGGGAGTAAAAACTTGCAGAGGGGAGTGTAGTGCAAAAAACGCCTAAACTTTGTACAATATGCTTTCATTTTGCGTTTTTTTTTTTCTAAAGTGTATTTTGTGCGTGTACTCGAGAGAGGAGCCGGACTGCAGGAGTTTTGGGAGTAGGCAGACCTCCCCCAGAGGCAATCTGCCATCTTTCTCCATGCTCCGGGTGGCAATGGCGGGTGTGAGGGGGTCCTCCCACACAGCCCGCCCTACCTGCTCCGCTTTGAAGCCCAACGGGGCAGAGGGACTCCCCTATGAGGGAGTGAGAGGATCTAGCCCACTCAGCCAGCCCCGTTAGTCCTTCGCCTCTCTTTTTTTTAGAGACCGCGTGGCCAAAGTGCGTGCATGTTAACCCAATTTCGAGTGCGTGTAAGTGTGGTGGTTTTTGTGGGGGGGGGTGGGCGTACTAAGTGCAGGCTTACCTCGCATAGCACACCCACCGGGAGCCGGGCTGAGACCACCAAACTCAATTCACATGCAGCCGAGACCGGGATCCGAACCCTTGGCTGCAGAGGTGAACGGCTTGTCAGCGCAGAGCCAATCGCGTTGAGCCACCGCAGCTGTCCTATGCCACGTTTTTCAAGCTAAAAACGTTGACGTTTTTTCTGCTCCTAGTGTGCATGGAGCCTAAGTGTGAAATCTAAAACTCCGGTGGGTGTAACAAGATGTCCGCTTGCCCCCTTCTCACTCTATTGTTAGTCTGCAGGAGTGTGGGAGGTGTAGCAAGATGGCGGCGACGGAACGTCACTTCCGGAGCAATCTGTGATGGGGAGCCGAATGTGTCGAGACACCAGGAAAGAGTAAGTCAACCAACAATGCACGAGCTTAAAGGAACCTATTTAGAAAATAAAAACCAAACCTTTACAATCCCTTTAATTTTGTGGGTTGAACTCCGCTTTAACCACTTGCTTACTGGGAACTTAAACACCCTCCTGCCCAGAGCAATTTTCAGCTTTCAGCGCTCTTACACTTTGAATGACAATTACTCAGTCATGCAACACTGTACCCAAATAAATTGTTTGTCCTTTTTTTCCCCACAAATAGAGCTTTCTTTTGGTGGTATTTGATCACCTCTGTTTTTTTTTTTTGCGCTATTAGTAAATAAATACCGAAATTTCGGAAAAAAAAATATTTATCTTAGTTTCTGTGATAAAATGTTGCAAATTATTAATTTTTCTTCATAAATTTTGGCCACAATTTATACTGCTACATGTCTTTGATAAAAATTACCCACAATTTTTGGAAATTTTTTGGTCTGTGTGAAAGTTTTAGAGTCTACAAGCTATAGTGCAAATCATAAAACATTATCACATCTGATCACACCTGATGTACTGAAGGCCTCTCTCATTTCTTGAGACCCTAATAAGCCAGGAAAGTACAAATGCCCCCCAAATACAGATGGGCACTGATTGGCACAGGTGGGCACTGAGGTGGCACAGATGAGGCAGCACAGGTGGGCACAGATGAGGCGGCACAGGTAGGCACTGATTGGAGGCACAGGTGGGCACTGATTGGAGGCACAGGTGGGCACTGATTGGCGGCACAGGTGGGCACCGATTGGCGGTAAAGGTGGGCACCGATTGGCGGCACAGGTGGGAACCGATTGGCGGCACAGGTGGGCACTGATCAACGGCACAGGTGGGCCGCCGATTGGTGGCACAGGTGGGCACTGATTGACGGCACAGGTGGGCACTGATTCGCGGCACAGGTGGGCACTGATTGGCGGCACAGATGGGCACCGATTGGCAGCAAAGGTGGGCACTGATTGGTGGCACAGGTGGGCACTGATCGGCGGCACAGGTGGGCGCTGATCAGCAGCAAAGGTTGGCTCTGATCGGCGGCACAGGGATGGCACTAATCGGCAGCACAGGGATGGCACTGAACATCGGCACAGGGGTGGCACTGATGAAGTGGCACAGGGATGGCACTGATGAGGTGGCACAGGGATGTCACTGTATGAGCACTGTACACTCACTGATCCGTTCTCCCTCTGCACGCGGCGGTGTCTGTGTGAGGAGGGAGAAGCGGCAATGAGAGATGATCTCATCTGTTTACATTTGAGATCATCTCTCATTGGCCGCACAGATCGCATCGCAAACGGCCACTCTGATTGGCTGTTCGCGGCGATCTGTAATTGGCTGTGTCCAAGGGAACGAGCAAAGGGGAGGATGTAAATTGACGTGCTCCTGGATTTTTAGGTCCGCGCTGTAGCCGTCATTCGGCTATAGCGCGGGCCTCAGGAGGTTAAGGTCTGTATTGTTAGCCCTATCTAGTGGCCAAAATGCAGTATAGTTTTTTTCCTTTTTCAAACAGCATAGTGAGAGAATAATACCGCATTTTGGCCACTACATGGAGCTGATGACACAGGAAATAATCTCAGATTTATTTATTTTTTCAGCTTGCACGAATGCTTCTGACATTTAAGGAATATTTTATAAATGTATTTTTTTCAGATCTGAAAAGTAATACAGTGAGAAACGTTGGGGTTGATTTACTGAAGGCAAACCGTTATTCCAGAGCTTTGTAAATGAGGTAAGACTTCCCTTTGCAAAGAGTACCCAATCACACGCAGGGAAAAAAAAAAAAACGGTATTTATGCTTGCACATGATTGGATGATGGAAGTCAGCAGAGCTTCTGCCCTTTACTAAACTCTGCACTGTCTAATTGCAGGGCCGTCTTTAATGTTGATTGGACCCTGGCCAAAAAAAATTCTTGGGGCCCCCCCATGCAATTTTGCTCTCCACCTGCTCTGAGACATACAATATACTGTATATCAGCTGGACTTCAAATCAGCTTACTGTATCAAATCAGGCAGTGATTGCGATTGGTTGCCAGAGGTTACAGCACATCATTACCTATTACTGACTGGTTGCTAGAGGTTACAGCACACATTATGGCTCACTGATTAATTGCTAGAAGTTACAACACATGATTACTTCTTGTTGATTGGTTGCTAGAGATTACTGTACAGTAATCCTGCTCACTGATTGGTTGCTAGAGGTTACAGCACATCATCTCTTCACTGCAGAGAGGCATGATATACATATGAATGTCAACTTTATTTACATATGAATGCAGCCAGACTCAGCGATTTACATATGAATGCCGCCACAATTTACATATGGATGCTCCTGTTATTTACATATGAATGACGGTTGTTTCCATGTAAACACAGGGTCTGCATGTGAGTCATCTGTACACAACAATAGGGCAGAGCTGGACAGCATTAGTAGCAGGACTTCAAACTGAGATATCAGGACACAGCACAGGACTAAAACTTTCATCGGACATGTCTCCTCGGGATTTTTGTCCAGCGGTGTGTACACACCATCGGATCAAAATCCCAGTCGGCAGACAGCGCGGTGATGTTGACACCGCCACGTCCCCGCACCAGGAAGTAAAAAACTTCCACGCATGCTTTGCATCCATATGACGCTTGTGCGGGCAGATATGTCCGCTGGTTAGTGTACTAAACAGCGGACATATCCGACGGACATGTCGCCGGCGGACACATTTTAAAGCATGCTTTAAAATGTGTCCGCCGGTCAGACATGTCCGCTAGCCCATACACACGACCGGATTTGTCCTCTGAACTGGTCCGTCAGACCAGTTTCAGCGGACAAATTTGATCGTGTGTACGCGGCCTAAGTCACTTACACCGTTGTATCTAAGTTGCAATGTTACGCTGGCCGCTAGGTGGCGTTTCCGTCGATTTCTGCGTCAAATATGCAAATGAGCCTGATGCGCGTTTTCCTGAATGTATTTGCGCCCCGTCGTCGTAGTTTACGTCGTTTGCGTAAGCGTAAGGTTACCCCTGCTATATGAATAGGGCTGTGCGTAAGTGACGTTCACGTTGGTTTTCATTGACTTTTTGCGGCGTGATTTGGAGCATGCGCACTGGGCTACGTTTACAGCCGGTGCATGTGCAGTTCGTTTGACGCGGGGGCGCGCTTAATTTAAATACAAGACGCCCACCTCCTTCCTACTTTGAATTACGCGGGCTTACGTCCGCCCATTTACGCTACGCCGCCGCAAGTTACGGAGCAAGTGCTTTGAGAATACAGCACTTGCCCGTAAAAGCTGCGGAGGAAGAAAAATAGGCAAATCTACGAGAATCTGGCCCTATGTCTTTATGCAATAGCTTCCTTTTTTTTAACCACTTGAGCTCCAGAAAATGTTACCCCACTCATGACCAGACCATTTTTTCACTACTTTAACTGGTAATTGTGTGGTCATGCAACACTCTACCCACATGCATTTATTCACCACAAATAGAATTTCTTTTGGTGGTATTTGATCACATCTGTGGTTTTTCGATTTTTTGTTAAATTTTGAAAAAATATATATTTTCTATTTTCTGTTATAAAACATATCTGAAAAAAAAAATTCTTGTAGCTCACGAACATTTAGAATATTAAGCATCTAAATGTTCTGTTGGCCATCAGAATCCTTAATACATTTTTAAATCACGGACAGTAGGAATGACAGTTGGAGGTTGATTAGAAATGTCCATTAGCCCACTTTTCATACCTAAACCAATGTATTATGTGAAGAAGTTGTTGGTCTCGTCGTTATCTAGCAAAATGCAAATAGAGTTTTGAATGAAAAGCACATAATATATTACACAGAACTCATGAACTTTTAATGAAATGTCATCTTCTAGACTTGGAAAAGACATAACTTTATGCATTGTTGGGATGATGAAAAGAACAGAGAGAAAAAAAAACCTCAGAATTCGAAAATTAGATTCTCAAATCACTACTGATGAAAAACAAGGACTTGTGAAATGGAATGTAACAGATAAGAGAGACGCACATAGTATCACAGAAAGGAAACTCTGTTGTGACAGTCCGCTCCAGACTCAAAGAGCATCCGGGGAGAACGTTTCACATAATTCACTCAGTTATCGGTTTGAGGCACATGAAACTTTTTTTAAATAGGACACTCTATTTTACAAATTTTGGCCAAGCTGTCTTTTATTTTCGATGGAGTGTCTGCCCAACTGTCACTCATTTGGAACTAATTGCCTGTGTGTCTCTTTTTTTCTCAACTGTCTTTTTTGGTCGTTTTGGTCTGATGTAAACTTCAACAGTGTCATACAACACTAAACCGTCCATCCAAACCTCTAAATCTGCCTTTCTCAACTTTTTCAACACAGAGGAACCCTTAAAATAACTGTCTGTACTCAAGGAACCTCTGCTAAAAGTTATCTCAGGGTATTTTTTCTCAGACAATAGGTGCAGGTACTCCACCATGTCTCCCCCTGTATCCACTTCTGAACACTGTTCCTACCCATACTTCCACACCCTACCCATACTTCCACCCCCTACCCATACTTCCACACCCTACCCATACTTCCACCCCCTACCCATACTTCCACACCCTACCGTTACTTCCACCCCCTACCATAGTCCTACCCCCTACCCATACTTCCACCCACCCCTTACCAATACTTCCACCCCTTACTCATGCTTCCACACCCTACCCATACTTCCACCCCTTACCCATAGTTCCACCCCGTACACGTCTACCCCCTACCCATACTTTCACACCCTACCCATACTTCCACCCCCAACCTATAGTCCTACCCCCTACCCATAGTTCTACCCCCTACCCATACTTCCACCCCTTACCCATACTTCCACCCCTTACCCATGCTTCCACACCCTACCCATACTTCTACCCCCTACCCATACTTCCACACCCGACCCATACTTTCACCCCTTACCCATACATCCAACCTTTACCCATACATCCACACCCTACCCATACTTTTACCCCTTACCCATACTTCCACACCCAACCCATGCTTTCAGCCCTAACCCATGCGTCCACCATTTACCCATACTTCCACCCCCTACCCATAATTCCACACCCTACCCATACTTTCACCCCTTACCCATACTTCCACCCCCTACCCATACTTGCACCCCCTACCCATACTTCCACCCCTTACCCATACTTCCACACCCTACCCATACTTCCACCCCTTACCCATACTTCCACACCCGACCCATGCTTTTACCCCTTACCCATACTTCCACCCCCTACCGTTACTTCCACCCTCTACCCATAGTCCTACACCTTACCCATACTTCCACCCCCTACCCATACATCCACACCCTACCCATACCTCAACCCCCTACCCATAGTCCTACCCCCTACCCATACTTTCACCCCTTACCCATACTTCCACCCCCTACCCTAATTTTCACCCCCTACCCATAGTCCTACCCCCTACCCATACTTCCACCCCTTACCCATACTTCCACCCCTTACCCATGCTTCCACACCCTACCCATATTTCCACCCCTTACCCATACTTCCACACCGACCCATACTTTCACCCCTTACCCATACATCCACCCTTTACCTATACTTCCACACCCTACCCATACTCTTACCCCCTACCCATCCTTCCACACCCAACTCATGCTTTCACCCCTTACCCATACTTTCACACCCTACCCATACTTTCACCCCTTACCCATACTTCCACCCTCTACCCATAATTGCACCCCCTACCCATACTTCCACCCCTTACCCATACTTCCACACCCTACCCATACTTCCACCCCTTACCCATACTTTCACACCCAACCCATGCTTTCACTCCTTACCCATACTTCCACACCCGACCCATGCTTTTACCCCTTACCCATACTTCCACCCCCTACCGTTACTTCCACCCTCTACCCATAGTCCTACACCCTACCCATACTTCCACCCCTTACCCATACTTCCATCCCCTACCCATGCTTCCACACCCTACCCATACTTCCACCCCTTACCCATAGTTCCACCCCCTACCCATACTTCCACCCCCTACCCATACTTCCACACCCTACCCATACCTCAACCCCCTACCCATAGTCCTACCCCCTACCCATACTTTCACCCCTTACCCATACTTCCACCCCCTACCCTAATTTTCACCCCCTACCCATAGTCCTACCCCCTACCCATACTTCCACCCCTTACCTATACTTCCACCCCTTACCCATGCTTCCACACCCTACCCATACTTCCACCCCTCACCCATACTTCCACAACCGACCCATACTTTCACCCCTTACCCATACATCCACCCTTTACCTATACTTCCACACCCTACCCATACTCTTACCCCTTACCCATCCTTCCACACCCAACCCATGCTTTCACCCCTTACCCATACTTCCACACCCTACCCATACTTTCACCCCTTACCCATACTTCCACCCCCTACCCATACTTGCACCCCCTACCCATACTTCCACCCCTTACCCATACTTCCACACCCTACCCATACTTCCACCCCTTACCCATACTTTCACACCCGACCCATCCTTTCACTCCTTACCCATACTTCCACACCCGACCCATGCTTTTACCCCTTACCCATACTTCCACACCCGACCCATACTTCCACCCCTTACTCATACTTCCACACCCGACCCGTGCTTTCACACCTTACCCATACGTCCACCATTTACCCATAATTCCACCTCCTACCCATACTTGCACACCCTACCCATACTTTCACCCCTTACCCATACTTTCACCCCTTACCCATAGCTATGAATAAGCACTGTATGATAGTGTGAAACGCGTCAGCTTTTCTCCTGATTTTTTGCTGTGATATGTTCATGTTGTGACCAGTTTTAACCGTCCCGGTTTTTCTCTACACATTTTTGCATATTGTTGCAGTGCCTGCACCCAGGTGTTTGGACTCCACCTTGCAGTTCCCTGGGACCTCTGAGCGGTAAACTTTCTCTCTCAAGCCTAACAAGGAACTTGTCGTGGAAAACGATGTTTCGTTTTTGATGAGTTCCTCGGTCGTGTGTACGAGGCCTTAGGGTTACAGAGGAGGTCGAATGCTAGAATTATTGCTCTCACTCTAACGTTTGCGGTGTATGTAACCCGTGTGTATCTGGCTCTGATACTAGCCAGTGTCTCACCAGTCACTGACCCCACCACACATCACTGATGAGGTGTCTAAGAAGCTTTCAGAAGGTGGAAAACCATTAGGCCGCGTACACACGATCGGTTCAAACCAATGAGAATGGACTGAAGTCCAGTTTCATCGGTCCAAACCGGCCGTGTGTACGGCCTATCGGTCTGTTGTCCTTCGGACCAAAGTTTTAAAACTTGCTTTAAAATCGGACTGATGGACGCCTGACCATCGGTCCAAACCGATCGTTAGTACACAAAAGCATCGGTTCAAAACCCCCCGCATGCTCAGAATAAAGGCGACGCATGCTTGGAAGCATTGAACTTCGTTTTTTCAGCACGACGTTGTGTTTTACGTCACCGCGTTCTGACCCGATCGGATTTTGAACTGATGGTGTGTACGCACATCAGACCATCAGGCCACTTCAGCGGTGACCCGATGAAAAGGGTCCGTCGGACCATTCTCATGGGGTTGGACCGATCGTGTGTACGCGGGCTAAGAAGAACCTTCGCTCATGTGGTACTGCTTATTAACAGAAAAAAAAGGTGGCATGGCATTGCAAAGTAATCTGCAGACTCTGTATAGTGATGTAAACCTTTAGCCATGTGTATGAATAATGGATGCACAGATCAATAAATATTTTGGTAGCTAAAAGGGATCCAATGTTGGTTGTTCACTTCTGCATTTAGTGTGTGGTTGGGGGTTTCTCTTTATTTCGTGTCAGGCAGTGCCGATCCTGACCTCCCTGGGGCCCTAAGCAAAATTACGTCACATTAAAGTTTAGAACTGGGGGCGGGGTTGCCGAAAATGACATGGTGCAGGACCGGAGAAGCGCGAGAAGGGGGGGGGGGGCGGTTGCCGACAGTGGCATGTCACATTAAAGTTGAGAAGCGGGGGTGTTCTGCTGTCGGAAATTACATCTTGCATTAAAGTGAGAAGCAGGGGGTGCTGACTTCTTACCTCCCATGCAGTCCCATGAGGGGCCGAAAATTACTTTGGAGGGCCTCTAGTCATTTGGGGGGCCCTCCGCAGCTTTGCGGGGCACTAAGCCGCTTGCAAAGTGAGCCTATAGGGTGGATCAGACCTGATGTCAGGTGAAGGAGGGTTGTAATGCCGCATACACACGTCAGACTTTTGACCGGGCAAACCTTTGTCGGAATTTCCAACGGAAAAATAGAGAACCTGCTTTCTATCTAAGTCCGACGGAAAAAGTCTCATGGGGTCTGATTTCCATAGGAAATTCCGACCGTGTGTACGCGGCATAAGAGATGGATTTGCCTGGACGGATTACACAGTGTTAAGTAAAATTAAGTATGCTCTGTTAATGTGCCAGCATGCATTATCTCAGCCAAGTGATATCTGAATGTGAGGACACAGAAAAAGAAATGACTAGGAATGGATTTTCTGGGTCACATACTTGCTTGGTACACACCTGGTTCAGTTTCCGCCTGGATAAACATATCATTGTAATTAACATTTTCCTTTTTCTTTTTTTTTTATCCTGCTTTCAGGAAAATTAAACCCAAAGTATAGGTTCGATTTAATTACTCAGTGTAATTTTCCTTCAGATGGCTTTATTGTGTCTGTTAAAATGTACCTGCTGGTAACAATGTAACGAAATACAAAAAAATAAAAGGTATTAAATCTAATCGAGGCCGGTGGAAATTATTATGCTTTCCTTGTTTTGTACATCCTATCATTACATGTTCTAGAACAGAGATAAGCAGAGCGATTTTTTCAAAAATGATTTTGACGCTAAATTAAAATTTTGCATTCCGTGTAGTCTTGCGGAAAACTTAGCTTGGCTTGCAGCTTATGCCAAGTTTTGTTTTTATTGTTTTTCTCTTTGATTAGTGGTTGTAATTTTTTATTTTTTTTTTTATTTTTTTAGAGGGGGTTTGTTTGAAGAACTTTCTCTCTGCTTCTGCCTCCCCCTCCCTCTTATAAATGCAGCAATATTTTTTTATTTTTTATTTAACCCCTTCAATACAGGGCCTTTATACCCACCTCCATACCGGGCCTATTCTGGCACTTCTCTCCTACATGTACAAATCATCGTTCTTTTGCTAGAAAATGACTCAGAACCCCCAAATGTTATATATTTTTTTTTAGCTGACACCCTAGGGAATAAAATGGCGGTCATTGCAACTTTTTATCTTGCACGGTATTTGCACAATAATTTTTCAAACGCCTTTTTAAAAAAAAAAATGGTTTCATGAATTAAAAACATAACAAAACAGTAAAGTTAGCCCAATTTTTTTGTAAAATATGAAAGATGATGTTACGTCGAGTAAATAGATACCTAACATGTCATGCTTTAAAATTGCGCACACTCATGGAATGGCGCTAAACTTCGTTACTTAAAAATCTCCATAGGCGACGCTTTGAATTTTTTTTACATATTACCAGTTTAGAGTTACAGAGGAGGTCTAGTGCTAGAATTGTTCAACATGCTCTAACGCACACGGCGATACCTCACATATGTGGTTTGAACGGCGTTTACATACGTGGTCGGGACTTACGTGTGCGTTCGCTTCTGAGCGGGAGCTACCGGGGAGAGGGGGCATTTAAAAAAAAATTATTATCATTTTTTTTTTTTTTTTTTTAATTTAAAAAAATAAATACAAATTTGATCACTTTTATTCCTATTACAAGGAATGTAAACATCCCTTGTAATAGGAATAGTGTGTGACAGGTCCTCTTTATGAAGAGATGCGGGGTCAATAAGACCCCACATCTCTTCTCCAGACTGGAAAGCATGAGATCATGAAAAAAATTCACTGATCTCATGCTTAATAGCCACAATTGCCTTTCACTCTCATGTTAAGCTGCATCGCTTGTGTATATTCCTACAGCAGCTGTAGTTTATTTCACTTGTTGATTCTTGGCGCAGTGGTGATAGAGGTTACCCAGGGTGTTTGTATCCTATATCAATCATATATTTACAGTATAGTATAGCCTGCTAATTGAAATGTTAAATGGCATTTTACCCATTGCACGTACCACCCAGCGTTGCCAACCTACCAGATTGAAATTTACTGACACTACATCCAAAATTTACTGGCACTGGCAAGTATTTACTGGCATTTCCAAAAGTTAAAAAATTACAGTTTTAAGTGTAAATTAGAACATTTAGGCTACAAACCAATACAATATGCATATAGCAATAGGGTTTAAGGTAGATAATAAGGCAAAAAACATATTTCTTATTTTATCTTTGTTACAGTAAATAAGTAGCTCAGGGACAGGACTCAGGAGGGAAAGAAATTAGAATGGCGGCACATACACAATATATTGACTCTCACAGTGACACTGTATGCAGCAGCCCAGATGATGATGAGACCTCATGGACACAACATGTCCCCTCCTGACTCACAGTGACAGTCTCTCTCCAAGCCTAGTGGTCCTTCCAGTCCACTCCAGTCTAAACAGCACTGTCGGTCCCGCACCCAGCCTGCCTTGCTCCCATATCGCAGACCCGCACATGAGGCTCTGGCCACTCTGCTTGGCTCCATTGCACCCTGACATAACGCGACATGCTCGGGTACTGCCTCCGCCAGAGCTGCCTGATCACACTGTAGCAGGCACTTGGATGGTCCCAGCCGGCTCTGGACCAAGCCGAGTGTCACAGCCTTATTTTTTACTGGCAACCTTTTACTTTAAGGCCCTGTACACACGACCGAGAAACTTGAAGAGCAAAACACATTGTCGAGCAAATTGCCGTCGAGGAAATAGAGAACATGCTCTCTTTTTGGCTCAACGAGTTTCTCGACGGTTTTCTCGGCGAAAAAGTGTACACACGTCCGGTTTTCAAGTCAGAATACGTTTCCCTTCAAGTTTCTTGATGGATTCTGCCGAGAAAACTGGTCGTGTGTACGGGGCCTTACTGGCATTTACTGGCAGGAGAAAATTGGCTGTTTTTTACTGGCTGCCAGTAAAAATACTGACGGTTGGCCACACTGGTATCACCAGAGGGGCTGATCTGATGTTTGTGCTTGGGTAGATAGCTTGAAGTGCACGTTTTCCAAAACACTGTTCCCTTCTTCGGACATGGTGTTTTTGAAAGCTTGCACCTGAAATTAATTTAGTTAGTAACACAAAAGATACACTTTTACTTTCCTGCTACTTTGTATGCTTAACCACTTAAGGACCGCCGCATGTACATTTACGTCGGCAGAATGGCACTGACAGGCACATCAACGTATATATACGTTGGTGCCTTGGGGGGGTTCGGCAGTCCGCGCGGCTGTAGGAGCGATCCGACAAGAGGGGCGGCTATTTGTTTTTGTCCGCCCCCTCCGGATCGCTCCCAGCCAATGCGCGCGCCCGCCCGCCCTGTCACTTCCTCCTCCTGTGTAAACACAGGAAGGAGGAAGCAATGTGATTTCTCCCTCGGCGTTTTTTTCAACCACCACTGAGGAGAGATCACCACACAGTAAGTCCTGCACTAACACTACACTAAACTAACACTACACATAGTCACATTTAACCCCCCCCCCCCCGATCGCCCCCCCTCCCCCTGTCACAGTTTTACTGAATGCAGTAATCATACATGTATGATTACTGTATTTAGTGTCAGTGTGACAGGCAGTGTGACAGTCAGTTAGTGTTAGGTCCTGGGTAGCCCCCGTACCCCCCCCTAATAAAGTTTTAACCCCTTGATCACCACCCTAGTTAACCCTTTCACTCCCTATTGCCAGCATCACTAAGCGATCAATTTTCTGATCGCTGTATTAGTGTCGCTGTTCCCGCTAGGTAGCTAATTTTTTTTTTATTGCGATTTTTTTTTTTACTAAAGACATGTGGCTAAATACATTTTGACCTAAATGTTTGACTAAAATTTAGTTTATTGATTTATCTTATAACAAAAAGGAAAAAATATTGTTTTTTTTTCAAAAATGTCGCTCTATTTTTGTATATAGCGCAAAAAATAAAAATCGCAGAGGCGATCAAATACCACCAAAAGAAATCTCTATTTGTGGGACGAAAAGGACGCAAATTTTGTTTGGGAGCCACGTCGCACGACCGCGCAATTGTCTGTTAAAGCGACGCAGTGCCGAATCGCAAAAACCCCTTGGGTCATTTGGCAGCATATTGGTCCGGGTCTTAAGTGGTTAACACAGCACAACACTTAACTATTGGGTATAACATTGTGACTAGCAGAGTTTAGGAGGGTTGGTAATACCCAAAAGTGCACTTATCCATGCCCAATGCCTGTGCACTTATATTGGGTCCTGATAAACCCAATGCCTATGCCCATACTTGTCTGAAAGTTCTCCCAATTCTCCCCAGCCCTACCTCAGAGGCAATCTTCACTCTTTGGAAATCAGATGGGAAAATTAAACTTTAGAGTTAAACTTTTCTTAAGCTGTTCGCCAGTTCTGCTGAGCAGAAAAAAAATTCTGTTCCACAAGAGCTGGCAGATGTTTAATTATTCTGCGTGCATATTGTAATGATAAAATTGCTTATATACAGCTGACATGAGACAAATTATACATGTACACCCGTTCTATGGTGATGGGAAATTGATTGATTCCCTTCGAATACTTAAGCATAACAAATCCATACTGGGAGAAGGAGATTAGCCGTGCATTCAAAAGTCTGATCAGAGAAAATAGAAGTTGCTCAAGCCTGAGCTATTACAAGGAAATAAGTCATGCCATTATTTTTCTGTTCATCTCTTCCTACTGTTATACGATCACAAATTGCAGAGAGCCGATTGGTTGAGAACTCGTGGACTGAAAGTGGACCTGAATTTAGAAAGTGAAGATTTGCTCTCTTTTAGGGAACATCTAGAAACAACGTTATTCTGCAGTAGCAAGAGAAATCTACCTGGTCTTGAATTACCCCTGAAACATGGCAGTGCATTTCAAGTGCCTAGGCACTCCTGTGCCTTGAGCTTCATTGCTCTATATTTTCATTGTGAGAACATCTAAGGCACTGCTGCCTCTGGCTACTAGTGTCACCAGATTATAAGTAAGATTCGGTGCTGCCACTACTGTGTTATTCACTGTTCTCCTTACTGGAAGAAAGCTGTAACTGAAGACCTGTGGTACAAGGATCCCCCTGCTTCCACCATATTCATTATGTAGGTCTGTGCTTTCTGCACCCATCCTGTTGCTTCTTAATCATTACCCTACTAGTCATCAAATCACCAGTCATTAGGGGGGACGTCTGACACAAGGAAGCAAAGCTCTTCTCCTTACGAACATGGCCACACCAACAAAGAGACATAGAATGGAACAAGATATGGTAAATCAAAAATGGGGAAAAGATCAGCTGCAATAAGCCCACAGACAACACCGGTGACTAGTCCTTTGTCTTCTGCTTGCCTTGCCGCTGAAAAACCTGAAGCCAATGCCAAATGTACAAATTCATCATGAATGTAGCGCTACTCCCGAAGGAGCCGCTGTAATTCAACCGGATCTTTCCTAGGAATAGTGCAGGGGCAGACAGGCATACAGAAAAATGTCACTTGTTGTGGGTCAATAATGAGTCTATGTTTCATCTTGTTGTTGTTTTTTATGTCTGAAGAACATGGGATAGAGGAGGGGGATTATGGAATACTTCAGATTCTCTGCTTGTTGGTATGAGGTCACTTTGCTCAGTCTCTGTGTGTAGTGTGTGCAGATTCAAGTACAGAGAGTAACTAAATCCCTTCTTTGGAAGCTATCCCAGGCAGGAATTTTGTATGCTTATCCACCCAAAGGAATGCAGCATACAGTCACTAAAACCCGGGGACTTAGGTCAGTACTCACAACGTCACAGGGTCCCCAGATGCCTCCTTCCAGTATCCACTGGACACTCTTTAGAAAATCCTACAGACCAGGTTCCCAAGAGGGGAATCCCTTGACAGGCTCTAAAAAGGGATCCTAAGAAATAGGCTGCCCAGCTCTGCCACAGCTGGGATCTCGGTGAATGACTAGCTGCTGCAAGGGAGGTAGCCATTCCCCACCCAGAAGTATGGCTTCCCTCCAACAATGAGAGTAAGAAGGACCCCTGCTGTTCTAACTCCCATGCCGTGTACACACGATCACTTTTCGGCATGAAAAAAAAACGTTGTTTTTCAGCATGTAGAAATAACAAAGTTTTTCCAACTTCATCATTAAAAACAATGTTGCCCACACACCATCTTTTAAAAAAAATGATGACCAAACCGCGGTGACGTACAACACGTACGACGGCACTCTAAAGGGGAAGTTCCATTCAAGCTCCCGTCTCATAACTTGCTTCTGAGCATGCGTGGGTTTAAAACGTCATTTTTAAGGCCTTTTTTTGCCCACACACGATCATTTTTTACAACCCAAAAAACAATTTTTTTAAAATGACGTTAAAAAATGCAGCATGCTCCAATAATTTTTTTTTGTTGTTTTTCAGAAGATGAAAAACGATGTGAAGACCACACACGATCATTTTAAATGACGTTTTTAAAAAAAAAATGTTTTTTTTCATGCCGAAAAATGATCGTGTGTACGCGGAATCAGACTATTTATATACCTCTCAAGCCATCTTCTGGGTACACCCACACAGGAATTGGATGGAGCACAATAAATATTCAGGCTGAGACTTAACGTGTTCCACCCTCTATGTCTCAGAAGCCTCTGGTAGACAGGGGAAAGCAATCTGTGAGACCCAGATCAACCAAAAGCAATCAACTGCTCCACTAACTACAGAAGAGTTAAAAATAACTAAATGTGTCTAGGAGGCTGCTACATGAAATATATTTTCCTGGTTTCTTGTCCACGGACAACGTATTGTATAAGCTCAACATCTGCCTAAATCTTTATGTCTTTACCGCTGATGTAAGAAATACTCCATTAACCTCTAATGCCCTGTACACACGATCGGTCAAACCGATGAGAACGGTCTGATGGATTTTTCCATCAGTTAACCGATGAAGCTGACTGATGGTCAGTCGTGCCTACACACCATCGGTTAAAAAAACGATTGTGTCAGAACGCGGTCACGTAAAACACTACGACATGCTGAGAAAAATGAAGTTCAATGCTTCCGAGCATGCGTCGACTTAGGTATCCATTGGTTAATTTTAAAACAAGATTGAATTTTTTTAACCGATGGATAAATAACCGATGGAGCCCACACACGATCAGTTTGGTCCGATGAAAACGGTCTATCAGACTGGTTTGACCGATCGTGTGTACGCGGGATAAGGTGAACTAAGTCCAGGCAGGCTTCAAACATAGACCTCATTCTCTACTCACAAAATGATGTTTCATTATAAATCTTTTGGAAATCTATGAAAGAAATATAAAATGTTATAAAAACATTACATACATTGAACAGAATGAGATGTCCAAGTGCTAAGCTTGTTAAATATCCCATTTCAAAGCCATTGTGGCTATAACAGCCTGTAGTCTTCTGGGAAAACCTTCCACAAGTCTATGGGGTAAATCGATGGGCATTTGTACCCATTTAGCCAAAAGAACATTTGTGAGGTCAGGTGCTGATGTTGGATGAGAAGATGTGGCCCACATCCTGCTTTTCTATTTATCCCAAGGTTGTTAAGTTGGGTTGGGGTCAGGACTCTGTGAAGGTCAGGAAACCAGTCAAACCATGTCTTTATGAAGCTGACTTTTTGTACAGGATACAATGCTAGAACAGAGAAGGACCTTTCTCGAACTGTTGCCACAAAGTTGGAGGCACATAATTGTGGAAAAAGTCTTTGTACTGTATGTCTTTGTATTGGTGCTGCTATGTGTGCAGGTCTATGATGATTCATCTGAGCTGGTCACATTCAATCATTAGGGCACAATGCTTGAACAGGAAAGGGCCTTCCCTAACTGTCGCCACAAGGTTGGAGGCACATAATTATTTAAGATGTCTTTGTATTGTATGTCTTTGTGCTACTGCTACTATGTGTGTAGATGTATCACGATTCATCTGACCTAGTCACATTCAATCACTTAAGAGATGAATGTGCTACCAATGACGGCATATTGAACACAAATAATGCACTCAATAATTTAGAGCCCTGAATAAGATAGCATACTAAAACCTTGAAATATGTTAGCTTAGATTACAACAAATAATAATAAAAAAAAGCATCTTTGAATACAAACCATTTTTCCCATGTAGCAACCTCCTAGTGTAAAATGCTAGGCAATTTTCGTTTTTGCCACTTTCTGCGGTGAAGGGAGCAGTGATTGTTTGCTCTGGTCTGTTCAGGGTTTCACAGGGTGAGAATTTGACTGCTTCCCCCTGTTTTTGGAAGAAGTTTCCAGGAATGTGGACCTGGGAGAGTCAGATGACCAGCTTAAATATGTATCATGCCCTAGCCCAGTGGTTCTCAACCTGGGGTCGGGACCCCCTCGGGGGTCAAATGATGATTTGCCAGGGGTCAGGAAAAAAAGGGAGAGCAAGAAAGACAGTTATAGAGGGAGGGATGGGGGAAAAAACAAGGAATTAGGATAGAGAGAGATGAAAGGAAAGAAAGTTGAACAAAGAAAGAGAGGTACATCCTAAAATGTACTATAAGGGGTTTTAATACTGTACGAGTGGAAAGCACTCAGGGAGCGCTAAATGTCCGCGGATTAGAGGCGCAAATTACTTGTCTTGCCTTGGGTGCTTTCAATCCACGCTATGAAAATAATTTTACTGTTAGGGGTCCCCACAACTTGGGAAATGTTATCAAGGGGTCACAGCACTAGAAGGTTGAGAACCACTGCCCTAGCCCAGGGGTAGGCAACCTTGGCCCTCCAGCTGTGGTAAAACTACAAGTCCCATGAGACATTGCAAGACCCTGACAATCAGACATGACTCCTAGAGGCAGAGGCATGATGGGATTTGTGTTTTCACCACAGCTGGAGAGCTGAGGTTGCCTACCCCTGCCCTAGCCAATACCTAGAGGGGAGTGTCCAGAAGGTGGCTGGAGCTCTGAAAAGTTTGTTGTTTCCTCCTCAAGGAAGGTTCCAAAGCCTCTGGGGCTTCTGCACCCCTAGGCAACCTATAGACTGTGGAGGATCTCTGCTGAGGCAGAGCTGAGGACCTGTAACAACCCATAGTAGAAGCTGGCTATGGTGTGTATAGACTGGTACTTGTGGGGATGGGCAACTTCTGTACTATATTAAAAGAACCAGCTATTACAAGCAACCTTTATGGGGTCTAGTGCATTACCTAAGGTTTATTAAAGTAAAGCAAATAGCCAAATTATTACTCACAAATGAAGTAATATGCATGACACTGTCTGCTGATCAATCAACGTGACAATGGATATGACCAAACAATTGGTGATGTCGGCAGGCTGACGCGTTTCGGGGATGCATTACTTGCTCAAAATATTAATTTGGCCATTTGGTTTCCTATAATAAACCTTGGGTAATGCACTTAGCATTTTCACCCCCTGTGTCTTCTTTTACAGCTCTTATGCCTTGTACACACGATTGGAATTTCCGATGGAAAAAGTCAGACGGATATCAGATATTCTGATGAATTCCGTCGGAGTTTAGATATATAACATGTTCTATTTTACACCGATGGAATTCCGATGTGATTTGGCCAGGCAAAAGCCAGATTGTGTGTACAAGGCATTAGTTGGATTCCCCTGTCTGAAGAGGGGGAGGAGATCGTATATTTATCCCGGAGTGTTTTTTTTTTAGCACTGGAGAAATCATTTTTTCTATGGCATGTAACATTTTAAGACAATGAAAGAGCTGTGGGACCATCCAAAACATTTCCAAACACAATTCTGACTTTGAATGAATGAATGAAAACTTATATAGCGCAGCACATGCGAAGTAAATCGCCTCTGGGCGCTTGTTGTTCCTGTCTCCTTTGAGATCAAAAGAGATGAGTCTTAATCTTTCTCCTGAAGACCAAGTAGTTCTCCTCCAGCCGAATGCTGGCTGGTAAGGCGTTCCATAGTCTGGGACCTTGGACAGCGAATCTTCTGTCCCCTTTGGACTTGTATCTGGCTTTCGGTATCTGAAGCCGATTTTGATTGGTGGATCGTAGAATACGATTGGGATTCTGAATTTTTAATTTTTCGCATAGATAATGGGGAGCATTCCCATGGATACATCTATGCGTTAGACAGAGAGCTTTAAAGGTGATTCTGTCTTTAACTGGTAGCCAGTGAAGGGATCTCAATGAAGGCGAGATTGATTCCCATGGTTTTTTCCCAGTCACAAGTCTGGCGGCCGTATTTTGAACGACTTGAAGACGAGCGATTTGGTACTTGGGGAGTCCGAGGTAAAGGGCATTTGCATAGTCCAGTCTGGAGTTTACAATTGCTCCCACCACGACCGCTACGTCTTTCTTGGGAATGAAAGGAATGAGTCTGCGTAGTAGGCGCAGCAGATGGTGAGATCCGCTGACTACTGACCCTATTTGTGCGTTCATTGTCATGTCGGAGTCAAAGATGACCCCAAGACTTTTGACTTTGGCGCTAGGGGAGATGATTTTGCCCAGAATGGGCGGGGGGAACCACGTTGTTGCTGGTTGGTTCCTGCGCTTGGCGTGAAACAGGAGAAGTTCTGTTTTCGCTCCATTGAGTTTTAGATAACTCTTTGTCATCCAGTCCTCTATCAAAGAGAGGCATGTCTCTAGGTTGAGGTGGTGATCCTTTTTATTGCAAATGCGGAAGTACAGTTGCGTGTCGTCTGCATATGAGTGATATAGCAGTTTTTGGCTGCTGATGATTTCGAAAAGAGGACGCACATAGATGTTGAATAACATCGGCGACAGGGGAGATCCTTGAGGGACCCCGCACGATAATGTGCGTTGTTCAGAAGTAAAGGGTCCTAGCTTCACTATTTGCGATCGGTTATCCAAAAAAGAGGAGAACCAGGATAGATCGCTTTCTGCGACTTTGGCTATTTTAGCCAGCCGAGTCAATAACAGCTTATGATCTACTGTATCAAAGGCTGCGCTTAGGTCCAGCAGAACCAGAAGAGAAGATTCTCCTTCGTCTGCGGCCTCGAGAACATCGTCCCATATCTTAAGCAATGCTGTTTCCGTCCCGTGTCCGGGACGGAATCCTGATTGAAATGGGTCGAGTAGGTTGTGGGTATCTAGATGCTGTTGCAGCTGCTGTACCACTGCTTTCTCCATTACCTTGGAGAGAACATTTAGGCCTGTTATGGGGCGCCAGTTGAGTGGATCCTTCGGTTCCAGGGTGGCTTTCTTCAAAATGGGTTGAATAAAGCCCTCCTTCAGCTTAATAAAGCCCTCCCTGAAGGATTGGTTGATAAGCTGCGTGACAGGAGGTGCCAGGATGTCGGCGCATTCCTTCAGCAGTTTGGTGGGGATAATATCATTTGGCGCAGTGCTGTTGCGCAGAGTGCCGATGATATTTTTTGTGGTCTGAATGGAGATGGGTTCCAGCGTGAACTCACCTAACTGTGGTGAATTGCTGCCGGTGCTGTGTAAATGACTACGGGGGGGGCTGGGAGAGAAATTGTTTTGCTGAATGCTTTGCCGGATTGCCACAATTTTGTTAATGAAGCAATCCGATAACTCATCGCAGAATTCTTGTGTGTCCAAGTTGGGGGCTTCAAGACATCCTGGATTCATGGTCTGAGTGACCATCTTGAAGAGTTCGCGGGGGCGATTTAGGGCACCGTTGATAGCCTCAGAAAAATAGTTTTTTTGGCTTCGAAGATTTGCTTGTAGTATTTTCTTGTTATTGCTTTGTAGATGAAGAGGTTCTCATCTGAAGAGTTTCTTTTCCAGGCTGCTTCTGCCCTTCTGCGCTCTTGCTTCAGTAACGCCAGCTGGTTGTTGAACCAGCTGGAGTTATTTTTCCTGATCTGGGTCTTTCGTTTCGGCGCTATCAAGTCAGCTGACTGCAATAGTGCTGTGTTAATGGCCTCCAGTGTTTCTTCCGCTGTTAGGTGCGGCTGAATTGTGTTTATTTTATCCCCTAACGTGGCTTTGAAGAGTTCCGAGTGGAGCTTCTTCTGACATCTGGTCCAGTGTGTTGTCACTGGATTTGATGTTTTTGTTAAGGGGGGGAATTCGGAAATAATGAATTTAATTGCATGGTGATCAGTCCATGGCAATGGTTCATTTTCCAAGATTTTTATTTCCAGATCTTGTCTGAAAATAAGATCGAGCGTATGACCTGAAGCATGTGTGGGCCCACATACTAGTTGTTGAAGGCCTAATCCTTCCAGGTGGTCGATACAGGCGTCGGCAACGGGGTCTTGTGCGGAGTTGGCCCAGAGATTGAAGTCCCCGAGCAACAAAACATGTTTGCTGTTAAGGGTGTAAGTGGAGACAAACTCTGTTAATGATGATAGCAGCTGCGATTTTGGGCCAGGAGGCCTATAGCAGAGAAGAATGTGGACGGTCTCCATGGAATTTGTTTGCAATTGCAGAGTAAGGGTTTCCATGAATGGAAGAGGGTTTTGAAGGGCTGGTTTAGTGACCGCAAGGTGCGTCTTATGGATCACCGCCAGTCCTCCTCCTCTTTGCCCTATTCTGTTTTCCGTTATAATACGGTAGTTTTCTGGCACCAGTTCTCCTAGAATGGTGTTACAGTCGGCTGTAAGCCAGCTCTCTGTAATAAAGAGGCAATCTAGATCGTGTTGTAGAATGAGGTCCCGGATTTCCAGTCGGTGTTTTACTGCCGATCTTGTATTGATCAAAGCACAAGATATGTGCTTAGGTTGGGGTGAATGGCTGAAATGCCTGACGGCCGGTCGTTGATCGACTATCCATATTCGCTCAATTTTTAGGGCTTTTTTGGTGATGGCTGGTAGTATTGCGGCGGATTGCCTCAAACTCCAAATGGATTCTGCAGAATATTGCTGATATGCCATGGTCGCCAAGCACCGGGAGGGGGGGGGGAGGGTGGGAGTTTCCGGGGCGATGGGGAGAGGAATTGGCTGATTCCTCTCTCCTGGCTTGGTCCAGAGGAAGGCAAAAAAAACCCTAGCGGTGCTGGGCCAATGTGCTCCGGTGGGGTAAAAAAATTCCTTCCTGACCCCTGTGAAAGGCGATCGGATGAGCCCTGGATCAAGCTTCTGTTGTGTTGATATGAGCAGTGGCTGGGGGTGAGGGGTGTGCTTATTGCTTGGTATAGCAGGAGAGCTGCCTGATCAGGCAGCAGGATGCAGCCTGGAGCAGACAGCTCGAACGGATGGAGGTACAGTGGGGCACAAAAGGTAAGCCAGGGAAAGAGTGGCTGGCCTATTAGGGAAGGGGGGATTCCTGGAGGATTTGGGGGGATTACAGGGAGTGGGGGGCGCCGCGCCGGTAGGCCCGGGTGAAGCCGCGGTCTTTCCTAGATCGCGGCCCCGCAAATCAGTGCAGGCCGGCGCAGGTGTCCAAAAAGAATGCCCTAGGAAGGCGGAATTGCGGCTGGAGGGTAGTAGGAGGGTGTCTCAGCTGGCGGTATGGGGGCATGGGGGGTGGAGGATAGGAGCGAAGGTGTGGGGAGCGGCCCCGCGATTCAATGCAGGCTGGCGCGGGTGTGCTAAAAAAAAATATTCAATTTTGAATCCCAGAATTGTAATTAAAACATTTTAGGATGGCCCAATGTGTAATCTCAGAATTCTGACTTTAAAACTCAGAATTCTGATCCTTGAAACCGGCTGCCATTTCTAGGGGACTCCACGCACGCCAATTTCTCTACTTTCTAATCTGTACTTTTACTTTGCTATGAATAGAGGTTGTTGATTCCATCTTCACCTGAGATAGTGTGTTACAAATATTCCTCTTGGATACCGTTTAATTCACTGGCATTCGGTAATAATTTCTATGTGCCAATTTCTTTCTTTAATCAAGATTTCTGATGCGTGGATGACTTCCTTCTCCCAATATTAGACTTTTACGCTCAAATTTCCAAAGGGAATTAATCAATTTTCTGTCTTGATTCAAACGGTGCACATGTGTAATTTTCTCATGTCAGGTGTGTCTAAGCAGTTATATCATGTATGCAAATTGAATAATTTAAGATCAGCCAGCTTCTATGAAATATAAAAAGTTTTTTTGTTCAGCAAAACGTGTGTGCCTAATTCCCTGTGAACGCAAAGCCATGAATAGCAACACAAAGTAAATGTAATGAAAAAACAACAAGTAATGAAGTAGATTTATTAAAGTGTTACTAAACCCACAACAGTAAAATCAGTCTGTATATGCAGTAAAGCATGGGTTTCCAAACTTTCTAAACAATGGGCTGGTTTACTGTTCTTCAGACTTTAGGAGGGCCGGACTGTGACCATCAAGTGTACAAAATGTCACGTCATCAGTGGGAGTATACAATCCCCCATCATTGGTGTCAGTGGGAGGAATTGTGCCCCATCATTGGCATCATTGGGCCCCATTGTTCTCGTCATTGGTAGGAATTGTGCCCCATCATTGGTGCCGTTGGGAGGAATTGTGCCCTTTCATGGTGTCTGTGAATAAAATTGCACCCCAAAGGCCGGATAAAAGCAAGCAAAGGGCCACATCTGGCTCCCGGGCCACAGTTTGGAGACCACTGCAGTAAAGCATGCTTTTTATACTCACTGTGAAACCTAATGGGTTAATCCTCTGCATTGTAAAAAAAGGCAGTTTGATCCAGTCTTCTCTGATCTTTAGTGTCTCCAACTCATCTTCAAATATTGTTGAGGGAAGGGGATGATGTGAATTACAGGCAGGCTACACATGCTCAGTTTGGTGTGTATTGCTAAAGAGTGTTTTTTTTTTCCTTGGGAGGGTGCATGTGATCAGCACAGGGCCAATCAGCACTGTCCAGACAGAGGGTCAGGGGTCCTGCAGCCTCTAGAGAATGAAAAAAAATCTTCCTACAAGCTTTAACCACACACTGATAGAAGTCACAAGACTGCTCTAACTGCTGATGAGAAAGGGTATTTAGCAGTTTATATTTACTAAAACAATTGCATTTCCATGTCCTGTGTATTGTGGGAGACCAGATATAGTGAATGCAGGGTCTTGGTTTTAGTAACACTTTAAAGCTGATGTACACCCAATTACTAAAATGTCATACATGCGTTAAAGCTCAATTCCAGGTATGATTTTTATTGAATAGTTAAGTATACATATTTCCATACCTGGGGGACCACTGTGAAAGTGGAGAAGCACTGTAGTAGTTACCTCTACCACAGTGACCGTCACTGTCATCCTGTGCCCTTAGACATACAGCTTCACTTTACAAAGAACACCCAATCACATGCAAGGGAAATAAGAAACAGCATGTTTGCTTGCACATGATTGGATGATGGAAGTCAGCAGAGCTTCTGCTCATTTACTAAGCTTTGGAGCAACGGAACTTGCAGAGGGCAACTGCACTTTCAAAAGTGTACAATCTATTTGCCTTAGTAAATCAACCCCGTAGTGAACAAAGGAGACTGCTCACTCGATACAGTTGCCATTCACAGAAATGCCATTGAAGATCCTAAAACCAGCAGCTAGCACAATTTTGTTGGCGATAATATAGTGATGGTGCAGCGCTGAAACTAAATAAAGTCCATAAACTTATTAGAGAGTTTGTAGATGTTCAGGAAGGTGTTCCTATACTGTAAATCGGTAGTGCAAGAAGATTATCACCAACACCAGATAACACTGACTCTTATCCTCAGGTAGAGATACAAAGGCAATGAATATCATTCAATGGCAATCTCATCAGTCCTCCGCTTCAGGGGTATCACCTTCACCACAGCAAAATTTCATGGACACAGATCAATAAGTAATGAATGCCGATATAAGTATAAACTCCACCAGCATCCCTCACGGATATCATCTGATGCCCCCACCACAGCAACGATACTCTCAAAGAAACATAGATAAAACACTCCTCATAGCGCAGACATCCCCGTAAAAAGGTTTATTACAATAAGAGGAATATAAGTCATAGTCTCATGGTAAAAACAGCAAGTGTAGAAACGATCCAGCTTTTCAAGATGGCCGCTGCTTCCCAGCACGTAATCATTCCAGCTCCTCCCTACGTGTTTTGTCATCAGATGACGTCGTCAGGGGCGCTCCCATTGTTTATGGGGCCAACATTGTACTATGCTGCACCAAAAGAAGCACCTGCGCCTTTTTAAAAATCAAACTGCACCATGTTGCATTGATGTTAACTATTAAATATTAACTAAATATTAACCGATAACTCTGTCATCATTCAAATCCTTCCTGTCAAAGGGTCTCACATTTGTGTGTTTGCATTGTCACCCTCCCTGTCACATGGGCTTCTGGGGATGAGGAGTACCTCAGTTTGCATTCTATTTCTGCTCTTTATTGCTAGGGGTCACATGCTCTCCCATACCTGGAAGTAACAGGTATGTCACTTCCCAGCACTTCCCTTTACTGGCCATTCAGATGGCCAAAGCGTGCAAATCTGGAAGGAAGAACAGGTGAAGATTGATCCGCTTTACAGGTATGCCAGTCATAATGTGCTAATATGCGGTACTATCGCTTTAAAGTGGCAGAAGTTTTTATTTTGCATTCTGTGTATTAAGATAAAAAACCTTCTGTGTGCAGCAGCCCCCCTCATACTTACCTGAGCCCAATCCTAAGCCAGCAATGTACCACAAGGCTGTCCCTCCTCATTGGCTAAGACAGCAGTGGGTGCCATTGGATCCCACTGCTGTCAATCAAAGTCAGTAAGCCATTGAGGAGAGAGAGGGGGTGGGGCCGAGCCAAAGCTCTGTGTCTAAATGGACACACAGAGCAGCGGTTCGGCTTGGGTGCCCCATAGCAAGCTGTTTGCTGTGGGGGCACTCAGCAGAAGGGAGGGGCCAGGAGTGCTGGAAAAGGACCAGAGAAGCGGAGGATTTTTAAAAAACAAAACAAAAAAAATAGATTTTAATATCACTTTAACGGGAGGGCGGCCCAGGTGAGAAAAATCATGTACCTGTATTTGATTTTGTGCACATGGTTCAGGGGGCGGGTGCACCACTCCCACTGTGATTGGACACAGCTGGAGACAATCAGCGGGTCTGGCGGCCGCGATGGCCGCCGTGCCCTGCCGATTGTTTATAGGAGAGACAGAGCAAAGTACACAGCTGATCTGTTAGGGAAGAAAAGCTAAGCTGAATCACAATCTCTCTTTTCCTCCAGTGAATCCACTCCCCCCACATGTAACCTCTTGATCGCCCCCTAGTGTTAACCCCTTCCCTGCCAGTGTCATTTATACTGGGATCAGTATTTTTTTTTTAACACTGACCATTGTATTGGTGTCAGTGGCCCGCAAAAAAAGTGTCACTTAGAGTCTAATTTGTCCGCCGCAATGTCGCAGTCCCACTAAAAATCACAGATCGCTGCCATTACCAATAAAAAAATAGTCCCTAAATCTATCCCATAGTTTGTAGATGCTATAACTTTTGCGCAAACCAATCAATATACGCTTATTGGGATTTTGTTTACCAAACATTTGTAGCAGAATACATATTGGCCTAAATTGATAAAGAAATTATTTTTTTTTTTGGGGGGGGGGGGTATTTTTTTTATAACAGAAAGTAAAAATATATTTATTTGTTTTCAAAATTGTCTGTATTTTTTTGCTTATAATGCAAAAAATAAAAACTGCAGAGGAGATCAAATACCTCCAAAAAAAAGCTCTATTTGTGGGAAAAAAGTACAGTTGAAGCGACACAGTTGCCGTATGGAAAAAAATGGCCTGGTCAGGAAGGGGCTAAAACCTTCCTGGGCTGAAGTGGTTAAAGGACATTATATTTCTTGCTCTTGGGTTTTGAAAACCTCTACACATAAACTCTACATCAGTTGATTTCTACACAGTGTGGTTGATTTACTAAAACTGGAGAGAGAGAAACCTGGTGCAGTTGTACATGGTAGCTAATCAGCTTCTAACTTCAATCTGTTCAATTAAGCTTTGAAAAAAAAATGGAAGCTAATTGGTTTCTATACAGAGCTGCACCAGATTTTTCACTCTCCAGTCTTAGTAAATCAACCCTAGTGTAACATTTGATTATATACAGATGACCACTAGAGGGAGCAATTCAATTCTGAAACACAGCATGATCTGGAACATCAAGAATGCAAAAATGTCAGTTACATTAAAAAATGACTTTCGGGAGTTACAATGCTAAATGAGTCAGTGTGTTATCATGCAAACTCTAAGGGTTTTTTTTGTGTTTTCACCCAAGATATACACAATTTATACCCAACATTCATAATTTATCTAACCCAATCTTGTGAAAATGGGTGAAATTTAGGTGAAGATTGTGTAAATCCTGGGGGAAAGTATTGTTATATAGACCCCAAAAGGTTTATTTACTGAAGAAACCATCCTAGGCTAGCAAATTGTCAGGACTTTGATGGTAACACAAAGATTTTTAAATAAAATATCACATTTTATGTGTACAAATGTTAAAAGTGATTTAATAGTTTGTTAAAAATAGAAAAGCAGTAAGTTGACCTGGATTATGCTTCAGGGAAAGACAGTGAGTGTCTTAAGAGATAAACAACCGCTATTTGATAAAATATGGAACCTACTGGTCTCGGACACCTGTAAGTCTCCTCGGCAAGATTGGATTCCTACATCAATAGACGTCCAGTCAGGATAACAGAACCCCTTCCCAGATGTCAATTTGCTATTGACCGGGCGGGAAGTGGTTCAGGGGGTGTGTTCTATGCCCAGGCCTGTCGCTACACGACACACAAAACAAACAATTGATTGGGGCCCCCGAGCTGGGCTGGGGCCCCAAACTTCCCCTTCCAGGCTGTAGCGTGGCTGAGCTCCTCTTCCTTTTTTTTTGGAGTCCTGTCAGTCCGGCCAGGTACCGCGCGTGGTACAGGAGATTCAGTTTCCTGTTCCCGGCCGCACTGAAAGGAAGTGAGCACTCAGTGTGCACTTCCTGTCAGTCCGGCGAGTGCTCACTTTCTTTCAGTCCGGACGGGAAAACAGGAAACTGAATCTCCTGTACCACGCGGTACCCAGCCCGGCCCGGGCACTATCTGATAGGGGACTGGGAACCCATAATGATAGAACATCGGACTGACAGAAGGAAGAGGAGATCAGCCACGCTGTCTCAGTCAGGCTGCAGGCATCCATTATTCAAAAGCCGTGCCTCCTCCTCAGACTGTTCCGTTATAGGCGGAACACTCATTTAGCCAGCAGAGCCTCTATTCAGTGTTCCGCCTATCACAGATGCCTTTTCATCCTCGGTCTCAGACGAGAGGACATCCGTGATAGGCGGAACACTGAACAGATGCTCTGCTGGGAAAATGCTTGTTCCGCCTATCACCAACATCCATTATTTAAAAGCCACGCCTCCTCCTCAGACTGTTCAATGATAGGCGTAACACTGAGAAAATGACTGTTCCGCCTATCACGGAACAGTCTGAGGAGGAGGCATGGCTTTTGAATAATGGATGCCCGCAGCCTGAAACCCAAACTCTGCAAACAAAATAATGTAGGGAGATCGTCGAGGCCGGCAATGGCAAAGTGAGGTTGGCAATGGCACAGTGGAGACATGTAATGGCACAGTGGAGGCATCTAATGACACAGTGGAGGTATGTAATGACACAGTGGAGGTATGTAATGACACAGTGGAGGCATGTAATGACACAGTGGAGGTATGTAATGGCACAGTGAAGGCATGTAATGACACAGAGGAGGCATGTAATGACACCGTGGAGGCAAGGTAATGACACAGTGGAGGCATGTAATGACACAGTGGAGGCATGTAATGCTACAGTGGAGGCATGTAATGACACAGTGGAGACATGTAATGACACAGTGGAGGCATGTAATGACACAGTGGAGGCATGTAATGGCACAG
Organism: Rana kukunoris; assembly: GCA_029574335.1. Classification (NCBI taxonomy): domain Eukaryota; kingdom Metazoa; phylum Chordata; class Amphibia; order Anura; family Ranidae; genus Rana; species Rana kukunoris. The sequence goes on from CM056050.1 coordinate 26,937,614, forward strand.
TGGAGGCATGTAATGGCACAGTGGAGGCATGTAATGGCACAGTGGATTCATGTAATGGCACAGTGGATTCATGTAATGACTCAGTGGAGGCATGTAATGACACAGTGGAGGTATGTAATGGCACAGTGGAGGCATGTAATGACACAGAGGAGGCATGTAATGACACCGTGGAGGCAAGGTAATGACACAGTGGAGGCATGTAATGACACAGTGGAGGCATGTAATGCTACAGTGGAGGCATGTAATGACACAGTGGAGGCATGTAATGACACAGTGGAGGCATGTAATGGCACAGTGGAGGCATGTAATGTCACAGTGGATTAATGTAATGGCAATGTGGAGGCATGTAATGGCACAGTGGAGGCATGTAATGGCACAGTGGAGGCATGTAATGTCACAGTGGATTAATGTAATGGCAATGTGGAGGCATGTAATGGCACAGTGGAGGCATGTAATGGCACAGTGGATTCATGTAATGGCACAGTGGAGGCATGTAATGGCACAGTGGAGACATGTAATGGCACAGTGGAGACATGTAATGGCACAGTGAGGCATGTAATGTAATGGCACAGTGAGATTAGAAAAAAGCTCAAAAAAAACCTGTTTCTGTCAGTGGTTGTTCCTGTCAGCGGTTGTCCTGGCTACCCCTCAGCTTCCAGACAGACTAGTAGGAAGGGGGTCGTCTTATACAGCGAGCGAGTATATCCCAAAACTCTTCCTGGAAAAATAGGGGGTCGTCTTATACGCCCAGTCGTCTTATTGCCGACAAATACGGTATATATATATATATATATATATATATATACACTGTATATACAAAGTCTACATAGGGTAATGGTATACTTATATGACTCAGCCCATGGCATCCAATGCTGTTCTTTGTTTATTCCTTGATTATTGATATATTTTATGCATTTGTAAAGTACATTTAGCATCTCCTGTTCTCTGATATTTCCTATGATCTCATTTCTGAGAATAAATACCATCGGCATCACGAACATTTGACAGGCGCATGCATTTCTATATGATTCACTTTTTGTAAAGAACTCAGTAATCCCTTTTAGATCCGCCATCCCTCAGATTCTCCCACCTCGTTCTTCCTGCCACGTTTCCAATTAAAGTTTGTGAAAACCTTAACGATGAGTGTTTTCTTATATCTGTTTAATAAGTGAAAAAATATGTGCAAAAATATGTTGATATTTCCAGAAATCTTGTGAGCTGATAACTTCCTAAGCAATGGAATCCCAATGTTTTTAGAAAGTGTTTTAAGACTACAGAACAAATTCCCTTTATGCTATAGAGAAGAGGGGAGGGGGAGTAGTCCTAACACATGTTCTGTCCTAGGGTGGCAACGTTGACCCTCTGGAAATATAGCATACCGTATATACTCGAGTATAAGCCGAGTTTTCAGCAAATTTTTTTGTGCTGAAAATGCCCCCGTTGGCTTACTCGAGTCACATGTACCCCCACTTTTCCTCTACAAGTGTGCAAAGTTTGTTGTCCGGGGGATCTCATGTTAAACGTCAGTCTAGTCATGGACACAGTGAGCATACCTCCCAACTTTTTGAGATGGGAATGAGGGACACCTTGTTGAGCGGGGGGGGGGGGGGGTTCCGTGGATCTGAGTTGTTGAGCGGGGGGGTTCCGCAGATCGGAGTTGTTGAGCGGGCGGGGGGTTTGCAGATGATCAAAGGCTTAGCAGGGGGGTTTTGCGGATCGGAGTTGTTGAGGGGGGGTTTCGCGGATCGGAGTTGCTGAGTGGGGGGGGTTTGGCGGATCAAAGTTCTTGAGCGCAGGGGGGTCCGCGGATCTGAGTTGCTGAGCCGGGGCCATTTACCGTGAATCGCGGGGGGGGGGGCAAAATCGCGGGACTCGATGTGGTAAAATTAGGTGCCTCGGCTTATATTCAGGTCAGCTTATACTCGAGTATATATGGTAGCTCCCAACTGTCCCTAATTTCGAAGGACAGTTGGAAGCATTGTCCCTCTTTCCCCATCCTTTTGGTCTGGTCTATATAGATGTAAATAAAATGCACTTTTTATCTTTCAAAAAGTGTTTCCCAGTGCTAAACCTTTCATCCAATTTCTAAATTGCTGCATTTGTGAATTTTAAAAGCTAATATAAAGGAATAATAGTGGTTAAAAAAAGCTCTTAGGAGAATTAACCAAAAAAGGTTAATTAAAGTCATAAGGGGGTGTGGCCGGGTGTGTGACAGGGGGCGTGTCCTATGCCTACATACGTTTGCTAGTAGGTGTCCCTCATTCCCATCTCAAAATGTTGGGAGGTATGTATATAGTATAGTGAGTGAGCTCTGTCACTTTTGAACAAGAGGTGTGTAATTGACAGAATTGGCAGGTAAAAAATACTGTAAAAGAAAAAGAAAAAAACCGGACTGCAGGAGGAATCAGCGGTGCGGCAAGGGGCCCCTGGCCAGCTCGGGGCCCCTGGCCAGCTCGAGGCCCCAGGCAATTGCTTGGTTTGCCTGTCAGGTTCCAACGGGCCTGCACCCAACACGTGTGTAGCGGGGGCAATTTTTGCTATTAAGAATGCTCAGATGGAAGTGGTAGAATTAATAGTCTTATAATGTAAATAAGCGTCTGATGCCATCTACTGGCGAAGAAATGGAACGACGTGTTCAAGACTTGTTTTTCCAGAACATCCAGAAGGGATATGAATAATTACCCAGGAACACTCAGGGCTGCAAGGCATGCTGGGAAGATATAAAAGACCTTGTGGTGGCCATTTTTAGCTCTCTGCCTCGGGACCCACACCCTGGAGGAACTCTTTCACAGTGTGTTTGGTGGAGTTCTGGCCTACCTCGTGCGGAGGCAAGCCATCGGTATCCAGGCAAGTGTCGGAGGGTTCCCGATCGTCTCTGGAAGTGGGAACTGGACAACCGGACGAGTGCAGAGACCAGGCGGAGGCCGTGTGTGGCGAAAGCATCCAGTCATCTGGGCATCGTGTGGTGAGAGGGCTCGGGCCCAAAGCTTTGTACTGTTTACACACTCACACACTTAGACTGCCGGGGTAGTGTTGCTGGGACCGTTAGTTCCACGCTGCCAGTGTGTTTCTCTAAGCCACATGTGCCAGGACCTGAAAGCCTTAATCAACTGCTTGATGGCCGGCCATTGAAGATTGTGTATTAACTAGGAAAGAGTGCGCAGTCACCCTCCACGTTTAATCTACAGTCCCTGTTTGCATTAAACTACTATTAAAATACCTGTGGATTACAAATTGGGTTCACATTGCTAGCGAAGAAAGAAGATCAAGGACTAATACTACTACATTTTATTGGCAAGGCCTTGCAGCGCTGTTACTGTTAGACAGATACTGTCATAGGGAAGTTACTGAGTGATTACCCGCTACGGTTGTGTTTTATTCTGTTGGGTGTTGCGTAGCACATACTGTGTGGTTGTTTACTGGAAGTGTACTGGAAGTGGGAAGGCGCGCAGCTTGAAGTAAGGCCTGCGCGCTAGTCCCACTTGGAGACACCAAAATACCTGCGGCCGCAGAGGGGGTGTAAAGAAATTGTTACTCACAGTCTTTCGCAATACTGAATGTGCATCACTTACGTTCTGATTGTGTATTACAACAACTGCTTTAGTAAAGTCAACGATTATTTAAGTTTAACTTGTGTCTTAACGGTTCCTTTGTTGCTCATAAACCATTGTGTCAGTTTGCACCACAGCTGTGTCAAGGGGAGTGAGACCAAGAATACTGGGGGGTAATAAAGCAGAGTGCAGGCCCAAAACAATCAGCCGCTCCTTCGGGGGTAAGCGCTACACGTGTAAGGACTGTAAGCTACAATATATGTAATTGTTGTTTCTAGGTTTAGATAGGGTTGCTACATTTTTTTTTCAGGTCAAACCTGAACACTTTAGTGGAGCACAGCAATTTATTTTTAATAGTATAGGCCAGGTGTGGCCAACCAGTGGCCCGGGGGCCACATGTGGCCCGCGGAGCCCTCTGATGTGGCCGACGACCTCCTGCTCTGAAATGGTGGGTTGGCAAGCCCAGATCGCAGGTTGCCGACCCGCCATACCACAGCATCAGTGTTGTGAATGAAGCTGGTGGTAGAGGAAGAAAGCGGCTACGGAACAGAGCGCCATAAGCCGATGCCTTCTGTACAGTGCTGGCTTTTGCCACAACCGGAGTCTATGGCAAATTTCAGCTAACCCCCAGGATAGACACATGTGCCCTACACTGCACCCATGGTGTGAGTAAACCGCAGCACATCACTGTGAAAGAAGTCTTAGGCCCTTTTCACACAATCAGCCCGACCAAATGAGACCCTCGATTCACCTCTATAGAGCGACAGATGTCCGTTTACGCCCGCCTACCTTCAATCTGTAAAACAGAACAGGAAATTCGTCCCCTTCCATCTGAGCAGATCTGAAAGCCTATAGAGTAGCTGTGACCTGTCATCCGTCCGCTTTGCTCATTGTGGCCCGCGACCGGTTACCAAGTTGCTTAAGTGGCCCTCGCTATTCAAAAGGCACCCCTGGTATAAGCTATACATATATGTTGTTATTAATAAAACTTCCAATTATATGAAGTTAATAACAAGAGTCCCCCTTTACATCAGAGTCCACAGAGTTCCCCTTTTACATTTGAACTTGCAGAGTTCCCTTACATTGTAAGGGGGGACTCTGCAGACTCTGATGTAAGGGAGAACTCTGGGGCCTCTAACATATGGGATGCTCTGGTAACCCTGATATAAGAGGGAGCACTGAGAACTCTGATGTACGTAGAAGACTCTGATGTAAGGGGGAACACTGTGGCCTCTGGTGTAAAGGGGAACTCTGATGTAAGGGGTTCTCTGAAAACCCTGGTTTGCCTTAGTGTACGCACTTAGAGGCAAGAGAAAGAAGGGGGAGATTTGAGTCACAGACAGAAATGGATGCTGTGTTCACTCACCCCTTGGCAGTCAGCACCTCTCATCTAGATGTATCTGAGGACGCTGGACTTCAAATTTCCAGCCCCAACTTTCCCTTTCTGAGGTACAGTGTCAAGGATTGGAGCGTGGACAGACACAAAGCGGTAGGGTTTTTTTTTTTGGGGGGGGGGGGTTTATTAGTGCTGCCTTTGGGTAGTGTGAAAGAGTGTAACAGAAACAACTGCAGTCAGCAGCACTGCTGGGAAGCCATAGTCCAGTTTCCATACTGCCTGAAACCCGGACTCATGATTCCAAGCCCAAACTGTCTGGGTGAATCCTGAACAGGCGGCAACCCTAGATTTAGATAAGATCAAATAGTACCACAGTACCACTTAAAAAGTAGCGCATGCACTACTAGTTGTGTGATCCAGTGTGACTTCATCCCATTCAAATGAATGGGCTGAAAATCGCAACACAATGAATTGCACAGGATCCCTACAGGAGCACGGGTCCCATTCCTGTGCAATTCAGGTGTAAACTGACCTTAAAGGAGTTGTAAAGAAAACGCCCCCCACCGAGCCCCCGTTATACTCACCTGACCCCTCGAAAGTCCCGCGCGGTCCCGAGATCCTCTTCACCGCTCAGCCTGGCCGCTGATTGGCTAGAGCGGATGGATTGAGAGCAGTGCAGCCATTGGCTGGCGCTGCTGTCAATCACATCCAGTGACGCCGCGCGCCAAGGGGCGCGGCCGAGTGATACAGTGAGCGGTTATGGCTGCTCGCTGTATCACGGGAGCGTGTGCGGTATCGCAAAAAATGGCCTGGTCATTGAGCAGCCAAATCTTCCGGGGCTGAAGTGGTTAATGAACGCATTGCACAGACTCCATACATTCACATGTATCCTGGTTTATTGGTGGAATATACGCCAGGCTTGTCTGACTGCCAGAAATCAGACGCAGAATTAATTGGATTTTATCGCCTGTAGTGAACTCGGTGGCTGAAGATTAAACCCCTCTTTCTAAACCAAGTGACACGGCGCTGTCACACATGAAAGGTGCGCTGCAGACGGGAAAGGTTATGTCGATATTATTCCATATTAAATCAATTCTTTATGAACACGAGTAGATCAAGACCGATGACCTTATTCATTACGGCGTCTGTGGACTTAGAGCGGACAGGAAAATGTATTTTATCCTCTGCACATGAATTATAGTGCAAACCTTCTCCAAGCCACATAAAAAAAATACCTTCTTACTGTACTGTAGCACACCCACAGACATATAAATTGTATAAATAAATAAATATATATATATATATATATATATATATATATACCAGTGGCGGCCAGTCCATAGAGGCCACACGGGTGCCGCCCCCCCCATCCATTGTGCGGCCCCCTTATCTACATATCAGGGTGCCAGACTATGGATTCCAATGCAGGGGTGTTTTTTTTTTTTGAAGCGTGAGGCTCTAATAGGCTTCAATAAAGGGTGGGCTCGGAGCACATAGCCCACCCAGTCGTGTGATGATAGCCAATACATTTTTGCTATTTTCACACTAAAATTCCCCCCCCCCAAACAGGAGGCAGGTCGTGAGACCTGTTTCTCAATTGGCCAAAGCGCCAGGCGATCCTATTCAATCAGGGCTGATCCTAGGCAGGTGCATGGGGTGCAGTGCACCCAGGTGCCACAGAGGTGGGGGCACTGAAGCGCCAGAGTGCTCCCTTGCCTCCTCCTCTCCTTTTCATGTCCAGAGGCTGCTCTCTACGTCGGTCACCACCGATGCCACTTTGTTTCCATAGAAGCATTTGTAAAGGGAAGGAGTTGGTAAGATGACCACGCCCATGTGGGGGGGGGGGGCACCAGAAATATTTCTGCACCCAGGCTGCACCCAGGCTTCTGTGACCCTAGGATCGGCCCTGTATTGAATGTCTAGCACTTAGGCAGAAGGGGAGACACATGGCAGAGGGAATCGCCGGAGCCGCTGTATGCACACCCCCCTGCCACCCACAAGGACCGTGCCTTGAGAACACCACAGCCCACCACCTAGATTGGGTAAGTGACGGACCGCCTAAAGGGGTGTTGTTTGCCGCCCCCCCAAAAAAAATCCGCCAGCTGCCACTGATATATAACAAGGCCAGTATGGTGGCCTGAGTTTATGGGAGGAGCCCGGAGGGTATTTAAGCAGCCCACTTACACATGCTCTTTGTCGGTTCAGTGTGCAGTACTACACGTCACTGGGCCGACTCTTCCCAGCTCACCTCAGGTCCGTGAGTCTGCGCATTCAATCGCATTCGACACCCTCCCGCCCTTCCCTTTTTCAGGGCACTTCTCAGCATATCCTTCTTCAATTAACTACCCATTACTTACTTTGGGTATGCCCCCTTTTCTTAGCATACTGACCAGACCACCAAGGCACACTTCAGGTCTATTTATGTTGTAAGTCTTGTCACGTGTTTATGTGATCCACATCACTCTCGGTCAGAGGGCCACGACCATAAATATATATATAACCTGTTTCCCTGAAAATAAGCCCTACCCTGAAAATAAGACCTAGCGTTATTTTCGAGGATGGCTGCAATATAAGCCCTACCCCAAAAATAAGCCCTAGTTAAAGTCGTCGTAAAAACATGTAAACCGTTATGTAAAAAAAATATATAATCTGCAGTGTGTCTCCTTTTCTAAATTTGTTTTGGAAAATACCTTACTTACAGTGCCACTGGGCTTGACCGACGTCATCGGCCCCTTCCTCTGCAGTGCTCAGAGTGGAGAAGAAGAGCTACGGCAGGTCACTGTGCTGGCTATCATGCTTTAAAGGATCAGGATATATTTTTTTTCTTTTTGGGGTTACAACCACTCTAAGATCGTCATAATGACATGACTGTATTTGAAAAAAAATGTAGATTATTGCACATATTGTAAATAAATAAGACATCCCCTGAAAATAAGCCCTAGTATGATTTTTGTAGCCTAAATTAATATAAGACCCGGTCTTATTTTCGGGGAAACACGGTACACACACAGGTGCAGTATACATCTATTGTTTATTCAGTCCATGGGTAGGTACAAATTAACAGTTTATGCTATTTTGTACCTTGTTATGGACTTAATAAATGACAGAAGTATGCTGCAGCTCTCTATTTGGATTTCTATATATAGAAAGTGTAAGTGGGTTATTCTCCTGTCAAACTATTGGCCAGTAAAGGCCATAAATGCTGCTTCCTACAGACTATATACTGTATATAATATATACTGTGTATGTAGCACTACCCCCGAAGGAGCCACTGTAATTTAACTGGTTCTTTCCCAGAATTAGTACAGAGGCAGTCAGGCACACAGCATCAGTCTATTCATTCCGGCTTATCAATGAGTCTGCATCAGCGGTCCCCAACACTTTTTACACCAGGGACCGGTTTTATGGCAGGACATTTTTTCCAAGGACGAGGGGTGGAGGGGCTTCAGGGGTAGTTAGTAACGGGAAATTCACGGAGTCGGTCCTCAGCCTCCCTAACACCACAACCTCCCTTTATAGCACATTTCCCCCTCCACATCAGTGTCCACAGCCCCCCTTAACAGCTACAGACGTGGACAGAGAGCAGGAGCTGCCCAACTTATCATACTAACAAACCGGTGAAAACTCTCGCTCTCTGTGCAGATCTCCAGCTCCTCCCACCCGGGAGAGGAGACACAGACATGGCGGCACAGCGGGAGGTAAGTGGTGAAGCATAAAGCTCCCAAGTAGTTTTTTTGAGAAGGGGTAGTAGCTTTTGTAGGTAGGTGTCATACATACATAGAAAAGGGTATCTACAGGCTCAGTATGAAATCATGGCTGGATCAGATCTATAAAGCATGTCCATGGAAAGGCAGCACTGGGATGCTTTCATTTGAGGTGGTCTCAGTGCCCACCTGACCGGCACCCTCTGGCTGAGGAACTGTATCCCCTCATTCAAACACCCCCCCCCACATTACACGTCCATACTGGCCTGGGGAGTGAGTTGGTCTTTGAGGACGGTGGCAAATGTGTGGTTTCACATGTTGTTTTTAAATTAACACTTTTCATTTCCACTTGTTTAAGAATACTTTATCACACCATAATATTCACAGAGTTGTCCCTGAAGAAGCAGCCAGTTGACGTTGAAATGCGTTGGGCACAATATGTGACCTCTGCATAAAGATTAGTCTATATGTTTCATATTATATGGGCTTGTGTTTGCTTTACTATATTGAATGTTAAATATTGTTCTGTGTACCCAATTCTAATGTACGGTATCTTTTAAAAATATTATACATTTTTCTAAGAAAAACAAATAACTTCTTGAGCCCTTAAAGTCCCACCCTGTGGGGGAATTATAATTCTTGGTAAAGATTGCACTATAGCAGGCATGTCCAAAGTCTGGCCCGCGGGCCAATCGCAACCCGCATTCCGGTTTTGGACGGCCTGCCTGGTCATTTTGAAATGTATATCTTTTGTGGCCCCCAACGAATCCCTGGCCACAAAAAGTGTACATGCTGGCTGAACTTGGAGGAGACAGGGAGGAGGCGGGATGAGTGCTGTACAGGAGTATTTCCTGTTTACATGGCGACCTCTGCAAAAGGAAGTCCCGTCTCATGTGCTGCCATTGGACAACTGTTCTGTCCATCACAGGAGGTGGGACTTTCTATTAAAAAGGCTGGTGATAAAACAGGAATTTCTCCTGTATGTCGGTCGGGGCTTGTCCCGCCCCCTTCCTGTCTTCTCCAAGGTTGCAGATGTGCATGAATCAGGCTACACTTATGGCATGGGTGAGTCTGCATTCATGTCAATAGGGGTGCTGCATTCTGGGCAAGGGGGGTGCTGCATTCAGGGCAAGGGGGGTGATGCATTCAGGACAAGGGGAACTGCATTTAGGGCAGGGGGGATGCTGCATTCAGGGCAAGGGGGTGCTGCATTCAGGGCAAGGGGGTGCTGTATTCAGGACAAGGGTGACTGCATTCAGGACAAGGGTGACTGCATTCAGGGCAAGGAGGGTGCTGCATTCAGGACAAGGGTGGTGCTGCATTCAGGGCAAGGTGGTGCTGCATTCAGGGCAAGGTGGTGCTGCATTCAGGACAAGGGGGTGCTACATTCAGGACAAGGGGGTGCTACATTCAGGACAAGGGGTACTGCATTCAGGACAAGGGGAGTGCTGCATTCTTGACAACAGAGGGTTCTGCATTCATGACAACAGGGGGTGCTGCATTCATGACAACGACGGATTCGGCATTCAAGAAAAGGGGGGGTGCTGCATTCATGACAACGAGAGTGCTGCATTTATGGCACTTGATAGGCTGAATTGATGGGCATTGACCCTTATTTTACTTCACTTTATTTAAGATTTTTTCCTGAATCTTCCCTCTTAAAGTGAAGGTGCGTGTTATACGCCAATAAATACGGTATATCCCTATAGTGCAGGCACCCCTGCACTATAGGGATGTGGCCAACATAACAAGAAAACCTCTAAACCAGGGATATACAATTAGCAGACCTCCAGATGTTGCAAAACTACAAGTCCCATCATGCCTTTGCCTCTGGGTGTCATGCTTGTGGCTGTCAGAATCTTGCTATGCCTCATGGGACTTGTAGTTCTGCAACAGCTGGAGGTCCGCTAATTGCAGATCCCTGCTAAACCATATTATGCTCTCTAGGTTCCTCATCACCACCTTCCATGCTCGTCTTCAGGACTTCTCCTCAGCTTCAACCTTCCTCTTGAACTTCCTACCTCGATCTGTCTCCAACTCTGTCCGTCTTTAGGTGATCCCTGAAAACTCATCTCTTCATGGAAGCCTATCTTACCTGTAGCCAACTGAATTGTACTTTCTCTATCAACTCATCCCAAAAAAAGTCAATTGCACTCCTCAGACGGACTCCCCACCGAACAGCAGTACAGCTTGGGTTCCTCAAAGGTGGGAAACCAGTCGCTCACTGGGTCCCTGGCGCTGCTCAGATGCTCCGGGCCAACATGGTCCCGGAATCAGGAACACCGCGTGGCACTCACACCCAGGACAGGTAGGCCATAACACTGGGGCGCTGTGATGTGGCCACCCTGAAGGTGGGTGCCACACTGGAAGAAGAAGACCCAGAACCAATGGCGTCTGCCCCATAAATACTCCTCCCCAGCATGCACAGCGAGGCTAAACCCTCCCGATTGGCCGCCAGGAAAGAGCATCCAAACCCTGACTCGACTGCTGCCATCCACTGCACAGGGGTGGGAAGAACACCCCAGCACAACAGAATAAGCCCACAGCACAGCCAAGCTGAGACAGAGACCTTGCTTTGCACATAACAATTTGGATCAGAGTTTAACTACACTCTGATCTCCCTCTAAATTGAAATAGCACCGGTACCTAAAGTAACCAGGCGCTACACAAGTAATCACAAAGTTATTGCTGGAAAAAAAATCCATAGCAGAAATTTTCAAATTGCTCTGGTTAAAGCTGTACAATTGTGAAGCCCCGTACACACGGCCGAGGTTCTCGGCAGAAACCAGCGAGAACCTCGCTGGGATCCTCATTCTGCCGAGAACCTCGGCCGTGTGTACGGATTCGGCGAGCCCAGCCCGTCGGGAAACCCGTCGAGCAAATAGAGAGCAGGTTCTCTATTTGCTCGATGGCCCGTCGGGATGAATGGTTGGTCGCCTTTCCCGACGGGCTGGTCGCCGATTCTGACGGCCGGCCGAGAACCTCGACGGGCGGAACGATGTGTTCCGCCCGTCGAGGTTCTCGGCCATGTGTACGGGGCCTGAGAGCTGAACTGGTTAAAAAGATGCAGGAGGCATAATGGATTTAAAACTCTTGTACAACAGCAAATAATTTGCTTGTAAGCTGCACCTATGCATTTCCATATGCCGCCACCACAGATTTCATCGTTTATTATAGAAGCAGACAGATTTTTGGCAAGACAGTCGAGAAAAGAGTACGAAATGGCAAACCTGACTTGGCAGCATGGAAATGAAGCTTTGCTTTAAGTAAGTAGTTCCTGCTGTAAATATGTCTCACCTCTGAGGTGATTATTTACGTTTACCTCCTGTAACTCAATTCATAGATTGAAGCTTCTGCCGCAGATATAAACTTGTGTTCTGACAATGGAAGTGATCTTAGTATAGTTTACAGGACAAATGTATTAAATTGTATACCTTGTTAATTCTCTCGAAGTTATACCGAAAATTCTCATAATGCTTCTATCATCCGCTACTGACAGTTCTTTAACAATTGTTCTCTTGTGGTAGATAAAGAAAACGAATGTTACAACAATTCGATATTTTTTTTTTTTTTTAAGGCTTCATTTTCATGGACGTTTTTACAGCCACTTTTTTTAGCCTTTTTTACAGCTTAAAAACGCCTGTCCATTTTTTTTTTAGAAGAAAAAGCTGGAGCTCAAAAACGCAGTGGTAGCGTTTTTTTTAATGTCCGGCGTTTTTACAGCTCTATTGCTGGAGCTTCAGAACGCACTGGTCCTGGGTTTTTTTTTGCAGCTTAAAAATGGCTCAGCCATCTACAGCTCAAAAACGTCATGGTGGGCATGAGGCCATAGACCAGTGTTTCTCAACTCCAGTCCTCAAGGCCCCCCAACAGGTCAGGTTTTCAGGATTTCCATTATTTTGCACAGGTGATTTGATCAGTTTCACTGTCTTAGTAATTCCCACAGCCTTTTCATCTGAGGTAAATCCTGAAAACATGACCTGTTGGCAGGGGCGGACTGACAACTCATGGGGCCCCCCGGGCAATAGAAGATTATGGGGCCCCTGGGCTTACAGATGGCCACCACGCCAGGAGGCAGTGCAGAGGTGGGGCAGCTAAAATCTCGGGATTTTTACATCAAAAGCATGTTGGTTTCGGACATATCAGGGACAGATGTAAAAAAAAACATAGATTTTTACATACTGTCCCTGGTTTTACTGAGCCTGGCATCCCTGATGGGGCCCCCTAGCGGCATGGGGCCCTCGGGCAGTGCCCGAGTGACTCAATGGTCAGTCCGCCCCTGCCGGTTGGGGGGCTTGAGGACTGGAGTTGAGAAACACTGCCATAGACTAACATGGAGAGCTGTTTTTAAGCTGCAAAAAATGCTCAGAAAAGTGGCTGTAAAAACGTCCATGGAAATGAAGCCATATCTCTGGTAAACCTTAAAAAGACCATTTCATCAGATTGTTTATTTCAACCAAAATCTTCCTGTAAGATTATAATGTGCATTTGTCTTATTTTATTTATGTTATTTACCTGTAAAAGTCTCCCTTTTTTTTCTTACATTGGTGATCAGTAGTGTTGCTCATGAATATTCGCATTGCGAATATTCGCTACGAATATTGCATATTCGAGTATTCACGAATAACTCGAATATTGCGGCGAATATTCGTATTTTTTCAAATTTATTTTTAAAACAGATCACATCCTAGTGATCTCCATCGACGTCTAAAAGCATTGCTGGTATGATTAGAGAGAGACCCTGGGTCGAGTAGCTGATGCGATTCTTTTATGTTGCCGAAAATTCGCATTGCGAATTTTCAGCAACATAAAAGAATCGCATCAGCTACTCGGCCCTTCTTTTGCATCAGAGCCAATCAGAATAACTCGAATATTCGGCAAAAGGAATGTTGCGCGATATTCCTTTTGCCGAATATTCAAGTTATTCTGATTGGCTCTGATGCAAAAGAAGGGTGGAGAAGATAATCGCGCAATATTCCTTTTGCCGAATATTCGAGTTATTCTGATTGGTTCTGATGCGCCCTTCTTTTGCATTTGACCTGCTATACTCAAGATAAATATTTTCTGATCTCTTAGACTTTTGTACGAACTACAATGTTATATTCATGTGCAATGACTCTGTACTTTTGTATGTCATTAATAAACTTTTGTAAACAAAAAAAAAAAAAGAATATTCGCGAATATTCGCTAATATCGAATATTCGTGATATTTTATTCAAACATTTTTTTGCGAAAATGATTGCGAAATTCTCATAAACGGAGATCATTTCCTGTATTACTAAACTAATATGCACTAAACACTAAGGGCCAGATTCAGGTAGATGAGAGCATCTTTGCTCCAGAGTAACGCTTCTCATTTACGTTACTCTGAAGACCCTTTCAGCGCAAGTCCTGTAATTCACATAGCAGTTGCGCGTAAACTTGCGCCAGAGTAACGATAATGCGCTGGCGTAACCCGACGCAAGTGGAAGTGGGTGTGATCATATGTAAATGATGGGCGGAGCCCAGCGCAGAGGCTTACGTTCAGCGCATCAACCACGGAGCATGCGCAGTGAGTGCGGCTCCACTCGCCCCCTTTGTGCGCATGCTCACAACTTCCGTCGGCACCACTTCACGGGAAACGTCAGCGCAATGCCTTCCGTTGGGCGTTTAAATGCGCCCGTAGAAGCGCCATTTCGGCACTAAAGTATATCCTGCTCCCCCTCCCCGCAGTGATGTTACTTTTGTTTTGAGATGGCTGCTCCCGTTCCCCGCAAACACACAGGAGAAAGCTGAACTTTAATGGCCAGGAGCTGTCAGCCGTCATCTCGGCTATGGAGACCTATGATGTCTTCCTCCATGGCTGTAAAATTTGACAGACAAGCATGGACAGAGGTGTTGTCCTGCAAGTGGGGGTGCTCAGCTAGCTCTTATCGTCGGTAACGCTGCTGTAGCTGCTCTCCTGCTGACCTGTGGCCATCTGGAGTAAAGATAAAGCAGCCTTTTGTAGAAATAACTTTGCGCCGGACGGACCAGATACGCGCGGCGCATGTAGCCAGCGTATGGTGCTAATCCGTTCGTGAATTGTGAAAAATCCCTCATTTGCATATTTGCAGGGGAAATCAATAGGCGCGACTGATGCGCCCAACGAAATTAAGCGCTGACGATACTCTGGCGTCGGAACGTTCCGCCAGTCGCAAATGACCCGTTATTGGGCGCATCTAGTTTGGTGGGTACGGGCACATAGAAACGACGGCGCATCATCACAGTTACGCGGCGCATATCGAAATACTCCAGCGCAAGTGTTCCTGAATCTGGCCCTAACTCTACACTAACTCTACTTAAAAGAAAGGAGAATAAGGGGGCAAAAGAAGGGCGGAGAAGATAATCGTGCAATATTCCGTTTGCCGAATATTCAAGTTATTCTGATTGGCTCTGATGCAAAAGAAGGGCGCATCAGAGCCAATCAGAATAACTCGAATATTCGGCAAAAGGAATATTGCGCGATTATCTTCTCCGCCCTTCTTTTGCATCAGAGCCAATCAGAATAACTCGAATATTCGGCAAAAGGAATATCGCGCAATATTCCTTTTGCCGAATATTCGAGTTATTCTGATTGGCTCTGATGCAAAAAAAGGGCCGAGTAGCTGATGCGATTCTTTTATGTTGCCGAAAACTCGCAATGCGAATTTTCGGCAACATAAAAGAATCGCATCAGCTACTCGGCCCAGGGTCTCTCTCTAATCATACCAGCAATGCTTTTAGACGTCGATGGAGATCACTAGGATGTGATCTGTTTAACAAATAAATTTGAAAAAATACGAATATTCGCCGCAATATTCGAGTTATTCGCGAATACTCGAATATGCAATATTCGTAGCGAATATTCGCAATGCGAATATTCGTGAGCAACACTACTCCTTACTAGTGTTGAGTGAATTGTTTGAGCCAAGCAAAACTTTAATGTATTGTGCGTTTCACAGTGCATTCTAGGGCCCTAATTGGATGAAGCTTTCCCAATTAGGGCACAGTGCACAGTACACTGTCAGAGCCCTGATTGGACAAAGTGATAATAACTTTCTCCAATCATGGCTCAGTGCTTATTGTCCAAACCCACACTATAAAAGGTTCCTTTCCATAGGAAGTTTTTGCATTGTGTTGGTGTGGAGATAGAGCAGGGCTCAGTCTGCTACTAGCAAGTAAGGCCTCGTACACACGACCGAGGAACTTGTCGGAAAAGACACATTGTTTTCCTCGACAAGTTCCTTGTTAGGCTTGTTAAGAAACTTGACAAGCTGTCTTTGCGTACACACTGTCAAGACCAAATCTCCTCGTTCTCAAACACGGTGACTTTAACACATACAACGGCAGGGGCTGCTTTTGCTAATCTCATGTTACTGCGTGTTAGGAAAAAGTTTGGTAAGAGACATTTGCACTTTTCAGTCTGTTACAGCGTGACAATGTGCTATTTCCATTACAAATACAACTTTTACCGAAGGTGCACAGGTTTCTAAGCATACACACCAACGTGTTTCTTGTGGAAAACCAGCCCGACAAGGAACACGACGACTCCCGTCGAGGAAAAAGAGAACTTGCTCTCTTTTTTCCTTGTCGAGTTCCTCGACAGTTTACTCAATGAAAAGCATACACACGACCGTTTTCCTCTGCAAAAAAGCTCTCCCACCAAGTTTCTTGATGGATTCTGTCGAAGAAACCGGTCGTGTGTACGCGGCCTAAGTGTGTTCACTTATTGTGACTCTGAGCGTTGAGTGTGAGGCCTCGTACACACGACTGAGAATCTCGTCATAAATGAAACGTCCTTTTCCTCGACGAGTTTCTTGTCAGGCTTATTGAGAATCTTGTCAAGCTTTGCATACACACAGTCAAGACAAAATCGCCGTTGTTCTCAAACGCGGTGACGTACAACACGTACGACGGCACTATACAGGGGAAGTTCGATTCCACTGGCGCCTCCCTTGGGGCTGCTATTGCTAATCTCATGTTACTGCGTGTTAAGTAAAAGTTTGGTGAGAGACGATTTTTCACGCGCTTTTCAGTCTGTTACAGTGTGAAGAATGTGGTATCTCCATTACAAATGCTACTTTTACCGAAGGTGCGCTCCTGTCTCATACTTTATTCTGAGAATGCGCGGGTTTCTAAGCATGCACACAAACATGTTTCTCGTCGTAAACCAGCCCGACGAGAAACACGACGAGGAAATTTAGACTCCCGAATAGGAAAAAGAGAACTTGCTCTCTTTTTTTCTCGTCGAGATCCACAACAGTTTTCTCGACAAAAAACATACACACAACCGTTTTTCTCGGCAAAAAAGCTCTGCCACCAAGTTTCTTGATGGATTTTGTCGAGGAAAACGATCGTGTGTACGAGGCCAAGGACAATTCTTCCTTCAAGAGTGCCTGTATAGGGTTATGGAGTCAAAGCATAACCAACACCCAAAGACTATTTTTTCCGCAACTGTGTGACAGGGGAGTCAAATTTACTTTTTTTTACAGCAAGGTCAATTCTTGCTTTCATCAAGAGAACCCCTAGAGGGTTTACGGGGTGAAGGCACCACCAACACACAAAGACCTATTTTACCGCAACTGTTACTTCTATCTTAAGTCTGCGAAAGAGACACCAGACTTTATCTAAAAAAAACAGTAACCAGTGCATTTTTATAGCACTGATCGCTGTGAAAAGGACAATGGTCCCAAAAATGTGTCAAAAGTGTCGAAAGTGTCCGCCATAATGTCGCAGTCATGAAAAAAAATCACTGATCGCTGCCATTACTAGTAAAAAAAAAAAAATACTAAAAACGCCATAAAACTATCCCCTATATTGTAAATGCCATAACTTTTGCGCAAACCAATCAATAAAAGCTTATTGCGATTTTTTTTACCCAAAAAAGTTGCACGACAGCGCAATTGTCAGCTAACCACTTAAGGACCGCCTCCTGCAGATATACGTCAGCAGAATGGCACCGCTGGGCACAAGCACGTACCTGTACGTCCTCTTTAAGTGCCCAGCCATTGGTCGCGGGCGCGCGCCCGCGACCCGGTCCGAAGCTCCGTGACCGCGGCCACGGGACCTGCGGACCCGATCGCCCCTGGAGTCCAGCGGTCAGTCCCCGGAGCTTCACAGTGGCAGCTTCATTGATCGTGTGCTCCCTGATATAGGTAAACACGATCAATGATGTCATACGTCCAGTCCCGCCCCCTACAGTTAGAAACACACATGAGGTCACACTTAACCCCTACACTGCCCCTTATTGGTTAACTCCCAAACTGCAATTGTAATTTTCAAAGGAAACAATGCATTTTTATAGCATTTTTTGCTGTAAAAAATTACAATGGTCCCAAAAATGTGTCAAAATTGTCCAATGTGTCCGCCATAATGTCGCAGCCATTAGTAGTAAAAAAAAAAAAGAATAAAAATGCAAAAAAATTATCTCCTATTTTGTAAACGCTATAAATTTTGCGCAAGGCAATCGATAAACGCTTATTGCAATTTTTTTAACCAAAAATAGGTAGAAGAATACGTATCGGCCTAAACTGAGGAACATTTTTTTTTATATATATATCTTTGGGGGATATTATAGCAATCAAATACCACCAAAAGAAAACTCTATTTGTGGGAAAAAAAGGATGCCAATTTTGTTTGGGAGCCACATCGCACGACCGCGCAATTGTCAGTTAAATCGATG
This sequence comes from Rana kukunoris, assembly GCA_029574335.1. Lineage (NCBI taxonomy): Eukaryota > Metazoa > Chordata > Amphibia > Anura > Ranidae > Rana > Rana kukunoris. The sequence continues at coordinate 26,955,887 of CM056050.1, forward strand.
CAGTGCCGAATCGCAAAAACTGGCCAGGTCCTTTACCTGCATAAAGGTCCAGGTCTTAAGTGGTTAAAGCGACGCAGTGCCGAATCGCAAAAAGTTGCCTGGTCTTTGACCACCCAAATGGTCTGGGGCTGAAGTGGTTAAAAACAACTTTATCCCAATTCAGAAAAAAAATAAAATTGCTTTTGATATTTTCTTCCTGGAAAAATTGTTGCTCGCACACTACTGGGAAATCTATCTTCCACGTGTTCATGTGTATTTGACAGCACTACCGAAACCAGTCAAGTGAGACATCTGTGAAGTATGTTGCATCATTGGCGGAATTAAAAAGCTGTCAGTCAGGACAACATCATTCCCTTTTATTGAGAGAGCGATCAATTAGTCTTGGGCCAACTGTTGGATAGTAATTACAAAACAGCGACTTGACCAACAGGCATTCAATTGCCATGGAAACAAGGAAGGTCTCTAGGTAGTTATGCTCGATGTTAGGTGGCGTGTGGTTAGTACTTCTCACCACTGACTTTTGTGTCTCGGGGTTCAGAGTTTGTAAAAATGTCCATTTCTATGGAAACATGTTAAGACCCAACTTCAACTTTTTTGGAAAACCGATCTCAAATAGTGAAGTTAGGACCTTTCACTTCTGAGAAACGCACAGTATCGTGCGGAGTCCCGCAAGGATCCCCTCTGTCGCCGGTGTTATTCAACATCTATCTTCGCCCTCTTTTTGATCTCATCAGCAGCCAAAAACTGCTCTATCACTCATATGCAGACGACACGCAACTGTATTTCCGCATTTGCAACAAAAAGGATCACCACCTCAATCTAGAGACATGCCTCTCTTTGATAGAGGACTGGATGACAAAGAGTTATCTTAAACTCAACTGAGCGAAAACAGAACTTCTCCTGTTTCACGCCAAGCGTAGGAATCAACCTGCAATAACTTGGACCCCCCCCCCCCCCCCCCGCCCATTCTGGGTAAAATCATCACCCCTAGCGCCAAAGTCAAAAGTCTCGGTGTCATATTCGACTCCTATATGACAATGGACGCACAAATAGGGTCAGTAGTCAGCGGATCTCACCATCTGCTGCGCCTACTACGCAGACTTATTCCTTTCATTCCCAAGGAAGACATTGCAGTCGTGGTGGGAGCAATTGTGAACTCCAGACTGGACTATGCAAATGCCCTTTACCTCGGACTCCCCAAGTACCAAATCGCTCGTCTTCAAGTCATTCAAAACACGGCCGCTAGACTTGTGACTGGGAAAAAACCTTGGGAATCAATCTCACCTTCCCTGAGATCCCTTCACTGGTTACCAGTAAAAGACAGAATCACTTTTAAAGCACTCTGTCTAACGCATAGTTGTATCCATGGGAATGCTCCCCATTATCTATGCGAAAAAATAAAAGCTCATAATCTCAATCGCGTTCTGCGATCCACCAATCAAAATCTACTCCAGATACCTAAAGCAAACTATAAGTACAAAGGAGATAGAAGATTCGCGGTCCAAGGTCCCAGACTATGGAACGCTTTACCAACCAGCATTCGGTTGGAGGAGAACCACCTAGCATTCAGGAGAAAGATCAAGACTCATCTCTTTTGATACCAAAGGAGACAGGAACAACAAGCGCCCAGAGGCGATTCAGTTCGCATGTGTCGCGCTATACAAGTTTTCATTCATTCATTCATTCAACCAAAAGCTTTTCAATTTTTGGGTAGAGTGGAAAGGGTTAACATTTCTGGCAGGCTTGTCTTGTTGTCCATTACTCCATGGGAGAGGTTTACCCTTCATTTGTGTTCCAGTGACACCAGATTAAAAAGAAAAACCTAGGATTTGGTGTCACAGAAACAACAAGTCACTGATGACAATCAAAGGCCTTAAGCCCCGTACGCACAATGAGAATTTCCAATGGAAAAAGTCAGACAGACTTTTTCCATCGGAAATTCCGACCATGTGTATGCCCCATCGGAGTAATTACATTGGAAACTCTGATGAATTCCATTGGCGTTTAGATGGAGAACATGTTCTATTTTACTCTTTTCCGATGTGATTTTGGTCAGACAAAGGTCCGATTGTGTGTACAGAGCTTTAGGCTTCTCTTAGGCCCCGTACACACGAGCAAATAGATTTGTTCAAATCGGTCGGACAGACCGATTTGAACAAATCTGTCTGCTGGGATGTATTGGTTTGATTGTGTACACACGATCAAACCAAAATCCCCTACATGAGGAACACTCTTCAAAAATTCGGGTTTAGCGGACCTATCCTTTCTGCTGTGCTGGCTCTCTACTCCTCCCCTTGTGCCCAAGTCTTTACGTCTAATTTGTTGTCTAGTACCTTCACAATTTCAAACGGCACCAGACAGGGGTGTCCCCTGTCCCCCTCTATTTTCAACCTATTAATAGAGCCTCTGGCGGAGAGGATTAGGTCACATCCGAATATCCAGGGATTTAATATTCATGGCGAGGCCCACTCTGTCAATCTGTTTGCTGACGACATAATTCTTTTTTTGACGTCTCCAGCAACCTCCTTACGTTTTGCCCATCTCACCCTGACCGAATTCAGCCAGGTGTCCTACTATAAGTCCAATTTTTCAAAATCTGTTATCTTAGACCTGGGGATCCCACCCTTACTGAAATCCCAGCTGCAGGCGACCTTTCCATACTCGTGGAGTAATTCCACCATCCCGTATTTGGGACTGCAGCTCACGAATGACCCTAATCACTTAGCTGACGTTAACTACCTCCCACTGATTGACAGACTTCGCAAGGATGTTGCTAAGTACTCTATAGGAGAGCTCTCATGGTCCGGCCGCCTGGCTACCTTTAAAATGTTACTCCTCCCACAGATTCTTTATATCTTTAGAACCCTTTCAGTCCCCGTCCCTCCCATTCACATTAAAACCCCGAAGTCGCTACTTACCAAATTTATTTGGAAAACTGGTAGGCCTAGATGTTCTAGAAAATTGTTACTTAGACACAGAAAGGCGGGAAGTATGGGCTTAGTGGATATTCATGATTACCTGCGTGCCTCTACTTTGACGCAACTGAAGTGCTGGCTTGACCCGGGGACCAACCCTATATGGAAGGGAATAGTGTTGAGCAGAATATGCCATATTCGATTTCGCGATATATCTCGAATATATAGTTGAATATTCGAGAAATATTCGCTAAATACGAATATTCGTGATATTTTTTGGAAATTAAATTATTGCGAATTTTCGCTATTGCGAATTTTCGCTATTGCGATTTTTCGCTATTGCGATTTTTCGCTATTGCGAATATTCGAGAAATGCGGAATGGAGCACTCTGATTGGCTCAGAATATTCGTGATATTTTATAATACAAAATAATTGCGAATATTCGAGAAATGCGGAATGGAGCACTCTGATTGGCTCAGAATATTTGTGATATATTACAATACACAATAATTGCGAATATTCGGCAAATGCGGAAGGAGCACTCTGATTGGCTCAGAATATTCGTGATATATTACAATACACAATAATTGCGAATATTCGAGAAATGCGGAAGGAGCACTCTGATTGGCTCAGAATATTCGTGATATATTACAATATAAAACAATTGCGAATATTCGAGAAATGCAGAATGGAGCACTCTGATTGGCTCAGAATATTCGTGATATATTACAATATATAATAATTGCGAATATTCGAGAAATGCGGAATGGAGCACTCTGATTGGCTCAGAATATTCGTGATATATTACAATACAAAATAATTGCGAAATTTCGAGAAATGCGGAATGGAGCACTCTGATTGGCTCAGAATATTCGTGATATATTACAATATAAAATAATCGCGCGATATCGCTATTGCCGAATAATCGCATTGCGATTTTTCGGCAATATAAAATGAGCGCTGCAGCTACTCGGCCCAAGGTCTCTAATCATACCAGCAATGCTTTTAGACGTCGATGGGGATCTCTAGGATGTGATCTGTTCTAAAAAAAAAAATTGAAAAAATACGAATATTCGAAATAGCGAATATTCGCCGCGATATTCGTGTTATTCGCGAATACTCGAATATGCAATATTCGTAGCGAATATTCGCAATGCGAATATTCGTGAGCAACACTAGAAGGGAATCGAGCAGGACTTGTGCCCTGCACATAACCTTCGGGACTTTCTCCTTCTAGACGTCTGGAGGCCCTTACCTGTTCAGGACCTCCCTCCTACTCTCCGGGCCTCTGTCCTTGCATGGAGAGATCTGCGCAAGGCAATGTCCCCCTGTTCTGATCTCGTGGAGGTGTCAGTTCCTTTTAACATCCTATCCCAGGCCATCCCCGACCTCTCCACTACTAATTGGCAAGGTAAAGGAATACACCTAGTTAATGATCTCTTTCAAGATGGTTCAATCTATCCCTTCAAATCCCTACAGGAAAAATTTGCAATACCTTCGTCCGAACACTTTAACTACCTGAGGATCTCTCATTTCCTCAGCTCCCTCACTACGCATCGGATTTTTCTACCAAAACAAATTTGGTGCTTCTACTCGATCTCCCCCGCTCCCCAGAAGGGCATCGCCCTTTTCTATAATTTTTTTCAAGATAAGCTGACATGTGTGAAATCCTCACCCTTTGTCAAATGGGAAAGAGACTTGGAGACAACATATGATGAGGAGCAGTGGGTGCGGGCGTTTCGGGTGATATATGGGGCCTCTAGATGTGTCAACCACTGGGAGCTGTCTCAGAAGATAGCTCTTAAGTGGTATCTCACGCCCTATAGAATCTCAAAGTTTAAGTCTGACGGCTCCCCTCTATGCTGGAGACAATGTGGGGCGGTGGGGAATTTATTGCATATGTTCTGGTCGTGCCAAAATTTGACCAGTTTTTGGAACTCAGTGTTCTCTTACATATCAGGGATGACTGGTATTCTGACAAAACCTAACCCTGGATTGGCAGTCCTACATATTGGCATTGACATGTTCCCCTCTGACTTCAGGGTAGTTGTCACACATATCCTCCTAGCAGCCAGAACACTCATTGCACAACACTAGAAGCAGATAGGGCTCCTAACGTCTCAGAGGTTCTAAGGTTGACTCAGGTGAATTATGTTCATGAGTCTTTATTGGCCTACCGCCGTGGTGACAGAGACAGGTTCGACTTGGCTTGGAAAATTTGGACCGATTGGTATAAAGTGTAAAATAATATAACTTAATTTACTGCTGATTGCTTTGCTGAAATGGTTACTTGGCATGCACACCTTCTTTTCTTCTTTCCTTCTTTTCCCTTTTTTTTCTCCCTCTCCCCCCCCCCCCGCATTCTCTTTCCCAACCCCCTGCTTCTCCCCCCTACAATTTTCCTACGAGCAAACGGTGCGGTAATACGTGTTATCTCAGGATTAATGATGTTCTACGGATGGATTTCATGTTATAGTATTGTAACTTCCCTTGGTTATGTGAAAGATCAAGTGTTTCTACGCCTGATGTATCTCATGGTAACACCTGTTTTCTCATGTTTTGTTTTCTCTTTATATACCTCTGTATACAAAAGTTTCTAATAAAAACCAATTGAAAAAAAAAAAAAAAAAAATCCCCGCCGGCAGACAGCGCGCTGACGTGTCGGTGACGTTGACGCTGCCACGTCACCGCACCAGGAAGTAAAACACTTCCACGCATGCGTCGGATCCATTCGACGCATGTGCGAGCAGATATGTCTGCTGGTTAGCGTACTAACCAGCAGACATATCGGTCCGACGGGTTCCCAGCAGACAGATTTTAAAGCATGCTTTAAAATCTGTCGGCTGGCCAAATCCGTCGGCTCGCCCGTACACACGATCGAATCTGTCTGCTGAGACGGTCTGTCAGACCGTTTTCAGCAGATAGATTTGATTGTGTGTACGCGGCCTTACACTTTTTATTACTATTATTATACAGGATTTATATAGTGCCAACAGTTTACGCAGCGCTTTGCAACTTGAAGGTAGACCGAACAAATACAATGCACTTTAATACAGTAGGAATCAGAGGGCCCTGCTCCTTAGAGCTTACAATCTAAGAGGGGGGGGGGGTGATAAAGAGATACAGGAGGTAATAATTGTGGGGATGTGCTGATGGAGAAAATAAATGGCCAGTTTTTAGGTGAGGGCAGGATAGGCTTCTCTGAAAAGTTGAATTTTCAGGGATCGTCTGAAAGTGGACAAAGTAGGAGAAAGTTGGACAGATTGCAGTAGAGCATTCCAGAGGATGGGAGAGGCTCTGGAGAAGTCCTGGAGGTGAGCATGGGATGAGGTGACAAGAGAGTTAGAGAGCAGGAGGTCATGGGAGGAGCAAACAGAACGATTAGGTTGGTATTTTAAGACTAGGTTAGTGATGTGGCTGGGGGCCACTTATGTTGCCTCATGTTGGGTAGCTCTTCAGGGGGCATTTGACAGGCAGTGAGGAGGTCTTATATTGCCTCCTCAATGCCTGCTTAACCCCATTAAAACCCTGCACCACCTAGCGGTACTGCCTGCCGAACGTGGCAGCATGTAATTTAATGTTGTGGCATAGCTCTAGCGCTTTAGAGCCTTCATTGCTGGTGTCTTCATTCTTCATTCTTCATCTTGATCAAATAGGTTGTTCCTGGCCCTCTGACCTCGGTTTCGAAATTCTAGCTGCCATTCTGGTTTTGCCAGTCACTCAAATAATTTTCTTAAATTTCCTGCTGCCTGCCCTTATCTGTGTTACTAGCCTGCCTAAAGGCAAGCTGTTATGATCAATTGCTTCAGATTAGGATTTTCCCAGCTATGCTCCCCCCATTTCATTTCATACTATATTTAAATTAAGTCATATAAATGCCTTATTATGGAGTCCATTTTCGACACTTCCCGTTCTTCTCTTCTATGGGTGACCCATCTATAGCGCCGTTCTCAAGAGGTCTCCCATGCGTGTGCGCTCCCACGACTGGGACTACATCCCTGCGGGGAGACGCTGGCTGCACTCGCAGGTATGGGAGCCGCCGCCGTGTATGATGCTAAAGCTCCGCCTCCAATGCCCTTTGATTAGCATGGGAATCTGGAGCTCTGGACTGCAGCCCCGCCTTTCCTCTGCCCCATGGTTTTTGGGTGATAGCGGTGTTCTGTCAATATCTCCAACACATCAGAAACTCCAACTGTGTCACTTCTGGTTTATTTAAAACCCTAATAATCTGAGATTTTTATGAATTGTTGGTTGAACACAACACTGACAACCAAATACAGTCCAGTACAAGAAGACTGAGCTTTTTTGCCGAGGAAAACGGTCGTGTTTATGTTTTTCATAGAGAAAACTGTTGAGTAACTCGATGAGAAAAAAAGAGAACAAGATCTCTGTTTCCTCATCTGGAGTCTCAATTTCCTCGTTGTGTTCCTCGTCGGGCTGGTTTTCGATGAGAAACACAATTGTGTGTATGCTTAGAAATCTGTGCATGCTCAGAATAAAGTATAAGACGGGAGCGCACCTTCGGTAAAAGTAGCGTTCGTAATGGAGATAGCACATTCGTCACGCTGTAACAGACTGAAAAGCACAAATCGTCTCTCACCAAACTTTTACTTAACACGCGGTAACATGAGATTAGCAAAAGCAGCCCCAAGAGTGGCGCCAGTGGAATCAAACAGAATAACTGCCTAAGATACACCGGATCACTGTGTATGCCGTTAACGTAACCTACGCGCAGCCAGACCAATGTCGGCCCATATTCACAGACGTCCAACGTACAATACGTAGGCTTGTGTTCCCTGGTCCATACCTTTGCATGGGTTGCATCTATGGGGAATAACTTTACGCTGAACGTAAAACGTACGCAAACCAAATCATACGCCGGGCGCAAGTACGTTCGTGAATCGGCGTATCTCCCTCATTTGCATATTTGAATAGAAAATCAATGGGAGCGCCAAATGCGTCCAGCGTAAATATGCGCCCACTCTACGCCGGCGTAGGCAAGTTACGTCGGTGGGATGAAGTCCGTTTTTAGGCGTATCTTAGTTTGTGGGTCCGGCGCACAGATACGACAGCACATATTTGTACTTACGGGGCGTATCTTTGTGCTTTGTGAATCTGGGCCCCTAACTTTAAGAGGGAAGTTTCAGGAAAAAAACTTTCCACGGCCCCTTGTGTATAACACGCAGGCACAGTTTACCCTCTATTTTCAGGGTAAAAAAGTGAGTGCTATACACCAATAAGGCTGCTTTCACATTGGGCAGTGGAGCCGTGGTGGCTGTATAGCAGCGCGATTTTTAGTGCGGCTATACCATCGTATTTACCGCGGTATTCGGCCGCTAGTGGTGCGGTTTTAACCCCCGCTAGCGGCCGAAAAGGGGCTAATACCGCCCGCAATGCGCCTCTGTAGAGGCGCATTGCGAGCGGTATTACCGCGATTTCCCATTAATTTTAATGGGAAGGAGCGGTATAGGAGTGGTAAACACACCGCTCGTATACCGCTGCAAAGATGTGGCTAGCAGGACGTTTGGAGCGGTCCTGCTAGCGCACCGCTTCAGTGTGAAAGCCTTCGGGCTTTCACATTGAAGACTACAGGGCAGGTTTTTTTCAGGCGGTATAGCAGCGCTATTTTTAGCACTGTACCGCGTGAAAAACGCCTCAATGTAAAAGTAAATGACATACTAGCTCAGCTTCTATATTACCTTTTGCTGCTTTAATCAAATACTTTTTAATTTTTTCATATTTTCAAGCATTTTCCAGCATACCGTATGCGCAACTTTATTAAACTTTTTTTTTCCACTTTTACCGCAGCATAAAATATCAGCAATTGTTCTTTTTTTTTTTCATTACCAGTGAAACTTTTATCACCCTTGTTAACAAATAACAATGATGACAAGTTATAATAGTAAACACATTGTGCTCTTAATATCTTCTGCATTACTAGATGAGGAGACGAAAATAAATTAGAATATAGCCAGAAAAAGAACAGTTCTAATTTTGAAAACCTAATTGTCTGGATGGTAGATAATAATAAAAACATATTGAGCCTTCGCTGAGCACCAATGGGGAAACTTTCATTAGAAAGTGAATTGTTTACACAATAACACATCCTTTTCATTGTAATAATGGACAAAAGCAAGTCGGCACACACAGGATGGAAGAATGGAAATGTGACAATGTTCCGATCATTTAAGCATGAATCTCTGCCAATGAAATGATGTGACTCGTTTGTGTTTATAGAGAGAATAGGAACATTTTTAATACTTCTTACACCCTGACAAATTAAGCGTGATTGCAAATATAATCATTTGCCTTTGTCTTGTTGTCCTGTGAGAACAGCAGTGGGATCATCAAAGGGTCTGACAATTTATATTTACATCTGTTTATTTAACCTCTTCAGCGCTGGAATCCCCCCCCCCAATGACAAGGCCATTTTTTGCGATACGCTCTGTGTCGCTTTAACCACTTAAGACCCAGACCATTATGCAGCTAAAGGACTTGGCCCCTTTTTGCGATTCGGCACTGCGTCGCTTTAAATGACAATTGCGTGGTTGTGCGATGTTGCTCCCAAACAGAATTGGCGTCCTTTTTTTACCACAAATAGAGCTTTCTTTTGGTGGTATTTGATCACCTCTGCGGTTTTTATTTTTTGCGCTATTAACAAAAATAGAGCGACATTTTTAAAAAAAAAACAATATTTTTTACTTTTTGCTGTAATAAATATCCCCCAAAAAAAGATATAAAAAAACTTTTGTTTTTCCTCAGTTTAGGCCGATACGTATTCTTCATTCTACATATTTTTGGTAAAAAAAAAAACGCAATAAGCATTTAACGATTGGTTTGCGCAAATTTTATAGCGTTTACAAAATAGGGGATAGTTTTATGGCATTTTTATTAATATTTATTTTTACTAGTAATCAGCGATTTTTTTTTGACTGCGACATTATGGCGGACACATCGGACAATTTTCACACATTTTTGGGACCATTGTCATTTTCACAGCGATCAGTGCTATACAAATGCATTGATTACTGTGAAAATTACAATTGCAGTTTAGGAGTTAACCACTAGGGGGCACTGTAGGGGTTAAGTGTGACCTCATATGTGTTTCTAACTGTAGGGGGCAGGGCTGGACTTGTGACGTCATCGATCGTCTTTCCCTATATCAGGGAACAGATCAGTGACACTGCCACTGTGAAGAACCCGTTCTTTAGCTCCTGTGACCGATCGCGGGACACCTGCGGCGATTGGGTCCGCGGGTCCTGCGGCCACGGTCACGTAGCTTCGGACCGAGTCGTGGGCACGTGCGCGACACACGGCTGGGCACATAAAGGGGCCGTACCTGTATGTGCCTGTGCCCAGCCATGCCATTCTGCCGAAGTATATGTGCAGGAGGAGGTCCTTAAGTGGTTAACTGACATTTACGCGGTCATGCGGCGCTGTACCCGAATACAATTGATGTCCTTTTTGTCCTTATAGATTTATTTTGGTGGTATTTGATCTGCTCTGCATATTTTATTTTATATGGACACAGTGAGGAATGCACATGGGCACAGTGAGGCATGGGTACAGTGAGGCATGGACACAGTGAGGAATGCACATGGGCACAGTGAGACATGGACACAGTGAGGCATGGACACAGTGAGGCATGCACACGGACACAGTTAGGCAAAGTGAGGCACAGTGAGGCATTTGGGTCGGCTTATACTCAAGTATATACGGTGTATATTCTGCTACATATTTTTGGTGCATAAAATCCCAATAAGCGTATATTAATTGGTTTGTGCAAAAATTATAATATCTACATACTATAGGATAGATTTATGGAATTTGTAAAAAAAAAAAAAATTCTAGTAATGGTGGCGATCAGCGATTTTTAGCGGGACTGTGACATTACGGTGGACAAATATAACACTTATGCCCTGTACACACGATCCGAAATCGTAAAAAAAATATCGCTTTTGACGCGATCGTACGATAATCGGATCGTTAGTACAGAGCTTTCGAGAGCCAATCACAACAGTTCATCCGATATTATTTTATCGGACATGCACAAAAAAATTTCTCGTACAATACCAGATTGTACGATTTTCGTTTAATCAGTACAGTTGTTGTCCGAAAATACAATACAAATACACTAAACACATCAACTGTTTTATTCTATCCTACGAGAATTTTCGTAACTTTAGTAAAATCTTCAGGTTATATATATACGACTAGCATGCAAAAAAATAAATTCGGATCCTGTCTACAGGGCATAAAGTGCATTTTGCAAAGTGCAGTTGCTCGGGAGCTTAATAAATGATCAGAAACTCTGCTGACATCAAATGTTACTTTATATCTGTTTTTTGTAAGTCTTGTCCGTGATTTTGTATATGGTAACCATTTTTTTCTTTTTATTTATGGTTACCTAAATCTTCATATAGTTCATCAATTACTCTACTTTTGATACTATTTAATAAACACTCTTTGTATCGTTGTAATCTTTGATCATTAATTGTTGCTTATAGTAACCCCTTTAGGCCCTCCTGCTGGCCGAATCTTCCCCATTCCCCTCCCCCCCCCTTCCTTTTTAGCCATATATATTTGGTTACAGCAACAATACCCAACTGGGCATACAATCTATTTTGACACCAACTACCTATACACTAGTGGCATCTTGCGTATCCCCTTCCCCCTTTCCCCTTTTATATTTAATGACATCCATCATCCAATCGTGTGCAAGCAGAAATGCATTTTTTTTATTTTCCTTGCGCGTGATTGGGTATTCTTTGCCAAAAAGTGTTTTCGTTTCATTTTAATTTTTTTGTAAATTTGAAAATTCGGAATTCGTAAATTCAAAAATTCAAAAATTAGAAAATTTGGAAATTAGAAAACAATGTAAATTTGGAAGTTTGAAAATTCAGAAAATTCTAAATAATAACTAACTAACCAATAATAACTATTCCATTATATGTATTGGGATTTCCTTTCAAATTTTTCTGTTAGTAAACATAACAAATTTATCTGAAGTTACAAATTATTCAAACAAATGGTTCTTCTAAACAAATAGAACAGAACTAATTGATAATAAATTTTAATAAAAAGTAATTTGTTTCATTTTCATTCAATTAGTTATTTTGGATAATTCGTAATTTTGGATAAATTTGTATTTGTTTTGTTCACTAACAGCCATATTTGAAAATACATTTCAATACCTATGATTAAATAGTAATAGTTAAGTTATTATTAGTTTTTATTTCAAATTTTCAAATTTTTGTTCTTTTGAATTTTCGGATTTTCATTCTTGTTTACAGATTTTCAAATTTCCGAATTTTCGATTTTCAAATTTCGAAATTTTCGGAAAAATTGCGTAAATTCGAAAATTTCCGATTAACGAATTTGTTGAAATTTGTTAAAAAACAAATTCAGAACTAAACAAATTTATACTACAAGAGATGGTCAAAGACTGCAGACATGATACAAGAGATGGTCAGAAACTGCCAATATAACACAAGAGGTAGTCAGCGACTGTGGATATATTACAAGTGATAAATAAAGACTGTGGATATACTACAAGTGATAAATAAAGACTGTGGATATAATACAAGTGATAAATAAAGACTGTGGATATAATACAAGTGATAAATAAAGACTGTGGATATACTACAAGTGATAAATAAAGACTGTGGATATACTACAAGTGATAAATAAAGACTGTGGATATAATACAAGCGATGGTCAGAGACCGTGGAAATGCCACAGAAGAGTGTCAGAGACTGTAAATATGCTATAGGGGTTTTTGGAGATTGAGGACATACTTCAAGAACAATACATAGGACTGCTAAAAAATGAAACACAGATCGGTGTCTACAGGGGCCACAAGGGCCGCCCACAAAGCACCAAAGAGCTGCATGTGCCTCCGGACCGTAGGTTGTGCATCAGGGCTCTAAGAAGTTTATTTTCAAGCTTTATATATCTTGTTTTTTTTTTTTTTACATTTTACTCTACAAAAGATTTTCCATTCTTTTTATTAAAGTAAATGTATTACATTTCTAAATGGACTTTATGTTACTAAAACATTTTCAATAAAATACTGTTTCCACTTTTTTTTCCATCTTTTGTTCCATATTAGTGCTGCAGATTTGAATTCAATCTATTATTGTGTCTGCTTTGAGTACCTGAGCATGTCTTGTTTTCAGCCTCCTATTATGCTCTGAACATAAAGCCTCACGCACACTGGTTTCTTGTAAACGTTGTTTATCCTGACAGGACAAAATCAGTGTTCTAAACTCACCAAAGCTGCATTTTTTCAAACCAGTTTAGCAGAGTTTGGGCATTTATTTATTTAATTGGCCAGAATTGTAATTTATTCTGGCCGTTGAAATAAATAAATGCTGACGTGCTAAACGCGCCTAGCGTATCTAAATAGGTCTAGGTGCAGTCCGAAGCTCCGTGACCAAGCCCGCGGGACCCATGGACCCGATCGCCGCCAGTGTCCCGCAATCGGTCACCGGAGCTGAAGAATGGGGAGAGGTAAGTGTAAACACACCTTCCCTGTTGTTCATTGTGGCAGTGTCAGTGATCGTCTGTTCCTTGATATAGGGAAAGACGATCACTGACGTCACACGTCCAGCCCCGCCCCCCTACAGTTAGAAACACATATGAGGTCAGCCTTAACCCCTACAGTGCCCCCTAGTGGTTAACTCCTAAACTGCAATTGTAATTTTCACAGTAATCAGTGCATTTTTATAGCACTGATCGCTGTGAAAATGACAATGGCCCCAAAAATGTGTCAAAATTGTCTGATGTGTCTGCCATAATGTCGAAGTCACTATAAAAATCGCTGATCGCCGGAATTAGTGGTAACAAAAATAATAATAAAAATGCAATAAAACTATCCCCTTTTTGTAAACGCAAAAAATTTGCGCAAACCAATCGATAAACACTTATTACGATTTTTTCTACCAAAAATATGTAGAAAAATACGTATCGGTCTAAACCAGTGATGGCGAACCTTGGCACCCCAGATGTTTTGGAACTACATTTCCCATGATGCTCAAGCACTCTGCAGTGTAGTGGAGCATCATGGGAAATGGAGTTCCAAAACATCTGGGGTGCCAAGGTTCACCATCACTGGTCTAAACTGAGGAAAAAAACGTTTTTTTTTTATATATTTTTGGGGGATATTTATTATAGCAAAAAGTAAAAAATATTGCATTTTTTTCAAAATTGTCACTTTATTTTTGTTTATAGCGCAAAAAATAAAAACCGCAGAGGTGATCAAATACCACCAAAAGAAAGCTCTATTTGTGGGAAAAAAGGACGTCAATTTTGTTGGGGAGCCACGTCGCACGACCGTGCAATTGTCAGTTAAAGCGACGCAGTGCCGAATCGCAAAAAGGGGCAAGGTCCTTAACCTGCATAATAGTCTGGGTCTTAAGTGGTTAAAGTGGTAATAAAAACCACTTGGTAATTTTTTACTTACAGGTAAGCCTACAGGTAAGCCTATAATAAGGATTACCTGTAGGTAAAATGAATATTTCCTAAACGTGCACCATTGTCATTACTGCAGTGCTTTCTCATCTCATCTGATTTATATTATAATACAGGATTTATATAGCGCCAACATTTTGCGTAGCGCTTAACAAAATGCAGGCATTAGAGTTACATTACAGTTTGGTACAGGAGGAATCAGAGGGCCCTGCCCGTTAGAGCTTACAATCTGAAAGGGAGGATCAATGTCTGTGATGAGCTGATGAAGAAAGCAAAACAGTGTATTAGTTAGAAGCAGGATAGACTTCTTTAAAGCGGAGCTCCACCCTCTATCTCCACTAACGCTCATAGGAACCCTCCCCCTCCGGTGTCACATATGACACCTTTTAGTGGGGAGGGGGGTGCAGATACCTGTCTAAAGACGGGTATTTGCACCCACTTCTGGCCACACAGTCTGCGTGTAGACTGCGGCCAGGACGTCAGATCCCCTCTCCCCCCTGTTGTTTTCTGGGAAACACACAGCTCCCAGAACACAGCGGGAATCAGTCAGCATGTGCTGTGGGGAACCGGGCAGTGAAGCCGGAGCGCTTCACTTCCTGGTTCTCTCACCGAGGATGGCGGTGGGGGCAGCAGAGTGACAAGCGATCGCTCGTCCTCTGCTGCGGATGGCGCTGGACTCCAGAACAGGTAAGTGTGCTGGTATTAAAAGTCAGCAGCTGCAGTATTTGTAGCTGCTGGCTTTTAATAATTTTTTTCAGGGGACATCCGCTTTAAAGAGAAAGGTTTTCAGAGATTGTCTAAAGATGGATAGATTAGGGGACGGTTGGACAAATTGGGGTAGGTAGTTCCAAAGGATGGGAGAAGCTCTGGCGAAATCCTGGAGGCGAGCATGAAAGGAGGTGACAAGGGAGCTATGCATCCAATTACACTGGAGTTGTATTACGTGTAAAAGCTCAAAAAATATTCTTACTGACAAAAAAATAGTTGGTATAGGTCAGTGATGGTGAACCTCGGCTCTCCAGATGTTTTGAAACTACATTTCCTATGATGCTCGTGCACTGTGCAGTGTAGTGGAGCATCATGGGAAATGTAGTTCCAAAACATCTGAAGAGCCGAGGTTCTCCATCACTGGTATAGATTGGATAATGAATTGTAATAAATTGACAAATGAAAAAATACATTTGACACTGCAACCCTGACTGCATCAAATGTCCCCCACCTTTTAGGGAAGGTCAGACGAACGGAGGTCATTAAAAACCAAATTGGGTTACTGTATCTTGCATCTATTATGTGGACTTTAGTAAAAATCCAGGTTCGAAAGAACACCATCACATCTTTTTCCACACAATTCGGTTGGTTCACCTCTAGCTTTGATCGGACACCGGGGTCCATTATCAGACTAGAGCACGACGAAGCAGAAGTCATTAGAGGCACCTGCTGGAATCCATTCAGCAACTGCTCCCGAATACATTGTAAGAAATGAAAACCCCGTTTGCAGCCCTTTTAGTTTGCAAATGTCTGGATATTGTTGCCTTGGTAACAAAGGTGAATCCACATTAGCTATTCTTCGGAAGCACACAGGGATCTTGGAGCAGCACAAGCTGATGGGTGATTTATTAACTTCATTTGTTTTGTTTCTGGGCATGGAGACGAGGAGACGGTGTCTCAATAACACCTGAAGATCATTCTGTGTTAATCAGATCTGGACCGGTCAGCCTGCTCCGAGTACGCAGAAGACATATGGAGGGGGGGTGAATACAATTAACACTTTTAAAAACTTCAAAACAAATGACAACAGGTTATGAATAAAGAATTCACTCTATTTCCAAAAAATCGTTGACAGCTGGGGTCAGAGACAGGTATAAATAATGAACCATTTAATTAATATTTAAAGAAGAATGCCAGGTATGGATATTTGCAGTGGCGTATCTAGGGTATGGCAGCCATGGCAAGTGCCATGGGCGCCATATGAAGGGGGCGCTGTTGAGTGGCTGGGCGGCAAGGCACTTCCCAGGGTCTGAGGGTCTCTTCTTCCCTCCTTCTGAGCATAGGCAGGATCTCATTTTTAGCACCTTTGCTAATGGACAATGGCAGCGCTATCCCTGCTACGTTCAGCCACAGCCTCCCCTGTTCCCCCAGGCTTTCCCATTCCATCTGGTCGGATTGGCAGCACACAAAGAAGAAAGAGGAACATCAGTTTCTCCCTCTCCTCTGTGAAAACTGGGCCTTAAGTGATGAGTTCAAAACTTCCAGTATCGGTTCTGAATTTACCTGGCTGGTATCAGCTAAGAAAGCAGCCAATATGCCTTGGAGGGCAGAGGAGGGGTCTAATAAACCCCATATTTCTCCAAAAAGAGGATATGTTACTACCCAATGTATCACAAGGGATTATAAATATCACTAGTTTTGTTAGCTGTTTTTTTTGTTAAGGTTATCTGAAAGATGGGTTTCAAGTGTTTCGACAGGGGCACAGTTTAAGTGCTTGCCATAGGCGCTATTTTCACGAGATACACCTCTGCATATTTGGACTATAGTAACTATGTATATACCATACCGATGCCCCTGAAAGTAGAAAACGACTGAAGTAGACATTGCTACTCCAGTGAGGTGGGGAGGTAACGTAACACTTTCCAACTCGTCCAATCACAGAACACTTTGCATTCCTTCAGAAAATGCAAAGCATTCTCTGAATGGCACCCATCCCAAGTGGCTGACCTCCTGAGTTCAGAATAAAGCAGACAAGCCACTCAGGACCCAAAAGCTAATAGAGATCATGAATCGACATTATCTTCTTCTGTGATTTCCAGCTTCCAGGAAGATTGGCTAGGTAAGGTACATGCACCCATGCTGGACCAATGCAAAAATATCCATTCCTAACAACCATGCATAAGATGTAAGAGCAGCCATCTTTGTACCAATATTTATTGGAAGACAAACCTAAAGAGTTTACATCCATATCAAAAAGTACAAGACATAATGTGAAATGTTTTTTTCTTTCTCATGTTCACTTAGCAACATCTAATTAATGTCTGTGTCCCCTCTTTATTTCTGGGACAGAAAGTGATGGGAGATCCAAAATTTTATATTTTAGAAGTGTTAAGGCCCATACACACGATCGGATATTCCGACAACAATTGTGTGATAAATGTGTTTTGTTTGATAATCCGACCGTCTGTATGCTCCATTGGACAATTGTTGTCGGAATTTCATGCGCTCAAATTGTCCGACAACTAATGTGTTTGATCGGATTATCCCATTGTAATGCTCTGGGGCCCCATACAATGTACACAGCACAAGTAAACAGACATCAAGTAGGTAGGAGCAGGGCCGTCTTTAATTTTGATTGGGCCCTGGGCAAACATTTTCTTGGGGCCCCCCCTCCAGATAGACGCAAAATCAGTTTACTTCAGCAGATCACGTAGCGATTGCAATTGTTTGCCAGAGGTTACAGCCTATCCTCACCATTCACTGGCTGGTTGCTAGAGGTTACAACACATAATTTCCGCTTACCGATGGGTTGCTAGAGGTTACTGCACATTATTAGTGCTCACTGATTGGTTGCTATAGGTTAATGCACATCATTACCACTCACTAAGCAGTGGAGCAATCCCAAATAATTGAGCAAGTAAAGTGACACATTAATACACACACTACAGGAGAGGGTCAGAGACTGCAGACATACTGCACAAGATTACCAGAGACTGCAGACATACTGCACAAGATTACCAGAGACTGCAGACAGACTGCACAAGATTACCAGAGACTGCGGACCTACTGCACAAGATTACCAGAGACTGCAGACATACTGCACAAGATTACCAGAGACTGTGGACATACTGCACAAGATTACCAGAGACTGCGGACAGACTGCACAAGATTACCAGAGACTGTGGACAGACTGCACAAGATTACCAGAGACTGCAGACATACTGCGCAAGATTACCAGAGACTGCAGACATACTGCATGAGATTACCAGAGACTGCGGACATACTGCATGAGATTACCAGAGACTGTGACAGACTGCACAAGATTACCAGAGACTGCGGACATACTGCATGAGATTACCAGAGACTGTGACATACTGCATGAAGTTACCAGAGACTGTGACATACTGCATTAAGTTACCAGAGACTGTGACATACTGCATGAAGTTACCGTGAATTGGGGCCCAGATGACAGTTTTGTAGAGTGCACAGAGGACACAGGAGGCTGTATTCACGCACTGGCCAGCAGAGAAGGGGTGGGACCGGGAGCTCCACTTGGAACAGAGCGGCTGTACTGAGAGCCAGTGATCGGAGTGGGTGCGTCAGTGGAGCTTCCGGCCCCGCCGCCGGACCTCTGTATTCCCCAGCCAGTATAGAGGGGGTGGGGACGGGGCCGGGAGCTCCACTGACGCTCCCACTCTTATCACTGCTCTAACTGCAGCCGCTCTGCTCCGAGCATACAGGATACATGGGGCGGGTCAGCACGTCTGTGGAGCTCCCGGTTCCGCCCCCTCACGGCTGGCTAGATCGGGAATACAGCCTCCCGTGTCCTCTGTGCACTCTGCAAAGTCGTCGCCTGGGCCCCAATTCACGGGTAGCGCAGGGCCCACTACAAAGATTGGGCCCAGGGCAAGTGCCGCGGTTTGCCCTGCGCTAAAGACGGCACTGGGTAGGAGGCACCTTTTGAGTGGAGCTCCGCATTAACTACATGAACAATCATTCTGTACAGCAAAGTAACAGTGGGGGAAAAACTACATACATAAAGTAACAAAGCTGTCCTGTGCATATAATATACAGTATGTGCTAGATTGGTTCCTCCCCAGCACTCCGACCCCTCTACACCCCAGATATCCCCCCCATCACTCTCAGTGCCATCATGGGGCCCCCAATTTCGGGGCAGCGTGGGCTCAAGGACCAGCTGCTTTGGGAAAAGTGCAGGGGGCCCAAAATGCAGCTGGGGCCCTTGGGCAGTGCCCAGGTGTGCCCTCTCATTAAGACAGCCCTGCGTCGGACCAAAATCCAAAGTACAAACATGCATGCTCCGAGCTAACCATAAGACCACATTAGCAGAAGTTGCCCAAAGGGTGGCGCTATAAAGCAGAAAAAACACATTGTTTCATGAATGTCGGCTGAAAAAGTTCTGCTGTCTATGCAGAAAAAGTTCACGGCCAATGCCCTTCGAACAGAAATCCACGAATTTGTCCAATGGAAATTCGATCGTGTGTACGAGGCTTTAGTGAAGCACTGGGCTCCCAGCGTTTGCAGTCCCATTATAAGTCCCTGATTGCCTCCATTAGTAGTATAAAATAAAAGAAAAGTTCTGTATATATACCATAGTTTGGAGGTGTTAGAACTTTCACGCAAATCAATCATTATACGCTTATTGGGATTTTTTTTTAAATCATAAACGTAGCAGAATACATTTTGGCAAAAATTTATAAAGAAGTTACCATATTTATCGGCATATACTGCGCGCTTTTTTCCCCTTAAAATAAGGGGAAAATCGTGGGTGCGCGATATACGCCGATACCCGCTTCCCGCGCTTAGTTTGAACGCCTCCGCCGACATATACAGAGCACAGTACACTCGGGTACATTCGGCCAGGCTCGGCTTCACTCACAGTCACGCTCCTAGCCTTTATGCGTGAGAAGCTGAGCGTGCCCGAGTGTACTGCACTCGGTATATGTCGGCGGCGGCGTTCAAACTAAGCGCGGGAAGCAGGGATTTGACTCGGAGACAGCGCGGGAGAAGCGAGGAGGACACCACCGAGGCCGCAGATGGACGCCGGACCGGACAAGGCCGCCGATGGACTCCGGGCAAAACACCGACGAGAGGCATTCAAACTGTAAGTATTTTCTTTTTTTTTCCAGGATTTTCCCTTCTAGGTTGGGGGTGCGCGCTATACACGGGTGTGCGTAATACCCGATAAATACGGTATATTTTTTATTTTTTTATTGGATATGATTTATAGCAGAAAGTAACATTTTTTTTTTCTCAATTTTTATTTTTTTATTTATATCTCGAAAAATACAAAACGCAGAGGTGATCAAATATCCCCAAAAGTAAGCTCTATTTGTGGGTACAGTGTTGCATGAACGTGAATTGCCATTTAATTTAGGCACAGTGACAATTAGCAAAAAATGGCTTGATCATGAAAGGGATAAAATCTTCCGGAACTCAAGTTCATAAAGAAGAAAAAAACTAAAATCAGAAAATGAATGCAGCCACAACATCTATGGATTGGTAAGCTGCAATATATTGAATTTTTGTTTTAGGATTTGGCTACACAGTAAGTTCAATATTAGGTGACACATTCCATAGCACCCAATGTCAAAAATTCTTTTTATCCTAGGGAGCTTTTGAGCCGATCTGGAAAGTGACACAGCAGCAGAAAGGTGAAAGTCAGGACAGATGGCAGATGGCTTCCATAACAGCTGTTCAGATACAAGTGATTTTCCAACAACTAAACTACATAATGTTTCTGCAAAGTAAAAACACTCTTGTGAATCATTTTCGCAAAGTAAACATGTTGCAGAAGAGAGATTGTGGGTTTATCCATTTTACATTCATTCAGAGATCAAAGAGTTTCTCGCTGCCATAGAGACAAAAAAAATATATATATACATAAGAGGCTTAATTCTTCCCTTGATTTGTAATTACCCAAGGCAAAGGGGTCCATTACCCGATAAGAAAAAAACAAATAACTCACAAATAATTATATAACATGCATGCAGCAGCTTGGTGTGTTTGGCAATTGGTACACCTTAAAAAAACAAAAAGGAGCCAGTCCATGCGGTCTACAGTACTGTATATGGCCAAGTAAGTGGACCTCCCTCCAAATGATGGAGTTCTGGTGTTAAAAGTGTCAAAAAAGATGGGTTGGCTCTTGGGGAATATGAGTGGTTTGCTAAGAGTCTGACCTTAGTTCTACTTAAAGCAGAGTTCCTCCCTAAAGTGGAACTTCCGCTCATCTGATTCCTCCCCCCTCCAGTGCCACAATTGGCACCTTTCGGGGGAAGGGGGGACAGGATACCTTGACAGGTATGCTTTCCCACTTCCGGGAGTCCAGGCTGCAGCCCGTGACGTCACTGCGGTGCTTCCTCCTCCTCCCCCAGCCACCGGTCCAATAGATAGAAGAGTGGGGGCCTCACACATACGCAGTAGGGTTCCTGGCGTGAAGCAATGGCGGTGGCAGCTGCGGTGCCGACATCGAGGGACTCCAGGACAGGTAAGTGACCATTTATTTACTTTTTTGGGGGGGACTGGAACACTGCTTTAACACCCTTGAGGTGAACTGGAATGCTGGATGTGAGCCAAGTCTTCTCAACGAACATCAGTACCCAACATCACAAATGCACCTTTGGCTGAACGGACACAAATTCCCACTGAGACCATTACAAAATCCTAGTAGGTTATCCAATATACTGTGCTATATGTCCTCATCCCTGAATTCAGCATATGTAAACATCTATATTGGTAGCCAAGGACTTTTTGAGGGACATATAGAAGCGAGATGAAACACTGCATATATATAAAAACCACTGAGGCCGCGTACACACGATCTGTTCAAACCGATGAGAATGGTCCGACGGACTGTTTTCATCGGTTCACCGCTGAAGTGGCCTGATGGTCTGATGTGCGTACACACTATCAGTCCAAAATCCGATCGGATCAGAACGCGGTGACGTAGAACACAACGACGTGCTGAAAAACGAAGTTCAATGCTTCCAAGCATGCGTCGACTTGATTCTGAGCCTGCGCGGGTTTTTGGACCGATGCTTTTGCGTACTAACCATCGGTTTGGACCGATGGTCAGGCGTCCATCGGTCAGATTTTAAAGCAAGTTTTAAAACTTTGGTCCGCCGTACACACAGTCGATTTGGACCGATGAAACTGGACTAAAGTCCATTCTCATCGGTTTGAACCGATCATGTGTACGTGGCCTAATTGGATTTCATCATCAGCCCCAGTTTAGAGAACAGACAATAAAATGTCCGATTTTGGGGTTTACCCAATTGTTTGGATCTAGTGTAATCAACGCGTTTCAAATAGTCTCCCTAGGTCCGACTGATCAAAATGATTAAATCAACAATTCTCCAACTAAAAACATAGAATTACTGCACTGGTCCGCAGTCAAGTTGGAGCAGAATAGGGCCATCCCCAAACTGTTCCTACAAAGTTGGGTGCATGAGATTGTCCAAAGTGTCTTGGAATGCTGCAACTAAGGGGCCAAGCCCAACCCCTGAAAAACAACCCCACACCATAATCCCCCCTCCACCAAATGATTTGGACCAGTGCACACCTTTGGGATGAATTAGAGCATAGATTGTGAGCCAGGCCATCTCGTCCAACATCAGTGCCTGACCTCACAAATACAAACTTTCCCATAGACACACTCCTAAACCTTGTGGACAGCCTTCCCAGAAGAGTTGAAGCTCTTAAAGCTGCAAAGGGTGAGCCAACTCAATATTGGACCTTACAGGCTAAGACTGGGATGCCATTAAAGTTTATGTGTGTGTAAACGCAGACGTCCCAATACTTTTTGACAATATAGGACCGGATTCAGATACATTGGTGTATCTTTGTGCGGGCGTAGCATATCTTCTTTACGCTACGCAGCCGCAACTTAGAGAGGCAAGTGCTGAATTCACAAAGCACTTGCTCCGTAAGTTGCGGCGGCCTAGCGTAAATTGGCCAACGTAAGCCCGCCTAATTCAAAGTAGGAAGGAGGTGGGCGTCATCTATTTAAATCAAGCGTGACCCCATGCAAATGAATGGCCGGTCGAACTGGGCATGCGTGCGCATGCTCAGAATCACGTCACATATACTCACTAAGATACGTCGGCGCAATGCCTACAGCGTGAACGTAACCTAAGCACAGCCCTATTCACGTAGTACTATGTAAACAGCGTACGCAACGTAAAATTCGACAACGTCGTTCCCTGGCCCATACCTTTGCATTAGCTGCGCCTGCTATATGAGGGGTAACTTTACACCGGGCCTAAGCCTTACACAAATCGCGTATATGAATCCGCCTGGCGCATCTTCGTTCGTGAATCGGTGTATCTTACTCATTTGCATATTTATAATGGGAACGCCGAATGCGTCCAGCGTAACTATGCGCCCACGGTACGCCGGCGTAGGCAAGTTACGTCGGAAGACTGAAGCCATGTTTTTCGGCGTATCTTGCTTTATGAATCGGCGCAAAGATGCAACGGAGCACATTTGTACTTACGACGGCGTATCTTTCGATACGCCGGCGTAAAGCCTTTCTGAATCCAGGCCATAATGTATATAGAACCTTCTGCCCCATGGGAGAAAGATACTTTACACCTGACTTAATGAGCTTTGGACCTACTTCTCCTTTATTTCCAAGGGGTTCACATACCACTGCATATATAAAATATCCATACCCATAATTTATCTTTAAAAAAACGAATATATATATTAATTGGGGTTGATTTTATAAAGACAAATAGACTGCATGTGCACTTTTGCTTGCACATGATTGGATGATGTAGGTCAGCAGAGCTTCTCCTCATTTACTAAGCTTCCCTTGCAAAGTGCACAGTCCGTTTGCTTTTAAAAATCAACTCCATTATCTACAAAAAAAATTAATTCTGTTCAGTTACTCTCGAGATTTATGTATTTCACAGAAGAATTTCAAGGGCACTAATAGCATCCAATTCTCTCTATTTGGATAAAGTAGCAAAGGCTAAAAACACTTAAAACCCGTCTGTTTCTTGTGTAACCCTAATAAAGAGAATTGGATGCCAGGATTGCCTTTGAAATTGTTTTGTGGAATATATAACAATTGGACTGTTTCAAGTGAGCACCGAGACACGCTCCCATGGATGAGATGGGGAGATGTATGATGGAGCGCCTTGTGGCATATTCTATGAGATATAATTGGCTCTCCTTCGGGAATATCAGCCACAAGATCTATACATGGCATACCTAAAAAAATTCTAGCCCCTTCAGCTCTGGAGGGTTTACCCCCTTTCATGACCAGGCCATTTATTTGCAATACGGCACTGTGTTACTTTAACCACTTCAGCCCCGGACCATTTTGCCTGTCAATGCCCGGGCCACGTTTTGCGATTCGGCACTGTGTCGCTTTAACTGACAAAATCGGCGTAATTGCGTAATTACTAGTAATGGCGATGATTAGCGATTTTTGAGGTGACTGCGACATTATGGCGGACACATCGGACACTTTTGGCACATTTTTGGGACCATTGTCATTTTTACAGCGACCAGTGCTATAAAAATGCACTGATTACTGTGAAAATTACACTGGCACTGAAGGGGTTAACCACTAGGTGGCACTGAAGGGGTTAAGTGTGCCTAGGGATGTGTTCTAACTGTAGGGGGGATGGGCTATGTGTGACACTACAGTGATCACTGCTTTCGATTACAGGAAGCTGTGTACACTGTCCTGTCGCTAGGAAGACATCAGCAATTTCCCCTTCTTCCTCACCGTGACATGATCGCGGTTCTAAACAAAGGGCCAGTTTACAGTCCTTTAGACTTTAGGGGGGCTAGACTAGGGCCATTGGGAGTAAAAGATGTCCAGGTGTCCAGTGGGAGTAAATAATACCATATCTTTGGTGACAGTGGGAGGACTAGTGCCCCATCGTTGGTGTTAATGGAAAGAATTGATAGTGTCAGTTGGAGGAATAGTGCCCCATTGCTGTCAGCAACAAGAATTATGCCTCATTTAAATTGGATGGAATAATGCCCCAAGGGCCGCATTAAGGCAACCAAAGACCACATACGGCCCCAGGGCCGCAGTTTGGAGACCCCTGGCCTAGGCTATTAAGTCACAAGGCTATTTGCAAGAGTTTCTGGGATAGGCATCATGTTTCCCAGTAGTCCTTGCAAACCTGACTGAAACCTATTACATTGCTTGTGCAGCACTGAGCATGTGTGAGATATGCAAAGCTGAAATCCAGGAAGTCATACAGTCTGGCTTCATGATGCCCACACTTAAGATGGCCACGGTCTATTTCTAGATTATAAACGCTGTAACAACCTAACAAAACGGACCTTAGTTTACAGACTAACTTTACTAGAATACATTGGGGCAGATTCACAAAACAATTACGCCTGTCTAACTGGGGTTAGACAGGAGTAATTTCAAATTTCGCGCGGCGTATCACTAGTTTGAATCCTCAAACCATGATACGGCGGCTTCGGGCTTCGATCCGAGAGGCTTACGTCTTCGTAAGCCTTCGGATCTACGCTGCCATCTATTTGCGGCCGCTGGGAGGAGTTCGCGTCGTTTTGATGCGTCGGGATATGCAAATGTGTTTTTACGGGGATTCACGAACATACGAGCGGTCGTCGCAATCGTTTTCGTCTATTTTTTTGTACGTAATGTTAGAGCAGCTTTTTGCTGCTCTAACTTTACGTAGCCCATGTTAAGTATGGCCGTCGTTCCCGCTTCGAATTTATTTACATTTTTTTTTTTTGTTTACGTAACTCGTCGGGACGTGGATCGCCCGTAAAGTACGCTACATAAACAATGAATGACGTCACGACGTGATTTCGCGCAATGCACGGCGGGAAATTTGCGAACGGAGCATGCGCAGATCGATCGCCGCGGGAACGCGCCTAATTTAAATGTTTCACGCCCCCTACTCGCGCAGATGGAATGCGACGGGAGAAATACACTACGCCGCCGTCGTTTACCGTAGAAAATCTACCTGAATTCCACGTAGAGCAAGGTAAAAAACGGCGGCGTAGTGTATTTCTGATACGCTACGATAATCCATTTCTCTGTGAATCTGCCCCATTAAGCTTGTGTATTACTGGGGTATTTATATTTAAAAAGTGAAATTGTGGGTGGAACTCCCCTTTAACTGACAATTTCACAGTACTCAAACAAAATTGATATCCTTTTTTTCCCTACAAATAGGGCTTTATTTTGGTGGTATTTTTTTTTTTTTTAACAGGAACATTTTGGTGGTATTTAATCACCTTTGCAGTTTTTCTTTTTTGTGACCAACAATTTTGAAAAAAAAAACATACCATAAAACATACTCAATAAATATATATTTTTTTAAAATCAAATTTCTTCATCAATTTTGGTCAATATGTATTGAACTGAACTTTTGGTCGTATTCGGCTAAAGTTTTACATGATTTTAGGTGTGTTTTACTAACACAAAATCAGCAAAAGCAGCCCCAACACCTGAATGGAACTTCCCCTTTATAGTGCCGTCATACGTGTTGTACGTCACCGCACTTTGCTAGAGCATTCTATTTTTACGATCGTGTGTAGGCAAGGCAGTTTTAACGATCGGGATGAAAAAAACGTTGTTTTTTTTTCTAGGCCATTAAAAACGTAATTCTTTACAACCCAAAAAACGGTCGTGTGTTCGTGACATTACGTTTTTTTTTCTTTAACCCCTTCCATACAGGGCATTTTCAAGTCCTTCCTGCCCAGACCAATTTTCAGTTTTCAGCGTTGTCGCACTTTAAATGACAATAGCGCGGTCGTGCGACGTGTCTCCCAAACAAAATTGGCCTTCTTTTTTTTATCACAAATAGAGCTTTCTTTTGGTGGGATGCGTATTTGATCGGTTTGGGCAAAAGTTCTAGCGTCTACAAAATAGGAAATAAAATTATGGATTTTTTTTCTTTTACTAGTAATGGCGGCGATCTGCGTGTTTTTTTTTATTGTGACCGTGACATTGCGGTGGACACATCGGACACTTTTGACACATTTTTGGGGCCATTCACATTTACACAGCGATTAGTGCTATAAAAACTGCACTGATTACTGTGTAAATGTGACTGGCAGGGAAGGGGTTAACACTAGGGGGCGGGGAATGGGTTAAATATGTTCCCTAAAGTATGTTCTAACTGTTGGGGGAGGGGGACTCACAAGGGGATGAGATTGATGTGTGTTCCTCTGTACTGGGAACACACATCATTCTCCTCACCGCTGACAGGACATGGATCTGTGTGTTTACACACACAGATCCATGCTTCTGCCGTGATTCAGGGCAATTGCGGGTGCCGGTGGTCATCGCACCGGGTCCCGAGAAATGCAGCAGGGGCGTGCACGCGCCATTGGCGGCTCGCATGCGCCCCCTAGCGGCCGGAAAAAACAAGGACATCATATGACGTCCAGTCTGAAGGACGAAGGGTCCCCACCAACGTCATTTTACTATGGCTCGGTGGGGAAGGCCCGTACACACAATCCAAAAACCATATGAAGAATACCGCTTTCAGAGCGAACCTACGATAATGTGATCATCAGTAAAGAGCTTTCGATAGCCGATCATGACAGTTCATCCAATATTATCCGATCAGACAAGCGTGAAAATACTAGATCGTACGATTTTCGTTTAGTCAATACAGTTGTCGTCCGAAAATACACTACACATATACCACAACACATGACATCACTTCAAAAAAAATTTTTCTGTCCTACGAAAATTTTAGTGACTTTAGTAACTTTTTTCCGCTTGCTAGTCGCAAGTAGAAATTGGATGATCTGTCATCCGATTTTTGGATCGTGTGTATGGGGCATTAGAAAGCACCGAGTAGAACAGACTGGGACAGTCTGTTCTACTCGGTGCTTTCTAATGCCCCATACACACGATCCAAAAATCGGACCTGCCAGGATGCTGCAGAGTGGGACTCTTGCTCTCTTTAGGGAAGCACCAGTGTTTCTGCAGATTTCCGAATGCCCTTGGCTGAGTAAGAGCTAGAGCCCTCCACTGAGCAAAGCTCAAGCTCCCTGCTGAATGGAGAACACTAGCTCTGACTTGGAACCATATATAACAGACCCTTTCAAGAAAACAACTGCTTCCACACACAGGGCAAGAGTCCCCCTGTGCAGCATACTAGCAAGGGACAGGCTTTTTTACTCAGGTTGTGGTTGCTTTCTAAAGAAAACAATAGATGGAGGGCCGGCATGACAGGGGTTAAAGGGTCTTGGACACAGGAAGGGAATAAAGGTTTGGGCTGTTGCTGTAGAAGTGATGTAGATGGCTGACTGGGGTATGGTCAGAGCTGGGTGGAGCTTTGGGGAAGTGGTTGGTTGACCGGAAGGGGTGGTCTTCAGATGGAGGTCAGCAAGCATTGAACAACTTCCCAACCTCCCGCCCTACATTTTTTATTTTTTTTTAGTTTTGGGTTGTGGGGAGCCGGGTATGACAATTGACAGGGTGCAAGGTCCTTTTAGGTTCAAATGGGCACAAAAAAGGTATGATGTAGGGACCCGTCTGTGGTACGTCTCCCAGTTGGTGTATGCGTACCTGCGAGTTGTCTCCGGGTCGGTGGTTTTGCGGCTGGAGGCCTAAGAAGTGACACACGGGTACTGTCTTGGTTTTGATGCCTATTAGGACCTTGTAGCTCCATGCTTTAATACACTGTATGTTCAGGTTATTATGTCATTGATCAGTTAATTATTTGTTATTTATATTTTGGTTAGTAAAAAAGGCTACTATAGCCAATTTAAATCCAATCTGTTGTGGTGTGGTTATTATACTGGAAGGGTGGGGTTTTGGTATAGCAGTCAATACAAGCCATATTTAATACTATAGTCAAGTCATTTTTTTTGCTCATCTCATATCCATGATGTGTTTCCTGTAGAACAGCACAGCACATGTATCTTGACTCTTTATCTCATAGTCCAAGCCTATGGACACGGCATGCCATAGGCAAGGACAGCGCAAGAGCAAATTATCTACGCCCAAAACTATGCATGGTCCATAGTTCTACCTTCTGACATTAACAGAAGGGGGGCACCTTTGAATTTGTAAGTGTAATATAAGGATAAAAAAATATCGCGCAGCAAACAAGCAAAATAACGGATAATGAAAACTTAAATGAATATACACAATTATTAAGCAAAACATTCCCTTTACTGCAGCAGCTGAGGATGCAGTTCCCCGCTGGTGTGCCAGGATTTTATACTCCGGTTTGAGAAGCAGAATCATGCTCAGGCAGTTTACACTGAAATTACGGGAATCACATTGACATTCGTTGACAATAGTCTTTCAGGATCGCAGTGTGAACATCACAACCGCCCATCCTAGATGCCTCCCGCCTAGCCTGCAGCTGTATTTTTTAACCGAGTGTCAAGGATCCCCAGACATGCATCACCAGGGTTATTAAGGCCACAACAGGGCATTCATTTCTTTTAAACATTTCAACAGGAAGCCATAAATCCAAGCAAGGACGGCATAAATCATTAATTCCTTGACAGCTTGGTAAAACTACGAATCTCTAAAGTGTTGACTGCTGTGAGATGTATATCCATAGCTGGTGGTATTAGGAAGGTCGAGAAATAACATCTAAGAGAAAAATGATTTAAAGGGTCAGTCCATCCAGAATTAACAAGCCACCAGAGGCTCAGGAGTCAAAATAAATCTCCACTTTTGCAAAAAAAAGGTACCGTACATACTAGAGTATAAGCCAAGTTTTTCAGCACATTTTTTTGTGCTGAAAATGCCCCCCTCAGCTTATACACGAGTCACCTTTTTGCAACTGATCTTCCAGATATTGGGGACCCGGTACCGGCCGGCCATGGGTCCCATGGACCCCAAACTTGGAACACATGTAGCCCCACTCTTCCTCTACAAGTGTGCAATGTTTGTTTTCTGGGGGACCTACGGCTGAGGACCACAGATTTTTCAAAGCCGGGCACCCCTTCCATAGACTCCCATGTTGAACGTCAGTCTAGTCATGGGCACAGTGAGGCATAGGCACAGTGAGCCATGGGCACAGTGAGACATGGACACAGTGAGACATGGACACAGTGATGCATGCACATGGACACAGTGAGGCAAGGTGAGGCACAGTGAGGCATGCAGATGGACACCCTAGGCTTATACTTGAGTCAATACGTTTTCCCATTTTTTTGTGATAAAATTAGGTGCCTCGGCTTATACTCCAGTATGTACGGTATATAAATTGTTGCACTATAAAACCTAAATACACCATAGAAATACAGATATGGGAGTTTTTTTTAAAACCACCACAGGATTTGTATTTCTTTTCATTCATGTGACAGACCCAGACAGGACAGGGACTTTTGGAGGGGACTGCGAAAATACACAAACTCTGGGAACTGGAGGTTTCATATACATATTTGGGGCTTCTATGCCTCAAACCAGAAATGACTGTAGATGTTAACGTAATCAGCTCAAATCACTGGGATCGCCTGCCATTATGTGTTTATTGTAAGTAGGTCCCCCCCATAATGTGCCTCCTAAGTTTCTTCCTCCCACTGTTAATTGGATACCCTATTGTTTCTGTCTGTCTTCTCATCTATGTGTTTTTACTTGTAATAATGTGTATAGTACATTACTTTGTATTCAGGGTTGTTGGTCCCAAATGGACTGGTTAACTAGGCTGGTTTAAGTGCCTAGTTAATTAGCTCATGTTAATTATATCACTGTCAGCTATTGATTGCTAGATGTGAATTGGCATATAGTATATGTTGGTTGTTCCTTAGTTATGTTAATTATATTTCTGTATACAGTTTCCTTTACATACAATAATGTGATCAAGCTTTTATCCGATTTTGTGTGGTATATAAATTCTCTGTGAGTTTTCAATAAACAGTCTTATATTTTTCACCACCCTACACTGTGTCCTGACTAGTGACTGGGTGGGCTGTGGGGTTTTGGATCGTTCTGTTATCAGGCAAGGGAAGCTTATACAATCCTTATAAGAAGCTTATAGTCCTCTTGAGTACTGGGGTCTGTCACAATCCAGTCCTGAGATTAAGGCCTCGTACACAAGACCGAGAAACTCGTCTTAAAAGAAACATTGTTTTCCTTTACGAGTTCCTTGTCAGGCTTGTCGAGAATCTTGTCAAGCTTTCTTTGCATACACACTGTCAAGACAAAATCTCGTTGTTCTCAAACGCGGTGACGTACAACACGTACGACGGCACTATAAAGGGGAAGTTTGATTCCACTGGGACAACCCTTGGGGCTGCTTTTTTTAATCTCATGTTACTGCGTGTTAAGTAAAAGTTTGGTGAGAGACGATTCACGCTTTTCAGTCTGTTACAGCGTGACAATTGTGCTATCTCCATTTTACCGAAGGTGCGCTCCCGCCTCATACTTTATTCTGAGCATGCGCACGTTTCTAAGCATACACACAAACGTGTTTCTCATTGTAAACCAGCCCGACGAGAAACACAACGAGGAAATTGAGACTCCCGACGAGAAAAAAGAGAACTTGTTCTCTTTTTTTCTTGTCGAGATACACGACAGTTTTCTCGACGAAAAACAGACAGTTTCCTCGGCAAAAAAGCTCTGCCACCAAGTTTCTTGATGGATTTTGTCGAGGAAAACAGCTGTGTGTACGAGGCCTTACACTATCAGCCTAGTGACCTGACTTTCCTTCGCTAAAATTTTTCAAGACAACTAGGTCCCTTTCCTGCCCCCTAGACAATGATTGATCAGTAAAGCTTCATTCACACCAGCGTTTTGGACCAGTGCAAATTGCAGTGGTAGTAATCTTCTGATTCCTGATTGTGCTGTTAACAGCTAGGTGCGACTACCGGCCCCGTTCACTCTAATGACAGGCCGCTGGTGGCCGCATCTATTCGCGACTGTTCATACAGCCAGCCATTACCCGTGGTGATCACTGTCAGTTTGAATAGTAACAAATATCTGTGGCCACCAGCAAGCTATCATTAGACATGTGTGATTTGTTTGGTTACTAATCAATATTTGGACACAATTTTTGTTATTTGGAGATTCGGATGTGTCTGAACTTCCAAATCACAATAGTTGCAAATTTCAATTAATTCAAAATAATTTATAATGAAATGAAGTATTCAAATTCAAATTTGCAAATTAATTTGAAATCAAAAATAATATTGAATTGGATTTGGAAAATTAATTTGAAATGGAAACATATGGAAATAAATACAGTAAAGTATAAAAGTGAAATAAGATAATTACTCCTACTTAGGCTTCTTTATAGAATAGAATAGATTAGAATAGAATAGAAAATAAAATAATAGAACTGAAAAGAATAGAATGAAATAAAATGGATATACCATAATGTTACCCATGGACCAAAGTCTAGGACAGCAGGGTTAGAGTGGGCAGCACCGAGCCTCAATATGTTAAAAATGTATTAAGGTTTTTTCTTCTTTAGTTCATTCCTGGACCTTGGTTACTAATTCCTACAAGGGAACTGAAGGGTAAAGGTTAGCAGGCGATGCTGATAAGAGTCAGAAGACTCTTTATAGCTCTCAAAACATGAAATCATCTCCCTTGTTATCTTGTGTGTTGCTCTTTACAGTTGAAAGATATCTGAAGAAGGCCTTGTGTTGCCTCCAATAGTGCAGCAGTTTGACTACAGCCATCACAGTAAACAAAGGGCAAAAATTTTACGAAAGGGTATCATCATTCACATACAGTATGTCTAGAAGAAGAATCATGTCTCTATACAGCCCTAATAATAAGGTATCGATCAAGGCCTGTCCCGTTTTCAACATTGGGCTCCATGGTTGGTGGCCACTCCAGGTTACGTTCAATCTTCATATGTATCTGACAAAGGCTTCACATTGCATAGACCCGTCCTCAGCTGTGTATGTGCTTTGTGATTTCCTTTGGTTGAATCTGTCTCAATATGGCTCTACTGACAGTGTAATAGCTTCATAAGAGCAGTCAACGTTCACTCCATACTTTGTGTAGCATCTGTGAGGGGACTAAAACTACACATCCAGATGCTGGCAGAACAGGTGTATAAACTCCTTATGAATATTTATTGTTTTATTTTTCCCCTGTTAATTTAAAACTATAGCCTATCCTACCTTACTTAAAGTTAAACCCTGGTTAAAATTTTTGTTCCCCATGCAGTGCTGCTAAATGGTTTAACTGCTCGTTTTTTCTAAGGGTGAACATAAAGCCTATAGTGAGTGAGTGAGAAACTTGTACCATTTCCTACAAATTTTTGCCTTCAGAATAGATGGGTTTTGAGTCTTTTTCTGAAGGCCTGGTGATTCCCTTCCATTCGAATGCTACAGTAGGTGACTGGGATATTGTGTCAATCTCGCTCCCTTTCTCGGCGAGATTGAGCACTTGCGAGCCCCATCGCGAGAGCCAGCGCCGAGCTGGCTTGCCGCGATGGAGACAAAGCCGTCATAGAAGCGACGGGGATCCGACGCGGATTCCCGCCAATTCTACACGTGGGCGGAGTTTGTTATGAATCCTCCACGTCCTTGACCCTAGCGTAAAGGGCTTCTTGGGATGGGGGTGTGGATTTTTTCCAATTGAGGGCTATCAAGCATCTAGCCGCCGTTAATATATGCCTAGGTAGTTTTTTGTACGGCTTGGCCAATCGGGGTTGGGAGATGCCTAGCAAAAATAGTTTAGGGGATAGGGGGATTGGCGTCTCAAAGAGATGGGTAAGCAGTTGTTGCGTGGACTGCCAAAACGGGGTAATAAGGGGGCACGTCCAGTAGATGTGGAAGAGAGAGCCTCTGTCCTGATGGCAGTGCCAACATCGGTCAGGGGTGGGTTCCTGATATCTTAATGTTCAGAGCCGGTCTATGGGTGTGATAACATCAGGAGCATTCCACTTCTCGCTAGACCACGGGGATCGCCACCGCAGGGAGAATCTGAGAGTTTGGTGTGTATATCTTGGCTCTCCAAACTCCTAGACAAAAACAAGCAGTTAACCCATGAAGTGCAGGCAGAGTCCCACTGCATGGGAAGAATAAAATTGCCCAAAGTTCAGCTTTAAGAAAAGTTTACACTTGCCCTCTTATTTTGCTTTTTTCACGTTGCCTGTGCCGGACCCAGTTAGAGAGTCAAAGGTCACCTATAGTCTAGGACAGCCTTTCTCAACCATTTTAATTTAGAGGAACCCTTGAAATAATTTACAGGTCTTGGGGAACCCCTGTTAATACCAATTCATTGGATGTCAGTGGAAAGAATGTCCCATTGCAGTGGTGGTCAAAATGCCACCCAAAGCCCTGGTTCACATTGATGCTACTTTGAAATCGCGCTACTTCACTTGAAGTAGCGTGATTTCAAAGTAGCAAGGTCAGCGAGATTTCAGGTGCTACTTGATAGACATCTGTGTGGCTTCATACACAGATGTCTATTAAAGTCACACCTGAAATCGGCAAAAGTAGTGCAGGAACTACTTTTCCAAATCGGTGCGGCGCCTGCAAAATCAGTCTTGCGCCGATTGGAACAGTGCCATTGCCGACAATAGGCTGCGACTTGTCATGCGATTTGATCTCTCAAATAGCATGAAAAATCGCTCCTAGGCTTATAGATATTTAAAAGGATCATTTGAGGTTGATTTAGTAAAACCGGAAAGTGCTAAATCTGGTGCAGCTGTGCGCCAATCAATTTACAAAATCAACTTGTTCAATTAGGCATTGATAACAAAAACAATCTGGAAGTTGATTGGTTTCTATGCACAGCTGCACCAGATTTTTCTCTCATTGGTTTTAGTAAATCAGTCCCTTGTGTCATGCCATTGATTCTGCCAAGTGACATTTGCCTTGGAACTATCCAGGTGCCATCAAATGGGAGGTGAATTAGCCACAGCTCAAGGAACACCTAGCAACCTCTGGGAGGAACACTAGGGTTCCACAGAACCCTGGGTGAGATTGGCTGTTTTAGGAGTTACTCAGTGGCCTGTCACCTGCCTGACGTGAGCTGCTGACTCGCAGCAACTCTAAAGCCTCGTACACACGATCGTATTTTCAGACGGAATTGTGTGATAGTAGACTGTTGTCGGAAAAACCGACCTTTTGTATGCTCCATCGGACAATTGTTGTCGGATTTTCCGCCAAAAAATGTTGGATAGCATGCTTTCAAATTTTCCTCCAACAAATGTGTTGTCGGATTATCCGATACTCCAAAGTACAAACACGCATGCTCAGAAGCAATGCTAACCATAACACAACATTAGCAGAAGTTGCCCAAAGGGTGGTGCTAAAGAGCTGAAAAAACGTGTAGTTTTGTGTTTGTTGGCCGACAATTCTTTGCCGTTTGTATACAATACAAGAACTTGTTCTCTATTTTCCCGTCGGGCAGTGCCAATGGAGCATACACACGGCCGGGATTCCCGGCCAAAGCTCCATGGCAGTTTTCCTTTCCGGGTTCTCAGCTTTCCCCTCGGTTTTCTCGGCAGACTTTTTACTACCGAGAAAACTGAGCATGTGTACAGGGTTTAACTGGTGTCCAGCCATTGATTCTGCCAAATAGCATTGGCCTTAGGCCTTGTACATACGACAGAGGAACTCGTCGGGCGACACACATCGTTTTCCTCGACGAGTTCCTTGTTAGGCTTGTCGAGGAACTCAACAAGCTTGCTTTGCGTACACACGTTAAAGACCAAATCTCCTCGTTCTCAAACTCGGTGACTTCACACATACAACGGCAGGGGCTGCTTTTGCTAATCTCATGTTACTGCGTGTTAGCAAAAAGTTTGGTAAGAGACATTTACACTTTTCAGTCTGTTACAGCGTGACAAATGTGCTATTTCCATTACAAACGCTACTTTTACTGAAGGTGCGCGGGTTTCTTAACATACACACGCTCGTGTTTCTCGTCGAAAAGCAGCCCGACGAGGAACACGAAGAGGCAATTTGACTCCCGTCGAGGAAAAAGAGAACTTGCTCTCTTTTTTGCTCGTCGAGTTTCTCGACAGTTTCCTCGATGAAAAACGTACACACGACCGGTTTTCTCGGCCAAAAAGCTCTCCCGCCGAGTTTCTTGATGGATTATGCCAAGGAAACCAGTCGTGTGTACGAGGCCTTACAGCTATGGAGATTCCATTGAACGAGGACCAATTATCCATGACTCAAGGAACCCCTATTAATTTCTGGAGGACCACTGAGGTTCCACAGAACCTTGGTTGAGAATGACTGGTCTAGATTATTGCCTTGTCAACTGCCCGATGTGGAGCATGCTGTATATGAGATCAGGCAGTTGACAGAACAGGAACGTTCAAACTAGACCCTTAACCCTACACTCTCAAGCTGAAGAGTTAGACACAGGCAAAGCAAAAAAAGCAATAGGAAGCAAATGGAAATCTTTCATAAGTAAACCTGCACATTTGGAATGATTTCATATTCCTGTGGTTGCTAACTGCAGTTCTTATTGAGTCTCATTAAAAGATCGTCTCTCATCATGCTGTGTAACTGCTAAAAATTTCATATCACGTCTCTCCAGTGGAGGGTTGCAATAGTGAAGCTAACTCCAAAATAGGCAAATGTCCCAGAAAAATATGTGTCCTCATCTCTATCACTTAATTAAAGATCAGAGGGGTGAGGACATTGTGCCAACCCTATGTGTTACCTGTTGTGTCCAGCCACGTAAAAAACGTGCAACAAGTGATGTCTTTAATACCTCTTCCGAAACTCTATGCAACGAGGAGGTAAAGTGACCCCAGAAACTGTGCCTTCTTAGTATACCAAAGTGGTGTCACCCAACCCCATAGACATAACGGATACCACTGAGGATTGCAGGAAGCAAATGGCAGTGCTTTGAGAAATGTGATATCTCAGCTTTGCAGGGAGCCTAGTATTTCATTAATGATTTCTGGCTTGTTCGGAGGAATTCAGCTTTAAAGAGGAACTAGAAAGGCTAATGATTAATTTAATTTACATTTTTTTTACTTAACTTTAACAAGTTAAGAAGAACATAATGAGCCTGAAATGTATACACGATCTTTTGAGTAGCAAACATAGAGAGTCCCTCCTCCGACCAAAGCCAGCCATAGATGGTGTAATTTTCTGTCCTGCAACCACAGGTTGCAGGAAATAAAATCGTTTGATTCCCCCATCAACACAGTCAGTCAGCGCAGGGAGCTGTTCCTCCTGGGAGAACATACATATTGCTAGTGACTACAGCAATAGTGGCAGCACAGTGGTGTAGTGGTTAGCACTTTCACCTAGCAGCAAATGGGTCGCTGGTTCGAATCCTGATCACGACACCATCTGTCTGGAGTTTGCATGTTCTCCCTGTGTCTGTGTGGATTTCCTCTGGGTACTCCAGTTTCCTCCCACCCTCCAAAGACATGCTGGTAGGTTAATTGGATCCTGTCCAAATTGGCCCAGTATATATGTAAATATGTGTGTGTACTACTGTGTGTCCCAAGCGTGTCGAAATCCTACGGGGTAAATGACCGCACCAGCCAGGAAGACACTGGCTCTAAAAAACGCCTAGAGGGGATTCAGTTTGCATGTGTAGCGCTAAACAAGTCATTCATTCATTCAGACGCTGGCAATAATCGCATTAAAAATCTGACATCCTGATTGTACTTAACCACTTGAGGCCCGCGCTACCGTCGGATGACGGCAACAGCACGGGCCTGAAAATCCAACATGCCGTCATTTGACGGCATGTCATTCTGGCTTTCCCAGCGCGCGCTGTACAGCGCGCTGCGGGGAAGCAATGTGTTGTCCGTGTCCCTTGGACACGGCCAATCACAGATCGCGGCAAACGGCCAATCAGAGCGGCCGTTTGCCATGCGATCTGTGGGCGAATGAGAGATGATCTCTCATAGATCATCTCTCATTCCCGGCTCACACAGAGACAATGTCCTGTCTCTGGAAGGGAGGAGCCCGATCTGTGTTCCTTCCTACATAGGGACACAGATCGGTCACCCCCCCAGTCACCCCCCCCTCCCCCTACAGTTAGAACACACCTAGCATACACATTTAACCCCTTCCTCACCCCCTAGTGTTAACCCCTTCAATGCCAGTCACATTTATACTGTAATTAGTGCATATTTATAGCACTGATCGCAGAATAAATGTGAATGGCGCCAAAAATGTGTCAAAAGTGTCCGATGTGTCCGCCATAACGTCGCAGTACCAATAAAAATCGCAGATCGCCGCCATTTCTAGTAAAAAAAAAATAATAAAAAATAATAATTCTCTCCCCTATTTTGTAAGCGCTATAACTTTTGCGCAAACCAGTCGCTTATTGCGATTTTTTTTTTTTTTTTTACCAAAAATATGTAGAAGAATACGTATCGCCCTAAACTGAGAAAAAAAAAAGTGTTTTTTTTTTAATTGGGATATTTATTATAGCAACAAGTAAAAAATATTGTATTTTTCTTCAAAATTGTCGCTCTTTTTTGTTTATAGCGCAAAAAATAAAAATCGCACAGGCGATCAAATACCACCAAAAGAAAGCTCTACTTGTGGGGAAAAAAGGACGTAAATTTTGTTTGGGAGCCACGTCGCACGACCGCGCAATTGTCAGTTAAAGCGACGCAGTGCCGGAAGCTGAAATTTTACCTGGGCAGGAGGGGGGTGTAAGTGCCCAGTAAGCAAGTGGTTAAGTTCGTGGATAGATCGACTTGGGTACAATCAGTCTGCCCATAGATGGATAGAATCTCCATTGGTCCCTGCTGGACCAGCCGAGATTCGAACCATCTATGGCCAGCTTAAGGGCCTTGTGCACACGGGCACCATGTTTTAAGGCATTCAGACATTTTTTTCTACTGATCTGAATGTAGCCTATTGCTTTCAAAGGGCCTGTACACAATAGTATGCCAATGTCAGTAGACTAGTACCGAGTTTAGATCAATTTAAAAAAAAAAGTCTGCGTTACTGGTCAGTAAGTTACACACATACATTATATTACTAAAAGTATTGAAACACCTGCCTTTACACGCACATGAACTTTAATGGCCTCCCATTCTTAGTCCGAAGGGTTCAATATTGTGTTGGCCCACCCTTTGCAGCTATAACAGCTTCAACTCTTCTGGGAAGGCAGTCCACAAGGTTTAGGAGTGTCTATGGGAATGTTTGACCATTCTTCCAGAAGTGCATTTGTGAGGTCAGGCACTGATGTTGGACAAGAAGGCCTCAGTCTCCACTCTAATTCATCCCAAAGGTGTTCTATTGGGTTGAGGTCGGGACTCCACCCCAAACTCGCTCATCCATTTCTTTATGGACCTTGCTTTGTGCACTGGTCCAAATCATTTGGTGGAGAGGGGATTATGATGTGGAATTGTTTTTCAGGGGGTTGGGCTTGGCCCCTTAGTTCCAGTGAAGGGAGCTCTTAAAGGGTCCGAACACCCAGACATTTTGGACCATTTCACGCTCCCGACTTTGTGGAAACAGTTTGGGGATGGAACTCTTAGGCCGCGTACACGCGATCAGACATGTCCGATGAAACAGGTCCAACGGACCGTTTTCATCGGACATGTCTGAAGGGGTGTTTTGGTCTGATGTGAGTACACACCATCGGACCAAAATCCCCTCGGACCAGAACGTGGTGACGAAGAACACACCGACGTGCTGAAAAAAGAAAGTTCAATGCTTCCAAGGATTTTGGTCCGATGGTTGGGCGTACTAACCA
This sequence comes from Rana kukunoris, assembly GCA_029574335.1. NCBI lineage: Eukaryota > Metazoa > Chordata > Amphibia > Anura > Ranidae > Rana > Rana kukunoris. The sequence goes on from CM056050.1 coordinate 26,995,587, forward strand.
TCGAACATGTCCGACGGACAGGTTTCCAGCGGACAAGTTTCTAAGCATGTTTGGAAACTTTTGTCCGCTGGAAAACTGTCCGATAGGCCGTACACATGGTCGAAGATGTCCACTGAAACTGGTCTGCGGACCAGTTTCAGCGGACACGTTCGATCGTGTGTACGCGGCCTTAAGGCATGAGCATACCAAGATATTTTGAAATCCTGATGCCAACCAGATAGAAAACCTTTGGGATGAATTAGAGCGGAGACTGCGAGCCAGACCTGTTCTTCCAACATCAGTGCCTGACCTCACAAATGCACTTCTAGAAGAATGGTAAAACATTACCATAGACACACTCCTAAACCTTGTGGACAGCCTTCCCAGAAGAGTTTAAGCTGTTATAACTGCAAAGGGTGGGCCAACTCAATATTCAACCCTACGGACTAAAACTGGGTTGCCATTAAAGTTCATGTGCGTGTAAAGGCAAGCGTCCCAATACTTTTGGTAATATAGTGTACTGTATGTGTCATAGCACAGGTGCATGCATAAATCTTCAATTCTGGGAGCTAATAATGCACATTTACATGTATGGACATTTGCACGTCTATTTGCATGTAACCTTGTACCCTATACAGAGCAGACTGTTTTTTTTTTTTATATATACAGGACCTTCCCGTAGGGAAGATATGGCTTAAATACATCAGTATTGTGCGCAAGAACCCTAATTCAACAGCGCATGATGTGAATATGGATGAATAGCAGTGACAATTAGTAATTAGTGAATGTGTTTGCCAATTTTACATTTGAAGCACATTAAATAAGAACTGTGGCCAGACTTTGGGCATTCAAACATTTACACTTTCTTCACAAGCAGCAAATTAAAGCGATATTAAACCCAAAAGCAATCATTTATTACAAATTTTTAGATGTGATGTCTATATATTAGTTTAATATTTTAATGCTTTGCTTCCTTTATTTTCACTGGTGATCCAGCCAACATCTTCTACAGTTGTAGCAGTTACAGGGATGAGACAAGCCATTTAACAATGACAGGGGTGCTTACAATAATCAACTTTTATTTATTTATATAAATCCTTTAGGAAAAAGAAAAAGGAAAACACACAATTTGTTGTAACTGCGTATATAGTATTAGCTTTAATTTGGCTACAATGTGTTGGTGTTTTTAAATCTGCTAGTATATATAACACTCCTCTCCCCACAGATTGACAATGCTGCTATCCAAAGGTGCCCCCTGTGCTTCTTCATTCAGTGTGGGGCTGCTCTAATGCAGGAGGTGTTTTACTGGCCAGATCATCAGGTGAAAACAGAGGTGGGGAGCCTAAAAAAAGACAATGGGCCAGATTCTTATACCTGGCGGTGTAGCGTATGCTATTTACACGACGCCGCCGCAACTTAGAGGAGCAAGTGTCGTATTCTCCAAGCACTTGCTCCGTAATTTGCAGCGGCGTAGTGTAAATGGCCCGGCCTATCCCCGCGTAACTCAAAGGGGGGCGGCTTGTATTTAAATTAAGCGCACCCCCGCGCCGAACGAACTGCACATGTGCTGGCCGTAAACGTAGCCCACTGCGCATGCTCCGTAGTACACCGCAAATACATTGGTTTCGACGTGAACCTAATTAACGCACAGCCCTATTCGCGGCGACTTACGTAAACGACATAACCGACGGAAAAACACGACCCTGTCCCGACGTCCCTACTTAACATGGCGTATGCCGGTCCTACGCAAGGTTACCCCTCATATAGCAGGGGTAACCTTACGCTAACGAAGTAAACTACGACGACGGGGCGCAAATACGTTCGGGAATCGGCGTATCAGGCTCATTTGCATATTCGCCGCAGAAATCGACGGGAACGCCACCTAGCGGCCAGCGTAACATTGCAACTTAGATCCGACGGTGTAAGTGACTTACGCAAGTAGGATCTAAGCAAAATCTATGCATAACTGATTCGAAGAATCCGTTTCATAGATACCCAGCTGAAAAAACAGAGATACGACGGAGATACGACGGCTGCAATATATAAAATTTTATTTTTTTCCTTCTTTTTCCACTTTTTTCACCTGATTCACACTGGGTATGATTTGAGGTGCAATTTCACATTTGAAATCGCATCTCAAATCGGCGGCATTTGAGGGCAATTGACGGCAATGGCATCGTCCTAATCGGTGCAACGCCGTATCTGCGGCGCTGTACCGATTTCAAAAAGTAGTTACTGTACTACTTTTTGCAATTTGGGGCCGCGATTTACATTGACATCTGTGCAGAAACCTGAGCTGAAAATCTCAGCTGAACTCGCACGGCTTCACTCCCGCAGCCCAGTGTGAACCTGGGCTAAGATTAAAACAATCCTTCACTGACCTATGAAGCTGCAAGCACTGTGAAGTAATTAATGCTCAATTTATCAAGCTTCTTATTTTTTACTTTCACTTTGTTTGGGCAGCTCTGTTTCCCCCGACCAGCAGTGACATGGCAGTATGGCAGCCTTCTCATCTCTGGCATAAGCAGAGAGAAGACACACAAGAAGAGACAAGAGCAGAATGCTGAGACCAGACTATTTTTACTGCTTTTATTATGAATTTTGGGGTTGAAGTGCTTCACAGTGCCTGCAGCTACAAGTTTCAGCGAGAGCTTACTTTAAAACATGTATACTGGTATAATTAGACCTTTATCCTCCCCAGACCCCGACCACCTTCTATCATTTCCCCCTCCTCCCTGTTATCTTCCAATTGGACATTTGCTTCTTATTTAATTAAGGCTCCATTCACATCTGAGCGACAAAACGCCGGTCGCCCGACGCTCTTGTCGCTCGAGATGTGAAATAACATTGCGGTCTATGGAGATGGTTCACATCTCAACGCCTGTCGCCTGAAAAAAAGTCCCGGACCCTTTTTTTCAGGCGACATTGGCGTTCGCTCATAGACCGCAATGTTAAAGAAAGAAGAAAAAAAAAAGTTTAATCTACAGGCGGCAAGATAAGCCGCGTACGCGGCGTATCGTGTCGCCTAGGTGTGAATGCAGCCTTATATATATATATATATATATATATATATATATATATTTATTTATTTATTTATTGGGGACACACACGCTCCTCGCACTTCTTGTCGATTGGTTGCTAGAGATTACTGTACAGTAATCCTGCTCACTGATTGGTTGCCAGAGGTTACAGCACATCATCTCTTCACTACAGAGGGGCATGATATCCACATGAATGCCACCTTTATTTACATATGAATGCTGGAAACCTAAGCTATTTACATATGAATGCAGCCACAATTTACATATGAATGCTCAATTTATTTACATATTAATGACGGGTTATTTACATATTAACACAATGGTCTGCAGATGAGTCATCTGTACACAACAATAGGGCAGAGCTGGGCAGCATTAGTAGCAGAACTTCCCACTGAGATAGCAGGACACAGCAAAGGACTAAAACTTCAAGGGACAAAGGAATTTAAACTGGGATAGTTGGCAAGTATGAGGCAGCTGCTTTGAGCCCCACAACAATAATAGGGCACAGGGAAGTTTCCCCCTTTGCCCTGCCTTAAAGATGGCCCTGCTGATGTCCTCAGTTACCCACGGCTTCCTAGGATTCTCACGTCATGCATCGTAGGCGATCTTGGAATACTCTATAGTGCATGCTCCGTGGCACATCATCAGGGGAGTGCCTATTTCTGGTAGCCCTGCCAGTAAGCACAGAGGTCATCTGCACCTGCAGAGAAGAACTTGCTACAGTCCAGGTAAAGCTCATTATACGCATTACAAATTGACTATAGAATCTCCTTTAAATTTACCAAAACTCCTGAATGTAATAGACCTAAACTACCTTTTAAGTATGGGCTTTCCAAAAAAAACAAACAAACATTTATACTCACCTAGGTGGATGCAGAATCGATCCGATATTCCATCTGTTCCCCGCTGGCTCTGTAGTGAGAACTGAGCGATCAAACATACTGATTGATCAGTTTTCCCCTCCACTCTGCTCTCCCTTCCAGCACCCACTGGAACGCTGGGCTGTGGAGGGGCAGAAGGAGCTGGCTCAGGTGCTATGTGGATTACTGATAGGCTGAGCCAGGTGTCGATCCAGGTTTCTGGGTGGGATCTTTCCAGAGACTGAACCAGCTCTGTGACGTCAGCCGGCAGCAGGCTTCGGCTGATAATGGATCACAGGAGTACAGAATGAACTACACTCCTGTAGCTATAACTCTGGCTATAATTCTGCTTTAATTTGGATCCAATTAGACAGCCTCCTCAACTACATCATTTTTAGTAGATTATTTTAAAGGTGATTACACAGTCAAATTATAACATGTGGGGTTTACATCATGATGACGTGTCATTTGATGTAAGGCGGTCTAACCTATTGGGTCATTCACTTAGCGTTCCATTCACCAAGGACTGGAGAGGGATTATAAAGATGCACTGGAAAGCAGCCAAAAGAACTTCAACAGTTAGAGTCGGTTCACACTTGGGCAACTTGGGATCCGACTTGAAGTCGTCTCAAGTCGTCCCAAGTCGCGCTGTCCAGAAAAGCAATGTAAGTGAATGGGAGCGGTGTTAATACACACTACTCATGTCGCTCCGACTTCAGAAGAGGTTCCTGTACTACTTCAATCAGACTTCTAGGCGATTTGTAACCATTGATTTCAATGGAAGTCGCTTCCAAGTCTGATCACTGTTTTAATTGAAGCTACTTTCCAGCAAGATAACATACATTTCTCAGGCAAACCCCTCCCTCCCCTTACCTCTCCCAGAGCTGATTGTTGTTTTATTGGCCACTGGAATGTCTCCTGACCTGAAAAGGACTTCAAGTCGTGTTGTAAATCGCCCAGATCGCCCTGTGGTTCATGCTCAAGTCGTGTTGATGTTGCTTCTGAAAGTCGTGCTGGAAGTCGTGTCGCCCCAGTGTGAACCGACTCTGAAAGTGGATGTAAACCCAACTCATGAAATTTGAGCTGGGTACATATATCTGCAGTATTTTGTAATCTCATTTCAAAGAGCCAAGTCCCATAGCTCTCTCCTGAACCTGAAGTCTGATAACTCCTGACAAATTCTTGGACACATCAGTTAAAAGCAGGCTCACTCTTCTGTCGGGGGAAGTTTCTATATATAAATTAGCAGGGAGCTTGCCCTGTTACAAAACACCTCTGATGCCACGTACACACGATCGGATTTTTATCCAGTCCAAGGTTTTTCTGACGGAATTCCGATCAAGCTTGGCTTGCATACACACGGTCACACAAAAGTTCTCTTAACTTTCGTCCGTCAAGCACGCGGTGACGTACAACACTAATGCCGCGTACACACGGTCGTTTTTTGCGATGAAAAAAAACGACGTTTTTTAAAACGTCATTTAAATTGATCGTGTGTGGGCAAAACGTCGTTTTTTGTCTTCAAAAAAACGACCAAAAAAAAATTCCAACATGCTTGAATTTTTTGTGTCGTTTTTCAAAACGTCGTTTTTTGTTTCACAAAAAGTCACCGTGTGTAGCAAAAACGTCTTTCAAAACGACGTTTTTCAACCCGCGCATGCCCATAAGCTAGTTATGAAGCGAGCTTCAATGGAAAAGAGTGGTGAACGTAACCTCGTTTTTTGTGAAAAAAACGATGGTGTGTATGCAATATCGTCTTTGAAAGTGACGTTTCAAAAACGTCGTTTTTTACTTCACAGAAAACGTCGTTTTTTTTTCATCACAAAAAATGATCGTGTGTACGCGGCATAAGACGAGCCAAGAGAATTAAGTTCAATGCTTCGGAGCATACGTTAAATTGTTTCCGAGCATGCGTTGGAAATTTGCGTGTCGGAATTGCTACAGACAATCGGATTTTCCATTGGGAAATTTGAGAAATAGCTCTCAATCTGACAATGACACTAATCACGGCTTCCTGTAATTCTTACTGTAGGGGGGATAGGCTGTGTGTGACAAGACAGGAAGCAGTGATCACTGTCTTGTCACACACAGCCCATCTCCCCTACAGTAAGAATCACTCACTAGAGCACGCTTATCCCCTACAGTGCCACCTAGTGGTTAACCCCTTCACTGCCAGTGTAATTTTCACAGTAATCAGTGCATTTTTTTAGCACCGATCGGTGTAAAAATTACAGTGGTCTCAAAAATGTGTCAAAAGTGTCCGATGTGTCCGCCATAATGTCGCAGTCATGATAAAAATTGCTGATCATCACCATTACTAGTAAAAAAATATATATTAATATATACATTGCTTTGAATTTCACACACGCGCCCCTGCCACAAGTTCCGTGACTGTGCCTGCAGCACCTGCGGCCTCAATGTCTGCCGGTGTCCCGTGATCGTGTCACGAAGTGGCAGAACAGGGGGATGCCATTGTAAACAAGGCATCTCCCTGTTCTGTCTAGTGACAGGACACTAGTGACAGGACGTCTGCTCCCTATCATCTGGAGCAGCGATCAGTGTCATGTCACAGTAAACCCAGCCCCCCACAGTTAAAATCACTCCCTAGGTCACACTTAACCTCTTCTTTACCCCCTAGTAGTTAACCCCTTCCCTGCCAGTGTCATTTACACAGTAATCAGTGCATTTTTATAGCACTGATTGCTGTATAAATGACATTGGTCGCAAAATAGCGTCAAAAGTATCCAATGTGTCTGCCGCAAAAAATAAAAACCACAGAGGTGATTAAATAAGACCAAAAGAAAGCTCTATTTGTATACAAATCTTTAAATGGGCATGGTAACAAATGGGAACAAATCAGAAAAAAAAAGTTGTAATGCAATGAATGAATGTATTTGTTTCATTTGGATGATGTCACACAATGAGATAGTAGTTTGGGCCCATGGGGAAATTAATAAAAAAAAATGAATTTGTTCAACATGCCAGATTCAGATAACAAATGAATACGTACTTCATTTGTTTAGTTCATTTGGATGCACATGATGCCAGTCAATGTTACCCAATCAGCTCATGCCATTTCTCATGGTGGGTAGAACTAGCGTCCGAAAAAATGTAACCGTTCCGATTCAATAATATATTGAATGTACAGCAATTTCCTGAGAAAACTGCAAACTATTTAGAATCCAACCAGACCAACAAATGTATGAAAAGATATGAAACCTATTCCAAAAACAAATTGGTTTAATGTAATGAATAAGACAAAGCAAATTTCTTCAAAGAACGAACGTATCCAAAAGGAAACTAGTGACAGAGATTCTAAACTTTACCACCTTGTCCTGAACTAAAAATAAATGTTGACTAGAGATAGGTCTTTGACAAGGCAAAGAGAACCACATGTAAAAAGTAGAATGTCTACAAGAGGGCCCCATTTTGCAACCTGGACATCAGACATCTGGTACATCATAATGCTTTATTATATCATACAAAAAAAAAAAAGATATATACAGAACACAAAAGTTGGGCACATTTTCTGGCCTGGATTCACTATTTGTTGTCAGTAGTTAGTCTATTTAAGGTTACCTGGAAAACATGCAAATACCAAAGGCTCCAATATTACAATAAATGGAATGAATTGCACATATACAGTATTTTCAATTGTATTATTTGTAAAGCGCCAAATACAATTCATGAACTGTGCCTAATTTTGTGTAAGAATGTGATTCAGTAGCGTGGGTCTCCATAAGAGATTTTTGAGTTCTAACTCAGAATGATGTGAAGGCTGGATACTAAAAAAAACACGTAGGAAAAGCACCAATGCCTTTAAATATTGATGTTGGTGAAGAATTACAAATACCTAGACATGTGCACACATATTTCGTTTCGGAATTTTGTCCAAAAAAATTAATTTATTTAGTTACTCCCGAAATTCGATTTTATTTATTTTGTTTAGTTAAAAGCCTTGTATACACGATCAGTCCATCTGATGAGAACAGTCTGTCATCGGTTAACCGATAAAGCTGACTGATGGTCTGATGTGCCTACACATCATTGGTTAAAAAAATCGATAGTGTTAGAACGCGGTGACATAAAACATAACAACGTGCTGAAAAAAATGAAGTTCAATGCTTCCAAGCATGCGTCGACTTGATTCTGAGCTTGCGTACATTTTTAACCGATGGTCGTGCCTACTAAAGGTCGGTTTTGACCTATCAGTTAGGAATCATTCGGTAAAATTTAAAGCAAGTTGGCTTTTTTTAACTGATGGTTACATAACCTATGGGGCCCACACACGATCAGACCGTATACCTCTGTTTAAACTATCGTGTGTACGAGGCCTAAGCCTTCAATGACAGATTCGATGTTTGTATGTTTTTCGCTGCTTCGTCGAATCTTCATCATTCATGTCGAATGGTCTACCCCAACACTGTCTACAATGTCAAATCTTTTCTCTCTATGTAGAATAATCTTGGACTAATAGAGTTAAGGTTAGGCACGTTCGATCGCAGATTCGATAGACACAGATTGCTATTGTCAGCGTGTTGTCAAATCTCCTATCTATACCGAACTGTCGTAGCAACGAAAAACTAAAATAAAGCATTTTATTATTTTAGTTTTCATTTGTTGAAACGATAACAAAAATACCCGAAATTCAGATGAAAATGCATTTAGACGAAAACGAATGTACATGTCTATAAATACCATGGTCTGCACAGGAAAGAAACAAATGGGTGCTTTAACAAACCAAACCCAACCTTTCATTGGAAGAACAGATGACTACATTGACGCTCTCATTTTTAGATATACATTATTATTAGAACAACAAAGTCACTTTAGATATGCAAAAATCTAATAACGCTTAGAAAAGTTGAGGAGAAAAGAAGAAGACAACCAGTAGTAACGTACATAGAGGAAGTCACAAAAAGCATAAACACGCCATTGCGAAGCCTGAAGATCCAAATAGAATATAGAAGATTCAGGAGAAACACTATCCACATAGTCATCAGGGGTCGACATCGACTTAACAGCACTTACTAATAAAAGGTTCAAAGTGTCAAATGTTACAAAGTCAACTGTCAATTTATGGCTGCCACAACTGTTACATAGACTAGTATTTGCCATTGATTGTTCTCAATGGATCATCTTGGAACTCTGAGGACTCTTTACTTTGAAACAGGGCTGGATCTCTGCATATCTAACATAGGTCATGGTCTGAGGTGGCAGGGCTCCCCCACAAGGTACGCAGCTAGCCATATACCATGTTGTTGACTGTCATTTGTTAATTTCTTTATGATAATAATAAAATGTTCCATCCTGCTATCCTGTTTGCTGGTTCCACCCAGCCAGGAACATTATGGTTGCCCTGGTACAGTTTATACATTTTTCATCCCACATCTTCCTTCTGTGGTTATGTCATCTTGTCCTACTAAGGCCTACCAAGGCCAGATAGTCACACAAAACAAAAACCTTGGAGCTTGAACAGTGTATTAATAATATTCATCATGGACTGTGTATTCGTCTTTTAGCACGGAATGGTGCAATATTTTTATGATGCTCTGATTTTACTTGGTGGCGGGATCTTCAGCACATGAACTTTTTTCTTTTATATGACTTTTCTTTAGAGCCTTGCTGGCTCGAGTGGACCTATTGCTTGACCACTTTTCCAAATTGGATGTTATTTAAACACCTGTTATTTGATGTTTAGTTTTCTGATGTGCACATTTATTCAGTACATTTTTGTTAGATATTTACATTGTTTCAGGATTACTATTTGTCAATCCCATTATATCATGTCAGAGCCATCACATAGATACTCTGTTTTGCCTCACAATCTATTCACCCACCCACTTATTATTATTTGTTACACTAATGCCGCGTACACACGGTCGTTTTTTGCGATGAAAAAAACGTAGTTTTTTAAAACGTCATTTAAATTGATCGTGTGTGGGCAAAACGTCATTTTTTGTCTCCAACATGCTTGAATTTTTTGTGTCGTTTTTCAAAACGTTGTTTTTTGTTTCACAAAAAGTCACCGTGTGTAGCAAAAACGTCGTTTAAAACGACGTTTTTCAACCCGCGCATGCCCAGAAGCTAGTTATGAAGCGAGCTTCAATGGAAAAGAGTGGTGAACGTAACCTCGCTTTTTGTGAAAAAAACGATTGTGTGTATGCAACATCGTCTTTGAAAAGTGACGTTTCAAAAACGTCGTTTTTTACTTAACAGAAAACGTAGTTTTTTTTCATCACAAAAAATGATCGTGTGTACGCGGCATTAGACCTCGTACACACGACCCAGAATCTCGTCATAAAAGAAACGTTGTTTTCCTCGATGAATTTCTTGTCAAGCTTGACGAGAATCTTGTCAAGCTTTTTTTGCATACACACTGTCAAGACAAAATCTCGTCGTTCTCAAACGCGGTGACGTACAACACGTACGACGGCACTATAAAGGGGAAGTTAGATTCCACTGGCGCCACCCTTGGGGCTGCTTTTGCTAATCTCATGTTACCGCGTGTTAGTAAAAGTTTGATGAGAGACGATTCGCGCTTTTCAGTGTGTTAGGCCCCGTACACACGAGCAAATACATCTGTTCAAATCGGTCGGACAGACCGATTTGAACAGATCTGTCTGCTGGGATGTATTGGTTTGATCGTGTACACACAATCAAACCAAAATCCCTGCGGGCAGACAGCGCGCTGATGTGGCGGTGACGTGGCGGTGACGTTGACGCCGCCACATCACCGCACCAGGAAGTAAAACACTTCCGCGCATGCGTCGAATCCATTCGACGCATGTGCAAAAAGATATGTCTGCTGGTTAGCGTACTAACCAGCAGACATGTCGGGCGGATGGATTCCCAGCAGACAGATTTTAAAGCATGCTTTAAAATCTGTCGGCTGGCCAAATCCGTCTGCTCGCCCGTACACACGATCGAATCTGTCTGCTGAGACGGTCTGTCAAACCGTTTCCAGCAGACAGATTTGATCGTGTGTACGCGGCCTTACAGTGTGACAAATGTGCTATTTCCATTACGAACGCTACTTTTACCGAAGGTGCGCTCCTGTCTCATACTTTATTCTGATAAACCAGCCAGACGAGAAACACAGCGAGGAAATTGAGACTCCTGACGAGAAAAAAGAGAGCAGGTTCTCTTTTTTCTCGTCGAGATTCATTGAGTTTTCTCAATGAAAAACATACACACAACCAGCATTTTTCTTGATGGATTTTCCCGAGGAAAATGGTCATGTGTACAAGGCCTAAAGCCGCGTACACACGGCAGAGAACCTCGACGGGCAGAACACATCGTTCCGCCCGTCGAGGTTCTCTGCCGGCCGTCAGATTTGGCGACCTGCCCGTCGGGAATGGCAACCAGCCATTCACCCAGACGGGCCGTCGAGCAAATAGAGAACATGCTCTCTATTTCTGCTCGACGGCATTCCCGACGGGATGCTCGCCGAGAGCGTACACACGGCCGAGTTTCTCGCTGGAATGCAGCTTCCAGCGAGGTTCTCGCTGGTTTCCAGCGAGAACCTCGGTCGTGTGTACGCCGCCTAAGTCTTTGGGGGATTCCAATCCTTTTTAGGCCCTGTATGTCACCTTTACAGCGCAGTCACTATCACTTTTTAGACTTTTGACATTGTCTTCTAGGATCAGACTCCCCAGTGTCTGCAGCAGTTTTTTTTTAGATCAGTCCAATCCAAGGTGGTGGTCACGTAAGGATTGGTTAATTTGGGGGATGGGATGGGCCTGAGCTCAGGTAAAAGGGATCGCCCCAGGAAATTCTGGGTCTTTTCAGAAAACATGTTGGGAAGAGCTGCCCATCCTCCCGTCCCTTTTTTTTTTTGTTGCTATGGTATGTCACAGCTTGCTGTGGTTTTCTTGACCTTGCCAGCATAAAATGTCTGTAATGGGCCATGCCCTTGATGGACAACGGAAGTAGGAGGCCTGTCCAGCACTTATGGTAAGGACAGCCCCCTCCCCCCTTTTGGAATTGTGTGCTCACAGCACAACTGTGACTGGCTGAAAGAAAGGAGTCACCGCTCCAGGTGGGATCACTAAATGGTTACAGGTGGTGCAGGATACCGAGGGTGCTGGCGGTGCACTAAGCAAAATGAAGACAAAGAAAAATGGATAGCCGCACTCCTGATGGGTGGTCTTTTATTCAATAGACAGCATGTACAAAAATAGGGTCACAGCAGTGGAAACAAGGAACAGCCGACGCGTTTCGCACTGGATCAGTGCTTATTCATGGCTTAATAATATGAATAAGCACTGATCCAGTGCGAAACGCGTCGGCTGTTCCTTGTTTCCACTGCTGTGACCCTATTTTTGTACATGCTGTCTATTGAATAAAAGACCACCCATCAGGTTTTGGAGTGCGGCTATCCATTTTTCTTTGTCTTCAACTGTGACTGGCACTGGTTATAAAATGTTTAATGTTCAAAATGTTATGTAAGAGTGTTTATTTATAGGGTGAAGGGGCAAGGGGAGAAGGTTTTTTATGTACATTTATTGCAGTAAGGGGTACCTGGGCTCATTGTGCCTCAACAGTCAAGAAAATCAACAATTAACGTATCTGTCAAACATTGGCATTGTGATCATCACATGGAAATATTCCAGAGGGGCACTATGACAATTTAAAAAAAGTAAGTTATTCCAATGTTTTCATTTGTTTTCATGAATATGCATGGTGTCATACAAGGTGTCATACAAGGTGTGGTGAATACATTCGGAGAGATTAATGGCATCTATTCTGGCTAGCACTTGCAACCAAGAAAAAGCTGAGGTACGCCAATTTAGTGCTGTAACCCAATGTATGGCTATAAAAAGCGTGTGGATTAATTTTACGGTGAGAGTGATTAAGCGACCTGCGATGGTAGATGCCTTTGAGGCTGCTTTCTGCCGGATGGGCTTAAGGTGTCTACAACTCCAGAAAGTGTGGATCAATAGGCCTGACTCAGTACAGCCACGGAAACACAGCAGGGATACCACAGGGTAGATAGAATGGAGTTTCGTGGTAGTCATATACCACCTCATGTGACAGCAGTTTCGTGGATGGAGTACGGTCTTCCGTATTTCCGGATTTCCTCCCACTCGGGAGGTTTACAACTACTTTAAAGAGGTTGTATACCTTCCTTTATTTGTACCTACAGTTAAGCCTAGAATAAGTCTTACCTATAGGTACTGTAAATATCTCTTAAACATGCGCCGTTTAGGAGATATTTACTGTATACTGCGCCAATGATGTCATCGGCGCATGCGCTCTGAAGGAAAGGCTGTCCAGGAGCGTGTCCCACGTGTGGGAGTGACATCATGCAGATCTAGCCAGTCCCACAGCTGGAGTCCGCCTTCCCAGAAGGAAGACGGGCAAAGATAGATGCGGCCTGCAGCAGGGAAGGCGCAGGCTTCGTTTGCAGGTACGTGTCACATAAAGCGCTAGTATGCGATGCATTCTAGCACATTATGCCTTTGAAAAGGGAAAAAAAAACTGGAGTTTACTTCCTCTTTAAAGTGACACTAAAGGTTCCCGTTTTTATTTTTTTAAATAACAAACATGTCATTTTTATTTTTATTTCCACTGTGCAGTTCGTTTTAAGCAGAGTTGCCCTGATCCACCTGTTCTGGGGTCCCACAGCAGCTCTCGTGGCTCCTTCCCATATTAGATAACCCCCTCTGAGAAGCTCTCTCCTGAGGGGGTTACCTTGCTGACACGCTCCTGTGTCATACACTTGGCGTCCATAGACTAAGTGTATGACTCGAAAATTTAGAGTATGTTTAATGCCCATTTTTAACATCGCAAAAAATGCTCTGGAGCCCACACAGGATTGTTTTTAATGAAATGTGTATGCGGCATTAGTGCAAGTTCCCTATAACATTACCTTCAAATGCAAAGCCATTGAACTCCACATACACAGAGCTGTAAACTTTGAGAAACATATATGCTCAGTCTAGTTTGTATCGTAGTTCTCAGAGTTTTATCATAATTACTGGAATTTAGGTTTATTGCTCCCTTAAAAGCAGCTTTATCATTTTGTCAATATGTTTCGTACAACAAATTCCCCCCAAAAAAATGAAAAAAAAACAGAAATAATAAGAAGCACTGCAAAACCCAGAATTTAAAGTGAACAACATCTAATGCCGCGTACACACGATCATTTTTCAGGTTCTAAAAAATTACGTTTTTTTTAATGTCATTAAAAATGATCGTGTGTGGGCTTCAGAGCATTTTTCGGGTTAGAAAAAAATCGGCAAAAAAAAAATTCGAACATGCTCTTTTTTTTAACAACGTTTTTAACGTTGTCGTTTTTCGGTTTGTAAAAAATGGTCGTGTGTGGGCTTTAACAACATAAAAAAACTGCGCAAGTTATGAGATGGGAGCGCTCGTTCTGGTAAAACTACCGTTCGTGATAAAGTAAGCACATTAATCACGCTGTAACAGACAGAAAAGCGTGAATCGTCTTTTACTAACACAAAATCAGCAAAAGCAGCTCCAAGGGTGTTGCCATCCGAATGGAACTTCCCCTTTATAGTGCCGTCGTACGTGTTGTACGTCACCATGCTTTTCTAGAGCATTTTTTTTCCACTATCGTGTGTAGGCAAGGCCGTTTTAATGATCGGGTAGAAAAAAACGTTATTTTTTCTAGCCCCTTAAAAAACGTAATTTTTTAGAAACCGAAAAACGGTCGTGTGTACGCGGCATTAGTGCAAGTTCCCTATAACATTACCTTCAAATGCAAAGCCATTGAACCCCCAATACACAGAGCTGTAAACTTTGACAAATAAGAAGGCCAGTATGGTGGCCTGAGTTTATGGGAGGAGCCCGGAGGGTATTTAAGCAGCCCACTCACACGTGCTCTTTGTCGGTTCAGTGTGCAGTACTACACGTCACTGGGCCGACTCTTCCCAGCTCACCTCATGTCCGTGAGTCTGCGCATTCAATCGCATTCGACACCCTCCCGCCCTTCCCTTTTTCAGGGCACTTCTCAGCATATCCTTCTTCAATTAACTACCCATTACTTACTTTGGGTATGCCCCCTTTTCTTGGCATACTGACAAGACCACCAAGGCACACTTCAGGTCTATTTATGTTGTAAGTCTTGTCTCGTGTTTATGTGATCCACATCATTCTCGGTCAGAGGGCCACGACCATAAACATATGTGCTCAGTCTAGTTTTTATCGTAGTTCTCAGAGTTTTATCATAATTACTGTATTTATCGGCGTATTACACGCACAGGTGTATAACACGCACCCTAGAGGGAAGTTTCAGGAAGAACAATTTCCACAGCCCCCTGCTTATAACACGCAGGCACAGTTTACAATCTATTTTCAGGGTAAAAAAGTGAGTGTTATACGCCAATAAATACAGTACTAGAATTTACGTTCACTGCTCCCTTTAAAAGCAGCTTTATCATTTTGTCAATATGTTTCGTACAATAAATTTGTTAATTTACAAAAACAACAGGAATAATAATAAGCACTGCAAAATCCATAATTTAAAGTGAACAACATCTAAAAATGCCATTTGAAAATTTGCCAACAAGATAATAATAAAAAAAAAAACATAAAAAATAACCAGCATAATACAACACATATTTTCTGAAATTTAAAAGTACAGCTTTTTACTGCCAAAAGACTTTTAAAAATGACCCTTCCAATCACACATCCTGTGATGACATTTCCTGTTCAGTTACTGTATCGATTTTTTATTTAATTTTTTTCATTTTCACAAACAAAAAAGAAATCATTATTTGCACAATTTTCTAAGCACTTCCAGA
Source organism: Rana kukunoris (assembly GCA_029574335.1). Classification (NCBI taxonomy): domain Eukaryota; kingdom Metazoa; phylum Chordata; class Amphibia; order Anura; family Ranidae; genus Rana; species Rana kukunoris. Next base: position 27,011,238 of record CM056050.1, read on the forward strand.
GAGCAGCTTAAGAACAGTCACAGAGCCTTGCTGCAGCATCAGCAGCAACACGCAGCCCCTGCTAATACACCGGCACACACACACACACACCGCACAAAGATTACAATCCTACCTTTGTTGTAACAATACAGAGGCAATCCATTTCGTGATGCTCGGCCGGACGGAACGCAAATCATAAGCAACGGAGAAAAATCTCTTGTAAGACAAAAAAAAAAAAACCCAGAACAATACAGGAATCACCAAGCTGCAAGGACCGTGCGTGCCTGTGTTGCTGTGTGTGTGTGTGTGTATGTGCTTTTTTTTTTTTTTTTCCTCTATCGGGCCTCTTCAGTACGGAAAGCAAGTCTTCTTTCGCAGTGATCTCAGCACGTCTGGTTAATACAGGTATCTGGAAATCCGTAAAAGATCAAGAAAATCCCAAACTTCCGCGTGTGATTGTGCCACCAATCAATGTTACGTCTCTGATCAAAAATGTTCTTCTAATCAAAATATCCTTCAATTTTTTTTTTTTTCCGGCTAAACCAGATAAGAGGAAGAACCAGATTTTTAAATGGAGAGCTGAACCCTAAAATGCCTCATCATGGCCAAAACCATCAGATGTGCCAATTTTTTTTTTTTTTCGCTTTCAATCGTCCAACTTATCTTCTACAATTACAAGGCACATGCCTTCGCCTGGCTTCTGATACACTACTGGGTTAAAGCACTTCTTTTTTTTTTAAACGGAGAACACGTCTTGTTTAAAGACAGCTTCTGTTAAGCACACATGCCATCTGCCTGAATACCCTATAAACCGATCTCTTAAAACAGGAAGAATATCAAAGACATCAGTAATCTTAACTCAGAAAACAACACAGCAAGGGGCATGGTGCAAAGGACTGGAAAAGGAGAAGTACGTAATGGTTCTGGCTACGTTAAAGGATTTCTCAATAAAATCTGTGGGTGATCCTTTTGATCGTAATGAGAGATATTTTTAGAATATTATTTTTTTATTTTTTTCCCCCTTGTACAGCAGTAGAAGCGTTCAAGGTTTCAACAGAGACGTTGACAGCCTAGCAGGGGAAATTAAATGATATATTGTCAAACGTTAGAATCTTCTTGTCAGTGGGAGAGTAGGCAAGACTGATTTTTTTATGAAAAGGCAACATAACCCATTGCCTTGGGGGTACAGAGATGTTGCCTGTTCTCTCTCTTCTAACTCTTTTTCATCATCAATTTTACATCTCAAAGAGGAACTAAACCCATCAATTTCAGTTTTCGAAAATGGTTACAGTCAAGGCATGTTGTGAATGATAACTGTGATGCCGCGTACACGACCGTTTTTCATGACGAGAAAAATGCCAAGACTGCTGAGGCGCAATGAGCCCAGGCACCCCTTAACTGTAACATTGATGTATATAAAAACTAGGGTTGTCCCGATACTGATACCAGTATCGGTATCGGGACCGATACCGAGTATTTGCGGGAGTACTTGTACTCCCACAAATACCCCCGATGCCTCATCCGATACTAGACCACCACCCCAAAACCGCCGCCGCATGGTTAAACAGCGTGCGGGGAACATTACAGCTTCATTTGTATAGCTGTAGTGTTTCCCGCCATGCCGCGAATAGACACTCCCCCTTGCTCGGGATTGGACGGGTGATCTGTCCAATCCCGAGCAAGGGGGAGTGTCTATATGCTGCGCGGCGGGGAACACTACGGCTATTCAAATGAAAGCTGTGATGTTCCCTGCACGCTGTTTAACCATGCGGCGGCGGCATCTAGGTATGGGGGGAAATGGCTGGGTATATGGGGGACATGGCTGGATATATGGGGGACATGGCTGCATATATGGGGGACATGGCTGCATATATGGGGGGACATGGCTGCATATATGGGGGACATGGCTGGATATGTGGGGGACATGGCTGGATATGTGGGGGACATGGCTGCATATATGGGGGACATGGCTGGATATATGGGGGACATGGCTGGATATATGGGGGACATGGCTGAATATGTGGGGGACATAGCTGCATATGTGGGGGACATGGCTGCATTTGGGGACACATTTAAAAAAAAAGTATCGGTATTCGGTATCGGCGAGTACTTGAAAAAAAGTATTGGTACTTGTACCCGGTCCTAACGAAGTGGTATCGGGACAACCCTAATAAAAACCTTCCCCCTTGCCCCTTCACCCTATTAACTGCTTGCCGACCTGCTGCCGTCATTTTACTGTGGCAGGTCGGCTCTCCTGGGCGAGAGCCCGTAGCTCTATGTCGGCACGATCGCCGCCAGGCACCCGCGATTGCTCGGTACAGAGCGAGGACCGGGAGCTTTTTGTGTAAACAAAAAGCTCCCGGTCCTGTCAGGGGGGGAAATGCTGATCTTCTGTTCATACAATGTATCAGTGATTTCCCCTAGTGAGTCCACCCCCCCATACAGTTAATACACACCCAGGAACATACTTAACCCCTTCCCTGCCCCCTAGTGTTAACCCCTTCACTGCCAATGGCATTTTTATAGTAATCCAATGCATTTTTATCACTTAGCACTGATCGCTATAAAAATGCCAATGGTCCCAAAAATGTGTCAAAAGTGTCCGAAGTGTCTGCCATAATGTCGCAGTACTGAAAAAAAAATGCTGATCGCCGCCATTACTAGTAAAGAAAAAAATTAATAAAAATACCAAAAAACTACTCCCTATTTTGTAAACGCTATAACTTTTGCGCGAACCAATCAATAAATGCTAATTGCGTTTTTTTTACGAAAAATATGTAGAAGAATACGTATCGGCCTAAACTGAGGAAATTTTTTTTTTTTATATATATTTTTGGGGGATATTTATTATAGTAAAATGTAAAAAATATTGCATTTTTTTCAAAATAGTCGCTCTATTTTTGTTTATAGCGCAAAAAAAAAAAAAAAACGCAGAGATGATCAAATACCACCAAAAGAAAGCTCTATTTGTGGGATAAAAAGGACGGCAATTTTGTTTGGGAGCCACGTCGCACGACCGCGCAATTGTCAGTTAAAGCAACGCAGTGCCGAATCACAAAAATTGCTCTGGTCATTGGGCAGCAATATGGTCCGGGGGTTAAGTGGTTAAACAAACACGCTTACAACTACAGTGGTTGACCGCGATATTGTGTCAATCTCGCTCCCTTTCTCTGCGAGATTGAGCACTTGCGAGCCCCATCGCAGGAGCCAGCGCCGAGCTGGCTTGCCACAATGGAGACAAAGCCGTCATAGAAGCTCCGGGGATCCGACGCGGATTCCCACCAATTTTACACGTGGGCGGAGTTTGTTATGAATCCTGAGAAGGAAGTCCCCGCCGTATTTTAAATAAAAATCCGGCATGGGTTCCCCCCTCAGGAGCATAACGGGCCCTTAGGTCTGGTATGGGTTGTAAGGAGACCCCCCCACGCCGAAAAAACGGCGTGGGGGTCCCCCCACAATCCATACCAGACCCGTATCCAAAGCACGCCGGCCGGCCTGTCAGGAAGGGAGTGGGGGCGAGCGAGCACCCCCCCCCTCCTGAGCCATACCGGGCAGCATGCCCTCAACATGGGGGGGTCAGGTGCTCTGGGGCAGGGGGCGCACTGCGGCCCCCCACCCCAGAGCACCCTGTCCCCATGTTGATGAGGACAGGGCCCCTTCCCGACAACCCTGGCCGTTGGTTGTCGGGGTATGCGGGCGGGAGGCTTATCGGAATCTGGAAGCCCCCTTTAATAAGGGGGCCCCCAGATACTGGCCCCCCACCCTAAGTGAATGAGTATGGGGTACATTGTACCCCTACCCATTCACCTGGAGGCAAAGTGTAAACACAAATAAACCACACAGGGTATTGAAATATTTTATTAGTTGGCCGCCAGGGGGGGGGGTGTGTATGATTGCTTTTATAAAAGCGCCCCCCTCCGGCGGGCTTCTGCGGGGGGGTGGGTGCCGCTGTTCTTCGCCGCCGTCTGGTTCTCTTTCGCCGGTCTTCTCCCACTCTCCGGGGTCTTCTCCCACTCTCCGTGGGTCTTCTCTGCTCTCCGGGGGTCTTCTCCGCTCTCCGGTGTCTTCTTCTTCTTCAGGACTCGCCGCCACTATCTTCGTGTGTTAGCTCAATTACTGGTACGTGGTACCTACCGGAGCATGATGGGACTGCGACGTCACAAGACAGGCCTATATAACTCGCTGAGAGCCGCGGAAGGAAGCGTCGCGTCAACATCTGGAGAAGAGAAGAAGAAGACGACGTCACAGAAGAGGGGACTGGCCGCCGCTAGTAATTGAGCTAACACACGAAGATAGCGGCGGCGAGTCCTGAAGAAGAAGAAGACACCGGAGAGCGGAGAAGACCCCCGGAGAGCGGAGAAGACCCCCGGAGAGCCGGAGAAGACCCCGGAGAGTGGGAGAAGACCCCGGAGAGCGGGAGAAGACCCCCCCCGCCGCCAAAGATGTCGAAGGAAGCCCGCCGGGTGGTGGGTGCTTTTATCAAAGCGATCATACACACCCCCCCCCCCGGCGGCCAACTAATAAAATATTTCAATACCCTGTGTGGTTTATTTGTGTTTACACTTTGCCTCCAGGTGAATGGGTAGGGGTACAATGTACCCCATACTCATTCACTTAGGGTGGGGGGCCGGTATCTGGGGGCCCCCTTATTAAAGGGGGCTTCCAGATTCCGATAAGCCTCCCGCCCGCATACCCCGACAACCAACGGCCAGGGTTGTCGGGAAGGGGCCCTGTCCTCATCAACATGGGGACAGGGTGCTCTGGGGTGGGGGGCCGCAGTGCGCCCCCTGCCCCAGATCACCTGACCCCCCCATGTTGAGGGCATGCTGCCCGGTACGGCTCAGGAGGGGGGGGCGCTCGCTCGCCCCCACTCCCTTCCTGACCGGCCGGCCGACGTGCTTTGGATACGGGTCTGGTATGGATTGTGGGGGGACCCCCACGCCGTTTTTTCAGCGTAGGGGGGGTCTCCTTACAACCCATACCAGACCTAAGGGCCCGTTATGCTCCTGAGGGGGGAACCCATGCCAGATTTTTATTTAAAATCCGGCGGGGACTTTCTTCTCAGGATTCATAACAAACTCCGCCCACGTGTAGAATTGGCGGGAATCCGCGTCGGATCCCTGTCGCTTCTATGACGCACTCGCTGGAATGTGCTTTTACTATTCCAGCGAGTGCGAGATGTCGGCAGCCTGTCGCCGAGAATCAGCGCGATGCTGTCGTGCTAAAAACACATTCTCGGCGGCAGGCACTGTATTAGGTTGAGAAGGGCAAGGCCATAACTTTATTAAAAGCAAACATAACATTTTGAACATTGAACATTTCAACCAGTGCCAGTCACAGTTGTACTGTGAGCACACAACTCCAAAAGGGGGAGGGGCCTGTCTTTACCATACGTGCTGGACAGGCCGCCTACTTCTGGTTTCCATCAAGGGCATGGCCCATTATAGCCATTTTATGCTGGCAAGGTCAAGAAAACCGCAGCAAGCTGTGACATACCATAGAAAAAAGGGGCGGGAGGGTGGGCAGCTCTTTCAAACACGTTTCCCAAAAGACCCAGAATTCCCTGGGGCGATGCCTTTTACCCGAGCTTAGGCCCATCCCATCCCCCAAATTAACCAATACTTTAGTGACCACCACCATGTCCAGTACCTGGCCATGCCCCCATCAGTCAAGGCTTTCTTTCCCAAAGGGGCTCAAGAGGACATCATTTTTTAAATTGGTCATGAAAAACAATCGTGTGTGGGCTCCAGAGCATTTTTCTTGATGAGAAAAATGCCCATTAAAAATTAATAACCTGCTCTATTCTTTTCTCATTGTTTTTCATGTGGTCCTTTTTCACGTCGTGAAAAATGGTCGTGTGTAAACTTTAACGAGGGGGGAAAAAATGTGCATGCTCAGAAGCAAGTTATGAGACGGTAGCGCTCGTTCTTTTTTTCACGAACGTGTGTATGCAGGGCAGGCTTGAGAGGAATCACGTCGAGGATTTTTTTTTTTTTTTTCATGACATGAATAAGGTCAGAGTTGCTTGATAACTCAACAAAACTGTCAAGCCATCTGGTGTCATAACTGATCACATGTGCAGCACCATGGAAACTGCATGACAAGGTAGCCCATACTGTACCTGGCCCTACTGGGAAAAGACAAACCCATCCCCTCCCACCTAATAACCAAAACATCCCCACTCACCTCCCACCATAAAAACTTACAAAAATTTAGACTGACTCAATTGTTGGGGAAAAATGGCCGGTGTACGGCCCCTTTATTTAAAACCAAATAAATTAACAATATAACCAAAACCAAGTAAAGCATCTTATACGGCTGCCGATCCTTGGAGGCTCTACCTATAACTCTATTTAAACTTCTATCTGCTTAAACACTAACTGATCCCTGCCGCATTGCACCGGCTCGGGGACGACCACCTTCAGCAGATATACATTCCTTTGCCAGGTAATCCACATGCCTGGTATTCACCGGGGACCCATACCTCAGATGGGTCCCCACCCATCAAATTCCATAAGCCTGTTTTACCATGCCTCCAAAGACCCAACCGCCACAGCGCAAGGTGTGAAGCCTCACACCTCTGCGCCCACCAAAAACGATCTGCCATTTGAATGCCTTCCTGTAAACCCAGTGTCCACAAATCCGTGCCCACCGAATTTAGATGCACCCCATCGTCGCGGAGGTACCTCCACGTTTCCACTTCCAGTTCCTGGTGCCGCACCACCAACCCCCCAACGCGAGCCACAAAATGCCCAATCTCCTTATTGGCCTTCACACGAGCCCTATTAAGCTTGGACACAGACTTGGCGTGACGCCAAGCGGTGCGCCCAACCATGTCAGACCACACCACCGCCATGCGCGGAAAAGCGGCCTGTAGCCGGAGCACATGCAGCTTAACATCCCGGATCAAGTGCCTGCTGGACCGAACACCCAGGTCATTGCCACCCGCATGCAGTACCAGCACATCCGGGGGCCTATCCCACCCAGCGGCCCTGTAGACCTCTGGGACCACCCTGTTCCACAACATGCCAGGGATGCCTAACCACCTGACATTGACGTCCTCCCTGGGAAAACCTAGCTGTCGGCCATCAGGCCTGACGTCCGCCCTCTTGGCGCCCCAGTGGACAAACGAATGCCCCAAAATCCACACTAGGCAAACGCGATCTGTAAGAGAAGAAAAAAGGCCACATAGCATACTCAACCCCAAGGCACCATAACAGAAAGCAAGAAAAGAAACACATACAAACAAAAAAAGGGGGCAACACAAGAGAAAAAAAAAAAAACTACCCCGCTACTAACCATGCCCTAAATCAGATGAGGGCGAACATAAAGCTTGAACCTGTCGGACTCCCATCTACCAATGCGTTTTACCCCTGCAGCGTCCAACCCCCACCTGGCGGCTTCAGTAGCCGCCCCGATCCGAAAGGAATGTGAAGAGAAACTGCGTGCCACCAAACCCGCTGCCGAGAGGCAGCGCCGCATGACCGACACAAACTGAAAGGTCGATAATGCTGTACCGTCGGCATGTACCAAGAAAGAACCCAACACCTTTGGGCGAACGGCCAAATACTCCCTCACCACCGCTACCGGGCAAATGTCCGAGCCCTGCACACGTAGCAAATACAAATGTGCCCCTTTGCCGGCCTGATCCGTCTGGGACGGTCGGATAAGAAGTCTGACCGACTCCACATCCCAGCGAACGTCAGACGCCGACAACCCACCATGCGCCTCTTTAGAAGTACTAACCAATTCCCCCACTCTGAGGGCCCCATAAAAGGCAAGGGCGAAGGCCGCCCTGAACAGCAAGGTCTCAAAAACGGATGAGCAAACCGCGGGCGCCTGTAAGAACAGCGTCCGCAACAGGTCAAAAGTGATAGGCCGGCGGCCATCCGGCCGCCGAGCCCCCTTCCCATAACCCCTCAAGGCCTGGCGAACTAGGAAGTCCTTGGTAAAATCCGGCATTTGTTCCGGATCTTGAACCAAAATGCGAGGCCCGCCAACTTCCGGCGCATGGCCGAAACAGACACCCCATCCGCAAAACCTAGGCAGACAAAGTAAATAACCAGCTGTCTGAAAATCCCGCTGCCGCCTCCTGAACCCACTCTCTGCAATAAAGCCCCCCACTCCGCCCATACCTTGGAGTAGAAGGCCCAGGTCGACTCACTCAAGGAATTCCTAATCAAACCGGAGGCGATTCCAACGCAACCCGCCAGAAATGAGGAGGACAAGGGGTTCCGTGTTGCTCCGCTCCCGGCGCCAACTTCCGAAACCTGTCCATCTGAAAACGGGAAAGAGCGTCAGCCAACGTATTCTCCACCCCAGGGACATGAACAGAGTACAAGAAAACATTGAGACGAAGACACGCCAAAACCAAATACTGCAGCAAACGAACCACCGGAGGCGAGGTCCCTGACAAAGAGTTGACGACCCGAACCACCCCCAGGTTGTCGCAGTGAAGACGGACCTTCTTATTACTGAACACTGCACCCCAGAGTTCCAACGCGACCACCACCGGAAATAGTTCCAGCAGTACCAAATTTTTTAAGAAGCCCGCTTCCTTCCAATCGGCGGGCCAACTCTCCGCGCTCCACCGCCCCCCCAGGAAAGCGCCATAACCGGTCGACCCTGCTGCGTCCGTAAAAAGCTCCAGATCATAATTGCTGACCGGCCCCTCCATCCAGATTGCCCGGCCATTAAAATCATTCAAAAATTCTCGCCAAACACCGAGATCAGCCCTGTGCTCCCTCTTCAGCCTAACAAAATGCCTGGGCGAAGCGATCCCAGCCGTGGCAGCCGACAGCCGTCGACAAAAAACCCCGCCCATGGGCATAATACAGCAAGCAAAGTTGAGCTTGCCTAGGAGAGACTGCAGGTCCCGCAGTCGGATCTTAGACTTCTTTGCCGCCAAACTGACCTCCTCCTTCAAAGCCCGCAACGTATCGTCAGGCAGACGACATTCCATGGCCACCGAATCAATCTCAATCCCCAAAAATGTGATCACCTCCGTGGGGCCTTCCGTCTTATCGACCGCCAAAGGCATGCCAAAACGCTCCATCAGGTGTTGCACGGTTGCCAACAGCACACCACACACCCTGGACGCGGATGGGCCAACACAGAAGAAATCATCAAGATAGTGAATCACAGAGTTGACCCCGGCCACATCCCGCACCACCCATTCCAAAAATGAGCTAAATGTCTCGAACAAAGAACACGAGACAGAGCAGCCCATCGGCAGGCAGCGATCAACATAGAAGGCCCCCAACCACCGACAACCCAACAGATGAAAACTACTCGGGTGTACCGGAAGAAGACGAAACGCCGCCTCGATGTCCGTCTTAGCCATCAAAGCCCCCCGTCCGTAGCGCCGTACCCAAAACACTGCGGCGTCAAAAGAGGTATAAGACACCGCACATGCTTCGGAGTCAATGGCATCATTGACAGAGCCACCTTTCGGAAATGAAAGATGATGGATAAGCCGAAACTTATTGGGCTCCTTCTTAGGGACGACGCCCAGCGGCGATACCACCAAATCCTCCAATGGGGGGCATGGGAAAGGGCCGCACATGCGGCCCAAAGCCACTTCCTTGGCCAATTTCTCCGAGACCACCTCGGGATGCAACAGGGCGGACCGAAGGTTGTCCACCATAAGGGGAATCTGCGGGAGCGCACACGGAATCACAAACCCATCCGTGAAGCCCTCCCGCAACAACCGGGCAGCCGCCCGATCCGGATACCTACTTAGAAAGGTGGACATCCTGTCCACTCTCACCGGAGTCTGGCCTTTTTCCCACAGCATCGCCGGCACGGGATTTTCCAGCCTTAAAGCAACGCCCCTCCGCAGTGGGAGCATTCATGCTTGTAACGGCAGTTCGCTCCAAACTTACAAGAACCTTCGTTGAACAGCCAGCACTGGCCCCGCTTCTTTGTGGCCGACAGTCCCGGGGCGGAAGGACTTCCGGCCCCTGCCTGAAAAAACGAAGTCGACGCCCGCGGAGAGGACATGAGCTTCATCCACAAACTGATGTCCTTATGGTCCCACCGCAGTGCCGGACGTATGGCCTTGCGCTGACGAAACTGTTCGTCATATCGCAGCCACGCCACGCCACCATACACCCTCTGTGCCTCGCCAATGGAATCCAGATAGCAAAACAGCGAAGAACAGTTCTCCGGTGCCTTTTCACTGATGACACTCGCTAAGATTGCAAACGCCTGCAACCAGTTGCTAAATGTGCGCGGAATCAAGCGATAGCGACGCTTTTCCTCGTCCTCCCTCTTGGATTCCTCTGGTTTCACCCTGTCAAGGTTAAACTTTTCAAGCGGGAGCAACGTGAAGATCTCCACGTATTCCCCCCGCCAAATCTTCTCCCGCACTTCCTGTTTCAAGTGGGCCCCTAGCGGCCCCTCGAAGCAGACGTAGACTTCGCACTTGGCCGAATCCGCCAGGCGAACCAAATCTGCCCTCCTACCTGCCTTCCTCTCGGGCCCTGCCGATGCAGCCACACCCACTCCCTGGTCCTCCACTCCCGCGGCCACAACCGCAGCGTCCCCCAGCATTGCAGGCGCGGGCACGCCCCGCGCCAGACCAGGATTAGACACCCAGGCCGCCACTGGCGGAGAGCCTGCCACCGGGCCCACCTCAAAGCGCTGTACTAAAGACTGCAGCCCGACCAGCAGGTCGCGCACCACCGTGGCATCCCCCGGACCCACCGAGGAAGAAGATGGGGCCCCCCTCACTCCCACCGTGGGAACCCCAACCCCCCCAGCCTGACTACTCTCAACACTGGACAGACATACAGAAGGAAGAAGAAAAGAAGAAGCAGACTTAGACAGGGACTTACCGGGCCGAACCGGACGAGATCCCGCCGTCGCCGAGCCGGAATCCCCCGTGGCTCTCTGGATCGGTGCGACATCCTCGACCTCGCTGGAAAGCTCCCCATCGAAGCGCTGCGAGCTGACTCTGCAGCCAATCTGTCCCCATCAAGGCCGCCATGTCCCGGAGTTGCGCCGCCAGGTCCTGCGAGTCCGCCATAGCACAGGAGAGAGAGGGAGCGCGATCAGCACCCGAACGTTTCTCCTCCTCGTGTGCTGACCGGATCCTGCTGCGTGTCCTGTACCTCCCCCACTGCCAGCCTCCCCAGCTATGCTGACCAATCCCCTGCACTGTGCTTCCCGCCGCTCTATTAACCCCTCACTGGCCATGGTGCTGGGCACCTTCTCATGCCGCCCTGCGCCTATTGTGTCTGTGCTTTGCTCCGGGCTTTCTGATCAAACAGGGGGTAAGATGGCAGCTTCCTTGGCTGTAAATCATAGGAGGGTTTAGTTCTGCTTTAAAGAGGAAGTAAAGCCTCCGACAAAATAAAATACACCGATACACCGATTCCTGAACGTATTTGCGTGCCGTCGACGTAGTTTATGTAGTTTGCGTAAGCGTAAGGTTACCCCTGCTATATGAGGGGTAACCTTGCGTAGGTCCGGCGTACACTATGTTAAGTATGGACGTCGGGACAGCGTCGTGTCGTTTACGTTGTTTACGTAACTCGTCGCGAATAGGGCTGTGCGTTAATTACATTGACGTCAAAACCAATGTATTTGTGGCGTAATATGGAGCATGCGCAGTGGGCCGGCCCATTTACGCTACGCCGCCGTAAGTTACAGCAGCATTTCTTTGAGGATAAGGATACGCCGCTGTGACTTACAGCGGCGTAGAGTAAATGGGACACGCCGTGCGGGCGGCCCAGGTATGTGAATCTGGCCCAGGGTGCGTGTTATACACCTGTAAATGTTAGAAGCCGATAAATAAGGTATTAAATAAAAAAGCAAAGGCAGCAGCAATGGTGGAGTAACACACAAATAAAACAAAAAATGGAAAGCTGCGCCAAAAAGTTAATCCAATTGTTGCATTGACATCCAAGGGCTGGTATGCCAAAAACAGTGCACAAGTACCAAATCAAACCACAAATGTCCAAGTTGGAGGTTCAGGTTGCACAAACTGATCATCTGAATTGCTAGACTGTCCACAGTATTAATATAAATTAGGGTCCCAATAAACATTGACATCCAGAGGCCCAAAGAACATTGCAAAATTAGCCAACTAATCCCCAAATGTCTAAATTGATATTGCACAAACTAGTCACAAAAGGTAGGTAGCAATAATGTCCACAATGGTCATATAAAATCAGAGATACCGTATTTTTCGCCGTATAAGACGCTCCGGCATATAAGACGCACCCAATTTTAAAGGAAGAAAATCTAGAAAAAAAAAGATTCTGAACCAAATACTGTAGTAAAATATTTGCCCCCCACTCGTCATCACCACCACACCACCCCCACATTAGTAATAGCCAGTAACATTTCCCCACATAATAATAGCCAGTAACATTGCCCCACATAATAATAGCCAGTAACATTGCCCCCACATAATAGCCAGTAACATTGCCCCCACATAATAGCCAGTAACATTGCCCACACATAATAGCCAGTAACATTGCCCCCACATAATAGTCAGTAACAGTGCCCCCACATAATAGCCAGTAACAGTGCCCCCACATAATAGCCAGTAACATTGCCCCCACATAATAGCCAGTAACAGTGCCCCCACATAATAGCCAGTAACATTGCCCCCACATAATAGCCAGTAACATTGCCCCCACATAATAGCCAGTAACATTGCACACACATAATAGCCAGTAACATTGCCCCAACATAATAGCCAGTAACATTGCCCCCACATAATAGCCAGTAACAGTGCCCCCACATAATAGCCAGTAACAGTGCCCCCACATAATAGCCAGAAACATTGCCCCCACTTAATAGCCAGTAACATTGCCCCCACATAATAGCCAGTAACAGTACCCCCACATAATAGCCAGTAACAGTGCCCCCACATAATAGCCAGTAACATTGCCCCCAACTCACTGTTGCAGATCGCTCTGGAATAGAAGATCCCACGAGCCCTCTGCTCTGCTCAGCACGCACCGCCGTCGCCGCCGGGTGTACCAGTCTTTCCTAAGACCGCGGCGGCGGTGCGCTCCGTGGATCAGATCGGTCGGATCGGCGAGTGGAAAAAAGGTATATTCGTCTTATAAGACGCACCAACTCCCCCCCCCCCCCCAGTTTTGGGGAATAAAAAGTGCGTCTTATAAGGCAAAAAATACGGTAAGTGCTGAAGGAGGGAAGCACTGGAGTTTGGAGAAGGTAAGTAGTGCTTTCTGAGCTTGCTTCCTTCCAGGGGCGGACTGACCATTGGGGCTTTTGGGCACTGCCCGAGGGCCCCATGCCACTAGGGTGCCCCATCAGGGTTGCCAGGCTCAATAAAACCAGGGACAGTATGTAAAAATCTGTGTTTTTTTTACATCTTTCCCTGATGTCCCAAACCAACATGCTTTTGATGTGAAAATCCTGAGATTTTAGCTGCCCCGCCTCTGCACTGCCTCCTGGCGTGTTGGCCATCTGTAAGCCCGGGGGCCCTATAATCTTCTATTGCTCGGGGGCCCCATGAGTTGTCAGTCCGCCCCTGCTTCCTTCCTTAGTCCAAGGGGACTAAGAGGGAAGAGAGAAGCTGGAGTGAGCTTTAAACACTATGGGCCAGATTCATGTAGAGTTACACCAGCGTATCAGTAGATATGCCGTCGTAACTCTGAATCTGCGCCGTCGTATTTTTAAGCGTATTCTCAAAACGAGATACGTTTAAATCTTGCTAAGATACGACCGACGTAAGTCTCCTATGCCGTCGTATCTTAGCTGCATATTTACGCTGGCTGCTAGGGGGTTTACACCTAAAATATGCACTTTAGCTAGATACGCCAATTCACGAACGTACGCCCGGCCGTCGCAGTACAGAAAGCCGTTTACGTAAGGCGTTTTCAGGCGTAAAGATATTCCAACAAAAAGATGTCGCAGCCAATGTTAAGTATGGACGTCGGGGCGCGTCAAATTTTTCAAATTTTACGTTGTTTGCGTAACTCATCCGTGAATGGGGCTGGACGTAAATTACGTTCACGTCGTTTTCAATGACTCTTTGCGACGTCATTTGGAGCATGCACACTGGGATACAATTGCGGCCGGCGCATGCGCAGTTTAAAAAAAACGTCATTTACGTGTAGTCACACTTAAGTTTGATAAAACACGCCCACATCAAACAAATTTGAATTTGGCGGGCTTACGCCGGGCCCTTTACGCTACGCCGCCGTAAATTAGCTTCGAGAATACAGCACTTGCCTCTCTAATTTACGGCGGCGTAGCGTATCTGAGATACGTTACGCCCGCAAAAATTTAAGCCGCTCTACCTGAATCTAGCCCTATTTGTAAATAATGCACCCCCCCTCTTCTATTGTCAACTAATATTAAAACATGTCATACTAACCTAGCTGTGGCTTCAGGGTCTTGCCTTGGCAGCAAGACGTGTGGTCACTTACAGGGCTGCTGTTAGAAATCACAGGGCCCCATACAGCCTACCTGGCAGCCCCCCCCCCCGCCCAATATATCAAGACCATATTTTCACAAAAACTACACGAAATGTATTATTAGTGGACACAAACATAACATTGAACCTGTGTGAATTAGACATTTTATTTGTTTTTTACATAAAAAATATACTGTATATTCGGGGGGCGTCAAAAGCAGGCAGAACAGGGAGAGGAAGCAGTATCAATGTCGGGGAAGGAAATTACAGGAATCATGCCCTGTGTCTGTGTCTCTCCCTGCAGCAGCTGAAAGCTGGCAGGAGGGGTAGAAAATGGCTTTCAGCTGCTGCAGAGAGCTCCACAGGGCATCCTTCTGTAACTGCCCCTCCGCCAAACTACACTAATTCCCCCTGCTGTTTGGGCCCCCCTGTGTGCCCGGGGCACCCTACAGGAGGACTGGTGTTCCCCCACTATGAGCGGCCCTGGTCACTTATATAGGATGGTAGATCATTTAAGCAGAAGCACTGATTGGCTATCTAAGCCTTGTGCAGCACATATATGATCAGTCACCAATGTGTAAATCCACTAACATAACAAATGGCCTACTGTATATTTATTAATCTTTGCATAATCTTTGTCCTTGATTATAATAGAAATATGGTACTGGGTACCTGCAGGTTCACGTTGACTGGTAGTAAGTGGTGATTCACCAATCACTACTGCTTAAGTAAGACTTCATACACTCCACTGTCAAAAGGGGGTGCACCACTTCAGGGCGGACTGACAACTCATGGAGCCCCCCGGGCAATAGAAGATTATGGGGCCCCCGGGCTTACAGATGGCCACCATGCCAGTAGGCAGTGCAGAGGCGGGGCAGATAAAATCTCTGGATTTTCGCATCAAAAACATGTCAGTTTTCGGACATATCAGGGACAGATGTAAAAAAAACACAGATTTTTACATACTGTCCCTGGTTTTACTGAGCCTGGCAACCCTGATGGGCCCCCCTAGTGGCATGGGGCCCTCGGGCAGTGCCTGAGTGACTCAATGGTCAGTCTGCCCCTGCACCACTTGTGTCTTGACTACGCTCTTAATTCTCCACTGTGCAAATGTTTCTGCTGGGGTGAGAGCCAATACACCAAGCAAACACTGCAGGATTCCTGGGCGAATGCAAGGCTTTTCTTGGCCTAATTATGCAAGACTCTTTCCGTGTATTCCTCAGTGTTGCTAGGAAAAATGGAAAATATGGCAGTGTGTCCCAGTTTATTTCTGTAGCTCCCAGTATCTAGTGGAAGCCCGGTAACAGAGGGTGACAGAGAGAGGCAATGCTCATACCAACTTAATAGGACACATATGGCGTTGGCAAAAGTGCCTTGGAATATAACTTTAATGAGAAGACTTAGCTTGCAATCACTAGTCCAATGCATCATAAAGGTGTTCAGTGAGGTTGAAGTCAGGGCTCTATGCAGGCCACTTGGGTTTCTCCACACCAAACTCATCAAACCATGTCTTTAAGGAGATGGCTTAGTACAAGGGGGTACAGTCATACTGGAACAGAAAATAACCTTCCCTAAACTGATGCCACAAGGTTAGAAGCGTACAATAATGCCCTGTGCACACGATTGGTTCGTCTGATTAAAACGAACCAATGGATTTTTTCATCAGATATCCGATGAAGCTGACTTTCATCAGTCTTGCCTACACACCATCGGTTAAAAATCCGATCGTGTCAGAACGCGGTGACGTAAAACACAACAACGTGCTAAGAAAAATGAAGTTCAATGCTTCCGAGCATGCGTCCACTTGATTCTGAGAATGCTTCGATTTGCCCACAGATCGTTTTTTCTATCGGTTTTTTAACCATACGAAAAATTTAAAACAGGTTCTATTTTTTTTCACCGATAGGAAAAAAACTGATGGGGCCCACACACGATCGGTTCGTCCGATGAAAACGGTCCATCGGTTTATTTTCATCAGGCGAACCGATCGTGTTTACAGGGCATTACTGTCACCTCTATCCTAAAACAGTTACAGGACCATTCACTGGATATTGATTAATTGCAGAGGTATCCACATATTTTTAGCTAGATGTACTAGTCAGGTGTCAATGAACTTTTAATCATATAGGCCCAGATTCACAAAGCACTTACGCCCACGTAAGTGCAAATGTGCGCCCGTAAGTGCAAATTTGCGTATGTTGGTTTGTGGGCCCGGCGCACAGATACGCCGTTGTGCGCCGGGCCCACAAACCAACATATGCCTAAAAACTAGGGCTGCGGAAATTAACGATTAATTGTTTGATTAATCGTTAATTTCTTTGATCGACTAAAATTATTTTGATCGACGATCCGCAGTGTGAGCTCTGCCGTCTCGCCCATAGGAAAGGCCGCGGCTTCGGCCTAGGTCCGGAGCCGCGGCCATTTTGGTCCACCCGGCGGCAGCCAAGTAGGGGCGCGCTGACGTCATCATCACCCGCCCACCTGCTTGTATCATCTTCCCTAGCACGTGTCCATCAGCTTCTCTGCGGACGGGTGTGCCTGCCTGATGTATAGTAAAGCATGGGGGCAGATGTGTATAGTAAAGCATTGGGGCAGATGTGTATAGTAAAGCATAGGGGCAGATGTGTATATTAAAGCATGGGGGCAGATGTGTATATTAAAGCATGGGGGCAGATGTGTATATTAAAGCATGGGGGCAGATGTGTATATTACAGCATGGGGGCAGATAATGGATAGACTCATGCATTGCATGAATCTATCCATGGTCACCACCGCCACCCCCTATTCAGGTATCCAGCCCCTTTTCAGGTGGCAGGCGCCTGAATTACAGTGTTGGGGGCAGGCCTGGATTTCCCACAAGGCCATCGAGGCCAGGCCCTGGGGCGGCAGGGCGCTGAGGAGCGGCAGCGGCATGGAGTCCCCCAACAGCCGGAACATACAGTTAAGGGCGGTAAGTTGCTGTGTTGGAAAATTGTGTGGGGGAATCCGCTCGCTCGTTAAGTGATTGTGACAATGTCGCTGAAATCACTTGTCAAATGTGTGCTGCTGTCCGTCCTCCCCCCCCCCCCACATACCTCTCACTGCTGGCTCTGTCTTTGGGATACCGTCCTCCCCCCGGCCGCCGAGTCTGTCTCCTGTCCCTGCCGCCGATGTAATCAGTGAGAGGGGTGAGCTGTGCTCTTCCCATCTCAGCTGTGACAGAAGTTCTAGCACAGTGCTAGGACTCCTGTTTTGGAGGTGACAAGGTCAAAAAAGAGGACCTGTCACCTCCAATTGCTATCACACAGGGAATTGTTTTCTCCTGTGTGATAGCAATAAAGTTAAGTGAAAAAAAATTGATAACTTTTTTTTACATGAATAAAATAAAAAAGTAATTACAAAGTAAATAATAAGAAAAAAAATATTAAAAATAATAAGAAAATGATACAAAAAAATTAAAAAGGTGATAAAGTAAAAAAAAAAAAAATGTAAATAACCGTGCCGCCCCTGCTTTCTGGTTGCCATTCTCCATTGATTTGTGTGTGTGTGGAAGGGGGGGGGGTGCATTGCAGAACCTGGCCTTGGGGCGGCAGGGAGAGCAAATCCTGCCCTGGATGGGGGTGTTTTTTTGAAGCACCTGATTAGAGCCATAGGCTCTAATAGGCTTCAAAAAGGTGAACTCTGAGCAAAGAGCACTGCGCTCGGAGTCCACCCAGATGTGTTAGAAAAGCAAATTAATATTTGCTTTTCTAACACTGAATCGCCTCTCCGCCAATCAGAAAACGCGGGTCTGTTACCTGTTTCCCAATTGGCCGAAAGGTTTAGCGATTCTATTGGATGCCTAAGAGGAGGGGAGGAGATGCATGGCGGAAGCCTCCGTGATCTCAAAAGGACACGGAATATGCTGCAAGATGCCTGCCGCAGCCTGTTCCCCTGCCCGATTTGCCCGCAGAAGTCGTAAGTGCTGGTGGACCGGTGCACTGTCATACTCCGCTCCCCATCACAGACTGCTACGGAAGTGCTGTGGCGAGCAACTGCGCATGCGCGATGCTTTCCAAACGCATCTGCGATGCGTTCCAAGGCATTTACGACAGTGCACACCAGCGAAACCTCGTTCGGCATCCAGGCTCTTTCCTTAACATCCCCGTGGATTGGAGGATGTTAAAAAAAGAGCTAAGTCCACGTCGCCCTGAATGACGACTTCGCTGGTGTGCACTGTCGTAAATCCATTGGAACTAGGGGTGCCACGGATCAAAAAACTCACGGATCGAATCAATCCTCGGATCAGGAGTCACAGATCGGATCATTTTCGGATCAGCAAAAAAAGGGCCTTTGTACAGAGCACACAGGAAAAAAAGCAGAGGGCATATCCATCCTCAATCGCACAGGGAGGGTTGGTTTCTTCTATAGAAAGGGGGGGGGGGGGTTGGGTATATCCTCGTACAGATCACACATTGATCTCCTCTGCAGGGATGCTCCCAGATGTCAGGGTTGATGGACACACAGTTCCCGGTGATCTGCCGCCCCCCCCCCCCCCCCCTATCATTCTGAGCTCCTTGGTTGGCGGGTGATCGCAGTGTCCTCTCTCTCAGGCTTATTCTCAGAAGAGACACTCGCAGCACACTGGGGAAGGTCACCATTACCCATAGCAGATTGATCACAGCTCAGCGCTGGACACAAATAAATAGAGTAACCGTCCTCAATACACACCCAGCGCACCTATGTCAGGAAAGGTTCCATCCGCTGGTGCTATTTATATTCTTTCTTGCAGTGCTGCGTCCCACCAGCAGGGGTCTCCTGGCAGTTCGGAGCTGTCAGGGGAACTTCCCCCTGCTGGTATATCACCTTTGGGACGCAGTACTGACCTCCACCAGCGGATGGACCCTGGCAGTGTGGAGCACCTGGCCCTTGCTACGTTCAGGTGTGACCTGAACACAATCAACACGCCCTATTTATACCCGGCAGGTTCAAACAGAACTTGCCCTGGTATCCGTCTATCAACCCGACCCTGATATCTGGACCCTGAACCTGTTGTCTCCCTCCTGAAACTTCTGATCTGATCCATCCTGACCTGATCCCTCTCCTGGACTTTCCTTTCCTGTTCATTCCCCGTCCGCAGCTACTTCCTGATTCCCTGTGTATGACCTCGGCCTGGCCTGTTTATGATTCCGGTATTTCCCTTGCTGTACATATTGTCTTTAGTGTTATTTTTGTCACTGTGGATCTTTGTTTGTTGCACTGAGCTTGTTGAAGGTGGTGGGGTGTTACCCCCTCTTCTTAAATAAATCACCCTTTTTACCTATATCTGTTTGGATTCCTCTTTTGCAATCACACAGTACTGGTCTATTTCTAATCACTGACAGTATACCAGGGCCATCCTAGACCAGACGTGCTTGCATTAAGGAACCACCCTGTTGTTGTGCATTTTTCTGAAGCATGGATTTCAATGAAATCTGTTACTTTTCCCTACTGGCTGAGGAGGATGGGGAGTATTGTCGCCAGGTTTTTGAGGGGTGGACAAGGGATCAGCTGATAGAAACCATCCGATCAGCTCATTCTTTGGTGGATCGGGGTTATATGTCTTTTGACGATATTCACTCACTGATTCAGTTATGTGTTGAATTGGCTCCGTCTGTTATTCCTGATGGTAGTGACGACTTCTCTCCCCCCTTCAGTCCTGACCAAGTTGAATCCCTGGTATGGTTGATGGAGGATGATCCAGCCTCCTTTGATGAACACTATTGCTCTTGTTCCCAGCAGAAGTTATCTGACTGCATTAGTTCAGTGCAGGCTCTGATTAAACAAGGTGTGTGTGAACCAGCCTTTGTTCAACCTGTGCTGCAGGCATGGTCAGATCTCCTGATCCCAGCCAAGCCACTGCATCCCAGCCCTGCCATTAACCATTTACCTTCCCAAGGATCTAGCCGTCCATTGCCAATGACAACCTCAGCTATAGCCCAGTTAATTCCGCTTCCTACCAAGTATTACTACCCAGTTTCTACTTGTACCTACCCTGCCTTTAATCCACCTGTCCGTTCCAGTCCTACCATTAACCACTTGCCTTCCCAAGGACCCATCTGTCTATCACCAATGGCAACTCCAGCCCAGATAATTCCACATCCTACCAAATATTACTACCCAGTTTCTACTAATTGTACCTACCCTGCCTTTAATCCACCTGTAACTCCTCCACAAAAACCTCCTCCAGTCACCATCCCTGTGTCTCTGCCATATTCCAATCCTTCCTCCTACTTTATTCCATCCTCTTCATACATCACTTCTGTTAGCAAACCTGCAGTGTCTAAATCTAAAAAGAAACGGAAGTACTTCCGAACCCATACCATCGTGCCAGTTACCCAGCCTGTCCCAGTGCCCTCTGCTCAACCTGTTCCAGTGCCACCTGTTCCAGTGCCAGTCTCCCAGCTTGTTCCTGTGCCAGCTGTTCTACCAGTTCCAGTGCCAGCCGCCCAGCTTGTGACATCCGACCAGCCTGCTCCGGTGCCAGCCGCTCTGCCTGTGCCAGCCTGATGACTTCCAGTCCGCTGCCCAGCTTGGTGACTTCCAGTCCGCTGCCCAGCTTGGTGACTTCCAGTCCGCTGCCCAGCTTGGTGACTTCCAGTCCACTGCCCAGCTTGGTGACTTCCAGTCCGCTGCCCAGCTTGGTGACTTCCAGTCCGCTGCCCAGCTTGGTGACTTCCAGTCCGCTGCCCAGCTTGGTGACTTCCAGTCCGCTGCCCAGCTTGGTGACTTCCAGTCCGCTGCCCAGCTTGGTGACTTCCAGTCCGCTGCCCAGCTTGGTGACTTCCAGTCCGCTGCCCAGCTTGGTGACTTCCAGTCCGCTGCCCAGCTTGGTGACTTCCAGTCCGCTGCCCAGCTTGATGACTTCCAGTCCGCTGCCCAGGTTGATGACTTCCAGTCTGCTGCCCAGGTTGATGACTTCCAGTCTGCTGCCCAGGTTGATGACTTCCAGTCTGCCGCCCAGGTTGATGACTTCCAGTCTGCCGCCCAGGTTGATGACTTCCAGTCTGCCGCCCAGGTTGATGACTTCCAGTCTGCCGCCCAGGTTGATGACTTCCAGTCTGCCGCCCAGGTTGATGACTTCCAGTCTGCCGCCCAGGTTGATGACTTCCAGTCTGCCGCCCAGCTTGGTGACTTCCAGTCTGCCGCCCAGCTTGGTGACTTCCAGTCTGCCGCCCAGCTTGGTGACTTCCAGTCTGCCGCCCAGCTTGGTGACTTCCAGTCTGCCGCCCAGCTTGGTGACTTCCAGTCTGCCGCCCAGCTTGGTGACTTCCAGTCTGCCGCCCAGCCTGCTGTTCCTGTGCCAGTCTGCCAGCCGCTCGTTCCTGTGCCCGCTGCCCAGCTCGACGACCCGGAGCCCGCTGCCCAGCTCGACGACCCGGAGCCCGCTGCCCAGCTCGACGACCCGGAGCCCGCTGCCCAGCTCGACGACCCGGAGCCCGCTGCCCAGCTCGACGACCCGGAGCCCGCTGCCCAGCTCGACGACCCGGAGCCTGCTGCCCAGCTCGATGACCCGGAGCCTTTATCTGCTGCCCAGCTCGATGACCCGGAGGCCGCTGCCCAGCTCGATGACCCGGAGGCCGCTGCCCAGCTCGATGACCCGGAGCCCGCTGCCCAGCTCGATGACCCGGAGCCCGCTGCCCAGCTCGATGACCCGGAGCCTGCTGCCCAGCTCGACGACCCGGAGCCTTCGTCTGCTGCCCAGCTTGATGACTCGGATGTACCCACCTCTCGGTTCAAGCCTCCCATTGCCCAGTTAGTCACCCTGGACTTTTCCCGGCAACGGATAGTTAGAGCGTCCGGAGGCCGCTCCTTTGAGGGGGGGTACTGTCAGGAAAGGTTCCATCCGCTGGTGCTATTTATATTCTTTCTTGCAGTGCTGCATCCCACCAGCAGGGGTCTCCTGGCAGTTCGGAGCTGTCAGGGGAACTTCCCCCAGCCCTGCTGGTATATCACCTTTGGGACGCAGTACTGACCTCCACCA
The DNA here is from genome assembly GCA_029574335.1 of Rana kukunoris. NCBI lineage: Eukaryota > Metazoa > Chordata > Amphibia > Anura > Ranidae > Rana > Rana kukunoris. The sequence goes on from CM056050.1 coordinate 27,033,599, forward strand.
GCGGATGGACCCTGGCAGTGTGGAGCACCTGGCCCTTGCTACGTTCAGGTGTGACCTGAACACAATCAACACACCCTATTTTTACCCGGCAGGTTCAAACAGAACTTGCCCTGGTATCCGTCTATCAACCCGACCCTGAGCCTGTTATCTGGACCCTGAACCTGTTGTCTCCCTCCTGAAACTTCTGATCTGATCCATCCTGACCTGATCCCTCTCCTGGACTTTCCCTTCCTGTTCATTCCCCGTCCGCAGCTACTTCCTGATTCCCTGTGTATGACCTCGGCCTGGCCTGTTTATGATTCCGGTATTTCCCTTGCTGTACATATTGTCTTTAGTGTTGTTTTTGTCACTGTGGATCTTTGTTTGTTGCACTGAGCTTGTTGAAGGTGGTGGGGTGTTACCCCCTCTTCTTAAATAAATCACCCTTTTTACCTATATCTGTTTGGATTCCTCTTTTGCAATCACACAGTACTGGTCTATTTCTAATCACTGACAACCTACTTCTGGACAGAGGAGCACATTGTAACTATACACCGCCCGCCTCAATGATCCTCTCAGCCTCACCTTTCCTGTAGCTGCTGGTGGATAATCCCGCAACTTTCTGCTTTAGTCCACACCATTTGCTCGCTGAGGCGGGGAGGCGTGTCACGCTGGGCTCTGACAAGCACACGGGGGTGGAGCAAGATGGCCGCCGCTCCGAAGCTAGGTCGAAGCCAGGGACTTTCCTACGGCCGAGGCTCCGGAGCGCTCCGCGGATTGCGTGCTGTGCCGATCCGAACAGGGTGACCCGTTCGGATCACGGATCGGCGACGATCCATTGCACCCTTAATTGGAACACATCGCAGATGCGTTTGGAACGCATCGCGCATGCGCAGTTGCCCGCCACAGCACTTCCGTAGCATTCTGTGATGGGGAGCCGAATATGTCGCGTCACCGGCAAAGAGCAGGGGGGTTGTCTACCGCCCCCCCCCCCCCCAAACAAAAGAATAAAGCTAGAAGTAACTAGACTGGTAACTAAAAGGGAGAGACGGCTATGGATAGTCTATATAATTTATAGTCCATATGTCTCACAAGCAGGAAACCAATTTCATTCTCATGCCCTGTACACGCGATCGGTTCGTCTTATGAAAACGGACCCCCATCGGTGAAAAAAAATAGAACCTGTTTTAAATTTTCTGATGGTTAAAAAGCCGATAGAGAAAAACGATCGCCTGTGGAGAAATCGGTAAAAAATCCATGCATGCTCAGAATCAAGTCGAGGCATGCTCGGAAGCATTGAACTTCATTTTCTCAGCACGTCGTAGTGTTTTACGTCACCACGTTGGAAATGATCAGATTTTTAACCGATGGTGTATAGGCAAAACTGATGAAAGTCAGCTTCATCGGATATCTGATGAAAAAATCCATCGGTTTAGATTCCATCAGATATCCGTACAGGGCATCACTCTAAACCCAACTCAAACCCTTGCTCCTAAAATAAGATGACGGCATACATAAATGGATGTGTGGTAAGATTGTGTAATTTGCCTGAAAAATGTTGGTGACTAGAAGTGTCTTTCTCAAACTCAAGAACTGGTAGGGGTTTCTAGTAAAGGTTATAAAACAAAAAGGAGAGTATGTCTGTGAAGGTTCTCGTTTATCCAGGTCATGGTATAGTTCAGAGTTCACTAAATGGCAAATTGGACCCAGACCAAGCAACAGTCCTGTCTGGACTGCGGCTGTGCCACTTATCAGCCTGGTTGTTCTCTCTCTAGTCTCCCTTCCACCTTCATCCTCACAGAGGGCAGGGGCGGGAGGTGCTGCATATCGGGACAGAGGGTCATGGATTCGATAATAGACATATGCATTCGTTTTCATTAGAATGCATTTTTGTCCGAAAATCCATTTTTTTCGTTATCGTTTTAACAAACTATAACGAAAGCGCAAGAAACGAAAACCGAAAGATCCAACATGAAAAATGCTTTATTTTCGTTGCGGTAAAAGTTCGATATAGAGAGATTCGACATTATAGAGAAAAATTCGACATCATAGAGAAAAATTCGACATCATAGAGAAAAATTCGACATCATAGAGAAAAATTCGACATCATAGAGAAAAGATTCGACACTATAGAAATAATAGATTCGACATTACAGAGAATAGATTTCGATTTATGAGAAAATATATTCGACATTATTACTAGTCATACAACATTAGAATTCTTGTAGGTGGAATATTCGACCGGAAATGTACGTTTCGTCGTAAAGTTTCGAAGTTCCATCAAATATTCTTCCACAGAAGCCAAGTATTATTGGATTTTCGGACGAAAGCTATTCCCCAGCGAAAAACGAAATAAGTCAAAACTATTTTCGGGAGTAACTAAATAAATGTATTTTCCAGATGAAAACGAAAAAACGAAACAAAATATTCCAGTCTGCACATGTCTATTCGATAATCACCGGCTTCTTAATGTAATGAGTTAGGCATTTGTCCTCTGTCCCGATATGCATCACCTCCCACCCCTGCCCATTGTGAGTGTAGCGCCCCCTTACTTTTCAGAAAGGGCGCTACGCTAAAGTTAGTATGGTGAGAGACTTACTTGCTCTCACCCAGGTTGATTTGTTCAGGTTTGGCAACTGTCAGTTCTGAATTGTCCCGTGGGTCATTCTGCGCTCCAGGGATGTGATCCCATCTCTGGGCGGCAGGTGGCGCCAGAGGGGTTCAGGCAGAGCCACTTTTCCCCAGCAGCCAATTGAAGGAGTGTTTCCCTCGCGGGGCATGCTGAGGAGGGGTATATCTGTGGCAGACGCCATTTTTCAGGGTTCTTCACGGGTTCCTAGTTCCAGGTGCGGCACCCACCTTCAGGGTGTGCGCACATCATGGGCCCCACCACTATGGCCTACCTGGCCGGGGCCCGTGCCACGCGGAGTTCCCGATTCTGGGCCCTCATAGTTCAGAGACACTGAAGTGACTGGGGAACCTCAGTGACTTACTGGGGTTCCATATTTCAAGAGGACAGGATTTAGAGGATATGCTCTATTGCTCTTAAGTACCGGACCTGTAGCAGAGGCCTCTACTAATCTTCTAGAGCCAAGTCGGTGGCAGCGACTTGTTCCTTCTCAGCTTTCTCGGTGACACTCTGGCTGCAGGTCTGTGTGAGAGGCCTGTCCGGGTGCACTGCACCCACTCCGGCTGGAGTGGCGACGTGATTGATTTGATTACAGAAGGTAGGACTGCTTTCTTTATCCAAGCCTGACTCTGTGAAGTTGTTCTATTTTCATCAACCTTGTTCTATCTACCTCAAGTTGATGTGTTGGTCATGTTGGACCAGGAAAATAAAGCATTCAGAAAACTTCAGCTACAGGTTGGATATTCGTTACTGCTTTGCTCACTACATCTACCCCTAGATACCACACAGAGGTAACTTAATTCGCCGATCCCAATCTAACCAGCGGCTCCTGAATGGGGTAGCGCTAAATGAGAATGATAGCAGTGGTTGAGTGGGAGACCAGAGAGAGAGCGAGAACACCCAGCTGCTATGTACCTCTGCCCTACTAAGACTGTGCAGGGGGGCTGAATGATGAAAGGGGGACTGTGATGTAAAGGAGGAGAGAGGGGCTATGACTTCAAGGGGCACTGTGATGTGTAGAGTGGGCACTGTGTAAAGGCATAGCTCCCAATTGCCCCTAATTTTGAGGGACTGTCCCTGTTTTGGAGCAATGTGCCTCTGTCCCTCATGTGTCCTTCATTTTGGTCTGATCAATATAGTCGTGTATAAAATGCACTTGTTATCTTTCAAAAAGTGTTTCCCAGTGCTAAACCTTCCATTAAAATTCTAAATTGCTGAATTTGTAAATTTTAAAAGCCAATATAAAGGAATAGTAGTGGTCAAAAAAAGCACTTGTAGATTTAATTAACCTTTTTCCTTTTTTTTTTGGTTAATTCTCCTTTTAAGGTACCCCCCGCTCAACAACTCTGGTCTGTAAACCCCCCCCCCCCCCCCCCCCCCCCCCCCGCTGCTTGCTCAACAACTTTGATCTGCGGAACCCCCGCTCAACAACTCTGATCCACAGACCCCCGCCCCCCGCTCAACAACTTTGATCTGCGGAATCCCTCCCCCCCGCTCAACAACTTCGTTGGGAGGTATGCTCATTTGTCCCTCATTCTGAAGTTGAAAAGTTGGGAGGTATGTAAAGGGGGTATTGTGATGTGTAAAGGGGGCACAGTGCTGTGTAGAAGGGGAACTGTGATGTGTAGATGGGGAATTGTGATGTGTAAAGGGGGCACAGTACTGTGTAGAAGGGCCATTGTGATGTGTAGAAGAGGCATTGTGATGTGTAAAGGGGGCACTGTGATGTGAAGGGGAACTGAGGAATCTGTGATGTAAAGGGCACACTGATTTGAAGGGGGAGCTGTGATGTTAAGTGGGGGTTGTAATGTGAAGGGGGGACTGTGCTGTGATACAGTGCAAACATGAGATTTGGACCTCTGCCTTAAGAAAATGTAACAAACTGGACCCCCATGAATTTTATTTCAAGACTCCGTATAGTTAAAGTAGTTAGTCCCATTGAACTGGGCTTGTTCTATAATGTGGAGAATATTTGCACACTCATTTTAGTGGCTTTCTTGGTTCCAATAAGTGTTGGTAATATACCCATACATCACCCTTGGCAGTATGACACTATGGTAACTGGATGAAGGTGTCTGTGCTACCTGTGTGAATATAAATGCTGAGGAATGTTCCTGGCACTGACTAAAACTGTAGAAGTGGCTTGGATAAGTTGCAAAATCTCTTCAACAATAGTCCAGTTATTGCTACCAATTACTAAAAGCTAGAGGTTTTATTTTTAATATTGAGTGTAGTTTGAGGATGCTGTTGAAAAGTATTATAGTAAAACTAAATGCAAAACTTTTTTTCTCATTTTGGATAAGGTAAGGGAGGGTTATAATCCTTGTCGGTTGTTTTGCCATCTGTGCCCCAATGCAGAGATTTCCTTTAACTTCCTGCCCCATAGCCACAACAGTGAAGCCGCGTACACACGGCAGAGAACCTCGATGGGCAGAACACATCGTTCCGCCCATCGAGGTTCCCTGCCGGCCGTCAGATTCGGCGACCCGTCCGTCGGGAAAGGCAACCAGCCATTCATCCAGGCGGGCCGTCGAGCAAATAGAGAACATGCTCTCTATTTCTGCTCGACGGCATTCCCGACGGGATGCTCGCCGAGAGCGTACACACGGCCGAGGTTCTCGCTGGAATGCAGCTTCCAGCGAGGTTCTCGCTGGTTTCCAGCGAGAACCTCGGTCGTGTGTACGCCGCCTAAGTGTCATGAACAGCTTCGGCCACCAGATGGCGATAGCAGCGCGTCAGCGCGATTGGGACGCGCGCATTCGCGGCAGGGGCGCGCGCGCGATCACGGCATTGCGACGGGAGCGGGCGAGCGCATTCGCGGCAACGGTGCGCGCGCATCGCGCGAACGTCATTCTGGCGCCAAAAAAGGACATTTAAACTCGCTGTCAGCGTTTGCCTCTTGCTGTCCGGTCTACAGCAGTTCCTGAGACTACCTGTATCTAACCTACTTGAATCTGTTCCTGACAACCCGGCCTGTTCCTGACTCCGCTTGCCTTCCGCCTGCCCTGACCTATTGCCTGCCTGACGATCCGCCTGCCTGACCCCCTTAGCCGCTGCTGCCAGTCTGTTGTCGACCCGGTCTGACTCCTACTCTGCCTTGCCTACTACACCTGCACCTGACCCGCTAGCCGGCCTCGGACTCTCCTGCTGGGACTTACCTCCACTGGACTACGGTACACCTCCCCACTCTGGTGATTCCTGTGTCTCCAGTCGTCTTCACCTGCTGCCAGCAGCTACAGTCCACACTTGCTACTCTACTCAGCACTGAAGCCTTCTGAGGCCTGCCGGCCCAGCACCTGCGCTGCAACCGGCGCTCGTGCGACTCTGCACTCCCGCACCCCCTGTCCACTCTACCAGGGGTCCCGGGATCAGAGGAGTAAGGGCAGCCACTCCTTGCACGTCGGGCTCGTCCACCAGGTACGTGACAGTACCGGACAGCCATGACCGAGCCCGCGCAGGGAGTGGATCCCATGCAAGAACTTTGTCGCCACCTGGATGGACTGACCCAAGCAGTCCGTACCCTGCAAGAGGGCTACACGCGTTTGGAAAATCGCGTCCAGGCGTTATCTGCTCCCGCCTCCACCTCGGCTGCTTCCGGCACATCCACATCTCCCTCTGTCATCATGCTGCCACCTGAACCAAAGGTTCCTACGCCAGAAAGGTTCTCCGGAGAACGTAGCAAATATCGGGCCTTCCGCAATGCTTGCGAACTTTATTTCGCCCTACAGCCACGGACTTTCTCCCTAGAAGCTAACAAAGTCGGTTTTGTCATCGCACTACTTTCGGGCGAACCGCAAGCCTGGGCCCATCGCCTGATGGAACAAAAGGACATTGCACTTGATGATCTAACCACCTTCTTTCAGGCTATGTCCTTGTTATATGAAGATCCTCATCAGACCGCCTCCGCGGAAGCTGCTCTGCACGCTCTACAGCAGGGTCGCCGGCCAGCTGAGGACTACGTGTCCGAATTCCGCAGATGGAGTTCGGATACAAGGTGGAATGATGCCGCTCTCTGTTACCAGTTCCGCCTAGGTCTTTCCGAATCACTCAAGGACGAACTGGCCCGGGTAGGAGTCCCAGGAACACTGGAAGCATTAATTAACCTGACCATTCAGATCGACCGGCGTCTGAGGGAGCGCAGAACTGAAAGGGCCACGGCCCCATCTCGCCCTATCTGGATGATGCCACGGGTACCGACCGTTTCCAATCCAGCTCTACCAACTCCGGTTGCCTCATCTGCCCCTGACACCTCTGAGCCGATGCAATTAGGCCTCCTCCGTCCTTCTCTCACCCCTGAGGAACGCCAACGCCGCAGGGCCAACAACTTGTGTCTGTATTGCGGGGAAGCTGGCCACTACGTGAGGACCTGTCCCGCAAAGCTCCGTAAGTGTCTGTCCACGTCGTCTGTTCACTTACCTATTCTCCCAGGCAATTCTACTCACCTAGCTGTTCCCGTTTTCTTCCAGCTTCCAGAAAAGACTATCCAAGTCAGCGCCATTATTGATTCAGGAGCCTGCAGCTGCTTTTTGGATCAAGCCTTCGCCTCCAGACATCAGATCCCTCTTCGCCCTAGGGCTACTGGACTCTCTGTATACTTAGCTGATGGCTCCACGTTAAGATCCGGACCGGTTACCCGAGAAACCCAGCCTTTAGCCACCACCATCGCCGGCAACCACCATGAACTATTGTGCCTGGATGTGATTGACTCCCCCCTGTTCCCTGTCATACTGGGCTTGCCGTGGCTACAGGTCCACAACCCACGGGTCAACTGGACCACGGGAGAGATCAGCTTCCAATCTCCTTATTGCCAACAGCACTGCCTGCAAGTAGTATCTCCGCCTCCGTCCTTACTCTGCATGGACTCTGATGTTGAAACCCGCCAATCTGTCCCTGAAATTTATCACGACTACCTGGATGTCTTCAGTAAGAAGGGAGCAGAGACCCTTCCGCCTCATAGGTCCTACGACTGCCCCATTGAACTCCTCCCGGGGGCCGAAGTCCCTTTCGGTAGGATCTTCCCCTTAACGGGTCTTGAACTTGAGACTTTGAAGACCTACATTGAGGACAGTCTAAGAAAGAAATTCATCCGCCCATCCACATCACCAGCGGGAGCAGGGATCTTCTTTGTTGAAAAGAAAGACCACTCTCTTCGTCCCTGTGTGGATTACCGGGAACTCAACAAAATCACCATCAAAAACCGGTACCCGCTGCCCTTGGTACCTGAACTCTTCCAACGTCTGGGGGCCGCGGTCATCTTTACTAAATTAGATCTCCGCGGGGCCTACAACTTGGTCCGCATACGTGAAGGGGACGAGTGGAAGACCGCCTTCCGTACCCGTTTCGGACACTTCGAATATTTAGTTATGCCCTTCGGACTTTGTAACGCCCCAGCAACGTTCCAACACTTTGTGAACGACATCTTCAGAGACTTCCTCGACCTCTTTGTGATCGTTTACTTGGACGATATCTTAGTTTTTTCCCCTTCCCTGGAGAAACATCGGGAACATGTCAAAAACGTGCTCGAGCGACTCCGAACTCACGGACTTTATGCCAAGCCTGAGAAATGCGAGTTCGAACGCTCGAGCATACAATTCCTGGGGCTCATAATCTCAGTAAAGGGGGTGGAAATGGATCCCAAGAAGGTCTCCGCAATCCGTGATTGGCCAGCGCCTGTAGACAAGAAGGGCGTTCAGCGTTTCGTCGGCTTTGCGAATTTCTACAGGAAGTTCATCAGGGCCTTCTCCAGCATAATTTCTCCAATAACCGATCTAACTAAACAGACTACCCGGTTCCGCTGGACACCAGAAGCCCAGGCGGCCTTTGAAGCCCTGAAAGACTTGTTCACCTCTGCATCCGTCCTCAGGCATCCCGATGCAAACCTGCCCTACATCTTAGAAGTAGATGCTTCTGAAACGGCGGTCGGGGCAGTGCTATCTCAAAGACAGGGCCCCGAGGCTCTCTTACACCCTGTCGCCTTCTTTTCCCGTAAACTGTCAACAGCTGAGAGAAATTATGATGTAGGGGACCGAGAACTGTTGGCAATAAAGGCCGCTCTGGAGGAATGGCGGTACCTCCTGGAAGGCGCAGCGCACCCAATCTTGATTTACACAGACCACAAGAACCTGGAATACTTGAAGGCGGCCAAGAGACTTAAACCGCGCCAGGCCAGGTGGGCACTTTTTTTTACAAGGTTTTCTTTTCACATCACTTACAGACCAGGGTCCAAGAATACTAAGCCTGACGCTCTATCCCGCATGTATGGCAGCTCAGAGTCTCCCAACCCTCCGGATACCATCCTGCCATCAGGAAATTTCCTGTTGCTACAAAGGGACCTATTGCCCCAAATCAGGCAAGCCTCTGCTGGGATTTCCCCTTCTTCAAGTCTGGAACTACAATCTAGGGACGGTTTACTTTGGCATCAGGACAAGATCTTCGTACCTGAAGACCTACGGGTCAGTGTCCTGAGTTCTTGTCATGACCACAAGCTGGCGGGCCATTTCGGGGTACACAAAACTTCGGAACTCTTGCAACGCTCCTTTTGGTGGCCCCAGCTCCTGAAGGATTGCAGGGACTATGTGGAATCTTGCACCACGTGCACTCGAAACAAGGGGAGCAAGCTCAGAGCCTGGGGACTCCTGAAACCGCTATCAGTACCAGAAAGACCATGGAGAATGATCTCCATGGATTTCATTGTGGAGCTTCCCCCGTCAGAGGGTTTCACCACTGTCTTTGTGGTAGTAGACAGACTCTCAAAGATGGCACACTTTATACCTTTGAAGGGTACACCCTCCGCCCCGGAGACGGCCAAAGCCTTTATCAAGGAAGTGGTTAGGCTTCACGGGGTTCCTGTGGACATCGTGTCTGATCGAGGGGTGCAATTCACCTCCAGGTTTTGGAAGGCACTTTGCAGCAGTCTCAAGATTGGTCTATCGTTCTCATCAGCGTACCATCCGCAATCAAACGGGCAGACAGAGAGAACGAATCAGACACTCGAACAGTATCTTCGCTGCTTCTCCTCCTTCTCGCAGGAAGATTGGGTGTCCTTGCTACCCCTGGCGGAATTCGCATACAATAATTCCGTCCACTCTGCCACCAAACAATCGCCCTTCTATGCGAACTACGGCTTCCATCCCTTGTTCTTGTCCAATTCCGTCCCGGAGTGTTCGGTACCCGCTGTCCAGGAAACTGGACTACGGTACACCTCCCCACTCTGGTGATTCCTGTGTCTCCAGTCGTCTTCACCTGCTGCCAGCAGCTACAGTCCACACTTGCTACTCTACTCAGCACTGAAGCCTTCTGAGGCCTGCCGGCCCAGCACCTGCGCTGCAACCGGCGCTCGTGCGACTCTGCACTCCCGCACCCCCTGTCCACTCTACCAGGGGTCCCGGGATCAGAGGAGTAAGGGCAGCCACTCCTTGCACGTCGGGCTCGTCCACCAGGTACGTGACACTAAGTGAAAAGTAAGGTAAATCTCTGATAGCCACCATTTTTAGAGAATGTGTGTTCTTTTGTTCTTTTAGTTTATGTTTGATGGTTTAGTTTACTCACTTTCCAGTTCACCATTTGCTAACCGTTTTCCACCCATGTTATATATAAAAAAATAATTAAGAGGCTACTAGAGCCTATGGCTCTAAGTTTGGTAGGCAATTTCCTTTGTGGCAGGTGTGTTATTTAAAAAAAAAAAAAATAGAGCCTTTATTTCTGAAAATTAAACAATATTGTTAGCTATGTAGAACCCTGATTTTTAGGCAGGGTTGCTAGTAAATTTACCTGCCAAGTACGGCTTCCCCGTTCTTCACTGTGGCGACGTCATCGATCGCGTGATCCCTTTTATAGGGATACACAATCGATGACGTCACACCTACAGCCACACCCCCCTACAGTCGTAAACGCACATTAGGTCACACATAACCCCTTCAGCACCCCTTTGTGGTTAACTCCCAAACTGCAAATGTCATTTTCACAATAAACAATGGGCCAGATACTCGTAGATCTGCCCTTTTACAGCGGAGCGGAGCATATCCCTTTTACGCTACGCCTCCGCCCGTAAAAGGGCAAGTGCTGTATTCTCAAAGCACTTGCTCCGTAATTTGCGGTGGCATAGCGTAAATGGGCCGGCGTAAGGCCGCGTAATTCAAAGTAGGAAGGAAGGGGGCGTCTTGTATTTAAATTAAGCGCGCCCCCGCACCGAACGAACTGCGCATGCGCCGGGCGGAAACGTAGCCCAGTGCACATGCTCCATAGTACGACGCAAATACATTGATTTCGACGGCAATGTAATTAACGTACAGCCCCATTCGCGGCGAGTTACGTAAACTAAGTAAACAACGGAAAAACACGACGCTGTCCCGACGTCCATACCTAACATGGTGTACGCCAGACTTACGCAAGGTTACCCCTCATATAGCAGGGGTAATCTTACGCTTACGCAAACTACGTAAACTACGACAACGGCGCGCAAATACGTTTGGGAATCGGCGTATCACGCTCATTTGCATATTCAACACAGAAATCGACGGAAACACCACCTAGCGGGCAGCGTAACATTGCAACTTAGATCCGACCGTGTAAGTTACTTACGCAAGTTGGATCTAAGCAAAATCTATGCGTAACTGATTCTGAGAATCAGTCGCATAGATACCCAGGGCCAGAAACAGAGATACGACGGCGTATCTGGAGATACACCGTCAAATCTCAGCTGAGAATCTGGCCCTATGCATTTTAAATGCATTTTTTGCTGTGAAAATGACAATGGTCCCAAAAATGTGTCAAAATTGTCCGAAGTGTACACCATAATGTCGCATTCACGAAAAAAATCGCTGATCGCCGCCATTAGTAGTAAAAAAAAAAAAAATCATAAAAATGCAATAAAACTATCCCTTATTTTGTAAAGGCTATAAATTTTGCCCAAACCAACTGATAAACGCTTATTGCGATTTTTTTTTACCAAAAATATGTAGAAGAATACGTATCGGCCTAAACTGAGGAAAACATTTTTTTTTAATATATTTTTGGGGGATATTTATTATAGCAAAAAGTAAAAAATATTGCATTTTTTTCAAAATTGTCGCTCTATTTTTGTTTATAGCGCAAAAAATAAAAACCGCAGAGGTAATCAAATACCACCAAAAGAAAGCTCTATTTGTGGGAAAAAAAGGACACCAATTTTGTTTGGGAGCCACGTCGCAGGACCGCGCAATTGTCAGTTAAAGCAGTGCAGTTACGAATCGCAAAACCTGGCCGGGTCCTTTAGCTGACTAAAGGTCCGGGTCTTAAGTGGTTAAGAGACAATAAATCTCTTTGCCTTCAAGAAGTGTCTGGCGCCAATTAATATGCCTTACATTACACCCACCATGCCTTTTAACCCACTCTACACAGAAGAATGTCAACTGTCCCTAACTCTGGAGGTCACCATTAGGCCTGGAGAGGCCGGGACTTGGCTACAGCTATTTAACCACAAATGTGGTGAAAGATGGCTAGTATTCCATCTCCCAAAAGTGACATTTAGCCACTCTAAATTAGCAACACACTTTTATATAATGAGTCAAAATGTGCACAGGCTCCTGAGATACAAATGTGGAACTATACAGTGTATATATACAGGTAGTGCATGTGCACTGACTATATACATGGCCATGCTGCAGCTTTGATAAATGTCATTATGCTGCTTGAGCAAAAATAGACACCTCATGGGTGGAACTTAGGTCCCGAGGTGCTAAAACACGCCCACTTGAAAAAGATATTCAAACAGGCAGTGATTAGAAAGAAAGAGCAGCGGCTGTACCAATTTATTTTGCGTCTGAGTCCTGTCTCTAATCAGCCAGCAGGAGGATGAAAAGGATGCTGAAAAGATGTCACTTTCCTTCATGAATTATTCAATTAGCTACCTTAGCTGTCTTCTGTGGAATTTGTTATGTCTCACAACCCGACAATACATTATTCTCATTAAAAAAAAAGACACTGCTTGGCTGATTTTAAGCAAATTAGTTTGGATTTTATTACAGGACTGGTATGAAGGTAAAATAACATAGTAACAATTTAGACTTTAATTTATTAGGAGTATATTTATTAGGGTTTTTTTTTTCCAGCAGTAAATCTAAGTTATAAATAAGTAAGCTGTACAGAACAAATACCAGTGCATGCAGGTTTTCTCCTATCAGAAAGAAAGGGGAAGATTGCTGTACTTACTGTCTTCTTACTGATCAGATGCTTTAATGAGCAGGGCCCATCCCTATAGGCTCACTATGCAAGCCGTTTAGGGCCCCGCAAAGCTGCGGAGGGCTCTCACCCCACTTCTCAACTCGCTGGCTGCATGGGAGAAGAGGTAAGAAGTCAGCACCCCACGCTTCTCACTTTAACCACTTCAGCCTCGGACCATATTGCTGGTCAATGACCGGGCCACTTTTTGCGATTCGGCACTGCGTCGTTTTAACTGACAATTGCGCGGTCGTGCGACGTGGCTCCCAAACAAAATTGGCGTCCTTTTTTTCCGACAAATAGAGCTTTCTTTTGGTGGTATTGGATCACCTCTGCGTTTTTTATTTTTTGCACTATAAACAAAAAAAAAGCGACAATTTTGAAAAAAAATATTATTGCTATATTTATTTGCTATAATAAATATACCCCAAAAATATATAAAAAAAACAATTTGTTCCTCAGTTTAGGCCGATACGTATTCTTCCACATATATTTTGTTAAAAAAAAAACACGCAATAAGCGTTTATTGATTGGTTTGCGCAAAAGTTACACAAAATAGGGGATAGTTTTATGGCATTTTTATTAATATTTTTTTTACTAGTAATGGCGACGATCAGCGTTTTTTATCGGTAATGCGACCTTATGGAGGACACTTCGGACACTTTTGACACATTTTTGGGACTGTTGCCATTTTTATAGCGATCAGTTCCAAAAAAAATTATTGATTACTATAAACTATGTCACTGGCAGAGAAAGGGGTTAACCATAGGGGGTGGGGAAGGGGTTAAATATGTTCCCTGGGTGTGTTCTAACTGAAAGGGGGTGGGACTAAATATGGGAAATGACAGATCGCTGTTCATACATTGTATGAACAAACAATCAGTCATTTCTCCCCCTGACAGGACCGGGAGCTGTGTGTTTACACACACCACACAGTTCCCGGTTCTCGCTCTGTAATGAGCGATCGCCGGGTGCCCGGCAGTAATCGCGCCCACCGGGTACGCGCGTCGGCATCAGGGGCGAGCGGGGGGCACGCGCGCGCCCCCTATTGGCTGCAATGCGAGATGAAGTATAGCTACGTGATCTTGCGCAGCTGAGCCGTATAACTGAGGCGGTTGGTCGGCTAGTGGTTAATGTAAGATGTAATTTCCAACAGCAAAGTATGCACCCCCTCTCATAATCAACCACTGGTTTGTCACATGATTTCCCTATGCACTTTTAAATAAAATTGAGACATTGGGACATTGGCACAGGGATTGGAAGCTAGATTTCAGAGAAAACCTTATTCAATAAATGTTTACTCACTATAAATTATGCTAGTGTTTGCTAGTTTGGGCAACCCCTGAGCAACCACAAATGCCCCTGTAACTAATCACTGGAAGTTTTTGTTTTAATTCCGTTGACATGTTAAGCACAGATCCTCAGTCATAACCCACCTGATAGACATAAACCTCCCCAACTCCCCCAAATTGCCCAATAAAACAACCGACAAAGTTGTGGAGTAAAAATTGACCTTGCAGGCCGTTTTAACAATTTCTAAACTTAAAATAAATAACCATTTTTAAATAACATCAGACAAACTTTTTTTCCTATATTGGTGGTCATGGAAGGCAACGACCCACAACTTGGTCACTGGGACAAAACTTATTTAACTTAGGCCTCAGACACTGACTGGTTAAACACTCCGTAACCGTAAGGTACCCGAAAACCCCATACCACAGATGGGTACCACCGTTTTACTAAATATTCCAGCCTTTTTCTCCTCTTCCAGAGACCCAGCACTGCCACAAACCGTTCCGACCTCCCAACTGCATCCCCCCGCCTAAAACCTAGGGAAGGTGGGTGGGAAGCTTCTTCATCTGCTACTGAAGGACTATCGATACGTCACTTCCTTCCCTCTGACTATTCCACCAGGGACCACCTCCAACCCATAGGACACCACCCTTTTCCTAAAGGAGGAACTACATGCTTTTTCTTTATCCTGCACTGTCCCACCCTGTAATGCCATCCCTCCGCCTATCTGTTCCTTTCTTGCTCCGGGACTCTCCTTGTATTCACCTAAACCAGTTTTAAGGCCAATGGGGTCAATTCACAAAGCTTTATTTTCAGATTGCGGGTGTTATTTTAACGATTTTGCACGTTATTGAAGCTAGTTCAATTCACTAAACGATTTAACGCTTTGAAAAATCATCAAATAACGTTTCCCTACACAGAACCGATATTTTAAGGTGTGGATCCTTATTAAAGAGTCAAATCGTTATTTTAAAGAGTCAAATCGTTATTTTAAAGAGTCAAATCGTTAAATATGTACAGAAGTGCAATTCACAAAGATTTTTTTGACTGTTATCAATCGTTAAGCAATCGTTAAATTAACACCTCCCTCAGGGTGGCGTTATGACATTTCCCAGGCGATATTTTGTTGTTAGAGGAAGCTTTTGGCGATTTTTGTAGTGTAGTGTAGTGTTGGGCAAGCTAGAACCGTGCTCTATTTGAACTTAAAATTATCCAGAGGCGAAGAAGAACATGTTAGAATGTTGTTCAGATTTATAAACGTGTATTCCGTTCACATACTATTTTGGATGACTTTTCTGAAACCCAGGTGATAGCTAAATTCCGATTATCATCTCCCATGATTTATTCTCTGTATGAGGAAATACACATGGCTTTAGAAAAACACACACTAGAAGTTTTGCACATCACATGCTCAATCTCCATGTGTGTCTTGCTTGTGTGTCTCTCTCTCTCTCTGCATCTGCTCTTTTCCACATGCAGCTGTTCTCCTCCCCTTCTGCTCCCAGAATGCATCTCTCCAGCATTATTTAACGATCTTAAGAGTTATTTTAACGTCCCGAATCTTAATAATAACGTCTGAGTAGTTAGAATAACGTTTGGATAAAGAGTCAGTTGAAAACCATAACGACTATGTTAAATAACGATTATAGCTTTCATGAATACCATGTTTGCTAGCGTTAAATAAGGAGTGCTAATTTAACACCTGAAGAAAACCAATAACGTTTCTCTTTGTGAATTGACCCCATTATCTTCTGTTTAGAGGAGGTAATGTGCAGGGATCTTCCTGGGTCCCTTGGCCTGCTGGGAGAGCCTATTTATTTGGGTGAGGTCAGGTCATCTAGGTTCTGTGCCACCTGGACAGCTGTCTGGGTGGACTTGTGTTGTATTGCCCTGAGTTGCTAGGCCAGATCCTGAGGCCTATTCTGGGCACATCTGGCTGCTAGGCTGTTTGAGGACCTATCCAGAAGCAGGAGAGCAGCACAAGGTTGGTACTGCGGCTTGCAGTCCAACCAGAAGTGACGGTTCTGTCATGGTCGGAGGTAGAGGGGAAGCTGTGGTCACTAAGGGACCATCCACCTTGTTACCAGGGACCACCATGAGTAGCCGAAGCAAGTACCAGAGAAGTATTCTCACCAACCGGGGACGGTGAAGAATCAGGAAATTTCAAGTGGATGTAAACCCCAAAAAAAAAATTATTTTGATCAGAGCTGGATTAACTCTGTGTGGCAAGACTAGGCACAGATGATAGGAAATCTTATACTCTACATTGTGACATCAAAAATAAAAGGCTTCTATCGTCTTCTGTTTAGAGAAGGAATGGTTATTCTTCCTATTGGGTGTGCAGTGCTAAGTCTTCTTTGGATCCAAAAGAGGAGTCTCAGAGGAGACTGGCCTTCACAATTTTAGCAGTCCTTTTAGGACCAAAATCATCTACATCTATTGAGTAGTGTTGAGCGGAATACGCCATATTCGATTTCGCGATATTGCGCGAATATATAGAAGAATATTTGCGAATATTCGCTAATATCGAATATCCGTGATATTTTATCCAAAAAAAATTTTGCGAAATTTCGCTAATGCGAAAATGATTGCGAAATTCTCATAAACGGAGATCATTTCCTGTATTACTAAACTAATATGCCTTAAACACTAACTCTACACTAACTCTACTTAAAAGAAAGGAGAATAAGGGGGCAAAAGAAAGGCGGAGAAGATAATCGCGCAATATTCCTATTCCGCGATTATCTTCTCCACCCTTCTTTTGCATCAGAGCCAATCAGAATAACTCGAATATTCGGCAAAAGGAATATCGCGCAATATTCCTTTTGCCGAATATTCGAGTTATTCTGATTGGCTCTGATGCAAAAGAAGGGCGGAGAAGATAATCGCGCAATATTCCGTTTGTCGAATATTCAAGTTATTCTGATTGGCTCTGATGCAAAAGAAGGGCCGAGTAGCTGAGGCGATTCTTTTATGTTGCCGAAAATTAGCACTGAAAACCAAAACCATAAACGTACCCCTATTCCTTCTTATCTCAGTGTCAAAGCATACTAAGACTTCCACCATTGGGTCCAGGCAGACAGAGGATATAACAATTATGGAGATGTAGCCTTAAAGATGACACCATCAGGAGTCTTTCATGTCCTCTTCTTCTGGTGGGCTGCAAGGATCAAGGGTTAGCGGAGCAGGGGTGGAGTGGCAAGACTTGGACTTGGAAGTGGTGAAGCCTCCTCTGATGATGCACCCAAGGAAAGCCACCTCTTCAGTTTACTTTTCAGCCCAGAATCATAAGATGATTTCCAGAGCTCTCCAGAAGTCCTCAAACCCTGTGTTAGGCGGCGTACACACAACCGAGGTTCTCGCTGGAAACCAGCGAGAACCTCGCTGGAAGCTGCATTCCAGCGAGGACCTCGGCCGTGTGTACGCTCTCGGCGAGCATCCCGTCGGGAAGCCCGTCGAGCAGAAATAGAGAGCACGCTGCTTTGCTCGACGGCCCGCCTGGATGAATGGCTGGTTGCCATTCCCGACGGGCGGGTCACCGATTTCGACGGCCGGCAGAGAACCTCGACGGGAGGAACGATGTGTTCTGCCCGTCGAGGTTCTCTGCCGTGTGTACACGGCCTCACACATATGGCAACCAGAGCAACATATGTGTATGAATATCCTTATTCTCCCTGATAATAATAACTGTAATTTATATGGATTTTAATATCGTCAAAAATAGATGATGTTGTATGTTTAATATGCAGACTGAGCAAAAAGTAATACAGTAATGCAGATTCTGTCATATTATTCTGTCTAGTTATGGTCCATCTTCTTTCCATTTTTCTTTAATTTGTATTGTTACTTTTATTTTTTATTATTATTTTTGTGTGTAAACAGTGTATAGTCATTTGGCAGCATTCTGCTGCTAAAACACTGTGTTGCTTTCTATTTGATTGCTGTCCACAAGTCCTGCCCCCATTACAACACATATTGGTAGATTCACGTAGAGCGGCGTATATTTGTGCGGGCGTAGCGTATTGCGGGCGTAACGTATAGCGCAATTGCTCCCTAAGTTACGGCAGCGTAGCGTAAATGGGCCGGCGTAAGCCCGCCTAATTCAAATGTGTTTGATGTGGGCGTGTTTTATCTAAATTAAGTGTGACCCCACGTAAATTACGTTGCTTAATAACGGCGCATGCGCCATCCGTGGACGTATACCAGTGTGCATGCTCCAAATGACGCCGCTAAGACTCATTGGTTTCAACGTGAACGTAATTTACGGCCAGCCCCATTCACGGACGAGTTACGCAAATGACGTGAAAAATTTGACGCAGTCCCGACGTCCACACTTAACATTGGCTGCGCCATATTTTTGGTGGTTTTACTTTACGCCTGAAACGCCTTATCTTTACTGCGACGGCCGGGCGTACGTTCGTGAATAGGCGTATCTAGCTGATTTACATATTCTAGGCGTAAATCAGCGAACACGCCCCTAAATAGGCAGCTAAGATACAACGGCGTAGGCATAGGCGTGCGCACAGGGTGTGCCCAGGCACACCCTAATCACACTGTGCAGCACAGATTCCCCCTACTGCCCTGGCTCTCCCCTCCTTCCCCTTGTAGTGCTTCCGGCTTCCCTACTCTCCTCTCCCTCTGGCTGTTGCTGCGGGGATGTTTTAGGATGAGTGGGGGAAGGGAACGGTAAATATGTAACTTACCGACCCCTTCCCTTTCATCGTGAGTGATCGGTAGTATGTGTTTTAACTTTGGGGTGCACACCCTAATGCAATTGGCTGCGCACACCTATGGGCGTAGGAGACTTACAACGGTCGTATCTTAGCAACAGTTAAGGGTATCTCAGTTTGAGAATACGCTTAAAGATACGACGGCGCGGATTTGGACTTACGACGGCATATCGACTGATACGCCGTCGTAAGTCTTACTGAATCTGGCCCATAGACTATAAGAAGTCTAGCTCTTATGGAACCATTGTCACTGGCTGAAGAAGGAACCAATGAGCTGTTCCGAAACGCGTCCCACCTCTATGACACACTTCCTGTCCACTTCCTGTTTGTGTTCCATGCTGTTTTTTGTCTTGCTTCCTCTGACATCATCCCCAGGCTCCAGCACTATTGTATCCCCTGAACATTCACAGCAGAAGTTGGCTGTTATCTCGTGGACTTCCCTGGAAGCTTTACCATCACAGACTGGGACTGCTCTGCTACTGGAACATCTTTTGGACACACTGACCTGCTACATGCCTGTTTCATGCACCATCTTGTAAGTGTATTTAACCCCATTAGGGGATATTAAAAGTTTTATACTTCTGCACTTAGAGGTACCTTGTTTGTTTTTCTTTTTCAGAACATGACAGTACAACCTCTGGTTGCACTTTGCAGCTATCGGGGCCCCCCGAAAAATGATGATTCATGCAGACATCTGGAAGTTTCTTCCCCCCTTAGAAAATAGATCAAACGACAGCAATCAAACCCTTCCTCACTCCACCCAAAACATTTGCATAGACGTTCTACTTTTTACTTGGGAGCCTTGATAAATTTGGTCTGCTGAAAGTGAAGAGTACCAAGATCCAACAGGTAGAAGAAGGTGTTACAAATGCTTATTTGGAGTTGCTCTTAAAAATGCAGGTGGTTTCAGTACAAAATAGCTATACGCAACATAACTATGGAGGGTGCACAACATGGTGTAACCTCAATATGACTGTACTTATGTACAGATTTCCATGATGCCTGCTAACCCCTAACCGTCTACTTTAGATGTCTAAAAGGCCACAAATTGCTGTTTTGTGACCTAATGGCCGTTGTACAGGGGACAGTAGGTTGAAGCATTCAATCTAAAGTCTAGATCACTTTTACTGAGACATTTAGTGAAACAGAAGCCTTAAATTAATCCCTGGTATAGGTCAGCTAGAAAAAGCAACACCTTAGAGGAACAGAACATAAAAGGAAAACGGCAAAAAAAAAAAAAAAGGAAACATTTTTTTGACCTTCTTTTTGAAAATGTAAGTTGCTTTCTCTGCATTCAGTACTTTCCGTGTTATAGCCAGTTAAAACAACTTCGCTATGACGATGGATCCATCTATAATAATAAATGGGCATTCATTTGCTACCTTTCCTGGCTGTGTGGTACTGGGCAGAATAGTATAGATTTCCAAAATGGGACTGCTGGGAAGCATTCACCCTCTTGAAATGCATTATGATAGAGGAGGGGGAAAGGTGGCCAAAAAGGACAACTTCACTAAAAATTAGGGTTGTCCCGATACCGATACCAGTATCGGTATCGGGACCGATACCGAGTATTTGTGGGAGTACTTGTACTCCCGCAAATACCCCCGATGCCTAAATAGAATACTAAGCCCCCCCCGAACCCCCCCCGCCACCGCCGCCAAAGCCGCCGCATCGAAAGCCGCGCCGCATGGGTTAAACGGGAACGTGCGGGAACATCACAGCTTTCATTTGAATAAATGTAGTGTTCCCGCGCGTATAGACACTCCCCCTTGCTCGGGATTGGATGGGTGATCGTGATCTGTCCAATCCCGAGCAAGGGGGAGTGTCTATACGTGTAGGCAAAACAGCTATTCAAATGAATGCTGTGATGATCTCCGTGCGGCGGCTAGGTATGGACATGGCTGGAGGGACATGGCTGGAGGGACATGGCTGGAGGGACATGGCTGGAGGGACATGGCTGGAGGGACATGGCTGCATATGTGGGGGACATGGCTGGAGGGACATGGCTGCATATGGAGGGGACATGGCTGGAGGGACATGGCTGCATATATGGGGGACATGGCTGGAGGGACATGGCTGCATATGTGGGGGACATGGCTGGAGGGACATGGCTGGAGGGACATGGCTGGAGGGACATGGCTGGAGGGACATGGCTGGAGGGACATGGCTGGAGGGACATGGCTGGAGGGACATGGCTGCATATGTGGGGGACATGGCTGCATATGTGGGGGACATGGCTGCATATGTGGGGGACATGACTGCATTTGGGGACACATTTTAAAAAAGTATCAGTATTCGGTATCGGCAACTACTTGAAAAAAAGTATCGGTACTTGTACGTGAACGTGCGGGAACATCACAGCTTTCATTTGAATAGCTGTAGTGTTCCCGCGTGTATAGACACTCCCCCTTGTTCGGGATTGGATGGGTGATCGTGATCTGTCCAATCCCGAGCAAGGGGGAGTGTCTATACATGCGAGCAAAACAGGTATTCAAATGAATGCTGTGATGATCTTCGTGCGGCGGCGGCTAGGTATGGACATGGCTGGAGGGACATGGCTGGAGGGACATGGCTGGAGGGACATGGCTGGAGGGACATGGCTGGAGGGACATGGCTGGAGGGACATGGCTGCATATGTGGGAGACATGGCTGCATATGTGGGAGACATGGCTGCATATGTGGGAGACATGGCTGCATTTGTGGGGGACATGGCTGCATATGTGGGGGACATGGATGCATTTGGGGACACATTTAAAAAAAGTATCAGTATTCGGTATCGGCAACTACTTGAAAAAAAGTATCGGTACTTGTACTCGGTCCTAAAAAAGTGGTATCGGGACAACCCTACTAAAAATGTATCTGGTCGTCAGTCAATGGAAAACCAAAAAACACCAGTACAAGAAGGAAAGAAAGTGGGAGACAGTTAGGACATTTGCTCACACTGTTTTTTGTCCGAATGTTGGGGTTAGATTTAAAGTGGATGTAAACCCCTTTTCTTTTTTTTTATGTCACAATCAGATTTCCTATCATTTGTGCCCAGAGTTGCCACAGAGTTAATCCAGCTCTGAGCAAGCCTCTTTTATTGTTCACTGAAATAAAACGGATTTACAGAGAAAAACCTTAGTTCGTTCCGCCCCCTTGCTGTGAATGACAGGTTATTTACATATCTCATGCACTAGCCTGGAGACAGGCATTACTTTTCAATTCCCACTCCTGGTTTCTTTTCTGGATTTTGACTGGATGTTAGTGATCATAGCAGAATTTAGTGTAAGGAATACATAGGAAAAAATGCATGTTGACAAGGGGAGTGTAGAGGTGGGCAGCGAGTCTACTGACATCACAACTCCACCCACAGAGCTCCAGACAACAGATCCACCCACAGAATCTGCAGTTTTTCAGTTCTGATAACAGACAGAGGGGAGACATCTGACAGGTAAGGATATATGCAGGAGGCATGTATATCCTTATAGATCAGCACCATGGCAGTAGTTTAGAAAGGATTAGAGTGGCTTTACATCCACTTAAAAGAACATCTAAACCAAGAGGCTGCCCAACAAAAAAACACAGATTACCTGTGTAGACAGGTAGTGGTTAAAGTGGCTGTAAACCCCATTCATGAAATCTGACCTGGGCACATATATCTGTAGTGTATACTTATCTCTCTCCAAAACCAAAGTGCTCTGTCTTTCTGCTGCTCCGTTTCTCTGTTCTCAGCATGATAACTTCTGATAAGTTATCCAACACAGGAGATAAAAGCAGCTGGAAATTTGTATCGGGGAGGGAACTTAGAGATAGATAAGCAGAGAGCTTGTCTATTCACAGCACAGCTCTGCAAGTTTCTTTGTTTCTCTGCCTATGTGGAGTGGGGGGGGGGTGTGCCTTTCCTCCAATCAGCTGACACACAGTGTATGCCCAGACTCCCCTCCAACTGCTGAAACAGGAAGACAGATTTGTAATAAGAGATGCACTTTCTAAAGAATGTAGAAAGCTAAAGACAGCAGATATACATGTAAAGGCCCGTACACACAGACTTTTGGCCAACAAACTTTAAAATTAACAAGTTTTAAAATTTGTCCGATAGTGTGTATGCTATGGGTGTGACCGGATAACTCCCTTCGGACAAAAATCCAAGGGAAAGTTTGTTGGATGTCCGACCATGTGTACGAGGCTTAAGACTTATGTAGGGAGATTTGTTTTATGTGTATCATTTGACTTTTGCCCAATTCTTTACACCTGACAAAAAGTCAAGAGCCTGAAATGTCAGACCAGGGCCTCTAGGACAGTAATGGCGAACCTATGGCACGCGTGCCACAACTGGCACGCAGAGCCCTCCCTGTGGGCACACCAGCTATACTGGGAAGTCACTACTGTCTGCGCTCTCCAATATCCCCCTCCGCACGGCAAAGCTGCGGGAGTGAGAAGTGCAGCAGCATTGTGACAAGGGGAGAAGCGAGCATGGGTTGTCACCCCCCTTCTTATGTCAAGCAGCGCTGGACAGGGACAGAACGGTGCTTGCAGGGATCGCATTGGCGGCAGCCAGGGACCAATGAGGATCCAAAACAGGTGCTCCATGGGACATGTAGTCCCAGAAAGGCTATGGATCAATTTTAATGTCCAGCCCAGCATCAACACCAGGAGAGAGAGAGGAGCCATTGCTGCAAGGGAGAGAGACTGGAGCAGCACCCTGTAAGCCAGGGGACAGAGGCTGCGAGGATACCGCCCCTGCAGTGCCATTTGTTGCAAGGAGCAACCAAGAGTAAGAGGACATCTGTTCAGAAGAAGCGTTGTTGCTGTGTCACTGGGATTGGTGAAAGGCCCCTGCGGCCATTATCTGTGGCTGTTACTAATTGCAGTGTTGGCACTTTGAAAAAACTAAGTTGGTTTTGTGTCGCAGTTTGGGCACTCTGGCTCAAAAAGGTTTGCCATCACTACTCTAGGAGGTAAGGGGGTACTACATATATAAAAACAATAAAAACACACACACTGTTATTACCCTCTTTACAACCACCAAACAGATATGTGCAAAATGTTGGGCTTCAATGGCCACATGCCGCACATATGTGTCGCTGGGCAGTCAATGTTTATGTGTTGAGAGAGCTCTCACTGTGCAGTCCCAGCATAAAGACCAAGCTGTTCAAGACAGCTTGTGGTCCAGACTAAAGAGCGGCAGCTGGTAAGACCGTTTCCGTTCATGTGACCACTGTGACAGTGGTCACATGATTAACCATCCTTCCTGCCCCCCTGGGCATTCAGGACTGTTTAAAGCAGGGGTGTCAAACACAAGGCCCGCGGGCCGAATCCGGCCCTCCAAGCCATATCATGTGGCCCTCGCCCTCCTCTGGTCCTCAAGACCCTTACTTTCTGCTTTAAAGCAATGCATCCAGCTTCTTCCCAGCAGCAGCTTAAGGAAAGGGGGGTGCACTGTGATGTAAGGGAGGGTGGGGGACTCAACTTCTGACGATGGGGTGGCATTTAACATCTAATGTATGGGGAGGGGATGCGCTGGACATCTAATCTTACAGATACAACCGGCCCTTTTGAGGGCAATCATGATGCTGATGCGGCCCGCTATGAAATCGAGTTTGACACCCCTGGTTTAAAGGAACACCAGAGCGGGTGTGAAGGGGTTACATTTTATTTTGGAGGCTGTAGTTTTTTTTTTTTTTTACAATCACTTGGTAGGGCTCCAACCAATTTTCGTTGCATCCTGCACAAGGACACATTGCACTGTGCTAAGCTTTGTACTCTGCGACCTATTTTGTAATCTGATTTATGGTATTATACCTAAATCATAACCTTCATTGTCATCAAAAGTGCTGCACTCCGAGCGGATCTCATTACAATGGAGGGAGATGCCTTCGTCGCACACTTCCATTTAAATCACCAGGCTTCCGGCATAAAGCAGCACCTGCGGCAGGGTCTGACTCAAGTGTTATGGCTGGGAGAATTTTGAGCAGTAGAATGCCATGGAAGACATAAAAGAGATGGATTTGACAGCGGATAAGAGGCACTTAATAATCATATCAATATAATCATTTATATAGCACTTACAAATAGGGGATCAGTGTCACACTGCATTGATGCCTTGGTAGTGACAGTATCAAATAACTCAGAGCAAACAATAAATTAGAGGATGGCTTGAGCAACAAATTATTATCTAGGCTCATGTTGAAGTCATCTACACAACTGGAAAAATGGGAAAGCCCTTCGAGCTCTGATAAACCTCAGCCCAGGATTCGTGGATGCATAGACTGCCCTGGTTTACTGTTTGAGACAGTTTTTATTGAGGATTAAATACAAATATAACATTTCAGTGCATTAATAAACCAAATAACAGTATAATGTGCAGTATGAAATACATTAAAACCTTGGATTGCCTTCCCGGAAGAATGCTTGTAATCCAAAGCACTTGTATATCAAAGCAAATTTCCCCATAAGAAATAATTGAAACTCAAATGATTTGTTCCACAACCATTTATTCATAAGTCCTTCACTTTACAGTCCATGAAAAAAAGATTATAGCAATGTGACCAGGTTGTGTAACCATAAAATGTCCATTCACAAATGGAAGCCTCCACACGAGATTAGAAGCAAAATCCAGCAGGAGCTACAGAGTATAAAAGAGAAGAGAGGCACCTCTAAGTGTAAACATCCTTGTGACAGCAATAGGTATGTGACAGGTACTCATTATGAAGGGTCTGGGGTCTAGGTCCAGATCCCATGTCTGAATTTAAAAGCGATTAAAACACCAAAATCGGGGTATTGTATAGTGATTCTATGAATATTTTATACATAGTTACATTGGTCCAACTTGGGCAATGTAACAATGTACATTATATATGTATACCATATTTGTTTGATGCCCCTGGGAACTGGAAATCACTGAAGTAAACACCACTACTTCAATGATCTCCACTTGTTTCTGGGTCCCAAGCTGAGCTTTCCTTTGGGATTGAAAAAGGACTAGAAATTTAAAATAAACATATATATATATATATATATATATATATATATATATATATATATATATATATATATATATATATATATATATATACATATATATATATATCCTTTTCTGTTATAAAACATATGCAATAAAATCAAATGTCTTCAAAAATTTAGACCAACATGTATTCTGCTACATGTCTATGGTAAAAAAACAATCTGTGTTTTTGGGACACGATACTATTGGAAACACTAGAATAGTTCTGCTTGTGATCAAGATACTGATCTTTATAGACACTACACTAGTAATGGCATCGACCAGCAACTAACAGTGACTGTGAAAGTGTGGAGGACAATCTGCCGCTAACTGACACTGGCTTGGAAGGACACTAACTGATTTACTGATCTAGCTGGGCCTCTCATTGCGTTCAGTTCTGAATGGTAACTGATAGCAGGGAGAAATCCAGTCAGATTCTGTGTTGTGTTTACAAACACACAGATCTCTGTGCTGTGATTGGCCACAGGTGATCAGCAAGTATACAGCCAAAATCACTGGCTGTAACCTACTGGCAAACTTGGTCGGCAAGCAGTTAAGAGAATGCTTTGCAATTTTTGAATGAAGTGCTCTTTGCTTGGACAAGGTGGAGAGGCGGGGTGGTGATGTGACACACTCCACCTTGTCTAATCAGAGAATTTGTTGTTCAGAATGCAGGAGGCCAGCCCAGGAGCAGGTGGAGATCACTGGAATAGCAGTGTGTACCTCTGTGATTTCCAGCTTCCAGGGACATCGGCCAGGTATTGTACTGTATATACATATTCACATTCCAGCTAGACAGGCAAACACAGCCTCCACATGGATTGTATGCTTAAGTACACCCATGTGCAGAGCCAGTGCTACCTATAAGGTAGGCGCCAGTCTAGAGCACATATCACCACACGTCAGTCGGGGGAGATGGAGGTGGCCGGCTGTGTGGGTTAGGGACAGACTGGAAGATCCGTGTCTCCCCCTGTCCAGGCGGGTAGATGGTGGATCCCGGCATCCCAGCACCATGCCGGCATTGCCCTTCACTGCAGGCAGTGTATACAGCAGTCCTTGCATGGAGGACAAAACAGATGTCAGTATTCCTTCCAATGCCTGCCCCTCTCGCCCTGTCAGAAAAGCAGGACAAGAAAAGGTGGCCAATTCTGTGTAGCCTATTCCGCCGATGCTTGTTCTTGATTGGCCAAGAAGAGGACCAATCACAAGATGGGAGAAGAACATCATTGGATATGTAGTCTCAGCGATATATAGGGGAGATCTGCAGCCCCCTGCAAGCTGGCTGGGCTGAGAGGGAGAAGGGCAAGCTTGACCCTGGAAAGGGGAAAGGATCAGAGTTACAGATCTGGGGAGAAACCACAAGGCAGCCAGAGAGAGAAGACCATAAGGCCAGAAGCAAGAGATGGAGCTTTTTCCCCTTGCCTGCTAGGTGAGACATCGGGGCCTGAGCAAGGTGGTGACCCTTCCTGCCAGCAAGCTCCACAGTCAGACATGGGTCAAAGAAGTGGAGGTAAAACTATGATGATGGCGGTTCTTAGCTAGCAGGCTATGTTACGACAAGGATGGCATCTATGCGTGCTTGCACTGCTCAATGTTAGTATCTGGAAGGTTTGAGCGTTTATTCCCATATTACGTCACTTTACAAAAATAGACTGGATATCCTTGTACAGCTGCCACATGTAGAGATTTAGCTCTACACAAAGATTTTAGTTCTTCATATGCAATGCAGAAAACATCAATGCACCGCTCAAAAGCATTCAGTACAATAACAGCGTACTTCACGTGGATTGCCTGGAAGTGCTGCATGAACTTTGCAATTCTGTCTTTGTATGAATAGGATAAAGTGCGACACAGGCATTGAAAAGTACTTTGACGGATACCAATTACAGCCCGTTAAGTGGAATGTATTGCCTTTCTTAGAGCAACATTTATAAACAGTCAGGCAAGGTTTACACTCACAGTTGGGGGAGTAAATACGCGTGGTTGAACCAAGCTTTTACTGCCGCCCAAACTCTCTCCCTTAAAGTAGGTGTAAAGGTTCAAAGTGCAGCACCCTCTAGCTCAGGGATATGCAATTAATGGACCTCCAGCTGTTGCAAAACTACAAGTCCCATCATGCCTCTGCCTTTGGGTGTCATGCTTGTGGCTGTCAGAGTCTTGCTATGCCTCATGGGACTTTTAGTTCTGCAACAGCTGGAGGTCCGCTAATTGCATATCCCTATTCTAGCTAGTGAGCTAGATGTATATACTGTAGGTTTGTTAGTGTAGGAAAATTTGTTTGGTTGAGAGCCAGGCCTGAGTTGAATTTGGGTCAAGGCTAATTGACTCAGGGAGGCTGGATGACTCAGCAAGCAGCATCTCTAGTAACGCCTCCTGTTTTCTGGCACCTTGGAGAAGCTGCCAGATTCAGTGGGTAGAGTCTAGGAGGAGCTGCTTAGAGAAATTGATGAGGGCCCCAGCCAATCCCCACCACCAGGACTGACAGGGGGCAGGCCACCTCATAGATGGGTCCTGCCAGCATGGGGCAGTCGGGTAGAAGATAGAGATGAAGTGCTGCGGAGGCTGTCGGAGGCTCTCGTGCATCTGACTGCATCTGGCATAAACAGTGTCTGACTGCATCTGGCATAAACAGTGTCTGACTGCATCTGGCGTAAACAATGTCTGACTGCATCTGGCATAAACAGTGTCTGACTGCATCTGGCATAAACAGTGTCTGACTGCATCTGGCATAAACAGTGTCTGACTGCATCTGGCATAAACAGTGTCTGACTGCATCTGGCGTAAACAATGTCTGACTGCATCTGGCGTAAACAGTGTCTGACTGCATCTGGCATAAACAGTGTCTGACTGCATCTGGCGTAAACGGTGTCTGACTGCATCTGGCGTTATCAGCGTCTGAATGCATCTGGCGTAAACAGCGTCTGACTGCATCTGGCGTAAACAGTGTCTGACTGCATCTGGCGTTATCAGCGCCTGACTGCATCTGGCGTAAACAGTGTCTGACTGCATCTGGCGTAAACAGTGTCTGACTGCATCTGGCGTAAACAGTGTCTGACTGCATCTGGCGTAAACAGTGTCTGACTGCATCTGGCGTAAACAATGTCTGACTGCATCTGGCGTAAACAGTGTCTGACTGCATCTGGCATAAACAGTGTCTGACTGCATCTGGCGTAAACGGTGTCTGACTGCATCTGGCGTTATCAGCGTCTGAATGCATCTGGCGTAAACTGCGTCTGACTGCATCTGGCGTAAACAGTGTCTGACTGCATCTGGCGTTATCAGCGCCTGACTGCATCTGGCGTAAACAGTGTCTGACTGCATCTGGCGTAAACAGTGTCTGACTGCATCTGGCGTAAACAGTGTCTGACTGCATCTGGTGTAAACAGTGTCTGACTGCATCTGGCGTAAACAGCGTCTGACTGCATCTAGCGTAAACAGTGTCTGACTGCATCTGGTGTAAACAGTGTCTGACTGCATCTAGCGTAAACAGTGTCTGACTGCATCTGGCGTAAACAGTGTCTGACTGCATCTGGCGTAAACAGTGTCTGACTGCATCTGGTGTAAACAGTGTCTGACTGCATCTGGTGTAAACAGTGTCTGACTGCATCTGGCTTAACAAGCCCTAAATATTTACAACCAGGATTTGCCCATCACATTCACCATGTTTACAATGCTTAGAATGTGTACATGGAAACACGAACCAGTGAATGTCCAGCAAATGTTTAGCAACTATAGTAAAGTCAGAGGATGCCACCTGGAGCTCTCCATAGTGCTGAAAATATATATTTTCTTGCTCTGGCTGGAGTTGAACATTAATCCTTAAAAAGGAAGTAAATTCTTCCTCTATAATTGTACCTACAGGTAAGCCTATATATAATAAGGCTTACCTGTAGGTACTGTAAATATCTCCTAAACTTGCACCATTTAGAAGATATTTACTATATACGCAGCCGCCAACGTCATCCACGCATGCACACTGAAGGACCGGCCGCTCGTGTCATTTATTCGGGGCCTGTGCCGTGACCTGAGGTAACTCCGGGAAATACAGTGGGCGTTGTGCCCGCGCCGATCAAGGGCATCCTTCTAAGGTAAGTAATTCATAATGAGCTGGTATGTGGTACATACTAGCTCATTATGTAAGGTGACCAGATTTTTTAAATGAAATCTGGGGACGTATTTTTTTAACTAGTAATGGCAGCAATTAGCGACTCTCCAGGCCTCGGCTACTACTGGGTGGGGTGTGGAGGAAGATCACTCCACCAGGGAAGGCAAGAAGATAAGCAGACAGGCGGCTGGCTGGGACTTGAGCCAGGGCAGAAGAACATGTGAGCGGAGCTGAATGGGCATACACCCGAAACTGAAGAAATATTCCCTCCGCTCCGACCAGCACATGATCATCAGAAAGGGGCACATGTAATTGAAAAATACACCCCCCCCTAAGCTAGTAGGAGCGGCAGAGCGGGTGTGTAATTCATAATTATTATTTTTTTAATTCTGCACTGACTGTCTTTGAAATTGCCCCAGCCCCTGTTCAAATACAATCTGGGGACAAAACTGGGGACAGACTTGGTCTGGGGACAGTGTCCTCAATCCGGGGACTGTCCCCTGAAACCGGGGATGTCTGGTCACCCTATCATTATGCCTTTGTCTTGCAGATGTTTTCGTGGATGTGGGTTGGAGGTTTGCCAACTCTTTAAGGTAAGGTGACCAGATTTTTAAAATGAAATCCGGGGACATATTTTTTGTTTACTAGTAATGGCAACAATCAGCGACTCTCTGCCCATTGCCGCCCGCCTCACAGCCTCTCAAGTCTTACTCTTTGGGTCCCGGCTACTACTGGGTGGGGAGCGGAGGAAGATCACTCCCCCAGGGAAGGCAAGGAGATAAGCAGGTGGCTGGCCAAGATTTGTGCCAAGGCAGAAGAACATGTAAACGAAGCTAAATGGGCATGCGCCCGAAACTGAAGAAATATTCCCTCCACTCCGACCAGCACATGATCATCAGAAAGGGGCACAGATAATGGGAAAAATACAACCCCCCTATGCTAGTAGGCACGGCGGAGTGGGGGGGGGTGTAATTCAATTTTTTTTTTTTTAATTCTGCACTGACTGTCTTTGAAATTGCCCCTGCCCCCTATTAAATCCAATCTGGGGACACAACCAGGGACAGACTTGGTCCAGGGACAGTGTCCTCAATCAGGGGACTGTCCCCTGAAACTGGGGATGTCTGGTCACCCTACTTTAAGGCTGAACCCAAACAAAATAGTAAAAAAAAAACGACAAAACTTTCACATGGGAGCTTAAAGATTTGCATTTTTGTCCATCAATCCTGCAATTTACACAGATCTGCCACACAAGCATAATCCTGTCAGGCAAGGAAGCTGACTGGACCTTCTCTTCTACAGATTCACTAATACTTACAGGTCCCCGTCCTGCCCTATGACTGGGCAGGTAAAAGCATAGTTAAACTTTTGCAAAAATGTAATTAATGCACCTATATTAATTTAAAAAATGTGCATGTATTACATTTTTGCATTAGAGTCTGCAGAGCAATGTAAAAGAAGGGTACTGCGGTTCTTACAAGATGTACATTTTATCACTAGAAATACACCCTGAAGCTCCAGTTCAATAACAATGCCTAGGCTGAGATGATATCATCAGTCTGCTTTAGGTAGGAGGAAGCATTTCCCCGGTCCTCTTTTCTCCCAATAGTCAGACTGCAATATCGTAACTGTGTAGTAAGTCAATAGGTGGGAGACCGCAGCGGGGGCTGATCCGGGTCAGACGTTTATGAGCACAAAGCCGAAAACTGAGCGAAAACCAGAATATACATAATTGTCTCATCTTTATGTCGGCATCTCTAAAATGTAGTTGCTCGGTTCATTTGTTGACGAAAAGCGTGCTGGTAGGTGGAGAACGCAGGACACCAGAGAGATTAGCTCATCACTGTCCTGCTTTTCCTTTCCCTGTCCAGTTGCAGGTTGGGTTTGGGTCCAGGACAAGCTTGGCTCAGAGAAAGTGTATTGAATGATGTGGACCAAAAGACAGAGGACATCTAGTGGCAGAAAAAAGTACTGCAGAGAAATCTCTGGACTGGAGATTAGTTATGCGGCAAAAGCTGTTTTTGTTATATTATTATACAGTGGAATCTTAGGAAAAGAGTACCGCTCCAAGCCCTGCGACCTATGTTGTGCTTCCGCCCTGTAGCACTGACAGGTGCAGACTCTGCGCTGATCCGTGGAAAAAAGAAATGTTCCTGGACTGCCGCACTCTGATTTATTGAAACAAAATGAACAAAGGATAAAATCCAAAGCTGTACAACATCCAAAAATACATGCAACACTGCAATCAATGGTAGAAAGTGGACATAGGGGACAAAAAAGCTAACATGTTTCACATCATGGATAGATGCTTAATCATAACCTAAGCATCTAACTAAGTCTAACTTAAGCCCCATACACACTAAGGCCCCGTACACACGACCGAGTTTCTCGGCAGAATCCAGCGAGAAGCTCGCTGGGATCCATATTCTGCCGAGAAGCTCGATCGTGTGTACACTTTCGTCGATCGTCCCGTCAGGAAGCTCGTTGATCCAAAATAGAGAGCAGGTTCTCTATTTGCTCGACGGGCCATCGGGACTAATGGCTCAACGCCTTTTTCGACAGCCTGGTCGACGAACTCGACGGCCGGCTGAGAACCTCGTCGGGCGGAACGATGGGTTTAGCCCGACGAGGTTCTCGGTCGTGTGTACGGGGCCTATCAGTTTTCCTGACGGTTTTCTCTTCAGATTTACCAAAACCATCTAATATGAGGTCAAACTTTAAGAGTTTAAATGTGTATGCAATCAGGCAGGCCCTTGTACTACACGGTTTTGGTAAACCTGAAGAGAAAACTTCAGCTTAAGCATCTATCCATGATGTGAAACATGTTAGCTTTTTTGTCCCCTATGTCCACTTTCTACCATTGATTGCAGTGTTGCATGTATTTTTGGATGTTATACAGCTTTGGATTTTATCCTTTGTTCATTTTGTTTCAATAAATCGCAGAGTGCGGCAGTCCAGGAACATTTCTTTTTTCCACAGTGGAATCTTAGTTTACAAGTAACGCAGTTAACAAGCATTTGGAAAGACGAGCAACTTTTTAAAAAAAAAATCTGACTCGGTTTGCAAGGGTTGTCTCGCAAAACTAGCAGAATTCAAGCGAAAGGGGTGTGCAGTACCACATTTGGCCTAAGATGCTGGGGAGCCGTAGCCAAGCGCTGCCGATCGAAAATATAAAAAATACTCTGTTCCTGGGTGTTTCTGAGCCTTTCCGAGGGTTTCTTAGGTCAGCCGAGCTGTCCCCGATATTTTCTGAGGCTCTCCGGTGCCCCCCCACACCTCTGGTCACATGTGCTATTGCATACCATTGAAGTCAATGCGGAACGAATTATTTTCGTTTTCATTGACTTCTATGGGGAAACTCGCTTTGATATGCGAGTGCTTTGGATTACGAGAATTCTCCTGGTTCCACTGTATATTGCTTTAACCTTAACATTACATATCTCATGCTAGGTCCACTTTAACTTCTTGACTACAGTCTGCTGTGCAAGTGTGCCTTTAATACTTTTATCTGTGCATTGCCCAAGCTGCCTTTTCATGGTAGACAGCCTTTTGTTTTAGGGTGATTGTTCCTTTAGCCTTTGCCTCATTAGTGTGATTTTTTCCTGAAAACTTTGGCTGACTTTTCTGTACTGCCTCTTCATTCATCTCCATATCTACTGGGGGTTCTTTCATTGTCTCCCTTCTGCTCGGCTGTCAGCTAGAAAAATGATCAGCCACTAAAATTTTATAGGAGCCATACAGCACAATACTTAGCGGCACATTACTACCGTGGAACTCTGCTGAGTGTTGAACAGCCGTGACGGAGGGGCAAAACACACTGGTCACCGTGCAGCGTGCAAACACATTTGCAGCAGAAGACAAGAGCCGCTCTGTCAAAGTTCAATTGTATTTGCATGTTATATTCCCTGTGAGATTTTAATTCTGGGGGAATCTGTTTAAGCAAGTAAAGCCGTGCAATACCTCAACATTCCTCCAATAGATTTCATCAAATCTTGGACAAAATAGAGCTGTAGATTCTTTATCAGCAGCTTTATAAATTAGTGCCTCTGGTTATGGCTTGGCTTCCTTCCACTGTTTTCTGTCTGCCTCCCTGCCCTGACCATTGGCCTAGTTCAGTGATGGCAAACCTTGGCACACCAGATGTTTTGAAACTACATTTCCCATGATGCTTCACTACACAGCAAAATGCATGAGCATCATGGGAAATGTGGTTCCAAAACCATCACTGGCCTAGTTACATAGTTACCTAGGACACTCCATCTTCCTTTGACTTTGTCATTGGTGCCAACGTGAACCATGACAGCCGGGACTTCCCCAGCCCCTCCCCGTAATCTGTCCACCAGATCCGTGAGGCCTGAACCCGAGTGCATACCTTTATTTTCTTTTAAAGATATTTTTATTTCCGAGCGCATACCTCTCAACATTTTGAGATGGGAATGAGGGACACCTATCAGCAAAAGTATGCAGGCATGGGACACACCTCTTGCCACGTCCCCTTAACCACTTAAGGACCATCTCCTGCACATTAACGTCGTCAGAATGGCACGGCTGGGCACAAGCACATACAGGTATGCCCTCTTTAAGTGCCCAGCCATGTTCGAAGCTCCGTGACCGTGACCACGGAACCCGTGGACCCGATCGCCGATGGAGTCCCGCGATCGGTCCCCGGAGCTGAAGAACGGGAGAGCTGTGTGTAAACACAGCTTCCCCGTTCTTCACTGTGGCGCCGTCATCGATCTTGTGATCCCTTTTATAGGGAAATTCAATCGATGATGTCACTCCTACAGCCACACCCCCCTACAGTTAGAAACACAGATGAGGTCATACATAACCCCTTCAGCGCCCCCTTGTGGTTAACTCCCAAACTGCAATTGTCATTGTAAAGGAATGACCAGTGACGCCCAGAGACTTTTGAGGGATGGCGGGTACTCCTGTGCCAGCGTCACTGATGACTCTTGGGTCTAAGGTCACCCTGTGCCCCTTTTGGGCATAAGGTGGCTGATAAATGATAGTTCATGTTTTACAGGAGATCTGGACATATTACAAGCTGTAAAGGTCAATGTTTCATTCAATGTGGGGACACATGCTTTTGAGGTGTTAATTGCATCAGTTCCTAAGACCTTTCATTGTCCATTGTGTGAGGCTGTTGAGATGCTAACTAAGACTACTACTGTGGATTGAAACTGAGAGTCAGCCTGGCTCCTAGACCTCTCATTATGTATGCTAATACTGTTTTATGTGTGGAATGTGTCTTGTCACCTGTAGTAATTAACTCCTGTAATTCGGGGCCCGAACGTCTGACATAGGAATGTGTATTCTGCAGGTGAATAGCTGTTGTCAGAGACGAGGGGGACAATTACCTCACCTGAATGTCATTATCTAAAATAATGTGATTGAAGCCCCACTGTTTGATGAGGGGGGTGGAAAATGTAATTGTTCCTTTCACGCTTGAACTGTATAAAAACCTGAGAGTGTACCATTAAAGCATTCATTCATTTGAAACCAGAGAGAACGGAGCTTGTCTCGTCTTACTTCTGGGGAATGGATCGTGTCTACAGGGATTGTCAGAGTGTTGGCTAAGCTGTCGTGGTTGGGGCGATGGAATGGATATTGTAAACGGTGATGACCGTTACAGTCATTTTCACAGTAAACAATGCATTTTAAATGCATTTTTTGCTGTGAAAATGACAATGGTCCCAAAAATTTGTCAAAATTGTCCGAAGTGTCCAACATAATTTCGCAGTCACAAATAAAATCGCTGATCGCTGCCATTAGTAATAAAAAAATAAAATAAAAATGCAATAAAACTATCCCCTACTTGTAAACGCTATAAATTCTGCGCAAACCAACCGATAAATGCTTATTGCGATTTTTTTTAACCAAAAATAGGTATAAAAATACGTATATTGGCCTAAACTGAGGAAAAAACATTTTTTATATATATATTTTTGGGGGATATTTATTATAGCAAAAAGTAAAAAATAGTGTTTTTTTTTTAATATTGTCGCTCTATTTTTGTTTATAGCGCAAACAATAAAAACTGCAGAGGTGATCAAATACCACCAAAAGAAAGCTCTATTTGTGGGAAAAAAAGGACGCCAATTTTGTTTTCGAAGCCACGTAGTACGACCACGCAATTGTCTGTTAAAGTGACGCAGTGCCGAATCACAAAAACTGTCTGGGTCCTTTAGCTGCCTAAAGGTCCGGGTCTTAAGTGGTTAAAGGAGAATTGTACAAAAAACAAGCTTGGTTAAATCCACAAGTGCTTTTTTTTTACCACTACTATTTTTTTTATATTGGCTTTTGGAATTTACAAATGCAGCAATTTAGAAATTGGATGAAAGGTTTAGCACTGGGAAACACTTTTTGAAAGATAAAAAGTGCATTTTATATGCAACTATATAGATCAGACCAAAATGAGGGACATATGGGGAGGAATGAGGGACAGAGGGACATTGCTCCAAATCAGGGACAGTCCCTCGAAATCAGGGATAGTTGGGAGCTATGTCTGAGCGCCCTGTAGACAACATACAGTTCGGCGCTTCAGGTCTTTGCGACAGATTGCCCTCTCTGTGTTTCTGAGAATTGAGTCCCCTACCACCAGAATCTGCCTTTCATTTCCCTTAGCTTTACTCCCACCCTTACTGGAGGAGTCATTCCCCTGGCAGCTAGGGGCACCACTCTGCTCCAGCAATGCTGGTCCCTGACTGGTTTCCGCAATATCACGCAATAGGGCATAATTATTGGGATGTTCCAGCCCAGGATCGGCCTCCCAAATCTTTCCCCTCTACCCTTCCTGACTGTCACCCATCTACTCTGCTCTGGTGTCTGCAACTTGTTGTCTCCACCCGCCTCTGTATCGGCACCTTCCTGGTACGATCCCAACTCTCTCTTTAAGTATGGAGAGTCTTCTCAGTGCTGACAGTTGCCTCCCAAGATTCAGAACCTGGGTTTCCAGGAAAACTATGTCCTTACATTTTGCACAGCAAAAATCCGATGATCAAGGAATGCATACATGCCGCAAGATGTACACCGAGTTGCATCTCCATACCTGACGGTCATAGTACCCATTAATTTAATAGGGATTGGGAATTATACGCTGTCCAAATTAACTAACAACTGGCTTCCTGACACTACTACTCAACAGCACACAGGTACTCACAGCACACAGGTACTCACAGCACACAGGTACTCACAGCACACGGGTACTTACAACACTCAGGTGCTCACAGCACATGGGTACTCACAGCACACCGGTACTTACAACACTCAGGTACTCACAGCACACCGGTACTTACAACACTCAGGTGCTCACAGCACATGGGTACTTAGAACACTCAGGTACTCACAGCACACGGGTACTTACAACACTCAGGTGCTCACAGCACACGGGTACTTAGAACACTCAGGTGCTCACAGCACACGGGTACTCACAGCACACGGGTACTTACAACACTCGGGTACTCACAGAACTCACAGCACTTGGGTACTCACATACACAGGTTCAAGTTCTATATCTAGAGCTGATCTCTGGCTTGTATTCAACCATAACTTTACCTTATAGTTAGGTATACTGCCTTGTTCTACTTAAAGTAATTGTAAAGCTTTGTCCTTTTTGTTTTTTAACCACTTGCCGACCACCCGGCGTCAAAATGACACTCCTGCGCAAATCGCTGCAGCTGTACGGCGAGCGCATTCAGGAATATAGGGGGCCCCGTCACTTAGGAGCCGTGACCTGAAACGAACCAAAAGTCGCACAGGACTCCTGTGCAAATTGCACCGGAAGCTGCTGCGGAGAGAGTCGGTCACAATCTCCTGCTATGCTATGCGAATTGGATGCGGTGAAAACCGCATCTAATTTGCATAGGTGTGAACCCAGCTTAAGACTTTATTCAAACTGAGGTTTTGTTCTCACATTTGAAAAACTAATGCAGCCACCACTTCTAAGGACTGGTAAGCTGCTATATATTATATTTTCATTCTTGGGTTCACATACACTATAAGTGATATAACTCAGGCGGCGTACACACGACCGAGGTTCTCGCTAGAAACCAGCGAGAACCTCGCTGGAAGCTGCATTCCAGCGAGAACCTCGGCCGTGTGTACGCTCTCGGCGAGCATCCCGTCGGGAATGCCGTCGAGCAGAAATAGAGAGCATGTTCTCTATTTGCTCGACGGCCCGCCTGGATGAATGGCTGGTTGCCATTCCCGACGGACGGGTCGCCGAATCTGACGGCCGGCAGAGAACCTCGACGGGGGGAACGATGTGTTCTGCCCGTCGAGGTTCTCTGCCGTGTGTACGCGGCTTCAGAGGATCCAAGTTTAGAGAGTCAAACTTTTTAACAAAGTTATTACAATACAATGGAGAGCTTTTTTTTTTTTAAATTCAGTGTACATAGTGAAGACTATTAGTCTGCAAGATATGGAAAGCCCTCTGGTTTATGCTTGCTCACTGCAGACTTTCTGTTTTCCTACTGACTCAAATAAAACAGTATCCATTGAGACTGTGATGTGATTTTCTTCAGGCGACAAGCCTTCTCCAGTGAATTTCACCCATGTCTGCTTCTATAGCCAAACGACAATGCCCGAATGTCCCACAAAATCATGCTGTCATACATTGACTGAGAGCCTGACTTATAAGAATGACATGACTGCAAGTAAGTAAGTACATGGAAGCCTTTAATAACTTTCCACTTTTCAACTTTTTAAATTGCCTTTTTAATTTTGTCTACTACACTATGCCCTATTGTCTCTGCAGGAAACACACACCTTTAATTCTTCTTTCTTCTTTTTCAATTTAAAATCTATAACCAGCCTAGACGATGGTGGGTATTTCAATGATCTTAACAAGCAAGCAAATGGATTAAAAAATTAGCCCTCACCGACTTTTGCAGCTGCTGTGAAGACATTAATTTTCAAAGTTCACAGTAAAGCTGCACGATTCTGGCTTAAATGAGAATCACAATTTTATTACTTAAAACAATTCCGACTAGAATTAGCAACCTGGCGCCTGGGACGGGACAGCTGGGGTATTCTGTGTCTCTGTGCTCCCCCACCTCCCCACCGCGTGATCGCATCGGGCAGTGCTGGCCGGTAATTGAGGCCGCGGCTCTGCAGGCCTATGCTTCCTTCTGTGACTTGTTGCCATCTTGTGGTGGCCGTTGGTATGACAAGACAACCAGCAATGCTAATGGAGCCTCCCCTGTCTGTTTTCACTGCCATCTCATTCCCTCTAATAAGAACTCCCAAACATATATATTTTTTATTCTAACACCCTAGAAAATAAAATGGTGGTTGTTGCAATATTATCTGTTACACCATATTTGTGTGGCGGTCTTACAAGCGCACTTTTTTATAATTAAAAGTAATAAGACACCAGTAAAGTTAAGCCAATTTTTTCTATTGTTACATCGGGTAAATTGATACCCAACTTGTCACGCTTCAAAATTGCGTCCGTTCGTGGAATGGCGTCAAACTTTTACCCTTAAAAATCTCCATACATTTAAAAAGGTTGCATGTTTTGATTTACAAAGGAGGTATAGGGCTAGAATGATTGCCCTTGCTCTACCAATCACGGAGATACCTCACATGTGTGGTTTGAACACCGCTTTCATATGCGGGCGCTACTCACGTATGCGTTCGCTTATGTGCACAAGCATTCCTGGCTCCTAACATTTTTTATTATTATTAATTGAAGTGTATTTTTTCCCAAAAAATTACATTTTTTTCCCAAAAAATTACATTTTTTTCCCAAAAAATTACATTTGAAAGACCGCTGGGCAAATATTGTGTGACAATTGCCATTTTATTCCCTAGGGTCTCTGCTAAAATAGATAATGTTTGGGGGTTCCAAGTAATTTTCTAGCAAAAAATATTGATTTTAACTTAACCACTTGACTACTGGGCACTTAAACCCACTTAATAACCAGACCAATTTTCAGCTTTCGGTGCTCTCACATTTTGAATGACAATAACTCAGTCATACAACACTGTAACCAAATGAAATTTTTTTCCTTTTTTTTCCCACAAATAGAGCTTTCTTTTGGTCGTATTTTATCACCTCTGCGGTTTTTATTTTTTTCACTATAAATGAAAAAAGAACGAAAATTTTGTAAAAAAATGAATTTTTCTTCATTTCTATTATAACATTTTGCAAAAAAGTAATTTTTCTTCATAAACTTGGCCTAAAATGTATACTGCTACATATCTTTGGTAACAAAACAAAAAAAAATTAGATATTATTTAGTCTGGGTGAAAGTTATAGGGTCTAAAAGCTATGGTACCAATTACTGAAAATTGATCAATTTGATCACACCTGAAGTACTGACAGCCTCTCTCATTTCTTGAGACCCTAACATGCCAGAAAAGTACAAATACCCCCCAAATGACCCCTTTTTGGAAAGAAGACATTCCAAGGTATTTAGAAAGAGGCATTGTGAGTTTTTTGAAGTTGTAATTTTTCCCACAATTCTTTGCAAAATCAAGATTTTTTTCATTTTTATTTTCTTTCCACAAAATTTTCATATTAGCGGGTTATTTCTCACACACAGCAAATGCATACCACAAATTACACCCCAAAACACATTCTGCTATTCCTCCCGAGTATGGCGATACCCCATGTGTGAGACTTTTACACAGCGTGGCCACATACAGAGGCCCAACATGCAGGGAGCACCCAGGCCAATTCTGACATTTCTCTCCTACATGTAAAAATCAACACTTATTTGCTAGAAAATTACATAGAACCCCAAAACATTATATATGCTTTTTTAGCAAAGACCCTAGAGAATACAATGGCGGTTGTTGCAACTTTTTATCGCGCATGGTATTTGCACAGCAATTTTTCGAACACATTTTTTTTGGAAATAAAACAGTTTTGTGCTTTTAAAAAAAAAAAACATTAAATTTAGCCCAATGTTTTTGCATAATATGAAAGATGAAGTTACGCCGAGTAAATAGATACCCAACATGTCACCCTTCAATATTGCACACGCTCGTGGAATGGCGCCAAACTTTGCGACTTAAAAATCCCCATAGGTGACGCTTTAAATATTTTTACTGGTTACATCATTTTAGTTGGAGAAGAGGTCTAGGGACAAAATTATTCATCATTGGACGGCGCGATCACGTGGTAAACCGCCGCTATCAGCGGCGATTTACCGTGATCCGTGACCCGCCGGACACGGACATTCCCATGTGCGCGCCCCAGGGGGCGCGCGGGAGCGCGACTCTGGAATCACGTTATATATC
This sequence comes from Rana kukunoris, assembly GCA_029574335.1. NCBI lineage: Eukaryota > Metazoa > Chordata > Amphibia > Anura > Ranidae > Rana > Rana kukunoris. The sequence continues at coordinate 27,074,764 of CM056050.1, forward strand.
AGAGTTAAGCAACCACCTTGCCGCCGTTATTTTTCGGCAGGTGGTTGCTAAGTGGTTAAAGGAGTTGTAAAGGAAAAAAATGAATGTCTGCAAGGTAGACAGACAGAATAGTGTAATGATTCTGTTAACAAACGAGTAAATACATATTAAATTCCTTTATCTATATCACCTCCGGCGTTCTAGTTTCTGTTCTCTCATTCACTTCCTGGTTTGCATCACTTTTTCATGTAAGAACTACATTTCCCAGTATGCATTGCGGCACGCCCAGTAATTCACACCTCCTTGAAGTCTCTAACACGTAGAGAGCGTCCTGCCGCACAGATGTAGTTCCCAGGAGGGGGCGAGCACATCACTGAACACCGCAGTAAAGCCTCCCTTCACGGTGGTGAGTAACAATCAGACAAGCAGGAAGTGAACAGAACAGAGAAGAAATAGAGCAACTTCTGAGCAAAAACGAACAATGAGGAAGTGAAAAGAGGAATGTCTGCAGGTAAAGGATGCTTATTATGAATTTTTTTTTTCCCTTTACAACCCCTTTAAGAAACAAGTGTCAGAAAAATATTTGGTTACATTTCCTGCATTTACACACAGAAGTTTACTCTAAGGAAGATAATTACAATGTTTCATGTTGTTACAAACTTGGCAGACTGCCCTTTTCTTTACACACAGAAGTTTATCCGTTTGAAGAAGGAAGCATTAGTTACAATGTTTCCTGTTAAAAACTTGGCAGACTGCCCGAATATTTTCTTTTAACAGCTGAGTGAGCAGATAAAAGCTCTCCACTTGTTACATGAAAGAATCATCAAACTCTGCATTGGAGATCGTCAGGGGGGCTAAATCGAGATCAGGATTTTTTAACGATAAATTGTGCAGCTCTAGTTCACGACAGAAGCATTAACCACTTAAGGACCCATTCATGCCGATATACATTGGCAGAATGGCACGGCTGGCCACAATCTGTCTCTTTAAGGCCCAGCCGTGGGGTCACGAGCGCACCGCCACCGGCGCGCTTGTGACTCGGTCTGAAGCTCCGTAACCACGCCCGCAGGACCCACGGACCCAATCGCCGCCGGTGTCCCGCAATCGGTCACCGGAGCTGAAGAACAGGGAGAGGTGAGTGTAAACACACCTTCCCCGTTCTTCACAGTGGCACTGTCATTGATCGTCTCTGTTCCCTGATATAGTGAAAGACGATCACTGACGTCACACATCCCCCTACACAGTTAGAAACACATATGAGGGCACACTTAACCCCTTCAGCGCCCCCTAGTGGTTAATTCCTAAACTGCAATTGTCATTTTCACAGTAACCAGTGCATTTGTATAGCACTTTTTGCTGTTAAAATGACAATGGTCCCAAAAATGTGTAAATGTGTCCGCCATAATGTCGCAGTCATAAAAAAAAATCGCTAATCGCCGCCATTAGTAGTAAAAAAATAACGATTAATAAAAATGCCATAAAACTATCCCCTATTTTGTAAACGCTATAAATTTTGTGCAAACCAATCGAACACTTATTGCGATTTTTTTACCAAAATTAGGTAGAAGAATACGTATCGGCCTAAACTGAGGAAAATTTATTTGGGGATATTTATTATAGCAAAAAGTAAAAAAGATTCATTTTTTTTTTTTCAAAATTGCTGCTCTATTTTTGTTTATAGCGCAAAAAATAAAAATCGCAGAGGTGATCAATTACTGCTTTATGTCCTTCACCTTCTTCTCCCTCTTTTGGAGATATTTTATTTTTGGGGAAGCCGGTACCTAGTTTTGACAGGTACCCACACCCAATTCTACTGGAATCCCCAAGGTGATATTAGCAGAAGTTCACCTTCCTGACCAAACCTTCTGGGACATGTCACAGATCCCTGGAGGCTGCAGGTCTGTTTTTCACAGCGCAAATGCACATATTCGCCAACACAACGGTATCATTAGCAGTAATCAACATGGACTCATGAAGTATCGTTCTTACCAAACCAATCTATTAACTTTCTGTAGCAGCCTGCTATTTTTTAGCCGGCGCTGCTTTAAATTAAGAGGGTGGTCTGAGAGTTAGTTGACTGTGTTATTTTTCACTAAATTTGGGCCTCTGTTCCAGACATGGCTGTACTGTGAGTGACCACTATTGTTGTCTGGGGTGTCGTTATCACCCCAGGCTGAGGGTGGCAGCAGTCAGGTCAATGTGTTTTGGGTGTTCCCCTTCAGCAGCCAATCAGAGGGAGTTGATCGTCCCGCTGTGCATGCTTAGGAGGAGTACTTAAGGGACAGACGTCATTAGTCCGGAGTCGTCGTCGATCCTGGGCTCTGTTGTCCCACCACCCCCGTGTGTGGCCCTCCTGGCGGGGGGTGCTTATTCAAGTGTTCCTGGCTCTGGGTCCACGTTGGTCCGGGGTTGTGATCTACTAAGTAGGCCCGGTAGTCAGACTGGGTCTACGCTTGCAGAGTAGTCCCTGTGCTGTCCGTCCTGAGGGAGGAAGCCACTCGATGAAGAACCTGTCATGGAGAGCACCGAGCAAGAGGCTGGTATCTCAGGAGAGGCCTTAGACTTCATCGAAGGACGCACCATTACTGAAAGGCTGAATGATGGTCGCCTGTCAGTTCTGAGTTCACAAGAAGTTGATCGGGAGAGATCCGGGTGCTTAATCCTGTGCTGAGAAGATTTTGGATCGAATACACCTCCATCTTTGGGAAGGTCTGTGGCAGAGACTTTACCAAGTTTCCGTGTGACATCCCGGCTTCTAGGCTGGTGAGAGAGGACTATCCGGGTGCACAATACCCACTCTGGCTAGAGTGGCGACGAAAGCTACATTGCTGGAGGCAGGAAGTTTCCAAACAAAAGTTATACACCTGAACCTGCTACCTATTACTCTTCCACCTCTTCAACTATTACTTTTATTGTTTTACCAAGTTTCGGCCCAGGCGGGTGTGCCCAGGCACATCCGGCGCACATGCCTATGATGGTGCCCCTTCACATCAATGCAGCACAGCGGCAGTGCATTTTTGGAAAAGGTACAAGTGCTACTTTGGTGCTGTTACAGCATGATTTGGACCACATACACTTCACTGTAAATGCATCAAAAAGGTGGGTAAAAAGCATGTGAAACGGATGTACATGTATTTTTTGTGTCTTAAGCCTCGTACACACGATCGGATTTTCATCGGACAAAGTGTAGGCCTTTTGTCCAAAGGGAGGTGGCTGTGAATTTATATTGCATACAAACGGCATAGAATTGTCGGCCAACAAACAGAAAAATACATGGTTTTTCAGCTCTTAAGGGCCACCCTTTAGGCAGCTTCTGCTAATGTTGTGTTATGGTGAGCATTGCTTCTGAGCATGCATGTTTGTACTTTTGAGTTTTGTGTACACACGATCGGAAAATCCGACAACACACAATTGTTGGCGGACAATTTTAAAGCATGCTATCCCACATTTGTCCGTGGAAAATCCGACAACAATTGTCTGATGGAAAATCTGATCGTTTGTAAGAGGCAATCCAGTCTCCTCCTACAAAAAGCATGAACTATTAAAAATGCATACAACAATTGGATGTTTGTACTCACCGTAAAATCATTATCTCTGAAGTCCATGGACGGACACAGCTTCCTTATACTCTTGACTGTAGGGTTATGTTCCGTCTATTAGGAGAGTACGGAACAGAACCCTACAGTCAAGAGTATAAGGAAGCTAGGAAGCTGTATCCATCCATGGACGAAAGAGAAATGTGCAATGTTGCAATTAGGGTTGTCCCGATACCGATACCAGTATCGGTATCGGGACCGATACCGAGTATTTGCGGGAGTACTTGTACTCCCACAAATGCCCCCGATGCCTGAATAGAATACTTAACCCCCCCGCCACCGCCGTATATGGCAAAGCTGCCGCCGCCGCCACGTTAATCACCGTGCGGCGAACATTACAGGCACCTTTAGTTTGAATAGCTGTTTTCCCCGCTGCGCCGTGTATAGACACTCCCCCTTGCTCAAGATTGAACAGATCTGTCCAATCCCGAGCAAGGGGGAGTGTCCTTTACATGGCGCGGCAGGGAAAACAGCTATTCAAACGAAAGGTGCCTGTAATGTTTGCCGCACGGTGATTAACGCGGCGGCGGCGGCGGCATCATCATTTAGGTATGGGGGACATGCCTGCATATGTTTGGGGACATGGCTGGATATATGTGGGGGGACATGGCTGCATATGTGGGGGACATGGCTGCATATATGTGGGGGACATGGCTGCATATATGTGGGGGACATGGCTGCATATGTTTGGGGGACATGGCTGCATATGTTTGGGGGACATGGCTGCATATTTGTGGGGGACATGGCTGCATATGTTTGGGTGACATGGCTGCATATATGTGGGGGACATGGCTGCATATGTGTGGGGGACATGGCTGCATATGTGGGGGGACATGGCTGCATATGTTTGGGGACATGGCTGCATATGTTTGGGGACATGGTTGCATATATGGGGGACAGGGCTACATATATGGGGGACATGGCTGCATATGTGGGGGACATGGCTGCATATGTGGGGGACATGGCTGCATTTATGGGGGGACATGGCTGCATTTGTGGGGGGACATGGCTGCATTTGGGGACACATTTAAAAAAAAAGTATCGGTATTCGGTATCGGCGAGTACATGAAAACAATTATCGGTATTTGTACTCGGTCCTAAAAAAGTGGTATCGGGACAACCCTAGTTGCAATACACAATCTCAAATATACAAATTCACTGAAAATACGGTCATGCTGCAGCTGCACTAGTGTGAACCCAGGCTTAATGTAAAAAATCTGATCGACAAAGTTATTCCTAAGAGAAAAAAAAAGCTCCATTCTCCCGAGTTGTACGGCTCATTCATTAGTCCATATGTTTAAAGCAGGAAGTACAGTGAGCTTTGATCATTCACAATTTTGCCGGTCTCTATGGAAACCAACAGAAAAGCTACAATTGCTATAAAAGGATGCCGGAACAGGAAAAAAACCAAAATCTCAGCGGTTTAAAATATCTCTGAAAATATTAGATAACTCCGTCACCTTTCAATCTCTTGCTGAGTTGAAGTGCGTTTTTATTGTGTCTCCAATAGCAACTGTTAGCTTTCAGCAAGCCTGTAGCACACTGTGTATGTAGGCGTACTTATTGATTCGGATGGGACTGAAGAAAGACTGACTGTACTTACAGATTGTGTAGAATTAATACAATAGAACGGAGACTGATTTAGCAGCAATGGACAATAGACACACCACGTTTTCTCAGAATACTCGGCCTTTGTGTGTAGAAAAGGCACAGACTGAGCTGTGTGTGGGGGCAGCAAACAATCTGCGGAAGCACAAACTCATATTTGGTCTGCGCTGGAAGGATAGCCCTGTTTATTCCCCAAAAAATCTTAAAGTGAACCTCCCCCCCAACTAAAAATGACTTTGCATTCTGACATCAAATCATTTTGGGGTCCTGTTAATCAGCTGCTTTCTTTCTGCCCCCCCAACCGTTACCCCTTTTAGCTGCAGAGGCAGTAGCAGGGGCTGTTCACATGTTGTGGCCAGAATTATACCCCTGTCTTTTTTTAGAAGGCGTAGCAGATCAAACACGACCCATGCAAGTGAATGGGGCTGCCCTGCAAGTGCCCCCTGCAACCACGGGAGGGGAAATTTGGGGGATTGGGGACAAAGATTTGTACTGGGATGATTGGGAATTGATGCCTAGGGAGTAAGATTTGTACTCCGTTTTTAGGGGGCTAAGAGTGATGATTTAGGGGGATTTGTGTTGGGATGAGGGATCGAGGGGGTAAGAAGATATGAGCTTCGGAGGGGGGATTGGAGGGAAATTGTGCTGGGAGGGGGATTTTCTGTGGGAGGGAGAGGATGTGTACTAGGAGGGGAAAGTATAGGAGTAGAGAATTTGTGCTAGGTGGAGTTATTTTTTTGGTGTGAAGGGGTGGGGGGTTGAAGGATGGGGGAGAGAGCAAAGATTTGTACTGGGGGAAGGGGGAATTCATGCTTGGGGGACAAGATTAGTGCTTGTCCCCTAATCAGTGCTTCAACCCCCCCCCCAATAGGTGTGCACAGCCTGTTGCATTAGGGTATGCACCCAAAAGTTTAAACACATTTGTGTGTGTGTGTGCATGTGTATACAGTATATACTGATGGTGTCAGCAGAGCAATGGATGGTGTCAGTATGGCAGAAAATGGTGTCCGTAGGGCAGTGGACAGTGTCAGTAGTTTTTATTTTATGTTTTTATTTCTTGAAAATTAATTTTTTTAGGAGCCCTGTTAGGGGGCTTTAGTGAACTATCAGGGGTCTAAACAGGTTGATTAGGTTGTGCCCAGGCACACCTGGCACACCCTATGCACCCAACGTATTGGAATTCATGCATCCGGTGTCTTGCGAAGGAGCTAGACACACTAATATGGGGGGCGGCGGCATGGATAAGGGCGGCGCCTGTGCGCCCTTAATGGACGGGCCACCCCTGATGGAGAAGCTGCACAAAAAGATTTTTTTTACCGTGATTTTGCCACAATTTGCATTTTGCAATAGATATCCCCCACAACAAATTTGACAAAAAAAAAGGCATAAAAAACACAAATCGGGGAAAAACCTGCAAAAAGCACTGCAAAAAACACTCAAAAGCAACATGCATAGGTGTGAATGGAGCTTAAAAGCAAGCTGCTTTCCAATTTATACAATCCTAAAGCCTAAAGACACTGGCACTCCAAAAAAAATAAAAAATAAACACAAGTGCCTGACTATGCCCGCCTTTTCCGCTGGTCTCTATGGAAACAAGCAAAAAAGCTAAAATTACTATAAAAGGCTACCGGAACAGGAAAAACTAAATCTGAGTATCTTAAAATATCTTAGAACATTTTAGATAACTCCTTCACCTCTCTGTTTCAATGTTTTTATATACGTTTTAAAGTACTAGAACAACAAAGTAGTCATTCTTCAATCCCAATGTTCCACTATGCAGGCAGGAGGTCTAACAAAAGGACACACAGATAAAGCACAGATAAGTGCTACAAGTGTGCTCAGGTCACAGTATAGAACAAAATAACAAACTGAAATATCAAAATGGAGATGTAACGTGCAGATGCTCTAAACCGGCAAGTATAACCCATGTTTTAAAACATACAAATCAAATAGACGTGACCCTTATTGTGCAATATAACCCATCTCAAGGGCTTTTTTTCTCAGAAAGCAGGTGCAGGAACTCAACATGAGCCACTCCCCCCCAGACACACCCTCCAAACTATATCAAATAGTGGGTGTGGTCAATTTAAATTAACAGCGGGAGGTTCTTAAAGGGGCATTAAATACCAGGAGTGCATTATGTGCAGAGTTGGGGGGTGTTGGAAGGCAACATGGTTTAATATCATAGTTCTGTTATTGTACTCCCTGGAAAATACAGGCAGATGGCCCCCAAGTTTGAATGTAACCAATTACACCTCTAACTGTGCAAAACAAAAGGGTCTGGCTCCTGTCTGGCTAGGACGATAAGATGAAAATCAGTGATTGCCACTCTGCAAGCAAGCTTCAAAGAGAGCAATGGCTGCCAGGATGATTGATGACAAAGATCAAAAGATCAACAAGCACCTCAAGATGATACATGGGCAATTCTGCCCCTAGAGGCCAATACGGCAAGACGGATAGTACTATAATCTTTTGAGAAGGACTACCTCTTGGCAATATCTTATTGGACAGGAGGAATGTGGGGGTGGTTACGACTGGGTGTGAATGTATGGGTAAAAAGGGCACGCAGAAGACAAATTGTCCCTTTCCTTTTGGATCCTGGATTTGCCCTGAGCTTCATGGCTCTGGCCCTCTTCTTCCCAGCCGATGAGACTATGTCTAGATGATTGCGATAAGTATTTTTGATGTTCTGCTATTATACTTTTTGATTTTAGCATATTCCTATTTTCTTCGGAAATAAATAAAATATATTGTTGCTTTACTAAGTAGTGTTGCTCACGAATATTCGCATTGCGAATATTCGTTACGAATATTGCATATTCGAGTATTCGCGAATAACTCGAATATCGCGGCGAATATTCGCTATTGCGAATATTCGCTATTGCGAATATTCATATTTTTCAAATTTATTTTTTAAACAGATCACATCCTAGTGATCTCCATCGATGTCTAAAAGCATTGCTGGTATGATTAGAGACCCTGGGCTGAGTAGCTGAGGCGATCCTTTTATGTTGCCGAATATTCGCAATGCGAATATTCGTATTACGAATATTCGCGAATACTTTCTCTGCCCTTCTTTTGCATCAGAGCCAATCAGAGTTCTCCTAACACAGTTGTCAGAGGTTAGCAACCTCCATAGCAACCAATAGGAACCTGCATGCATGACCATTATATAAGATCACTATCAGCAGTATTTCAGTGCAGATTCACAAGGTGGCTAGAGAGAGTGGAGTGTTTCTGTGCGTTTTTCCTGTGTATTGCGATCTCAGAGCTTAGCATTGTGCTTCATATAAGAAATGATCTCCGTTTTCGCGTGTTTTTCGCGCGCATGCGCAGACGAGAATTTCGCAATCAATTTCGCATTTGCATTAGCGAAATTTCGCAAAAAAATGTTTTTGATAAAATATCACGAATATTCGATATTAACGAATATTTCACGAATATTCTTCTATATATTCGTGAAATATCGCAAAATCAAATATGGCGTATTCCGCTCAACACTATTACTAAGCAGTGTGTTTACTTACATAGATAACCTTATATCATTGTGCTTATCAGTGTCTAAATAGACTAGCTAATTATAGGTATAGACAAGTTAATACATACATGCAATAATAGATAGAGGGAATCCGTAACCACTTTTCGAAATAGTTATATAGGTTATTTATTGTATATTATTGCATCATTTACTTCAGGGGGGTAACACAGATTGCAGAGATAAAGGCTGCGCTGCATACAGAGTGCAGAGTTCAGGGGTGCGCTACACACATAGTTAAGGATTCAGCCTTCTTCAAAACAGAATAAAAAGCAATAGTCCTACTCACAAGACAATCATAAGTAAGCGCTTTTCAAACAGCTGGACTGGACCTCACGGCACCTGCCAGTGGAACTTCAGACATCTGAACGGCTGACGCGTTTCTGGGGCGTACCCCCTTTTTCAAAGCCTAGATGGTCCGTGATACCTCTCTCTTGCTGCGTGTCCTCTTTAATATATGTGTATGTGTGTATGTATGCATAAGTGCAAGGACATCCCCCAACGCTACTGGCCACTGACTGACAAGCCCCACTCCTCTTTCAGGATACCACTTATCCCAGCTGTCACCCCAAAGAAGCAACCACAAGTGTGGAGAGACAAATTGTGCCAGGGCGATCCATGCACCTCAGCAGAATCACCAATCGCCCTGTCTCCACATGCCATATGGCAGGAGTTACCAGACCAACCAGTATATTACAGGGGTGATCATGGTCCAAAATACAGGGCACTACCCAGATAGTCAGACGTTTGGACAGTGGTCTGAGGAGGCCTGTAATGCACACAGTGTTCTGGATAGTCAGGATTTATGCCCCAGTGTTGGCATCAGTGGCATAAAAGCAAGAAAAGGGCTGCATATGTCCCCAGGGCCAATGTTTGGAGACCATTGGTCTTTTAAAATACAAAAAATAGTAGCATCAACTTCTCTGACGCAACGCTCTACCACCACTCCCCACAAGCATCGTAATGGCCAAAGCACTGGTTTCATTGGTTTGTTGTCAGCAAATGTGGAGCTCCAAGTTAGGAATCTTCGGGCTCTTTTTTTAATATGTGCCAGGTGACAACTTAAGGCTGCGTACACACGATCGAATATATCTGCAGAAACTGGTCCGCAGACCAGTTTCAGCGGACATATCCGATCGTGTGTACGGCCTAGCAGACAGGTTTCCAGCAGACAAAAGTTTTAAAACATGCTTTAAAACTTATCTGCTGGAAAACTGTCCGTCGGATATGTCCGCTGGTTAGTACGCCTAACCAGCGGACTGAAATCCCCCGCATGCGTCGAATGCATTTTACTTCCTAGTTTGCGGACGTGGCGGCGTCAACGTCACCACCATGTCACCGCGCTGTCTGTCCGCGGGGATTTTGGTTTGATCGTGTGTACACACATCAGACCAAAATATGCGGCCTTAGACATTTACAGTTTATGATAATACTTTTATACACCTAAAGTGGAACTCAAAAATGTGAATTAACTTTGTTAATTGGAAATGTGGAAATGTTACATATGCCTAAGCTATATCCTGAAAACAGGCCTTTTGTTTTGAACATCTCCTGAAAATTAGCAGTGCACTTTCTGACATGTGAGTGTGCCTAGGCACTCCTGTTCTGTAGCCTCATAGCTGTATTTCTGCAGTGTGAGATCATCTAAGGTGCTGCTTCCCGATCTCATGGGATTTAGGGCCCTTTCACACGTGTGGACCGTATGTCCGCTTTTTCATCTATCCGTTTGCGGATGAAAAAGGTCCCTATGTGATTGCGGATGTCAGCGGATGTCAGCGGATAAATAATCCGCTGACACCCGTAATCGTCCGCCTCCGCAAAGATCCGATTTTGCAGATGGAAGAAAACCCTATTTTTTCTTCCGTTTGCAGAGCGGATCGCATGAACACGGACACACGGTCCGTGTTCATCCACTCCCCCATAGGGGAGAGCGGAGAAAAAACAGGGCGGTCCCTGCACAGTGTGCGGAGACCGCCCTGTCATCCGACGGCTCAGCAGGGATTTACGGAGCGATCCCCGCTGAGCAAACGGACACACGGAGGCAGATCATTACTGATCCGCTCCGTGTAAAAGGGCCCTTAGAATGAGATTTGGTAATGTTACTACTGTGCTTGCTACGGTTCTTGCAGGAGAGAAAGCTGTACCTGGGGACCTGCAGTGCAAGAATCTCCCTGCTACTGCTTCATTCATTCTGTAGATTATATTATGGATGAATTAGTATATTATACTTGAATTATCAAGCGTTGTATAACTTTCTCAGAATAGGTTATTATTAATTATGGAGAAGGGGTGGGGATAAATATGTTTGTACTTCTTCCCACTCCTTTTTGGATATGTAAGCTAAATAATTTTTTATATATTTTTTGTCTTCTCTAGCAACTAGTTGTTTTGTGATTGTCTACTACTGAATGATTACTTCTTTTATTTTATTTTATAATTTTTTTACATATTCAAAATAAAATAAAACTAATATTTGTGCTTCCTCCACCTCTCCTGCTGCTTTAAGATCATCACTCCTCCAGTCATCAGATCACCAGTCATCAAGGGGCAACTCAGACATGACAAAGCAAAGCCATATTCCTTTACCTAATGGACACCTCCACAAAGAGACCGTGCAGACCAAGCTATGGTAAGTCAGTTATGGGGAAAGGATCAGTTGCAGCGAGCAGTGTCGTCACTAGGGTTGGTGTCACCTGGTGCGGTAAAACGCGGTTTTGTAAAAACATCAAGCTCTATCCCATCTAAACTGTCAAAATCTGGGCTTTCTCTGGTCTAGCCTTCCACACCGCACCCCCATAGCAACGCCACTGACAGGGAGACTGCAGGCAAAACTGATAACTAGTCTAGGCTAGACTAGGTTCTACTTAGGCCATGCATTTTTCTTATAACTGCTGTGAATCTTGAAAGATTTGCCTTACCCTAATGCCGCGTACACATGATCACTTTTCGGCGTGAAAAAAAACATTGTTTTTCAGCATGTAGAAAAAACGATGTTTTTCCAACTTCATCATTAAAAACAATGTTGCCCACACACCATCGTTTAAAAAAAATTATGAGCAAAGCGTGGTGACGTACACGTACGACGGCACTCTAAAGGAGAAGTTCCATTCACGCTCCCGTCTCATAACTTGCTTTTTGCTTTTTTTAACACCGTTTTAGCCCACACACGATCATTTTTTACAACCCAAAAAATGCAGCATGCTCGTTTTATTTTTTTATTTTGTCGTTTTTCAGAAGATTAAAAAACGATCATTTTAAATGACGTTTTCAAAAACGTTGTTTTTTTCATGCGAAAGGTGATCGTGTGTACGCGGCATAAGATTCTAGTGTATTTTTGAACTGTAGATTTGTGTCAAAACCTGGACCTTACAGCTGAAGATTTCTGGATTGGGAAGAGAAGCGCAAAGCACTTCATTACAGTCAGCTCAGCCGGCCCGCAGATTTTGCAATCCCAATGCTCTTCTTTAACTCACTAAACTTGCTAAAACATTAATTATTGAAAAAGCAATGCCTAGGTACATCTCCCTCCCTGCTACTTTCAGCATTATACATAATTGCTACAAAGTAAAAGGTTAACTTTAAAAGCACCAAAAGGAAATTAGGAAACACACAAAAACATTGGCACAAAGGTCCTCAGGTGATCCCATAAGCAGCTCGCTAGGAATAAAAGCTTTTACAGTACCGGTCTCTTTGCAGCAGTGGAGTCAGATGCATTATTCTCTGTATTTGGATCTTCACTCGTTGTGTATTCATTGGAGCCATTGAGAGCTTCCAGCTAAAAAGAGAACAGAAATAATAAAACTGAATATTAATAAAATAAATCAGTTGAGCCCTGTTTGCATTCAAACTAAAAGCAAAACATATCCCCTATGTCTTGTCAGAACAGAAACCTTAGTGTGCGATTGGATAATGTGCAACACTGTATATTTATTACCATTCACAGAACTAAGTGTTCCTGAAGTGAAAGAAAAATTATAAATGATTTTCAATTTTTTTTACAAATAAATATCTGAAAAGTGTGGCGTGCATTTGTATTCAGCCCCCCTTACTCTGATACCCCTAACTAAAATGTAGTAGAGCCAACTGCCTTCAGAAGTCACCTTATTAGTAAATAGAGTCCACCTGTGTGTAATGTAATCTCAGTATAAATACAACTGTTCTGTGAAGCCCTCAGAGGTTTGTTAGAGAACATTCGTGAATAAAAAGCATCATGAAGGCCAAGGAACACACCAGATAGGTCAGGGATAAAGTTGTGGAGAAGTTTATCGCAGGGTTAGGTTATAAAAAAAGGAGCACTCATGGAGCACTGTTTGATCCATCATCCCAAAATGGAAAGAGTATGGCACAACTGCAAACCTACCAAGACACGGCTGTCCACCTAAACTGTCAGGCCGTGCAAGGAGAGCATTCAACAGAGAAGCAGCCAAGAGGCCCATGGTAACTCTGGAGGAACTGCAGAGATCCACAGCTCAAGTGGGAGAATCTGTCCACAGGACAACTATTAGTCATGCTCTCCACAAATCTGGTCTTTATGGAAGAGTGGCAAGAAGAAAGTCATTGTTGAAAGAAAGCTGTATGCAGTTTGCGAGAAGCCATGTGAGGGACACAGCAAGAAGGTGGAAGAAGGTGCTTTGGTCAGATGAGACCAAAATTAAACTTTTTGGCCTAAAAGCAAAATGCTATGTGTGGGCGAAAAACTTAGGCGGCGTACACACGAGGGGATATGTCCGCTGAAACCGGTCGGATGGACCGTTTCAGCAGACATCTCCGCTCGTGTGTACGGGCTAGCGGACAGATTTCTCCACCCCACAGATTTCAAAGCAAGCTTTGAAATCTGTCCGCTGCAAACCTGTCCGTCGGATATGTCCGCTGGTTAGTACACCAAACCATCGGACCAAAATCGCGCGCATGCTCAGACAAAAGGAGGGGACGGGAGCGCTCGTTCAGGTAAACCTCGTGTTTGTTTGTGAGTTGGCACATTCGTCATTGTAACTATCTATATTGTATCGTTTATTGCCTTTCTTCGTTCTCTTGCTATAATCAAGCTGTTCTATTGCTGATGCCATTTATATAGACTGAGTTGTCCCAATCTAGCAAAGTTTGATTGTAGTATATCGCGTTGTCTTTTTGTAATTATTTTTTTGCTGCATCTCCTAATTGTTTTGAGCTTTCCTCCACATGACTATAATTTTTTTTTTGGATCTATTTTTTAAATGCATTTTGTTGGTTTTTTTGTACCTTTTTTTTCAATGTTTTTATTTATTTTTTTATAACATTTTTTTTAATGCATTTTTTTGGATTTTTTGTACCTTTTTTTCAATGCTTTTTTATTTTATTTTTTTGGATCATTTTTTTCAATGCATTTTTTTGGATTTTTTGTACCTTTTTTTCAATGCTTTTTTATTTTATTTTTTTTGATCATTTTTTTCAATGCATTATTTTGGTTTTTTTGTACCTTTTTTTCAATGCTTTTTTATTTTATTTTTTTTGGATCATTTTTTTCAATGCATTTTTTTGGATTTTTTGTACCTTTTTTTCAATGCTTTTTTATTTTATTTTTTTAGAACATTTTTTTCAATGCATTTTTTTGGATTTTTTGTACCTTTTTTTCAATGCATTTTTTTGGATTTTTTTGTACCTTTTTTCAATGCATTTTTTTGTTTTTTTTGTAGCTTTTTTTTCCATGGGTTACCAAGTTGTCACTCCAAACCTACCCCCCCACCCAGGAGTTTGTGTCCTTCCAAAATTCCACCTTGTAGTTTTAGTAGGTTTGGGGCATAATCACCACAGTAGAAAACACAATAGACAAGGTTTTAACGTAAATACAAAAAGCCATTTATTTTGGCAAGAAAATAAATTAAATTAAACATGATCTGCACCACTTGATCAGATAGCAACCTACATGCAGACTTGTGCATTCCACAAAACATGATGAAGGATAAAATGAACAATCTCAGGAGACACAAAACAAATCAAATCTGAATCAGCAGCACATGAGCAAAGAAACCCAAGCTGTGGTACTCCAACAAGCTCACATTTTAGAATAATGAACTGGAAGGCAGGTAATCACCTTCTCTTCTTACTTCCAGCCTTCTTTCCTGGCTGTCTTGCAGCGGAACGTCCACGGGCCCATCCATGGCTCCTTGCAGGTGCTGATGATGTGGCAGCAGGAGGCAAAAGATGGGAAGCAGGCTGGGCTGGGTCACTGAGGTCTGTGTCCCGGGTCAGCATGCCCCTGTGCATCCAAAAGATGACCTTATTGATTAAGTCCTTAGCCAGGTCCCTTTGATCCTCCTCCGCTCGGCTCAGTTCATGAGCCACAGAGGCACTGAAGGCTTCTGTGGGGTTGAGGGGGGCCCGCATTATTTCAGCAGCCTCCCTCATCATTTTGAGGCTCTCCTCCTCCATCTGCCTCATCCGCCTCTTTTGGCCTGGTCGCCTCATCTGGAGGGGAGGGACCTGGCTTATGGTGCTGAGCCTGGGGACATGCTGACTTCCACTCGGCCCAGCCTCCTCCTGGCTGCCACTCACCCCTTCCCCCTGGCTGACATGGTCCTGAGGAGCTGCCACCTCCTGGCTGGCCTCTTCCTGTATCCAAAAAAGGGACATGTTGTAATATTTAGCTCAATCAAGCACACACACACATTATTTGGCTCTAGACTCTTTTTGTTTTCTTAATTTAAATAGACCTGCCTGTCCTTCAGACCCCTCAGTTGGCATCCCTGAGATCCCTAGTTTTTTGCACACGCCTTTTTTTGTTGGTCCAAACGTTACAATTTTAACAATACTAACTCAAGAATCAAACCCAAATTAGAAGCAAATAAATATTTAGTAAACTACTATACCTCACTGAAGATCGCCAGATCTGGGTCCATGTCAGCCAGGCCCTCCTCTGGCTCTGCAGGGGCGTGGGGATCCTGGGAAGTTCCGCTGCAAGGAAGCGTGGGAGGAAGGCTGGAAGGAAGATTGGAAAGTGATGGCCGGCCCTCCAGTTCATCATCCAAAAATGCAAGCTCGCGGAAGTACCACAGCCTGGGCTCCTTTTGCGCATCTGCTGCTGATCCAGATCGTTTGGTTTTAACCTCTTTATATACCTTACGATAGGTGCTCCTGAGATTGCTCATTTTATCCTTCACCATGTTTGCTGTGCAGGATGGAACCCACGTCTGCATGTAGGTTGCTATCTCTTGTAGAGTGTCTGCTCGGAGATTTTTGTTTGGGTAGCCTGGGTGCCTGCTATCCCATAGATTAGGCTTTTCGCGATAACATTCGATTAATTTAAGAGTGTTGTCTTGGATAGCCAACTGGTCCATCTCTCTCTTTTTTTTATATGTTCAGATTAATGCTCTAGAATATACAAATAAAAATTAATTAAAACCCACAAGAAAAATGGCTCAGCTTTATCATTTTCTGAATATGTATGTGTACAATCATTGTGGAACTAGTATACAAACACATTGGGGGTTATTTACTAAAGAAAAAAATCACTTTAGCACTGCAAAAGCACTTGAAAGTACACTGCCTGAAAGTGCACTTGGAAATGCAATCGCTGTAGCCCCGAAGGGGACATGCAAGAAAAAATATATATTCAATTTTAGCCTCCACCTGATTGGTTGATAAAATAAGCAGAGCTTCCCTTCATTTCAGATCTTCCCCTCCACATCTATGGAGAATGCCCTTCCAAGTCCACTTGCAGTGCAAACTGGATTTCCCTTTAGTAAATAACCCCCAATGTGTCCTGCTGATACAATGCTGGCCAGCTCCACTCCATTGTTGTGCAATTCATTTTTGGAACATGCAGACCCTTTGGTAACATGAAAATAAATACATGCCATCTCTTTAATCATCCACAATTTTTTTCTTTTTCCAAAAATGAAGCCACTAGTTATTGTGTAGATATCATGCACCTCACACAGCATTGAGGAGCTAATACACAACCTAATTACCTCTGTCCAAACAATACAGAACAATACATGCATGATGTGAATCCACAAGACAAAAATAAAGAGGTAGAGCATTGTCATATATATATGTAGTGATGTGTTCAATCATTTTTGTCCAAAACTTGCATTGGTGGCCCCAAGCTACCTAAATAGCGCAAACGCTCCTAACAACATTCCAAACCCCCACCCCCACATGGGGTTTCAAAGTTGAGACGCCTCTGCTGATCCCATGTTGTAATTTACCTTCGTGTCTGTAGCTCCTCGCGTACGCTCGAGTAATCTCCGCGTAACCGACGTAATCACGTCGATCTCCTTATATAGGCCGCGCAAAGCTATACCGCCGCCCTCTTCGTTCGCAATGTCTCCGCCCGTTTTTAACCCCCCCATTTCAACATCCAGGGCCTCATATTGCAAGTTACCGGCATATGTGTATGTCATCGTTTTAACGCGCGCGTAAGCTCCGCGTAAACACGATGTATTCATCCGCGCATGCGTGAAACGCCGCCTTCGTCCACGCCCATGACGGAACTTTTCCTCTTTTCCACGCCCCTTATCAGTGTGAAACGAAAAGATGGCCATGTCCCACGAGCGAGCATTACCCGCTCATGAGGATCAGGAAGGGACACAACCAGGAACGTCACGCTCAAGGAGCAAACGGTACAAGGCCACAAATATGAGTTTGGAGGAGATGGTGGAGATGGTACACATCCTGCGCAGGAAGGATTATGATGGGGATTATGGCCCATACAGCACCCCGAACCGCCGTAAGGCCAAAATTATGGACAAGGTGGCGAAGAGGCTTACTGAGATCTTTGGGGTGAGCAGGTCCAAAGAGCAGCTACGCAAGCGCTGGTCCGATTTGAAGTTGCGTGAGCCACACCAGTTTCGGAAGATAAAGAAAATCCTGGATAAAAGTAGGTATTATTTTTGTGGGGGGGGGGGGGGGGTTTGCAATTGTGTGATATCATTGTTTGATATGTATATTTATGCATGTGCCTTGTTGGAATGGTTGTACTTTGGAAGAATTATTTTTGGATATTTCCTGTAATATGAAAAAAAACACACACACACACACCAAATAAGAAGTTATGCACGATCGTTCTTTAGAAACATCGTTCAATCACCTCGTTTCATCCACATACTATGTCCTAAGGAACAGCACACCAGGACATGGCTATTTGGCATTTATAGAGAAAAGTTATTACACATTTTGGATAAAATTATGTAGATTTCCTAACTGATTTGAATGTGAAAAGACAAACAGGATTCATTCACATTCACACAGTGATAATAAGCAGCTGGATTCACATCTGGACTCAAGAGCACCTGTGTCTCCCCCATAATGAGATTCATTTTTAACAGTCTGTGACACCTAATTTTTAGGGAGGGGCATCCATGCAGGGGCAGACTGACCACTGAGGAAATCGGACACTGCCCGAGGGCCCCATGCCCCTAGGGGGCCCCATCAGAGATGCCAGGCTCATTTCAACCAGGGACAGTATGTAAAAATCTGCTAATTTAGCTCATCTGTCCCTGATATGTCCAAAGCCTACATGCTTTTGATGTGAAACTACTGACTGAGATTGTAGCTGCCCCGCCTCTATACTGCCACCTGGCTTAGTGGGCATTTGTAAGCCTGGGGGCCCCTAATATTCTATTGCCCGGGGGACCCATGAGTTGTCAGTCCGGCCCTGCTTCCATGTGTGTCCCTTCGCTAAAAAGGGTCATTATCACAGCTTGGGAGAAGTCATTAGAAAAACAAAGGTTAAGGTTTGGTGGCGGAAGACAATAATCCAAAGTTTATAACACACTTTGACACAATGATTATGATTTATTAATGCCCTCCTCAAATATCTGTGTGCTGATAAGTATACCTTTTGTTTTCTGATATTTCTAGGGGAAAGAACAGGACAGAAATTGGAGGACGCAAGGAGGCCCAAACTCTCTCATAATAAAAAATCTAGCCATGTGGAGGAGGAGGACCAGGTAGAAGAAGGAGTGGTGGAAGGGAGAGATGAGGAAGACGCAAATGTGGAAGGAGTATTTAGTGAAGAAGAAGGAGTTGGTGAAGAAGAAGGAGTTGGTGAAGAAGAAGGAGTTGGTGAAGAAGAAGGAGTTGGTGAAGAAGAAGGAGTAGTTATTGAAGGAGTTGTTGTAGAAGAAGGAGGAGTTATTGAAGAAGGAGTTGTTGTAGAAGAAGGAGGAGTTATTGAAGAAGGAGGAGTTATTGAAGAAGGAGGAGTTATTGAAGAAGGAGGAGTTATTGAAGAAGGATTGATTGTGGAAGAAGGCGAAGTTGTGGATGATGGAGAGGTGGAGATTAGTAGCACAACAGGTCAGTGTCACCGCAGCTTCACACAGGGAGAAAGAGATGTAGATAGGCCTGCACATTACTAATGTATTTTTATTTTATTTTTTTATAGGGGATGAAGATGCTGCAAGCACATCCAGTAGTCCACCTTTTTCACGTGCAAGTGCACAAATTGTCATCCAACAAATTATGGAGTGTAGCACAGAGATGGATAATATGAGGCAAATAATGGTTGTAATTGAACAAAATTACAAAAATATTATTGATATGATGGGCCGTATCAAAAACTAAATCCCCCTGCCCGGCCCCCCCCCCCATCACCCATCCGTCTTGCAAACAAAAAAAAATGTTTTAGAAAAATAGAAAGATGCACACACAGTGTGTCCACATGTGCTATCTGCCATCACAGGTTATGGATTGTCTTTGCTTTGTGGGTACACCCCCTTCCTCCCTTCTCAAGCAGGTAAGAGGGAAGGGTTTGCACCCACAAAACACATGCATTGATCACCCATGATGCCAGATAGCACATGTGGACATTTGATATAATCCTCATTTTTGGGCCCTCTCACTCACACACAAGAATGTGTGCATCTTCCAAGTTTGTTGTGTTCCGGGGTGACATTGGGAGACTGTTGTAGTAATGACCTTGTTGTACTTAGTATTTTTAGTGGTTTTTTAAAAATTTTTATATTTTTTCTAAAAAAAATGTTTGGTATAATCCATATTTTTTCAGTAAAAAAAAAAAGGTTTTACTCCAAAAATGTTACATGGTGGCAAACCCAAAAATTGTTGATAAAAAATTTTGTACGCTAACATGAGTGGCTTGTTGTTTATATATGCTCAATACCCAGTTTGTAGATGAGTGACTTGTAACTACAGCCATAAACCCGGTTTTAAGTACACACTAGCGTTTAGTTCTTACCGCTGCAAATCACAATATCAGCCTCACTTCTGCGTAAAAAACAATATTCTTCCAACACCAGCTTGTTCAGTTAAGCCTGATTTTATAAATGCTGGTATCTCATTGGTTTGTGTGCAGAAGTGACCCTTCTATTGTGGACTTAAAAGTGGGGTATGCCTGTAATGTCCAATTGTGGTTATTTACTAAAACATGACAACTACATTTGGCACTAGAAGTGCACTAGTTTCAGAACCAAGAAGACAGAGATAAATAGAAAAAGCAATAATGACAAACAACTGTATATAGAGTCCAATGGTCAAATTATTTATTATATTTTGTAATATTTCTTTCTTTTGGGGGCCGAATTAGAAAGAAATATGATCTGGCATAGCTATGGCCCCCCGGCCCATGAAGTACTCAACATATTTGTCGCGTACCTCACGAGCAGATTGGGTGACCGAGCCAGCGCGACCAGTGTCCAGCCCAGGAAGGGTATCTGAGGGTAGTCCTGCCTCAGCACCGATGTTGGGTAGGTACGTCTGGGAATGCCTGCGTAAAAAATTATGCAATATGCAACAGGCAAAAACAATATGGTTCAATTTATATTCCGCCATATTTATCGCTGTCAGGAACAGGCGGAACCGGCTGGCGAGTATCCCAAAGGCATTCTCGACTACCCTCCGGGCCCTGGCTAGCCTAAAATTGAACACCCTCCTCTCCGGGGTAAGAGTCCTCTGGGGAAAAGGCCGCATGAGGTGAGGTCCAAGCCCGAAAGCTTCGTCCGCTAAAAAAACAAACGGAAGTCCTTCCACATTGTCTTCATCCGGTGGCAGTTCAAGACCACCAGTTTGTAGACGGTTGTAAAATTCAGTCCGCGCGAACACTCCCCCATCAGACAGCCGGCCGTTCTTCCCCACGTCCACATACAAAAATTCGTACTGTGCCGACACCACCGCCATCAACACGATACTATGAAAACCTTTGTAGTTAAAATAGTAGGACCCCGAACGGGGTGGTGGCACTATGCGGACGTGTTTCCCATCTATTGCTCCTCCGCAGTTTGGAAAATCACAACGCAGGGCAAATTGGGAAGCCACAGTCTGCCATTCCTGTGGCGTGGAGGGAAACTGTGGGGACAAAAAAAATAAACATAAATAGTACTTAGGCACATAAACATTGCAAACACAATACAAAAACCATACTTGTGCACCATCACACAGTATTAACAATTTTATCTTATTATTGGGGTGGAGTTGTGGCCACTAAAAAATCCCACTTATTATCACACTCCCCACCCCTCTGATGGGGCAACATTTTAGGGGGGGTTGGGGTTGAACTACAATGCAGCAAAGAAAAATATGCCACACACACCAAAAAAAAAAAGGCTAGGTGTGTTTGTCCCTAGGATAGCATGCTGGACAGGTTAATAGTCATGCAAGGAAAAAATATGTAGGTAGGCCAACAAAAAGAACATGGAAAGCTTAACAACATGCATGCATGGGGAGAAAAGGCAACATTCAACACTCAGCATGGAAAAAGCATGGTCATTATAGGGAACAAATGCCAAACAAAAAAAAAAAAAACACATTTATAAAGACAGAGAATGTGAGCTTCAGAAAAGAGGAAACTTACCTTCAGATACTCCTCCTGCATGACTTGTATGACAGCAGAACACGTCTCCGGTATGATGATCCCAAGCGCCTGGGGAGAGATGCCTGTTGAGAACTTGAGGTCCTGCAGGCTCCTCCCAGTCGCCAGGTACCGCAACGTGGCAATAAGCCTCTGCTCGGCCGTGATCGCTTGGCGCATCACAGTGTCCTGCCTCGTGATATAGGGGGACAGAAGATCCAGCAGACGGTTGAAAACGGGGTCCGTCATACGGAGAAAGTTCCTGAAGTCATCAGGATTATTCTCCTGGATTTCCCTAAGCAGAGGCATATGAGAGAATCGGTCACGCTGGCGCAACCAATTCTTGGCCCAGGAACTCCTCCTCCCCCTGTTCCTGGCCAAAGGTCTGGAATAATTATAACATCCAGAAGCAAGCCCATATCCAGCACGAACTCTAGCAAAGTTACGCTGCTGCTCCATAATGGCTTCAAACCGGCCGGCTGGTCAGTCAAGAACACACTCACAGAAAGCACCCCCTAATCCAGCAAGACCTGCAAAATACGCTCGACAAACAGATACCCGCGGACAGAACGCCACTGCAAAGCAGAAACGACCTGACAGCCAGCACTGACTGCCAAATACGCACCCACAAGCACACACTGAACCCGAGAATACGATCTGTAAAGCGCGGAGACCGAAAAGCGCGAATCGGCTCTAACCAAACCTTTGCTAACACGTTACTAGCAAAAGAGGAACAGAGGGCGGCGCCGTAAGCTTTGGTCTTCCCCTTTATAGTGACGTCGTACGTGGTTTACGTGCACGCGTTCTGGTCCGGGGAGATTTCTATCCGCTCGTGTGTACGCACAGCAGACCAACAGACAGATTTGCTGCGTCGGCTGGAAACGGTCGGGCCGACACATTTGAACAAATCTGTCCCCTCGTGTGTACGCGGCCTAACACTGCACATCACCCTGAATACACCATCCCCACCGTGAAACATGGTGGTGGTGGCAGCATCATGTTGTGGGGATGCCTTTCTTCATCAGGGACAGCGAAGCTGGGTAGAGTTGATGGGAAGATGGATGGAGCCAAATACAGGGCAAACTTAGGCCCCGTACACACGGCAGAGAACCTCGACGGGCGGAACACACCTTTCCGCCCGTCGAGGTTCTCGGCCGGCCGTCAGATTCGGCGACCAGCCCGTCGGGAAAGGCGACCAGCCATTCATCCCGACGGGCCTTCGAGCAAATAGAGAACCTGCTCTCTATTTGCTCGACGGGTTTCCCGACGGGCGGGGCTCGCTGAATCCGTACACACGGCCGAGGTTCTCGGCAGAATTAGGCTCCCAGCGAGGTTCTCGCTGGTTTCTGCCGAGAACCTCGGCCGTGTGTACGGGGCTTGAGAAGAAAACCAGTTAGGCCGCGTACACACGATGAGACATGTCCGCTCAAACTTGTCCAACGGACCGTTTAGAGCGGACATGTCTCATCGGATTTTGGTCCGATGGCGTGTACACACCATCGGATCAAAATCCCCCTGGCAGACGCGTTGACGCCGCCATCTCACCGCACCAGGAAGTAAAAAACATCCACGCATGCGTCAAATCCATTCGACGCATGTGCGGGCAGATATGTCCGCTGGTTAGTGTACTAACCAGCGGACATATCCGACGGACATGTCTCCGGCGGACAAATTTTAGAGCATGCTTTAAAATTTGTCCACCGGTCAGACATGTCCGCTAGCCCATACAGACGATCGGATTTGTCTGCTGAAACGGTCCAGTTTCAGCGGACAAATTTGATCGTGTGTACGCTGCCTTAGAGTCTGTAAAAGGCTTGAGACTGGGGCAGAGGTTCACCTTCCAGCAGGTCAACAACCCAAAACATACAGCCAGAGCTACAATAGAATGGTTTAGATCAAAACATATTCATGTGTAGCACCCTCTATCGTAGGTAGGTGCTAGCATAGGATTTTTGCTAGGGAAACTGGCAATGCAGGTATATTTAGGCAGGCCTTCTTGTTTTTAGCTGGGGGCAGGGAGTGGTTAGTGTAGCAGTGGGTGTGACCACCTGTGCTCTAGTTCTAAGGCACCTCCCCTGCTTCCAGGGAGATTGATCTGGAAGATGGGCAGGGCCTAGGACTGGAGTGGCAGACAGTTTATGTGAGGAGCCCTGACCAATCCCCACTTGGTATTTGCAGGGGGCAGGCCTCCCATATAGGCTGAGGTCACATGCCACTAGGGAGGAGTTGTCCTCCAGGAGAAGTGGAGAATGGAGTAATAGACAGTAGCAGGAGGCCATTCCCATCTGGTAGGGTGCGCCGATCGTGGAGGAGCCCAGGAGAGCTGGGAGGCAGCTTCATCCTTTTACAGTCATGGATGAAGTCTTTATCTTTACATGGTCATAGATGAAGAGTCCTGGAACAGAGGGGCTGGAGAAGCTGTTGGAACGTATGTTCGATTCAAGTTCTCCATCATGGACTTTGGGCAGGAAAAGGTCGGTAAGTGGACCACAGTGGAGTTCTGGATGAGGCATGCCAGGGGAGCTGGGTGTGAGGCCAGTGGAGAGACCGTGGGGAGTGTGTCAAGTCGCTGCGGCCTGTGGGCACAGGATTTGCAGGCTGGACTAGCTAGGAGCAGCAGTCCATTAAACCAGCATGTGCTTACTATATTACTAGGCCGACGGGGAGAGGTATTGCAGACCTCTGGTCTAGTAACAGCATCTGATTACAGACAGCAAGCTGGGATTATTCAGAGTGATCTCTTTTGTCATAATGAAGATGGGACGGGATCTAATAGTTTTACAGTGCAGGAGGAGAGAAGTCCTGGGAGCAAGAGTCTGCAGGAGTTAATGCAGAGGAGGAGCAATAGTCTGCAGGGTATTATGCAGGGGAAGAGACTGTATTGCAATTATAAAATACTAAACAAACAAAACAAAACAAATAAAAATCACATGTTCACTTATGAATGTTGGAATGAAGAAAAAAAAATCTGGCAAAAAAATTGCTAAAGGCAGAATCTTGTTTTGGAATAAACTTTGAGATTGAAAATCCTCATTGATTAAGAAAAAGAACAATACTGTCTAGGCCATAAGCAAGCATTTTCATAATTTATATTGTAGATGTATTCCTACTTCTGTTTTCTAAATTAAGGCAATCCATTGCCCCCCCAGGTCCTCAGAACTAGTGTCCCCACTCGAAAAGTGGGACGGGTCTAGGGTTTAGGGTGGGACTTAAACAGAAAAGGGTGTGGCCTTGACAGGAAGGGGTGGGTCATATTTAAATTAGGGGGTGCACGAGTTTAATCAGGCCTAGGCCAGCACAAAACCTAAATACACCTCTGGGTACTGGGACAGCATAGCTCCCAACTGTCCCTGATTTCGAGGGACTGTCCCTGATTTGGAGCAATGTCCCTCTGTCCCTCATTCCTCCTCATGTGTCCCTCATTTTGGTTTGATCTATATAGATGTATATAGAATGAACTTTTTAATGTATCAAAAAGTGTTTTCCAGCGCTAAATCTTTCATCTGATTTCTAAATTGCTGCATTGTAAATTCCAAAAGCCAATATAAAGGAATAGTAGTGGTAAAAAAGCACTTGTGGGTTTAACCAATTTAGTTTTTTTTGTACAAGTCTCCTTTAAGGGGGCGTGGCAGGGTGAGTGTCCTATGCCTGCATACTTTTGCTGATAGGTGTCCCTCATTCCCATCTCACAAAATGGGAGGTATGGGGACAGTCTTATGCCGCGTACACACGGTCGTTTTTTGCGATGAAAAAAAACGATGTTTTTTAAAACGTCATTTAAATTGATCGTGTGTGGGCAAAACGTCGTTTTTGTCTTCAAAAAAACGACCAAAAAAAAATTCCAACATGTTTGAATTTTTTGTGTCGTTTTTCAAAACGTCGTTTTTTGTTTCACAAAAAGTCACCGTGTGTAGCAAAAACGTCGTTCAAAACGACAGTTTAAACCCGCGCATGCCCAGAAGCTAGTTATGAAGCGAGCTTCAATGGAAAAGAGTGGTGAACGTAACCTTGCTTTTTGTGAAAAAACGATGGTGTGTATGCAAAATTGTCTTTGAAAAGTGACGTTTCAAAAACGTCGTTTTTTACTTCACAGAAAACGTCGTTTTTTTTCATCGCAAAAAACGACCGTGTGTACGCGGCATGATTCCCTAAATCTTTAAGTGAGAAGACCCGTCTGCAATAGGGGCAAGTGTCAACAGGCTTTTGTTTGAGAACTACTTCTTCTCCCTTAGAGGGCCTGTTCACACTGGTGCATTGTGTTTACCCATGCATGTTGAACGCACATTAAGATGCATTTTACTAACTGTATATTAGGACACCCATTTATTTTAAAGGACCAAAACCTAAGATGTTACATGCTTCATTTTTCTCATTGCAACATACAGATCATTCACATCTGTGTGCTTTAGTGTGTTAAAATGCATGTGTGCTGTGGCAGATTGGGGGTTATATACCATATTTATCGGCGTATACCGCTCACTTTTTTCCCCTTAAAATAAGGGGAAAATCGTGGGTGCGCGATATACGCCGATACCCGCTTCCCGCGCTCAGTTTGAACGCCGCCGCCGACATATACCGAGCGCAGTATACTCAGGTAGATTTGGCCAGGCATGGCTGGGCTTCGCTCGTGGTCACGCTCTGTCACGTTTATGTGTGAAAAGCCGAGCCTGGCCGAGCGTGCCGAGTGTACTGCACTCGGTATATGTCGGCGGCGGCGTTCAAACACATCGCAGGAAGCGGGGATTCGACTCGGAGACAGCGTCGGAGAAGCAGGGAGGACACCACCAAGGCCGCCGATGGACGCAGGGCAAGACACCAAAACCGTAAGTAATAAAATGTTTTTTTACAGGATTTCTAGGTCTACATTAGGGGTGTGCGCGATATACGCCGGAGCGCGCAATACCCCGATAAATACGGTACTAATGGAAAATCCACTTAGCACTAGAAGTGCAAAGTGCACTTGAAATTGCACTGAATGTGCAGTCGCTGTAAATCTGAGGGGTAGATTCCTTGCATGTCCCTCTCGGATCTACAGCGACTGCACTTCCAAGTACACTTAGTAGAACACAACGACGTGCTGAAAAAACGAAGTTCAATGCTTCCAAGCATGCGTCAAATTGATTCTGAGCATGCGCAGGTTTTTGGTCCGATGCTTTTAGTGTACTAACCAACGTTTTGGCCCGACGGACAGGCGTCCGCGGACAGATTTTTAAAGCAAGTTTTAAAACTTTGGTCCGACGGACAACGGTCCGATGGGCCGTACATAGGCATGTGCAAAAGTGAAAAATTCGTTTCGTTTCGTTTCGTTTCAATTCGTCATTTAATAAATTTCGTTAAGTTAGGTTCGTTACATGTGTTGAATTCGTTTTCGGAATTCGTTCGTTTTCGACCGAATTTCGAAAAATACGGTCGAAATCGAAAATATTTCGACCGTTTTTCGAATTCGTTCGTTTTCGACCGAATTTCGAAAAAAAACTCAAAATCGAAAATATTTCAACCAGATTAGAAAACAAATAGTCTCTTTTCGAATAGAATTTTTTTCGAATTAAATTCGAAAATATTTTTTTTTTTTTTTTCGAATTCCGATCGAATTTAGTCCGCGGGTATTCGATTCGGAATTCGAAAAAAAAAAATCGATTTCGACCATTTTTTTTCGAAATTCGGTCGAAAATGAACGAATTCCGAAAACGGTCGAAATTTTTCGCTAATATAGCAATTCGGGAATTCGTATGCATCCGAATGTCCGAATAATGGAAAATTCGTCCGAATTTCGATTCGGAACGAAACGAAATGCACATGCCTAGCCGTACACACGATAGATTTGGTCCGATGAAACTGGTCTTCAGGCCAGTTTCATCGGACTGGTCTGATCGTGTGTACGCGGCCTAACAGTTTCTCTTTCAGAGTTCCAGACTTGATTAAGTATTTTTGCCCATAGATAAACAATGAGCAAATTTTATAAGCATCAAAGTTGGAATGGAACAGTCTCTATACTGTATGGCGGCGTACACACGACCGAGGTTCTCGCTGGAAACCAGCGAGAACCTCGCTGGAAGCTGCATTCCAGCGAGGACCTCGGCCGTGTGTACACTCTCGGCGAGCTTCCCGTCGGGAAGCCCGTCGAGCAGAAATAGAGAGCACGCTTTCTATTTGCTCGACGGCCCGCCTGGAAGAATGGCTGGTTGCCATTCCCGACGGGCGGGTCGCCGATTTCGACGGCCGGCAGGGAACCTCGACGGGCGGAACGATGTGTTCTGCCCGTCGAGGTTCCCTGCCGTGTGTACGCGGCCTATCTCTAATAGAAGTCTAACGTCATGAAAGGAACCAATGAATGGGAGACTGACAAAGAGTGCGCTTTTATATATGGTACTTTTTTAACTTCTGCAACATTGATGTACCATTTCATTTTTTGATATGTTCAAGGTTTAAAAATGCTAGCAATTTTAAATATTTTTCAAAACTCCCAGGACACACCTGCAAATCCCCTGCGGCACACAGTTTGAGAATCACTGGTCTAAGATACGACAACGGCTTGAATTAGGTCAGGTTTCACATCATTAGAAGGAGGTCAACTGCACCTGTCAATGAATTCTACATGATCTCAAACCTGTCCCAAATTATGTCCGTCGACACAGACCATAATAACCACATAGTAGGAGCGAAGCGAAAAGGCCTGTATCTTCTTGACATCCTCCAAGTGTGCAGTACCTCCCCAAAGTCAAAAGGCTCATTGCAAAAAAAACTATACAGTGGTACCTTGGATTACGAACATAATTTATTCCAGAAGAATGTTTGTAATTCAAAGCACTAGTATAGCAAAGCAAGTTTCCCCATAGGATAGGGTGACCAGACATCCCCGGTTTCAGGGGATTGGGGAAATCCAGTCCCTGGATTGGGGAAACTGTCCCCGGACCAACTCAGCCCCCAGTTTTGTCCCCGGATTGGATTTAAACAGGGCCTGGCGCAATTTCAAAGACAGTCAGTGCAAAATCTTTATTAAACGCCCCCCTCGCTCCAACTAGCTTAGGGAGGTGTATTTTTTCCATTATCTGTGCCCCTTTCTGATGATCATTTGCTTTCCGGCCGGAGGGAATATTTCTTCAGTTTCGGTTGCATGCCCATTCAGCTCCACTCACATGTTCTTCTGCCTTGGCTCAAGTCCCGGCCAGCCACCTGCCTGCTTATCTCCTTGTCTTCCCTGTTGGAGTGATCTTCTTCCTCACCCCACCCAGTCATAGCCGGGGCCCAGAGAGTTAGGCGCCGTACACACGGCCGAGGTTCTCGCTGAAAATCAGCGAGAACCTCGCTGGAATGCACATTCCAGCGAGGACCTCGGCCGTGTGTACGGTCTCAGCGAGCTTCCCGTCGGGAAGCCCGTCGAGCCGAAATAGAGAGCACGCTCTCTATTTCCTCGACGGCCCGCCTGGAAGAATGGCTGGTTGCCATTCCCGACGGGCGGGTCGCCGAATTCGACGGCCGGGAGAGAACCTCGACGGGCGGAACGATGTGTTCTGCCCGTCGAGGTTCTCTGCCGTGTGTACGGCGCCTAAGACTTGACAGGCTAAGAGACGGGTGGCGACGGGGAGAGAGTCACTGACTGCTGCCATTACTAGTAAAAAAAAGAATGGGCCAGATTCAGGAAAGAGATACGACGGCTTATCTCCAGATAAGCCGTCTTATCTCTGCGTCTGAGCCCTCCTATCTATGCGACTGATTCATAGAATCAGTTACGCATAGATTTCCATTAGATCCGACTTGCGTAAGTCTCTTACACCGTCGTATCTTATTTTCATATTTAGGCTGGAGGCTAGGTGGCGTTCCCATCTAAAATATGCAAATGAGCCTATACGCCGATTCCCGAACGTACGCCCGGCTGGCGCATTTTTTTACGTTGTTTGCGTTAGCGTAGGTCCGTCGTAATGTTACCCCTGCTGTATGAGGCCAGGCAATGTTAAATATGGACGGCGTGCCGGCGTTTTTTTTCCCGTCGTTTACGTTCGCGAATAGGGCTTTGCGTAAGTGACATTCACGTCGTTTACATTGCGTATTGACGTCATGATTTGGAGCATGCGCACTGGGATCAATTCACGGCTGGCGCATGCGCAGTATGTTCCGCGCGGGATCGCACGTTATTTAAATAATACACTCCCCCTACCCGCCCAATTTGACTTAAGGCGGGCCATTTACGTTACGCCGCCTCAACTTTACAGGCAAGTGCTTTGTGAATAAAGCACTTGCTTGAAAAATTGCGGCGGCGTAGTGTAAATACCATACGCTATGCACGTTTAGAATTACGCCGCTCCTACCTGAATCTAGCCCAATATGTCTACAGATTTAATTTTAAAAATCTGGTCACCTTACCATAGGAGTCAATGGAAACTCAGATAATTAGTTCGACAGTGAGTGTTATTGTATGCAGTACTGCATGTGGCCAGGGGTGGTGGGGTTCCGGAGACACCAGGAAACACTCAGAGACCGCACGGAGACACTCGGGAAGGGAGTGTTTCCAACTGTTTCTGAGTGGCTCAGAGTGTCATCGGCACCATCGCACCTCTGGCCAGAGGCTTGAATCCTGCTTGTCTTGCGAGACAACACTCGCAAACCGAGTCAGGATTTAAAAAAAGTAATAGCTCGTAATCCGAGGTATTACTGAAGATAGATCTGGAGTAAACTGAACTTTTAAATGAAGTCCTGGAAAAAAACAACAACAAGAAAATTGGTACAAGCTGGCAACATGGTTTCCTGGAGAATTTCGTGCCTTTGAGTTGTCGTGGTTGCAAGTCAGTAAAATCTGGATTTTTAGCAGTTTAAAAAAAAAATCATAGCACCTTCAAATTAGTAGGGAGATGACATTTTAAAATAAAATGGAAAAACCTGTCATATATATTTTTTTTTTTGTAGAGTTTTCTTTTACAAATCTAACAAGCTCGCCAAGACAGTAGAGGCACGGTTTCCTCTTGTCACCATGGTAACAACAATGGGAAAATTCTGGCAATTAGACAATTTGGAAGCTGACAACTCAAGAACAAATTATTTGTTTCTGCCTCGTTATTATAGAGAACCCCATAGAGGAGAAGAATTGATCGGAGAGATCTCATGTGACTGGCCTCATGTGAATTTCTCTTCCGATTCAATTTTTTTTCACCTTCAAAGGTGGTGACATCATTAGGTGAGCCAAGTTGTATTTCTCGGACTGTGTCATCTTCATTATGGATAAGTAGATGAATGTGAATAGAATTTTAATAGAAAATACATTTTTCTAGTACAGATTGATCCCAGGATTGAGGTGTTGTTGCTGGTTGTGGTAGGTTTATACGTTGTGGTAGTTTATATAGGCCTTTAAAACATTTTCAAAATGGTCAGTCATGTCAGCAATTAGACATGTGCAATTCATTTCATTTTGATGTTTTCCTGCCCAAAAATGGTATAGTTCAGGCAGGCTCCGGTGCTGTGGTTGGTAGGAGCCGCAGTGATGTCACTCCTGTGCTTGCGTGTGGGTGCTGTCGGTCCTTTCACCGATGACGTAGTCAGTAAGGTATATAATGAATATCTCTTAAACAGTGCAAGTTTAGGAGATATTTACAGTACCTACAGGTAAGCCTTAAGTGCCCAGCAGTGCCCCCTATCAGTGCCACTCATAAGTACCCATCAGTGCAACCTTTTAGTGCCCCTCAGTGTTGCCTATCAGGGCTCACCAGTGCCACCCATGAGTTCCCATCAGTGCCGTCTATCAATGCCCATCAGTGCTGCATATCAGTGCCCTTTGAAAACGTCATTTATGACGAAACATGTGAGGGTGGTGTCACGCATTGACGTCACCATGCTTTACGTGACCCCGGAAGCACAGTATTTTATGCCGGCAATTTTTAAATGTGTTGTGATTTTTTTAAATACCTTTTTGGATCTCCAATAAACAACATAGGGCCAGATTCACAGAGCGATTATGCCGGCGTAACAGGAGATGCGCGGTGTAAGTCTAATTGTGCGCGTGCGTTTCGATGCACGGCATCCCCAAAACGAGATACGCAAGAAATCTACTTTTTTTTGTCCAGCGTAATTTCGTTAGACCGGCGCATCCGTCCGCGCAAAACTGCGCTAGACACACCATTGATTTGCTATTCAAATATGCTAATGAGGGAGTTACGGGGATCCACAAAAGAACGTTGGTGCAGCGCAGGCTACGCGCTGTGCGCAACAGCTAAATATCCTGTCTAAAATTAGACCATATAAAAGGTGGTATAAAATTAGACAATTCGTCTACATGTCAGAGAAAGCAACATTGTTAGTGAGGAGCTGAGCAGTCACAGATGTTGCCCAACAAACTGTATGCCAACATGCCAGTGGCATCCATGCTCATAGCTATACTACTGACTTTAGATGAGCAAAGAAAGAGGAGGGCACTGAGGAGGGCACAGGATTTTTTTTTTTTTTGGAAAACTTTTTTTTTGCTTATATAAACTTTACTATTTAATCTAATCTAATACAATATTCTTTGCTGATACAAGCCCCTCACTCTTCACTCTTCACGGGAGAGGATATATCACACACGCATAGACATCTATGGCATGAGTGATTCTGAGGTGTCTCGCATCTTCAGATTCCCCCCTCATGCCATCATGGAATTAACCACAACCTTGCTGGAGGACATCACCAGCCCAACACATGACACTACCCATGACACCCATGACAGCTACATATACAATCAGAGCCCCACCCCCACAGATTTCGAACAGAACATGTATGGGGACAGCTGGCTGGTTGGTAAGTGACATGGGTGGCAGGCATGACTGCCCCCCCCCCCCCATGATGCTGAAATCACAAGGGGCGCATGCACGACTAACATCCTCCTGTCTTATCCGTTCAGGGTGACTCTGCATATGCACTGGGACCCCATCTCATGACTCCTATACGGAACCCCCCTAACCAAGGCTACCCCTGATTGCGCCGTTCCCGAGTTGTGAGCATGCGCACAGAGGTGCTGACCATGGTCTGCTTCAAGCGCGCATGCGCGAGCCGGCCGGCCCTTCATTTGCATGGGGTCACGGCTCATTTCAATGTAACACGCCCACGTCCTTCCCAATTTGTATTACTCCGCCTTGCTCCTCTGAAATAACATTGCGCAGGCGCAAATTTCTGCATAAATCCGACGAGAATAGGGTGATTGCGCCGCTACATTGCGCCAGTCTAAAGTAAAGGCGGTGCGCTACGCCGGTCCAATAATGCGCAGATGTACCTGAATCTGGCCCATAGTGTTTTGAAGGATAACACACGATTTGAGTTCTTTTTTCTACCCATTCACACGCTTGGTCCCAGTCCGAGGGAGAGCTTAGTCCCTCATTGGAGAGAAAGTTCCATTTATATACCCGAGAAGCAGTACTGGGGGTGAGGAGGACGATTTAATGCCTGTGGATACTGACATCTCAGACGGACTCAAGACCCCACAGAGGGTAAAATCTGCCGGAGTTTGTGACCTTGCTACTATTAGAAGGTCCACCTTATCTGGTAAGGGTCCCTGTTACCTCTAGTATGTGTCACAAGGAGAAGCCTACCTTTTTTGGTGGTGGTGGATATCCATCTTCAATTTCAGCTTCAGCCTTTCAACGCATCTTCTATTGTTGCACTGTGGAATTGGATTCACTTTCCTTGGATGTAGTGGACTTTGTACACATTCTTAGGTGCCGTACACACGGCCGAGGTTCTCGCTGAAAATCAGCGAGAACCTCGCTGGAATGCACATTCCAGCGAGGACCTCGGCCGTGTGTACGGTCTCAGCGAGCTTCCCGTCGGGAAGCTCGTCGAGCCGAAAAAGAGAGCACGCTCTCTTTTTTCTCGACGGCCCGCCTGGAAGAATGGCTGGTTGCCATTCCCGACGGGCGGGTCGCCGAATTCGACGGCCGGGAGAGAACCTCGACGGGCGGAACGATGTGTTCTGCCCGTCGAGGTTCTGGGTCGTGTGTACGCGGCCTTATTCATTTGAGCATGCTTTTGTTTAGTATCTAGATATATACTTGTGGACTTTTTTGAATCTCATACATTTATATTTATACATATACTTATGTTTATATTTTCATTTAAATAGTATATAATATTTTCACAGTTTGGTATATTTTGTGTATGTATGTTGTTGGACCTACTGTTTCACTGTAGGTTCACCGTTTATACATCAATAGCACTATAAGCACTTATTTTTTATCCATATAGATAGCGCGACTATTCCCCTTATACATATCAGTGCCGCCTATCAGTGCCCATCAGTGCCGCCTCTCAGTGCCCATCAGTGCCACCTCATCGGCGCCATCTTATCAGTGCCCGTCAGTTGCGCCTTATCAGTGCCTATCAATGAAGGAGAAAAGCTACTTATTTACAAAATTTTATAACAAACAAAATAAAAACTTAATTTTTTCCCCACATTTTCGGTCTTTTTCTATTTGTTTTGCAAAAAATAAAAACCGCAGAGGTGATCTGCCGAGGAAACCGGTCATGTGTACGCGGCCTAAGACATGTAATACTGTTATGCAGTGTACACATGACCATTTTTCGGGTTGTAAAAAACAACGTTTTTTAAAAATGTCATTTAAAACGACCATGTGTGGGCTTCAGAGCATTTTTCGGTTTCTGAAAAACGGACAATTTTTTTTCGAACATGCTCTATTTAACAGCTTTTTAAACAATGTCATTTTTCAGGTTGTAAAAAATGGTCGTGTGTGGGCTTTAACGACGTGAAAAATCCATGCATGTTTAGAAGCAAGTTATGAGATGGGAGCGCTCGTTCTGGTAAAACTACCATTCGTAATGGAGTAAGCACATTCATCACGCTGTAACAGACTGAAAAGCGCGAATCGTCTTTTACTAACACAAAATCGGCTAAAAAATCAGCCCAAAGGGTGGCGCCATCCGAAAGGAACTTCCCCTTTATAGTGCCGTTGTACGTGTTGTACGTCACCGAGCTTTGCTAGAGCATTTTTTTTTTTATCGATCGTGTGTAGGCAACGTCGTTTTAACCACTTAAGACCCGGACCAAAATGCAGGTAAAGGACCAGGCCCCTTTTTGCGATTCGGCACTGCGTCGCTTTAACTGACAATTGCGCGGTCGTGCGACGTGGCTCCCAAACAAAATTTGCATCCTTTTCTTCCCACAAATAGAGCTTTCTTTTGGTGGTATTTGATCGCCTCTGCGATTTTAATTTTTTGCGCTATATACAAAAATAGGGCGACATTTTTGAAAAAAATCAATATTTTTTACTTTTTGTTATAAAAAAAAATCAAATAAACTAAATTTTAGTCAAACATTTAGGCCAAAATTTATTTAGCCACATGTCTTTAGTAAAAAAAAATCGCAATAAAAAAAATAGCTACCTAGCGGGACCAGCGACACTAATACAGGGATCAGAAAAATGATCGCTTAGTGACGCTGGCTATAGGGAGTTAAAGGGTTAACTAGGGCGGTGATCAAGGGGTTAAAACTTTATTAGGGGGGGGTACGGGGCTACCCTGGACCTAACACTAACTGCCTGTCACACTGACACTAAATACAGTGATCATACATATATGATCACTGTATTCAGTGACACTGTGACAAGGGGGAGGTGGGGGGGGGGGGTTCGCAAGGGGTTAAGTGTGCCTGCGTGTACTGGTGTCAGTGTAATGTTGTGCAGACTTACTATGTGATGTGATCTCTCCTCAGCGGCGGTTGAAAAAAAACGCAGAGAGCAGAGATCACATCACTTCCCTCTTCCTGTGTTTACACAGGAGGAGGAAATGACACGCAGGCGAGCGCGCGCATTGGCTGGGAGCGATCCAGAGGGGGCGGAAAAAATGAACCGCCGCCCCCTCAGCACGGATCGCTCGCACAGCCACCGGGACCGTCGCATGTACCGGGGGACCCCCGATCCACGTCAAGGCAGCCACGTACAGGTACGTTGATGTGCCTGTCCGTGCCATTCTGCCGACGTAAATGTACATGCGGCGGTCCTTAAGGGGTTAATGATGAAGTCTAGAGCCTGAAAAACTTGTTTTTTTAGAAAAAATGATCATGTGTATGTGGCATAAGATAAGGCATAAGGCTGCATTCACATCTGAACGTTTTGTCGCCTGAAGCGCGATGCTCAAAGACGCTAGAGGGGAAAAATAACATTATTCTCTATGGAGATGGTTCACATCTCCAACGCAAAACGTCGAACGCCGAAAGAACGTTGAACGCCTGAATTTCAAACAAGTCCCGGACCCTTTTTTGATGCGCGAATCGGGCGGCTTGGGCGTTTTACATTGATGCCAATGACCTGTACAAAACCGCGGGGGAAAAAACGATGCGTTTTGTCGCGACAAATTGCGGGGAAAAACGTTGCAATTTGTCGCTGCAAATCGCTGTAAAAAACGCCGCAAATCGCCTACGCCTAGATGTGAATGCAGCCTAAAGGCCTGAGAGGTCACCTCTTAACTAGATAGGGGGAGAGGGAAAGGTGGAGGGCGGGGATGAGAGTATAAAAAGAGGAAGGAGATGAGTATAGGGACAATCCAAAAACGTCCAAGATTACTAAACAAAGCATAATATCTACCTAGGGACTGTACTACATCATATGATGTTCATCATTAAATCTTAATCGTGCACTTGGGATTACACAGGCATATAGAGTATAGACCATTGTTTTGAGGAATTTTGAAGTTGTTGGCCCAGATCCACATACGCTGCCGTAATTTCAAATGTGCGCCGTCGTATCTTTGCGCCGATTCTCAAAGCAAGATACGCCGGAAAACATGGCTTCAGTCGTCCGGCGTAACTTGCCTATGCCGGCGTATCGTGGGCACATAGTTACACTGGGCGCATTAGACGTTCCCATAAAAAATATGCAAATGAGCTAGATACGCCGATTCACGAACGTACGTGCGCCCGGCGCATTGATATACGTCGTTTACGTAAGGCGTATGAGCGGCATAAATTTTCCCCTGCTATATGAG
The DNA here is from genome assembly GCA_029574335.1 of Rana kukunoris. Classification (NCBI taxonomy): domain Eukaryota; kingdom Metazoa; phylum Chordata; class Amphibia; order Anura; family Ranidae; genus Rana; species Rana kukunoris. Next base: position 27,111,221 of record CM056050.1, read on the forward strand.
ATGCAGGCAATGTTAAGTATGGACGTTAGAACAGCATCGAAATTTCCGTTGTTTGCGTAAGTCGTATGCGAATAGGGCTGTGCGTAAGTTACGTTCACGTCGAAAGCATTGAGTATTTGCGATGTGATTCAGAGCATACGCACTGGGATACGTCCACGGACGGCACATGCGTCGTTCGTTCTGCGCGTCATTTACGTGGGGTCACGATTCATTTACATGCAACACGTCCACTACCAGCCAACTTTGAATTACGCAGACTTACGCCGGCCCATTTACGCTACGCCGCTGTAACTTAGGATGCAAGTGCTTTGTGGATACGGCACTTGCCTCTCTAAGTTGCGCCGGCGTAGCATAAAGAAGATACGATACGCCCGCACAAAGTTACGCCGGTCATTGTGGATCCGGCCCTTTATGTTCATGATGGATAGGAGGCGTTCTGTTCACTGGTGGTTGAAGGTATTTACAGTATCACTAATGGAAGGAGGATCTACTGTATTCCAACATTTGGTGATAGAGAGTTTGGCCACTAAGATGAGATGTATGATAACTACTCTAGCTTTCGGTGGAAATTTGTCAGTACCAATGTGGAGTATTGCTAGAGCAGGGTCAGGGGCTATGGGGTCTCCTAGAGTCTCTGAACCTTATGGTAAAAATGTTATTCTAGAATGATCTGAGGCCTCGTACACACGAGGGCATATGTCCGCTGAAAACGGTCCGATGGACCGTTTCAGCAGACATCTCCGATCGTGTGTATGGGCTAGCGGACAGATTTGTCCACCCGACAGATTTCAAAGCATGCTTTGAAATCTATCCGGTGGGAATCTGTCCGCCCGACATGTCTGCTGATTAGTACACTTACCAGCAGACATGTCGTCCCGCACCGCCGCCGCCGAATGTATTCGGCGCATGCGCGGAAGTGTTTTACTTCCTGGTGCGGTGACGTGGCGGCGTCAACGTCACCGCCGCGTCACCGCCACGTCACCGCGCCGTCCGCCGGCGGGGAATTTGATCCGATGGTGTGTACACGCCATCGGATCAAACTCCAGATCGGACATATCCGATGGAAATGGTCCGCGGACCGTTTTCATCGGATATGTCCGATCGTGTGTACGAGGCCTAAGAGATTTACACAGCCAGAGGGTATGGTATAGGGAACCAATTTCTCCGCAGTTCCTCCAACAATCGGCTTTCTGAGTCGAGTAGATCTTGGATAGTTTATAGGGGGTAAGGTACCACCTATGGGCGGTCTTTTGATACATTTCCAAACTTTAGGTACAGTGGGAGGAGGCATAGGATAATGAGAAGGCCCTTTGCCAGCTAATTTCCGAAAAGAAAGTACCCAAGTCATCCTTTCATTTGTACATAGTGGTGGTTTTGGTAAAAAGAGCGTTGCTATTCAGGAACTTATAGAATAGGGAAATTTCTCTGATTTTGCATGTGGGGTCGTGAAGGAAACGGTAAATGGACTTAGGCATGTCTATTTGCAGGGCCGCCATCAGGGGGGTACAGGCAGTACACCTGTAAGGGGCCCGGTGGTCCCCAGGGCCCCCGGAGGGCATCCCCCTTTTTTTTGTCAGCACCCAAAACCCCCCCAACCTCTAAGGGGCTCGTGGTCCCCAGGGCCCCAGATGGCATCCCCCTTTTTTTGTTTGTCAGCACCCAAAGCCAGCCCCCCAACCTTAATTTGTGGTGGCAGCCCCCCAGCTTCTCGATTTGCGGTGCCCCCTGCTTCTCAATTTGCGACACTCCCCCTCGCTTCTCAACTTGCGTCACCCCCCACTTCTGAACTTCAGGGGGCCCATGCCTAAAGCTGTGTAAGGGGCCCCAAAATTCCCGAAAGGACTGTACTCTGAGGTATGAAAAGTATTCTGTAGACTCCAGATAGAGGTAAGTCGTATTAAAGGCTTACCTGTAGGTACAATTAAACAGGAAAACATTACTTCCTCCTTAAGGAGCAGGCGGCCGCCACATCCTTAACAACCATGACTCATCTGTTGCCAGCAGAATAGACAAAATAAAAAATAGATAAAAAGAAACATCATGGGGGTCACCCCAATCCATACCAGTCCCTTCGGAAGATCATTTGTCATCTTCTTTCAGTGACACATCCATTTAAAAAGACCACGTCTGGTATTCCCTGGAAGTGTGCAGCAGTCAAAGTGGTTTATTCATGGTTGCCACAATTTGGTGTAATAAGCAATCCTGTGTAGAAAGATCACCTCCAATTTGGATTGGATCATAGCCTTATGCCGCGTACACACGGTCGTTTTTTGCGATGAAAAAAAAACGAAGTTTTTTAAAACGTCATTTAAATTGATCGTGTGTGGGCAAAACGTCGTTTTTTGTCTTCAAAAAAACGACCAAAAAAAAATTCCAACATGCTTGAATTTTTTGTGTCGTTTTTCAAAACGTCGTTTTTTGTTTCACAAAAAGTCACCGTGTGTAGCAAAAACGTCTTTCAAAACGACGTTTTTCAACCCGCGCATGCCCAGAAGCTAGTTATGAAGCGAGCTTCAATGGAAAAGAGTGGTGAACGTAACCTCGCTTTTTGTGAAAAAACGATGGTGTGTATGCAAAATTATCTTTGAAAAGTGACGTTTCAAAAACGTCGTTTTTTACTTCACAGAAAACGTCGTTTTTTTTCATCGCAAAAAACGACCGTGTGTACGCGGCATTAGTGAAGCTTTCGCGATGGTCTGATTGGTGGCTGTGGTTACCTGGAGGAATAGTTTGTGTTGAACTCATGTTAATTTGTGTTCAGCCATAAGGCCCCGTACACACGAGGCAATCTATCTGTTCAAATCGGTCGGACCGACCGATTTGAACAGATCTGTCTGCTGGGATTTTGGTTTGCTCGCGTGTACACAAGAGCAAACCAAAATCCCCACCAGCAGACAGCGTGCTGACGTGTCGGTGACGTGGCGGTGACGTTGACGCCACCACGTCACCAGGAAGTAAAACACTTCCGCGCATGCGTCAAAATCATTCGGCGCGTGTGCGAGAAGACATATCTGCTGGTTAGCATTTAACCGCCTCCCGACCGCCGCACGCACTTTTACGTCGTCAGAATGGCGCGGCTGCGCAAATGGACTTATATATACTTTCCCTTTCATTTGCGAGCGGTGTGGCACGCTCGAGACCCTGTCGCGGGCTCCGTGACCATGCCTGCGGGACCCCCGGACTCGATGTACGCCGGTGTCCCGTGCTCGGGTCCCAGAGCTGAAGAACGGGGAGATGTCAGTGTGAACACAACATCTCCCCGTTGTTCCCCTGACATGTCACTGATTGTCTGTTCCCTGTCATCGGGAACAGTGATCAGTGACATGTCATGGCAAGCCACGACCCCTAACAGTTAGAAGCACTCCCTAGGTCACGCTTAACCCCTTCAGCATCCCCTACAGGTTAACTCCTTCACTGCCAGTGTCATTTTTACAGTAATCAATGCATTTTTATAGCAATGATCGCTGTAAAAATTACAATGGTCCCAAAATGGTGTCAAAAGTGTCCGATGTGTCCACCATATTGTCGCAGTCACGAAAAAAAAAAAAAAACGCTGATCGCCACCATTATTAGTAAATTTTTTTATTTTTATAAACATGCCATTAAACTATCTCCTATTTTGTAGATGCTATAACTTTTGTGCAAACCGATCAATAAATGCTTATTGTGATTTTTTTACCAAAAATATGTAGAAGAATATGTATCGGCCTAAACTGAAGAACAAAATTATTTATATACTGTATTTATTGGCGTTTAACACTCACTTTTTTACCCTGAAAATAGAGGGTAAACTGTGCCTGCGTGTTATACGCAGGGGGCGTGGAAAGTTTTTTTCCTGAAATTTCCCTGTGTTACACGCCGATAAATACGGTATATTTTTGGGGGATATTTATTATGGCAAAAAGTAAAAAATATTGAATTATCTTTGTTTATAGCGCAACAAATAAAAACCGCAGGGGTGATCAAATACCAGACAGCACTATTTGTGGGGAAAAAAAGAAAATCAATTTGTTTGGGAGCTACGTCGCAAGACCGCGGAATTGTCAGTTAAAGCGACGCAGTGCCGAATCGCAAAAAGTGACCTGGTCTTTGGCCAGCGAAATGGTCCGGGGGTTAAGTGGTTTATTGGCCAGTAACTTGGGTAGGGCTGTTGCATTTAGATCCAGCAGTATCTGTATGCCACTGTATCTGTTTTTCTCAATGTGTTATTGTACATTGGTACCACTCTGTTAACCTCAATCTCTCATGCTGGCCTAGTGTGTGCACCTGACCAGTTGTTAACCACTTTAAGACCGCCTGCACAGATATACTCTGGCAGGGCGGCCCTCCTGCGCAAAATCATGTACCTGTACGCAGGGCCGGGACAAGGGGTGGGCAGAAGGGACGGCTGCCCCCAGTGCAATGGTTTATTGCAGGGATGGGGGTGCATCCTGACCCTAAACCTAATGGAAAGGGGGGCGCAGTTTTGCATCTTTGCTCTGGGCGCTGGATGACCTTGTCCCGCCACTGCCTGTACGTGAGTTTATGCACAGGGTCTGGGGGGCTCATGACACCAGCGAACCCCCTACCACTGAGATTGGACACAGGGGGAGCCAATCAACGGTGTCCGCCTGGACTCGCCGATCATTTTGAGGAGAGGCAGAACGGTGGTCTGCCTATATAAACAATGTACATATTCACCAGCACACCAGAAATCTTCAGTTAACGTCCAAAGGATTTTATGGCAGATAGCTCACAGCAGAAAGACAAGTGCAACATTTCGGAGCCACGCAGGACCCCTTTCGTCAGGCAAGTGTTGATGTAAACAAATCTGATTACCGTTCTGCTAGAGGAGAGACTGGAGATCTTGTGTTTCTGCTAAGCAGAAACATGGATCTCTGTTTTCCCCCAGTCAAAACATCCCCCCCCCCCCACAGTTAGAAAGCACCACCAAGAGCACACACTTAAACTTTTGATCACCACGGTTGCTAACCCCTTTCCTGTCAGTGTCATTAGCACAGTGAGCACTGTATTAGTGTCACTAGTCCCAAAAAAGTGTCAGTTAGGTGCCCGATTTGTCCACCGCAGTCCTGCTAAAAATCACTGATTTCTGCCATTACTAGTAAAAAAAATAAAAATACAAATTACATAAATACATACATAAATACATAAATAAATCTATAGTTTATAGACGATATAACGTTTGCGCTAGGCAATCTATAAACGCTTATTGTGATTTTTTTTTTACCAAAAATATGTAGTGGAAAAAGAACTTTGATGTTTTAAATTTTTTTATTGGATAAGTTTTATAGCAGAAAGTAAAAAAAAATAAAAAAAAAAATCCAAATGGTCAGCCTTTTTTTGTTTATAGCGCAAAAAATAAAAACCACCGAGGTGCAAAGTAGAAAACTCTATTTGTGGGAAAAAAAGGACATCAATTTTATTTAGGTACAGCATCGCACGACCGCGCAATTGTCAATTAAAGTAACGCAGTGCCATATCACAAAAAAAGGTTGGTCATAGAGAAGGGACGTCTATCTGTGTATGTAAACACACATTCACGTCCTGTCAGGTGAGAGGAGACCGATGGTGTGTTCCCAGCACAGAGGAACACTGATCGGTCTCCTCTTGTGAGTCGCCTCCCCCTACAGTTAGAATCACCCCCTAGGAAACACATTTAACCCCTCGATCGCCCCCTAGTGTTATTCCCTTTCCTGCCAGTGACATCTACACAGTAATCAGTGCATTTTTAGCTCTGATCGCTGTAAAAATATCAATGGTCCCAAAATAATGTCAAAAGTGTCCGATATGTCTGCCGCAAAACTATAAAAATCGCAGATCGCCGCCATTACTAGTAAAAAAAATGCCAAAAATCTATTCCTTCATTTTGTACACTCCAGGGAGCTGTCACTGTGGGCCACTAACCATAAGGGGCCAAGGATACACGCATGGCTGCACAACCTTCATCTTAATTTAACTGCTTGCAGACCAGCCGCCGCGGTTTTACGGCGGCAGTTTGACTCTGCTGGGCGAGAGCACGTAGCTATACGTCGCCTCGCCCAGCAGCCAATAGTGGCGCGCGCGTGCCCCCGCTCGTCCCTGACTCCCGTGCGCGTGCCCAGCAGGCGCGATTGCCGTCAGGCACCCGCGATTGCTCGTTACAGAGTGAGGACCGGGAGCTGTGAGTGTAAACACACAGCTCCCGGTCCTGTCAGGGGAAAAATGCCTAATTGTCTGTTCATACAATGTATGAACAGCGATCAGTCATTTCCTCTAGTGAGGCCACCCCCCTACAGTTGGAACACACCCAGGGAACATACTTAAAGGATCACTAAAGGAAAATTTTTTTTTTTTCCTTTACCTTAATGCAGTGCTGTTTTTATGTTCTCATTGTTCGTTTTTGCTTTGAAGTAGCTGTAATACTTCTCTGATCTCCACACTTCCTGCTTGTCTGGCTCCTTATGAAAAATCTCATGGCAGCTTTTCACTGTGGTCCAAGCTGTGTCTCTAAAACTCCTCAGACCCAATCAGATTCATTTTAAAAACAAAGCACTGCCCTGGGATTCAATTTAAAAACAAAACACTGCCCTGGATTTGTTTGTTTTTGTTCTGTCTCTCTCTCTACTAAACATAAACACAAAACCTTTTTAAAAACGAAAGTGAAACTAGAGGCATATTATATGATTGATTTTTATCTATTTTTAATCATTTTTTAAGTCTCTATACCCTGTAAACAGTCATTTCAGAATTTTTTTTTTTTCCTTTAGTGACCCTTTAACCCCTTCCCCGCCCCCTAGTGTTTACCCCTTCCCTGCCAGTGGCATTTTTATAGTAATCAATGCATTTTTATAGCACTGATCGCCATAAAAATGCCAATGGTCCCAAAAATGTGGCAAAAGTGTCCGAAGTGTCGGCCATAATGTCGCAGTAAAAGCACTGCCCTGGGATTCAATTTAAAAACAAAACACTGCCCTGGATTTGTTTGTTTTTGTTCTGTCTCTCTCTCTACTAAACATAAACACAAAACCTTTTTAAAAACGAAAGTGAAACTAGAGGCATATTATATGATTGATTTTTTATCTATTTTTAATCATTTTTTAAGTCTCTATACCCTGTAAACAGTCATTTCAGATTTTTTTTTTTTTTCCTTTAGTGACCCTTTAACCCCTTCCCCGCCCCCTAGTGTTTACCCCTTCCCTGCCAGTGGCATTTTTATAGTAATCAATGCATTTTTATAGCACTGATCGCCATAAAAATGCCAATGGTCCCAAAAATGTGGCAAAAGTGTCCGAAGTGTCGGCCATAATGTCGCAGTACTGAAAAAAATTGCTGATCGCCGCCATTACTAGTAAAAGAAAATATTAATAAAAATTACATAAAACTACCCCCTATTTTGTAAATGCTATAACTTTTGTGCCAAACCAATCAATAAACGCTTATTGCGTTTTTTTTTTTCGTTTTTTTTACGAAAAATATGTAGAAGAATACGTATCGGCCTAAACTGAGGAGAAAAACATTTTTTTTTTTTATACATTTTTGGGGGATATTTATTATGGTAAAAAGTAAAAAATATTATTATTTTCTCCAAATGTTCCCTATTTTTGTTTCTAGCGCAAAAACTAAAAACCGCAGAGGTGATTAAATACCACCAAAAGAAATCTCTATTTGTGGGGAAAAAAGTGACGCCAATTTTGTTTAAAAGCCACGTTGCACGACCATGCAATTGTCAGTTAAAGCGACACAGTGCCAAATTGCAAAAAGTGCTCTGGTCTTTGACCAGCAATATGGTCCGGGGCTGAAGTGGTTAAGTAGAATTTTTACCGGGTACATGTTCTGCTCACTTTCGGCCAATCATACGGCATGTTTCTTTAAAAAACAATGTACACTTCAAGAATACCAAGAACAATAAGAAAACAAGATCCAGCTAATGTGAATTTGCAATACAAGCGCCGTTCCCTTAAAGAGAAGAACTAACTTTACCAAAGCAGCTTATGTGGCATTTTCCTTGCCAAGAAAACTTTAATTGCCCTTGGGTAATACATTATAAATTTAATGGACTCATTATTCCCACTCTTGGTTTACATATCCTACGTCTAATGCATCATTGTGATTGTAAGTGCTTCTGGGCAGCTTTCCTCTCCTCTAAACGTTTGTGTTTACTAATCGCTGTACATTAACATACAGATGTGTATCTGAAATATCAACTGAGATTACACAGAGCAGCTAAAGGAAAGGTACGGGTTCTGATGTCCATCACAAAAGAAGTAACAAAAAAAAGAAAGATTTTGGGAAGGGTTAGAGCAAGGTAGTGGGTGTCCCCAGGGAAGGAATGGAGAAGAAACTTTCCACTGGGGACTCGGCAATAAAAAATTACCAGAGGGTTCAACCCTTCTCCAATCTGATCCAAAACTAAACCGAATTGTTGGGCTTTAGGGTGTTCATAGACATCACCACATCTGGCAGACCTCAGACCCACTCCCTGCTCCCTCAAAAGCACTACTGTCAGGTCACCGGAGGCATGGTGACAAGTGCACCCCGTAGGAGTAGGGACGCACCACAGGGTAGTGAACCCTTAGCCGATTGCTGCGATCGGAGAGGGAGCGTAAACCCAAGATCACCCAGGGCGCGGGGTCTAAGACCCAGTTTGTCTTCACCAGAGCCTCTGGTGGTGAGGATGAATTTAGCCACAACTGGGTCCAGGTCGCGACCCCCGAGATACCCTAGGTCACACTCCCCAGGAGGAGAAGAAAAGTTGCAGCAGGGCAAACGGTGGTGATGGAAGCTGAGGAAAGGGCAACTGGCAGACAGGGATAACAGAGGACAGGCCAAAGGGTCAGGGTCACAGGCAAGCAAAATGAAAAAGTCCATTAATCAAGTACGGAACACATTAAGCATCTGATGGAAACTGATAGCAGAAAAAAATTATTCTTTCCTCCAGATAGATGGTGACATCAAATGCAAGAACCTCAGAAACAGTGCATGTATAGATAAACACCTCCACCTTTCAATCACACCGCCCCTTACCAGAGGGGAAGATCCCAACTAGAGATCTTCTGACAGCAGATGGCTTAATCCCCTTTAGTGTCCCAGGACGAAGTCTTTTTGAGACGAAACGGCATAGGGTGGCGGCGTGCTGAAGTCTTTTAAACCGCAAACTGTGTCCCGGAGTGAACGGGTGTGCTAGCCGGCCGGCTATATATTCACATGCAAATTTTATCTACTTTCTTGTAAGTGTGATTTTTTTTTTTTTTTTATTAAACAAGTTATATGGGTTCACACTATGTAGCTTTTTTTTTTCTTCTCCATACTGGTTTCATTTCAATACGGATCATCGGTCCACTGTTGGAGAAGTCTCGGCTCTTGGATATCCTGCCACGTTAACCCCTGGCTGGGGATTAAGCCATCTGCTGTCAGAAGATCTCTAGTTGGGATCTTCCCCTCTGGTAAGGGGCGGTGTGATTGAAAGGTGGAGGTGTTTATCTATCCATGCACTGTTTCTGAGGTTCTTGCATTTGATGTCACCATCTATCTGGAGGAAAGAATAATTTTTTTCTGCTATCAGTTTCCATCAGATGCTTAATGTGTTCCGTACTTGATTAATGGACTTTTTCATTTTGTCACTTATCTTTATATATCACCTGCAATACGGGGCATTTACTTATTCTACACAGGACTGCTATTGGAGTTCTAAATTGTAGTGTTCATATTTGCGCAGCTTCTTTTTTCTGTTGTATTATTTTTGTGGGTATCTCACATTTCAAGTTGCTAGCATTTTATATCTAGGCCATTCACATAGACAGCGCAGTATTACCACTTTTTTCACAGGCAAGCAAGCATGGTCAAAGGACAGGCCAAAGGGTTAGGGTCACAGGCAAGCAAGCGTGGTCAGGGACAAGCCGAATCAGTATACTGGAAGTTAACAAAACACAGCAAACAGGAACTAGGTACGAACACTGTTGAACAGCACCGCAGACTTGCGGTGCGACGGTTAATAAAGACTTCCTGTCATGGCCTGGGTGGAGCCCTACAGGAAGAGGAAGTGATAAAAGAGGAAGCCAGGAGAGGGTCAGGCCTCTAATGCACACCTGTACACAGGTAAGTGCCAGAGCTAATGCATATCCATGGCAACTACTAGTAGGATTTTTTAACTGCTTCCCAAACATCGCACGACAATATACGTCAGTAGAATGGCACTGACAGGCAGAAGGAAGTATATATATGTCCCCTTTACAGAATCGGCACTGTGGATGCGTGCGCGCGCTCTCCGTGAGCCCAGCTCCGGGTCCCGCAGACTCGATGTCTGCGGGCATACCCGCGATCGTGTCACGGTGAGGAAGAACGAGGAAATGCTGATGTAAACAAGCCAAACGAACCGATTGTGTGTACAGGGCATAACAGACACTCTCGGCTTACACAACTGCAGCCAGCAACCCTGCTGGTAACCCATACTCCTTTATTGAATAATGTGTACGAGTTTTAGTCAGTCTGATGATACCAAACCCGATCTGTCTGGTTGGATCCTGGACAGAAGGCAAGCTTATGTGCAGGACTGTCTTTTACCGGAACAGGTGGTGTTGCATGCATCCCCGAGCCATAGATGTCTATTGGGACATGCAGCTGCACAGACACACCCCCAATGTGACATCTGTGCAGCAGGGATGTGGAGGGAGGTGAGGCAAAAAAAAATTGAGCTTCGAGGGTCATACTCGGCGACCTGGGGTTACAAAGACCCCCAATTTGGGGCTTATACAACTTATGGTTTCAGAGATACGGGGCTCCTTGCACAGCTTTTTAGAAGCTAAATACAGAGCAGTCAGTATAAATACAAGCGGACACACTCTGTTTGCAGCAGACTGAGTAGATGAGCTCACAGTACCTCTCCTCACTTCTTGTCAAAGGCACTGAGCTGAATGGACAGCTTGGAGTCTTGGACCAATGGTAAAGTGCCATTGGTCCCAGTTGTCCAATAAAAATGCTGCAGTGGAGGAACGCCTCTCACTGCAGTTTTATAGAAGAGGCATGCGTCTAAAAGACAAATGCTTCCTTCCAGCACAGCCCTCTTATCTACAAGGAAAACACATGTGTTTATGTGTATAAGATTTACCCACAATCCCTGTTTTTTCTCACAGTTAAGAGGGAGGATCTGCTGCTGTTGAAAAAGTACAGTTTTAATCAAGCTAAACAACATATTATGCTATATGTTATGCATACGTTTTTTTGCTTTAAAATTACTCAGAACCCCCAAACATTATAGATATATATTGTTTTAGCAGACACTCTAATGCCTCGTACAGACGATCACTTTTGTGATGAAAAAAAATGTAATTTTTCTTCATGAAAAAAATGTAATTTTTCAAACTTCAGTTTCAAAAATGACGTTGCGTACACACCATCATTTTTGGAAAATGATGAACAAAGTGATGGCACTCTAAAGGGGAAGTTCTATTCGCCTTGAGGCTGCTTTTAGCTGGTTACTTGTTAGTAAAAGACGATTCCAGCTTTTTTGTCTGTTACAGCGTGATGAATGTGCTTACTCCATTATGAATGGTAGTTTTACCTCCCGTCTCCTAACTTGCTTCTGGGCATGTGCGGGTTTAAAACTTAATTTTTTACGTCGTTTTGCCCACACACCATCATTTTTTATGACACAAAATATGACATTTTGAAAAATGACATAAAAAAATTTGAGCATGTTCAAATTTTTTTTGGTCATTTTTCAGAAGACATAAAATTACATTTCTTGATCGTACATCACGGGACACAGAGCGCATAGTCATTACATATGGGTTATATGGAGTACCTTCAGGTGTGGACACTGGTGTAATCAACTTCACAGGAAGTTCCTCCCTATATAACCCCCTCCCACTGAGAGTGCTTTAGTTTTTCCGCCAGTGTCTTAGGTGTTGGTCACGTCTAGCTGTCCCTCGGAGGTCTCGGGACCCAGGATAGCTAGCCGGATCCGTCCGAAGTGCTTCAGAGCCAAGATGTACGGTACCCGGGCCCTGCTGGAGTGGGGTTTTGCCTATAATGCCTCTCCTTGGAGGGCTGGATTCTGGGCTCCAGTGCCTTAGTCTCTTCCAAGAACTAAAAGCTACTGATGCCAGGATGCTATATAGGTCCAGGGGTGTGGGTTCCTTAACACAGGACCCCGGTCCCTGAAGGTCCAAGACAATACCCACGGAGATGGGGGAAGGCTGGGCCTCTTGCATTTTGCAATACCCTGCGGCGTGGAGCAGGTAAGAGGGAACCTGCGGGACTTGGTTCGACAGTAGGTATCCCCCTGGGGGTTCTGGGTTGGCTAACAGTATGCTGGTGCATCAGCCACTATCTCCACTATGTCTGTTGAGGCAGGATGGGATTCTAATGTTTACCCAGATAACATGTAGATATATGTATACTTGTGTAAGTTATATATTTGCTACTCACCCCAGGTCTGCCTGTTAACACTGATACTGCAACCCCACATGTTTTAAAGAGGAAATTGCTGGTTAAAACTCCTGTTTCTTAGGAAGCCCATGGGGACAGCTTCCTCGCTGTGTGTGCACTACAATAAGATTAGTGCTTACCTGGTGTCTGTTGGTGCTGCATAACGCTGGTCCATGTTGTTCCTCTGCTCTGCTTCCTCCATGTGGGTTCAGCGTGGTGCGCGCGATCGTGCGCGCGATCGTGCGCGCGTGTGTACGCGTGTGTGTGCGCGCGCATACGCGCGCGCGTGCACGCCGCCTTTTATAGCGTCGGCGTGCGTCGGGGGGGCGGGCCAGCAGCGTCAGGGTCTGTATAAAGGAAAAAACTTTTCTCTGGCTGGTCTTTACCTCCTGGAGGCAGAGGAAGAAAGGATACAGAGCGTGCAGCTGGGTCTTTTGGCCACACAGGGACACCTAGTGGCGGTTTTGTGGATCTTCAGGTCTAGGACTTAGGTCCACTATTGACCAGAAAAAAAAAAAAAAAAAAAAAAAGTTTTTTTTGCTTAAAGGGACTCAGCCTTAGATCCAGCAGTATCTGAGTCTACCTTGGACTCTGGCTAACGGGCATTGGTGTGTCAATACTCACAGGCTTCCTCGGTATTGCCACCTCCCAGGCGGGTAAAAAATTTTTTGAAAAAAAAAAAAAAAAAAAAAGAAAAAGAGAGAAATTAGTTCTTTTTCATTTTTCTCATACCTGCCCTCACATTGGTTATTCCTAGCTGCAACAGTCAGGTGTTGGCTATAGGGGTGACCCAAGGTTGTACAATGGCTCCAAAGGGATCTGGACCAGCCAAGGCTGCTAAAGGTGCCAAAAAGCAAAAGGGGTCTCCATCGGGGTCAGAGGATTTGGGCCAGGCTTCTACGGCCCCACCCTCGCCAGTCAGGACACCGAGTGGCATAGTACAAGAGCCATTGGGGGTGCTGGGGGCAGAGGCGGCCCCCGATCCACCCATTCCCGTTTACGTGACGGAAGAAATGCTAGCAGCCACCATGAGTGGGCTAGAGAAAAGGTTAACTGCGTTACTTTCCCGTCCTTGCCCAAGTAGCAAGCGGGCTAGATCCCCCTCACCCAGTGTGGGGTTTTCAGATGCGGAGGTCTCCTCTTCAGAGGAACGGGACCCACAAGCGGATCACGCAGACCCAAGTCCCGACGGTTCAGACAGGGAAAATTCCACTATAGATGAATACTTTTCGGCCTCTCAAGCGGAGGGCCTGTGGATCCAGTCTTTGACAGATATGGTTCGCACTGCCTTTAAACTTCCAGTGCCAGAACTAGTAGCCCCGGAGGTATCCTCATTGGGTTCTTTAAAGGCCCCATTAACTGGTGCATCTTTTCCAATGCACCCCCTTCTGCGGAACGTGATTTACCAAGATTGGGCTCGACCTGATAGAATCTTTGTCCCTCCTAAAAGATTCTCTATTCTCTACCCTATGGAAGAGGAATATGTAAAGAAATGGGCTCTTCCTACAGTGGACGCAGCCATTTCCTGCGTGAATAAATCCCTGACTTGTCCGGTTGAAAATGTCCATATGTTCAAGGATCCGGTCGACAAGAAATTCGAGACCCTACTGAAAGCAACTTTCACCTCAGTAGGTGCCATGGTTCAGCCAGCAGTAGCAGCCATTGGTGTTTGTCAGGCCTTGAAGGATCAGGCAAAACATATATTGAAGGACATGCCGGCTCAGCATACTCATGAATTAGCAGAATTCCCTAGGGCTCTCTGCTTTGCAGTAGATGCTATTAAGGACTCCATCCAACAGGCATCCCGTTCATCTCTACTGGTGGTTCACATGCGTCGTCTTTTGTGGCTAAAGAACTGGTCAGCAGAGGCACCCTGCAAAAAGCTTCTAGCAGGGTTTCCCTTTCATGGGGGAAGACTATTCGGGGAAGACCTAGATAAATATATCCACACCATATCAAGTGGAAAAAGTACTTCCTTACCGGTCAAGAAAAGACCGCGTGGGCCCACGTTTAAACGACAGGCCATGGTAGGCTCGGCCCCTTCGACTTCCCGTCAGTATCGACGGCCTCCCGGGCGGTCAACAGCTAATAGCCGCCCACAGGGACAAGCTGCGGCAAACAAGAGGCCCTGGTCTCGCAAGCCGGCTAAATCAGTCATCAAATCAGATTCATGAAGGGGCGCCCCCACTCTCTTGGGTGGGGGGAAGACTTCAGTTTTTCTCCGAAGTCTGGAAGGCCAGAATTCCCGACTCTTGGGTTCGGGCCGTAGTAGCCTCAGGCTACAAACTAGAGTTTCGAGAAATCCCCCCTCCTCATTTTCAGGGGTCAAGTCTTCCAAGCGACCCATTAAAGAGGGCCTCTCTCGTAAAGGCGTTGGATCGCCTCTTGCTCCAAGGAGTAATTGTAGAAGTACCAACCCAAGAAAGGGGTCTGGGATTCTACTCCAACCTTTTTGTTATACCAAAACCCAATGGCGACGTCAGGCCTATATTAGACCTCAAACGCCTAAATCGCTTTCTAAGGATTCAGACCTTCCGTATGGACTCCATACGTTCAGTGACAACCAGCCTGCATCAGGGCGACTTCCTAGCATCTATAGACATAAAGGATGCATATCTGCATGTGCCGATTTACCCAGCACATCACAAGTTTCTTCGTTTTACGATAAACCAAAGTCATTACCAGTTCGTAGCCCTCCCTTTCGGGTTGGCAACAGCTCCACGGGTATTCACAAAGGTGTTAGCCCCGGTACTAGCCGTCCTAAGGACAGAAGGCATCTTGGTCCTAGCATACCTGGACGATCTCCTGGTTATCGACAGTTCAGCCTCCAACCTCAATCATGCAGTAGTCCGCACAATGCGGCATCTAGAAGAGTTCGGGTGGATTGTGAACCAAGAAAAATCAAGGTTACAACCCACAAGACAGTTGGAATATCTAGGCTTTCGGTTAGATACAGAATGCCAGAGGGTATTTTTACCTCAAAAGAAGATCAGGTCGTTGATTCAAACGATTCAAATAGTCTTAGGCAAAAAGAAGCCGACTATTCGCCTATGCATGCGACTGCTGGGAAAGATGGTGGCCGCCTTCGAAGCAGCGCCCTATGCCCAGATCCATACCAGAATTCTGCAAGCAGCTATTCTCTCTGCTTGAAACAAGTCCATACAGGCATTAGACCGTCCATTAGTTCTTTCCCCAGGAGTCAGGCACAGCCTGTACTGGTGGCTGATCCCTCAAAAATTATCAAAAGGGAAAACCTTTTACCCCATCTCGTGGAAAATAGTAACCACATATGCCAGCCTAACAGGTTGGGGGGCAATCTTAGGAAAACGGACCCAGCAGGGACAGTGGTCAGAGGCAGAAAGTCTGCTTCCCATCAATGTCCTAGAGATCAGAGCTGCTCGGTTGGCCCTGGTCGCCTGGACTCTTCCCCTGCAGGGTCTGCCAGTAAGGATACAGTCCGACAATGCCACGGCGGTGGCATACATAAACCACCAGGGGGGCACAAGGAGCCTAGCGGCTCAAAGGGAAGTAAACCTGATTTTTTCATGGGCCGAAGCCCATGTACCCTGCATCTCAGCAGTGTTCATCCCAGGGATAGACAATTCTCAAGCAGATTTTTTGAGTCGTCAACAGTTACTCCCGGGAGAGTGGTCTCTTCACCCCCAGGTATTCCAAGAGATTTGCCAAAGATTCGGAGTTCCCGATGTGGACATCATGGCAACAAGATTCAACAAGAAATTGGACAAATTCGTATCCCGAGCCAGGGACCCCTCGGCCTACGGGACCGATGCGTTGGTTTGCCCCTGGCACCAGTTTTCTCTCC
Organism: Rana kukunoris; assembly: GCA_029574335.1. Taxonomy (NCBI): domain Eukaryota; kingdom Metazoa; phylum Chordata; class Amphibia; order Anura; family Ranidae; genus Rana; species Rana kukunoris. The sequence continues at coordinate 27,127,449 of CM056050.1, forward strand.
TGTATGCGTTCCCTCCACTACAGATGATTCCCCGCCTTCTACGAAGGATCAGGCTGGAGCGCAGGCCGGTGATCCTGGTGGCCCCAGCCTGGCCCAGAAGGGCTTGGTACGCACTCATCGTGAGGATGTCAGTAAGGGCACCGTGGCCACTCCCCCTGCGCCCAGATCTGCTGTCTCAGGGCCCGATCTACCACCCTGCTTCACAGCAGCTAAATTTGATGGCTTGGCGGCTGAATCCCTAATTCTTAAGGGCAGAGGCCTCTCAGCCCAGGTCATATCTACGCTAATTCAAGCTAGGAAACCAGTTTCTAGAAATATCTATTACAGAGTCTGGAAGAACTATGTGGAGTGGTGCGAGTCTCAAGGAGGGCATCCTCGCAAGTTTTTTATTTGACAGGATCTTGCGATTCCTACAGGTTGGCGTTGACAAGGGGTTAGCTCTTAGTACTCTAAAGGGGCAGGTGTCTGCCTTAGCGATATGGTTTCAAAGGCCTTTGGCCACACATTCGCTTGTGAAAACCTTTTTGCAGGGGGTCTTGCATGTAAATCCCCCTATTAGAGCTCCCCTCTGCCCCTGGAATTTAAATCTGGTCTTGTCAGCTTTACAAAGGCAGCCGTTTGAACCTCTGACAGAAATCCCTCTTGTGCTGCTAACCCGAAAATTGGTTTTCTTGGTGGCTATGGCTTCGGCCAGAAGGGTCTCCGAGCTGGCAGCCTTGTCTTGCAGGGAACCGTACCCGATTCTGCATAAGGACAGAGTGGTTCTGCGGCCACAGCCTTCTTTCCTTCCTAAGGTCATATCCAGTTTTCACTTGAATCAGGACCTAGTCCTACCATCCTTCTTTCCTACTCCCCAGTCCAGAGAGGAAAGATTGCTTCATACTTTGGACGTGGTCCGAGCCATGAGGGTCTATCTCAAGGCTACAGAAAAGATTAGGAAAACAGATGTGCTTTTCATTCTTCCGGAGGGCCCCAAGAAGGGTCAGCCGGCTGCCAAGTCTTCCTTGGCTAGGTGGATTAAGCAGCTGATTTTTCAGGCCTATGGTCTGAAGCGCGTTCCACCGCCCTTATCAGTTAAGGCCCATTCTACGAGGGCCATGAGTGCCTCTTGGGCGGCACACCATCAGATCTCTATGGCACAGGTTTGCAAAGCAGCAACCTGGTCTTCCGTACATACGTTTACTAAATTCTATAAGTTGGACGTCACAAAGGCTGCGGACGCAGCATTTGGGCAGGCGGTCCTACGGGCAGCAGTATAGAATCCTCTGGCCCGGTTCACGCCCCCTTTTTTCTGTTGGTGGAGCTATTTTACCTCCTGATATAGTTTCTGTTTGGCTATTTTTGGCCTTACGGTCTCCCTCCCTTCATGGAGCATTGCTTTGGGACATCCCATATGTAATGACTATGCGCTCTGTGTCCCGTGATGTACGATCAAGAAAAAGGGATTTTTAATAACAGCTTACCTGTAAAATCCTTTTCTTGGAGTACATCACGGGACACAGAGCTCCCACCCCTCTTTGTGGGAACATTGGGTAACCTCAGAGAAATTGCTTGCTACAAAACTAAAGCACTCTCAGTGGGAGGGGGTTATATAGGGAGGAACTTCCTGTGAAGTTGATTACACCAGTGTCCACACCTGAAGGTACTCCATATAACCCATATGTAATGACTATGCGCTCTGTGTCCCGTGATGTACTCCAAGAAAAGGATTTTTACAGGTAAGCTGTTATTAAAAATCCCTTTTTTGCCCACACACCATCATTTTAAATGACATTTTTAAAAATGTAATTTTTTTTCATCACAAAAAGTGATCGTGTGTACGCAGCATAAGGGAAAAAATGCTGTTCGTTGCAACTTTATATGTTACACGGTATTTGCGCAACAATTTTTTTAAACTTTTTTTGTGGGAAAAAAACTCATTAAAAAAACAAACAAAACACTAAGGCCGCGTACACACAATCGGACATGTCTGATGAAAGAGGTCCGACGGACCATTTTCATCGGACATGTCTGAAGGGATATTTTGGTCTGATGTATGTACACACCATCGGACCAAAATCCCCGCGGACCAGAACACGGTGACGTAGAAGACACCGACGTGCTGGAGAAAGGAAGTTGCGCGGAATTTCGGTCCGATGGTTGGGCGTACTAACCATCGGACATGTCCGACGGACAGGTTTCCAGCGGACAAGTTTCTAGGCATCTTTAGAAACTATTGTCTGCTGGAAACCTGTCCTCTAGGCCGTACACACGATCGAACATGTCCGCTGAAACTGGTCTGCGGACCAGTTTCAGCAGACATGTTCGATCGTGTGTGCGCGGCCTTACATTAGCCCGATTTTTTTTTTGTATAATGTGAAAGATGATTAACCACTTAAGGACCGCCTACTGCACATTTACGTCAGCAGAATGGCACGGCTAGGCACATCAACGTATATATACGTTGATTTTAGTACCCAGCCGTGGGTCGCGGGCGCGCGCCCGCGACCCAGTCCGAAGCTCCAGGACCGGGACCGCGAGATTCGCGGACCCGATCGCCGCTGCAGTGCGGCGATCCGTCCCTGGAGCGGAAGAACGGGGAGAGCCGTGTGTACACACGGCTTCCCACGTGCTTCTCTATGGCCGTAGCATCGATCGCGTCATCCCTGTAATAGGGGGACGCGATCGATGACGTCACACCTACAGCCACACCCCCCTACAGTTGTAAACACAACACATAGGTCACACATCCCCTACAGCGCCACCTGTGTTTAACTCCCAAACTGCAACTGTCGTTTCCACAGTAAACAATGCAATTTACATGCATTTTTTGCTGTGAAAATGACAATTGTCCCAAAAATGTGTCAAAATTGTCCGAAGTGTCCGCCATATTGTCGCAGTCACGAAAAAAATCGCTGATCGCTGCTATTAGTAGTAAAAATTTTTTTTTTTATAAAAATGCAATAAAACTATCCCTTATTTTGTAAACGCTATACATTTTGCGAAAACCAACCGATAACCGCTTATTGCGATTTTTTTTTTTACCAAAAATACGTAGAAGAATACGTATCGGCCTAAACTGAGGAAAAAATATATTTTTTTATATATTTTTGGGGGATATTTATTATAGCAAAAAGTAAAAAATATTGCATTTTTTTTTAAATTGTCGCTCTATTTTTGTTTATAGCGCAAAAAATAAAAACCGCAGAGGTGATCAAATACCACCAAAAGAAAGCTCTGTTTGGGAGCCACGTCGCACGACCGCGCAATTGTCAGTTAAAATGACGCAGTGCCGAATCGCAAAAAGGGGCAAGGTCCTTTACCTGCATTTTGGTCCGGGTCTTAAGTGGTTAAATAGATACCTAACATGTCACCCTTTAAAATTGTGCACACTTGTGGAATGGCGGAAAACTTCTGTACTTATAAATCCATAGGTGATTCTTTAAAATGTTGTACAAGTTGCATGTTTAGAGTTAAGCCTTGTACACACGATCAGATTTTCCAATCGGAATTGAGTGTTGACAGACTGTTGGCCAAAAACCCGACCATTTGTACGCTCCATCGAACAATTGTTGGCAGATTTTCCTTGGACAAATGTTGGATAAAAGGCTTTAATTTTTTTGTTCGTCAGACAAAAGTCCAAAGTACAAACACGCATGCTTGGAATCAATGCTCACCAAACACGACATTAGCAGAAGATGCCCAAAGGTGCTCAAGAGCTGAAAAACTATGTAGTACATCACTACGTTCTAGTTTGTTGGCCGACAATTGTGTGCCGTTTGTATGCAAGACAAAATTAAGGCACACACAAAAGTCCAACCCTTTGTCTGCGGAAAATCCGATCATGTGTACGAGGCTTTACAGAGGGGGTCTAGTGCTAGAATTATTGCTCTCGCTCTAACGATTACGGCGTATATAACCTTTGTGTATCTAGCGCTGATACTAGCCAGTGCCCAACCAATCAGTGACCTCACCGCATGTCCCTGCCGCGTGGGTGCGTGTCCCCGAACTCACCCTGGGTCAACACATGAACTGATTGGCTCCTTGTGCTGCTCTTACTCCAGCCATGATGTCCGTGGACGACAATGGGCTGAAACCAGGTCAACTACAGGTACTTACACTTCTTGCACTTAAAATATACATTTAATGATGTGTTAATGAGCACAGATCTTCATTAATTTGTGCATTTTTATCTGCCTGGAAATTAGCTTTGAAATGTATTTTCTTCACATAATCACAGAGCACTCAAACATCGAACAAAATTTTCTGATGGTTTGAACAAGTCTCTTTTATTACCGCTATTTTGTCTCTCTGACTTAACGCAATCTCCAGAGGAGCTACGCATTTTCAGAAAAAGATTTGCAAACACATTTTCACTTATTATTTCTGAGCTTTGAAAACTTCCCAGATCAACAATAAAACCATATAAAACATGCTGTAGATTAAAACAACAGTTTTTGAAGGAGATAAAATATATCAGGAATATAGCGGTTCGCTCATTGCAAGGGATGAAGGTTTGGGTCGATATTATGAGCGGTATTTTAAAGTGGTGTCAATTAACAGCATTATTATGTATAAATTGGGTTGGGATCCTTATGCCGGATCACATGATCAGTTTTTTAAAAATGTAATTTAAAACGATTGTGTGTGGGCTTCAGAGCATTTTTCAGGTTCTGAAAAACGACCCATTTTTTTTCCGAACATGCTCTATTTTTTCACAACGTTTTAAACAATGTCGTTTTTTCGAGTTGTAAAAAATGATCGTGTGTGGGCTTTAACGACGTAAAAAACCCACGCATGCTCACAAGCAAGCGACAGGAGCGCTCATTCTGGTAAAACTACCGTTCGTAATGCAGTAAGCACATTCATCACGCTGTAACAGACTGAAAATCGCAAATCGTCTTTTACTAACACAAAATCAGCAAAAGCAGCCCAAAGGGTGGCATCATCCGAATGGAACTTCCCCTTTAGGCCGCGTACACACGAGGGGATATGTCCGCTGAAAACGGTCCGATGGACCGTTTCAGCAGACATCTCCGCTCGTGTGTATGGGCTAGCAGGCAGATTTCTCCACCCGACATTCTTTGAAATCTATCCGGTGGGAATCTGTCCGCCCGACATGTCTGCTGGTTAGTACACTTACCAGCAGACATGTCGTCCCCCACCGCCGCCGCGCCACCGCCGAATGGATTCGGCGCATGCGCGGAAGTGTTTAACTTCCTGGTGCGGTGACGTGGCGGTGACGTGGCGGCGTCAACGTCACCGCCACGTCACCGCGCCGTCCGGCGGCGGGGAATTTGATCCGATGGTGTGTACACGCCATCGGATCAAACTCCCGATCGGACATATCCGATGGAAATGGTCTGCGGACCGTTTTCATCGGATATGTCCGATCGTGTGTACGCGGCCTTATAGTGTTGTCGTAGGTGTTGTACGTCACTGCGCTTTTCTAGAGCATTTATTTTTTTCACAATGTGCTAAGCCTTGTACACACGATCAGTGGGCAAGGCCGTGTTAACGTTTTTTCTAGAGCCTGAAACACGTTATTTTTTACAACCCAAAAAAATGATTGTGTGTACGCGGCATAAGACCTGATTTCCAGGATTTCCAACAGCAAAAGGTCCTTTGGAAATCCTGAGGGGAAAACCAAGAACCTGCTCTCTTCTTTTCCCCCGTACACACGATCGGATTTCCGATAGAATAAAATCCGATGGAATTTTCCTTCAGAATTCCGATGATGCTGACTTTCATCAGTCTTGCATACAATTATACGCCGGCGTAGACAAATTACGTCGGGGGAGGAAGCCTATTTTTTTTGCGTATCTGCATTAGAGAATCGGCGTAAACATACGCTGCCGCAGATTTAAAATTACGGCAGCGTATCTGGAGATACGCCACCGTAATCCTTTTGAGAATCTGGCCCCTTGTGTTTCTGCTAAGCAGGAACACAGATCTCTCTCTTCCTCTAGTTAAACCACCCCGCACACAGTTAGAAAGCACTCCCTAGGAACACATTGAGCCAGTGTCATTAGTACAGTGACGGTGCATTTTTTTAGCACTGATCACTGTATTGGTTTAAATGATTTCCAAAAAGTGTATTTTAGTGTCAGATTTGTCCGCCGCAATGTCGCAGTCCCGCAAAAAAAAAAAAACGCTGATTGCCGACATTGCTAGTAAAAATAAAAATAAAAATACCATACAAATACCCTATAGTCTGTAGACGCTATAACTTTTGTGCAAACCAATCAATATACACTTAGGATTTTTTTTTTTTTTTACCAAAAACATGTAGCAGAATACATATTGCCCAAATTGATGAAGAAATTTGATTTTGTAAAAAAAATGTATTGGATATGTTTTATAGCAAATAGTAAAAAATACAGGCCCAGATTCAGGTACATCTGCGCATTATTGGACCGGCGTAGCGCACTGCCTTTACGTTAGACTTGCGCAATTTTGCCGCGTAATCACCCTATTCTCGTAGCTTTTGCGCAGGAAATTGCGCATACGTAACGTTTTTTCAGAGGCGTAAGGAGGAGTAATACAAATTGGGAAGGACGTGGGCGTGTTACATTGAAATGAGCCGTGACCCCATGCAAATGAAGGGCCGGCCGGCTCGCGCATGCGCGCTTGAAGGAGACCATGTCAGCTCCGCTGTGCGCATGCTCACAACTCAGGAGCGGCGCAATCAGTGAAATTGGAAATGGACTAGGGCAACGTTGTGAACTACGCAGACAGCATAAATAGACACACACAAATGCACTTCCTTTGCAAAAGTACATCCCTTTGTCCCTTCCCATTTAACCAAGTGCTTTTGTTCTTGTTGTTCGTTGCGGTGTGTTTTGTAGTTGTCAGATTAGTGTTCTGTGTGATCAGGTGTTTGTTAGTAGATTTTTGAAAGTGGTTTTTGATAAGTGTTTGAGAGACTGTTTGTTTTATTGATATATTTCTGTTTGTTTCTTTTCCTGCTGTATTTTTGTTTTGTTTTTTGGGGACTGTTTCTTGCTGAGTCGTTTTCTCTCTCTGTGTGTTTTTTTTTTTGATTGGTTGTGCTTGTTTGTGTGCGTGAATTTTGTTGACTGGGACTGATTTTTTTTGGAAGGATGAGTGCGAGAAAACGCAAGCTGAATTTTACAGTTGTGGAAAAACAGATTCTTGCCCGGGCCATTAGCGAGTATGGGCGTTACCTCCACGGCCCAGAGAGTGCCAACACCACCCCGGCCAGGAGGAGGGAGATTTTGGATAGGATCACTGAGCAGGTGAATTCAGCGGGGCAGGGGGAGACACGGACCAGGTCTGGGATTGACAAAAAAATTAATGACCTCCGGCGTCTGGTCAAAAAGAAGCTGGCCAGAATGCATGCCCATGCCAGGGGCACAGGAGGGGGCCCACCATGCCGTATTAGCCTGACAGCGGAGGAGCGTGCGGTGGCCCTGACCTTTCATCGGCATGAAGTTGAGGGCCTGCCCGGCTTTGATTCAAGTCCAGAGCCCGTGGTGCCAGGTAAGTTGTTTTATTTTTTAATATCAGGTGTGTAGCATGTGTGGGGAAGGGGGTGAAAGGGAATATGTGGCAAGTGTGTGGATCCTCCAACCTGTGAATGTTTTGTGTCATCCACAGATGTGCAGGAGGGTGCAGGGCCATCTGGCCTGACCGCACCAACCCCAGGACAGCAGCCTGAGGCCCCCCCAACAAGGCCGGAGTCCGCGGAGGAGGTTCAACAGGAGCAGGATAATCATGAGGAGGAGAATCATGAGGAGGAGGAGTCCATGTCAGGCACTGGACGTTTGGGTTTTGAGGACTCTTCCCCTCTGGCTGGCAGCAGGCAGGCCTCCCTAAGGGGGAGCCCCCCCTCCTCCCCCAACATTGCTCCTGTCACAAGGGCCTCCCCTTCTCCCCGGCCACAAGCATCAGCTGGAGGCAGGATTTCATCCCAGAACACCAGGGGGTTGGCCGATCTCCTGCCCGCCACTCTGAGAAGGGACCAGTTCCTCCAGACCCGCCATCTGGGACAGGTCAGCCAGACATTGGTGCGGATGGAGGAGAGCCTGTCCTCCATAAAGGATACGCTGGGGAACCTGGACTCCCACTCCCGGGCTTTCACAACCTGCCTAAATGAACTGCAGACGACATCAGCAGGCGTTGGGCAGGATGTGAGGGCCCTTACCCTGGCTATCCAGGCCAACACGGCAACACTTGGTGCTGCCCTGGACAGAATTGCCGTGGCCTTGGAGGGCAGGCCACCAGGTGGGCAGAGATCAGGGGCTGCTCCTCCTTCCCCGGTTTTACCCCTTCCCCATGAGTCTCCCCTGAGAAGCCGGGGCCGTGGCCGGGGGCGCCCCGGGCGTGGCTCACGCAGAGGGCACTAATTTGTTTTTCCCCTTTTTTTTTTTTTTTTTTATATATATTTTTTTTTGCTGGAAATTTTTTGCTTTTGCAGGTCATTTTTTTTTTTTGGGTTGTGAATGCTGTGTGAATGTGGGGGTGACATTCCTGCCGGAAAAGGTGTGTCACCCTCTATTTTGGTGGAGAAGGGTTCCCCAGGACCAGGGAGAAGTGATCCCCAGGTCCGTGTGAATGGTGTATGAATGTTCAGTGACATAATTGGAGCCTTGGCGTGGCGTTGCTGCTCACAAGTCCTGCATGGTGGACTGGTGCCAATCCAATTTGATGTGGATGTGGGGTGTGTGTGCTAGGGACCACAGTGGTGTGCATGCATGCATTCTCATTGTGCCATGATTAATGTGTATGTTTAACGTGCAAAGATGCCCAATGTGAGCTGTCTCCTGGCTGCTCTACCCTCAGAAGACGGGGTAGCCTCGGTTAGGGGGGGATTGTCTGGTTCAGGGGTCAGGTCATCACGTAGGTCAATCTGCAGGCCCTTTCTTTCTGCAAAGTTGTGAAGCATGCAACATGCACCGATGATCTGGCACACGAAGTTTGGGGAATACAAGAGGGTACCCCCAGACTTATCCAGGCATCGGAAACGTGACTTTAGGAGGCCAAAGGTGCGCTCCACCACTGCACGGGTTTGGGCATGTGCTTGATTGTATCTTTCCTCTCCTGGGGTTTGGGGGTTCCGGATAGGAGTCATGAGATGGGGTCCCAGTGGATATGCAGAGTCACCTGTAAGGGAAAAGACAGGAGGATGTTAGTCATGCACGTGCCCCTTGTGATGTGCATCATGGGAGGGGATAGTCATGCCTGCCACCCATGTCACTCACCAACCAGCCAGGTGTCCCCATACACGTTCTGATCGAATTCGATTCGGATGTGGCATTGATTGTATATGTAGCTGTCATGGCTGGACCCTGGGTGTTTGGCACGGACGTGCCATATGAGGCCTTGGGCATCGACTATCACCTGTACATTGATGGAATGCCAATGCTTCCGATTGCGGTACATGTGCTCTGTCTCCTGGGGGGGCTGTAGTGCCACATGTGTGCAATCAATGGCCCCCACAGTGTGTGGGAATCGGGCAATTCTGTAGAAATCTGTCATTGCCTTCAGTCGCAGGTCCTCAGTGGTGGGTTTGATGATTTGGTTGGCCATGCGTCTGAGAATTGCAGGGACAACCTGGTGCACACATCTGCTCATGGAGGATTGTGACATCCCAGCCACCACTCCACTTGTACGCTGAAAAGAGCCACTGGCAAAGAAAATGGAGTGTTGCCAGTACCTTGACCAGTGGCTGCACTGCATGTGAGCGGTGTGTTGGGCTGGTGATGTCCTCCTGCAGGGTTGTGGTTAATTCCAGGATGGCATGAGGGGTGAATCTGAAGATGCGAAACACCTCAGAATCACTCATGCCAAACAGGTCTATGCGGGTACGGTATATCCTCTCCCGTGCCATCCTCCGTGCCATCCTCCGTGCCCTCATCCTTCTTTGTTCATCTAAAGTCAGTAGTATAGCTATGTGCGACGATGCCCCTGGCATGTTGGCATACAGATTATTGTGCAACACGTGTGACTGCTGAGCTGCTCACTAACAGTGTTGCTTTATCTAACAAGTAGACTTTTTTTCTTTTTTTAGACCAGCTTTTATAAGCTCTAATTTTAGACAGGACAATTTGCTGTTGCGCACACTGCGTCGCCTGCGCTGCCCCAACGTTGTTTTGTGGATCCCCGTAAGTCCCTCATTAGCATATTTGACTAGCAAATCAATGGTGTGTCTAGCGCACTTTTGCGCGGAAGGATGCGCCAGTCTAACGAAATTACGCGGGACAAAAAATTATTTTTGCGTATCTCGTTCTGGGGATGCCGCGCAACGAAACGCACGCGCACATTTAGACTTACGCACACGCATCTGCTGTTGCGCAGGCGTAATTGCTCTGTGAATCTGGGCCACAGTTTTTATTTTTTTTATTTGTCGGTCTTTTTTTGTTGATAGTGCAAAAAATAGAAGACTGCAGAGGTGATCAAATATCACCAAAAGAAAGCTCTATTTGTGCGAAAAAAGGACATGCATTTTTTTGGGGTACAGCGTCACACGTGCAATTATCAGTTAAAGCAACGCAGTGCCGTATTGCAAAAAAATTCCTGGTCATGAAGGGGGGAAAATCTTCTGGAGGTCAAGTGGTTAAATTGTGACAGCGAGCAGGGAGGAGAAGATCCCCTGCTTGCTGTCACAACAGGGGAACGGGGAGTGCGGAGGCTGGTGCATCTAAGCGCTGTGAAAACTGTTGGTGCTATATATATCCTGTATTATAATAATAATCTGTAACGTTACAAAAGGTGAACTTATGATTTAATTGTACTTTTTGATACAGTTGTTGATTTTGCACTAGTACTTTGTTCTTTTGTCCCCTTTCACAATGGTGGTTTTTCAGGTGTTTTAGAGCTAGAAAAAGCACCTGAAAACCACCTCCCATTCATTTCAGTGTGACTTTTAACACTGGGGCGGTGCGCTTGCGGGACATTAGCAAAAGTCCTGCAAGCAGCATCTTTGGGGCGGTTTCGGGAATGCTGTATACAGCACTCCCAAAACGCCCTGCCATTGAAATGAAGGGCAGCACTTCCAAAGCGCCAGAAAAGCGTTTCGGAAGCACAGCAACACAGATGCCTTTAACCTTTACTTTGGTATTAACCACTTCCCCACCGCGCCATAAGCATTTTACTGCTACGGCGCGGTGGAGTTACTTTGACACGACGTCCCTGGGACGTCGTCGTGCACTTCCGCAATTGCGCGTCCCCTGGGACGCGCTCGCGAAAGTGTCCCTGCTCGCCGGGTCTAGAAGACCCGGCGCATCACGGATCACGGTAAATTGCCGCTGATAGCGGCCGTTTACCACGTGATCGCGCCGTCGAATGACGGCGCGATCACTTGTAAACAAACCGGCGTCATTTGATGACGCCGGTTCCTCCCTCTCCTCCCTGTACCGGTACAGTGTGCGAGGAGAGGGGGGGGGGGGAGCGGGGTGTCAGCAGCTGAGCTGTGGCTGGATCTGTGACAAATGCAGTCACAGATCCAGCCACCCCTCAATCCATCCCAGCTCTGCAATCCCCAGTACCCAGCAATCCCCCAGTACCCAGCAATCCCCCAGTACCCAACAATACCCCAGTACCCAACAATACCCCACAATACCCCAGTACCCAACAATACCCCAGTACCCAACAATACCCCACAATACCCCAGTACCCAACAATACCCCACAATACCCCAGTACCCAACAATACCCCAGTACCCAACAATACCCCAGTACCCAACAATACCCCAGTACCCAACAATACCCCACAATACCCCAGTACCCAACAATACCCCAGTACCCAACAATACCCCAGTACTCGGCAATACCCCAGTACTCCGCAATACCCCAGTACTCGGCAATACCCCAGTACTCGGCAATACCCCAGTACTCGGCAATACCCCAGCACTCGGCAATACCCCAGCACTCGGCAATGCCCCAGTACTCGGCAATGCCCCAGTACTCGGCAATGCCCCAGTACTCAGCAATGCCCCAGTACTCAGCAATACCCCAGTACCCAACAATACCCCAGTACCCAACAATACCCCAATACTCGGCAATACCCCAATACTCGGCAATACCCCAATACTCGGCAATACCCCAATACCCTGCATGATACTTTGCAATACCCCAATACTCTGCAATACCGCCTATGGGGATTTTTAAGTAGCGAAGTTTGGCGCCATTCCACGAGTGTGCGCAATTTTGAAGTGTGACATGTTGGGTATCTATTTACTCTGCGTAACTTCATCTTTCACATTTTGAAAAAAAATTGGGCTAACTTTACTGTTTTGTTTTGTTTTAAGCACAAAACAGTTTTTTTTTTAAAAACACGCGTTCAATAAATTTCTGCGAAAATACCGTGCAAGATAAAAAGTTGTAACGGCCGCCATTGTATTCTCTAGGGTCTTTGCTAAAAAAGCATATATAATGTTTTGGGGTTCTATGTAATTTTCTAGCAAATAAATGATGATTTTTCCATGTAGGAGAGGAATGTCAAAATTGGTCTGGGTGTTCCAGAACGCCTGATGGCGTTCCCTGCATGTTGGGCCTCTGTATGTGGCCACGCTGTGTAAAAGTCCCACACATGGGGTATCGCCATACTCGGGAGGAATAGCAGAATGTGTAATTTGTGGTATGCATATGCTGTGTGTGAGAAATAACCCACTAATATGACAGAAACAAGTTTTTTTTTTTTTTTACAGAATTTTCTGTCGTTTTTCTGTCGTTTTTCTTTTATAGCGCAAAAAATAAAAAACCCAGAGTTGATCAAATACCACCAAAAGAAAGCTCTATTTGTGTGAAAAAAAGGACAAAAATTTCAAATGGGTGGAATGTTGTATGACTGAGTAATTGTCATTCAAATTGTGAGAGCACCGAAAGCTGAAAATTGGTCTGGTTAGGAAGGGGGTTTAAGTGCCCAGTGGTCAAGTGGTTAAAAAAGTGCCTTGCTAGTGGCCGAAAAGTGGCACCGAGTGAGATAATAAGCTGGAGGGGGGGCATGGGGGGGCCCTTACAGGTGTAATGCAAAAAATAAATGTAAAAATTAAAAAAAAATTAAAATTAAAACCGGGAGGGGGGCCAGCCAGGCCTGTAAGGGGCCCTGGGGTCCATCGGGCCCCTTACAGGTGTAATGCAAAAAAAATGGGAGGGGGATCATCATGCCCTTTACAGGTGTAATGCCTGGTTGCATATAAAATGTGCTACTTATCTTTAAAAAAGTGTTTTACAGTGCTAAAGACCTTTCATAAAATTGCTAAATTGCTGCATTTGTAAATTCTAAAAGCTAATATAAGGGAATAGTAGTGGTAAAAAAAAAGTCCTTGTGGATTTAATTAACTTTTTTTGGGTTAATACTCCTTTAAGGGGATGGCAGGGGGCGTGTCCTATTCCTACATAAATTTGCTAGTAGGTGTTCCTAGTTCTCATCTGAACCACTTGCTGTCTAGCCGCCGTAGTTTTACTGCGGCAGAATGGCACGGCTGGGCAAAGCGATATTACCCTACATTGCTTTGCCTTTTGGCCACTAGGGGAGCGCGCGCCTGCAGCATGTGCACGGAACTGATGATCGTGCCCGGTGGGAGTGATAACCGCTGGGCACCCGTGATCGCTCATGACAGACTGAGAACTGTGATCTGTGTGTGTAAACACAGATCACGATTCTCTTGGGGGAGGAGGAGACTGGTCGTCTGTTCATACAGTGTATGAACACCCATCTGTCATCTCTCACAGTCACTCCCATCCCCCCCACAGTTAGAACACCTCCCAGGGAACACAGTTAACCCCTTGATCGCCCCCTTGTGTAAACCCCTTCCCTGTCAGTGACATTTATACAGTAATAAGAGCATTTTTATAGCACTAATTGCTGTATAGTTGTCAGTGGTCCCAAAAATGTGTCAAAAGTGTCCGATATGTCTGCCTCAATATCGCAGTCCCAATAAAAATCGTAGATCGTCACCAATACTAGTAAAAAAAATAGTAATAATAAAAATGCTATAAATCTATCCCCTATTTTGTAGACGCTATGGGCTAGATTCAGGTAGGACTTACCCCGGCGTAGCTCGAGATGCGCCGCGTAATAGACATGTGCATTTGTTTTTGTTAGAATGCATTTTCGTCCGAAAATCTGGTTTTTCGTTTTAACAAACGATAACGAAAGCGCAAGAAACGAAAACCGAAAGATCCGACATAAAAAATGCTTTATTTTAGTTTTCGTTGCGGTAAAAATTCAATATAGAGAGATTCAACATTATAGGGAAAAGATTTGACATTATAGGGGTCCTGCATCACCATCCATCTTAGGTAGCTCACTGATCAGGATGGCCTTGTTCTTTGTCCCACCGATCCCTCCCACACCACACCCCCCGTGACACAGAGCACATTATAGGGAAAAGATTCGACATTATAGGGAAAAGATTCGACATTATAGAGAAAAGATTCGACACTATAGAAATAATAGATTCGACACTATAGAAATAATAGATTCGACATTACATAGATTAGATTTCGATTTATGAGAAAATAGATTTGACATTATTACTAGTCATACAACATTTGAATTCTTGTAGGCGGAATATTACGATTCGACGTAAAGATTTGACGTTCCGTCGAATATTCTTTTGACCATTCGACAGAAACCAAGTATTATTGGATTTTCGGACGAAAGCTATTCCCCAACAAAAAACGAAATAAATCAAAATGATTTTCGGGAGTAACTAAATAAATACATTTTCCAAACGAAAACAAAAAAACAAAACAAAATATTCCAGTCTGCACATGCCTACCGCGTAAGTCTAAATTTGCGCCGTCGTATCTATGCGCCGTACCCACAGAACTAGATACGCCCGAAACTAGGCTTTTTCCGACCGGCGTAACTTTCCTACGCCTGCGCATCGTAGGCGCATATTTACGCCGAAAGCATCTGGCACACCCATTGATTTCCTATGCAAATGTGCAAATGAGGGAGATACGCCGATTCCCGAACATACGCGCGTCCGGCACAGGCTAATCCTCACACGCATGTCCCACCACATCATCAGACCCAATTTCGACGAAATTGCAGGATTCCCACGCACCCTCGGGCCATTGATTGCACACATGTGGCACTACAGCCCCCCCGTGACACAGAGCACATATTCCGCAATCGCAAGCAATTGGCATTCCATCATTGTACAGGTGATAGCCGATGCCAAATGCCTCATATGGCACGTTCGTGCCAAACACCCCGGGTCCAGCCATGACAGCTACATATACCGTCAAAGCAACATCCCAACGGAATTCGAACAGAACGTTTACGGGAACAGCTGGCTGATTGGTGAGTGACATGGGAGTCAGGCATGACTGTACGACCCCATGATGCAGACATTACAAGGGGCACATGCATGGCTAACATCCTCCTGTCTTTTCCCTTCCAGGTGACGCTGCATATGCACTTGGACCCCATCTCATGATTCTATTCCAGGATCCCCAAACCAGAGGAGAGAAAAGATACAATGCGGGGCACACATACGCACCCGTGCAGTGGTGGAGCGCACATTTGGCCTCCTGAAGTCCAGTTTTCGATGCCTGGATAAGTCCTGGGGGGACCCTGTTGTATTCCCCAAACTTTGTGTGCCAGATAATCGGTGCATGTTGCATTCTGCACAACTACGCCATTAGAAAGGGCCTGGAGATTGACATATGTTATGACCTGACCCCCGAACCACACTGCCCCCCCCCCCCCCGCCTGAGGCTACCCTGTCTGCTGAGGGAAGAGCAGTCAGGAGATGCCCTAGCGGTAGGCATCTTTGCACGTTAAACACACACATTCAGCATGGCACACGACAATGCACGCATGCACAACACTGTGGTCCCTAGATCACACACACCACATCCACATCACATTGGATTAGCCCAAGTCAAACATGCAGGACTCGGGAGCAGCAACGACGTGCCAAGGCTCCTAAAAAAAACGTTCATCCCTGGAGCATAAATAAAAAAACGCTCATCACTGGAGCAGAAAAAAAAACGCTCATCACTGAAGCATAAATAAAAAAAAATGCTCACCACTGGAGCAATACCAAAAAAAAATAAAGGGCACTCAATTTCCCTGTCGTGGGCTCCGCCTGGTGCCACGTCTCTGGCTCCTCTCTTGCCAGGGGGGAACATCGGGAGGGGGTGGGGAATCAGCAGGAGACTCCTCCTCAAGTCTGCCACTCCTGCCAGGTTCTGCCTGCCTGCACTCCAACGCCAGGGCTATGCGGTTTAGCATCGCATTTGTTTCAGCATGCATGCGCAGCTGGTGGGTGGTGTTCTGCTGATCCTGCCACCTCCTGTGCCTCCCCTCCGCCAGATTGGCCTTTACAGCCACTGTGAGGCTCTTGACCTCTTTGACGAGGCGTGCTGTCGTGGCCTGCAGGTCCCCAAAACAGGTCACAATAGCTGCACAATTGGCATTGAGATCATGCAGACATTCTGGAATTTCTGCAGAGGAGGCCACTCTGTCTGCAAGACGCCTCGTGTCATGGGCACCAGCACCCACATGTTGGGTCTGGCGGGCCTGTTCCCTCGCCAGAGTTTCCTGGATGGCCTCAGGAACACCCCTGGTTTTTCTAGTGGCCTTTCTGGTGGCAGGAGAGGCTTGGGGCCGTGTATATGGGGAGGCCCTTGAGGAGCTTCCCCTGATGGTGGAGGAGGGTGAGGAGGGTCCCCTGATGGGCATGGAGGGTTGGGAGGGTCCCCTGATGGGGGAGGAGGGTTGGGAGGGTACAGGGATGGTGGGATCCTCCATGAGGTAGACGTCTCCCTCGAGGTCCCCATGCTCCTCCACTACTTCCTTCAGAGGTGAGGAGTGGGCACTCTCATCCTGGGATGGCGTGGGTCGCCTAGCAGCCGACGACGGCCCAGCTTCCTCCAGCACATCTGTGGATGACACAAAACATTCACATGTTGGTGGACCCACACACTTGTCACATGTTCCCTTCCACCCCCTCACATGCTACACACCAGATAGTAGATAAAACACACTTACCTGTCCTCAAGGACTTGTCACTGGAGCCATAGCCATCCATGCCCTCTACCTGCTCACGCTGCAGGCATTGGGCAATCAGCTCATCCTCCGGGGGGTCAACTGCACAGAACATGCTGGTCCTCCTCCCGTGGCCCTGGCATGCCTACTGATCTGGGCCAGCTTCTCCTTCACCTTACGCCGCATATCATTGATTTTTTTTTTTTTATATCCTGGGGGCGTCTGGTCACAATGCCCTCAGCACTGACCTGGAGGCTCAGCTCCCTCAGGATCTCATTTTTCCTGGCCTTGCTGGTCTGCTGACTGAGGGCACCATGGAGATATCTATTATATTTCACGATGCCAGCAACTATTATCTCCCTCTCCTTTCGGGGTAAAATTCTTCTTGCTCCTGTCCTTTGTTGCAGCAGCCGCCATCTCTATGCAAAAGTACCTTCCCTAAGGGGGGGGGGGGACGACAGGATGTACTTTTGCGCCGGATGGGCGCATGTCTGGGCGTATTTATAGGCTGGGCGTAAGCCGGTTGGCCGGCGTTTCTCAGGAAGTTGGGCTGTTGTAGTTGTGAGCATGCGCGCAGGGGAGCGAACATACTGCGCATGCTCCGTTCATGATACGCCGGGCGTAAATCACTACTCCACGATCACAACATCATTTGCATAAGGTCACACCCACTTACACTTACGCCGATGAAATTAAGTTATGCCGGCGCAACGTTAGGAGCAAGTGCTTTGTGACTGTACTGTACTTGCCTCTCTTAGTTATGTTGCCGTAGAGCAAATGAGATGCGCTACGCCGGTATAAATATGCGCCGATCTACCTGAATCTAGCCTTCTAACTTTTACGCAAAGCAATCAATATACGCTTATTGCAATCTTTTTTTTTTTTTTTTTTTTACCAATAAGAAAAAATAAGAAGAATACATATCGGCCTAAACTGTGAAAAAAAATTGAAAAAAACTTGGGATATTTTTTATAGCAAAAAGTAAAGAATACTGTGTTTTTTTTCTAAATTGTTGCTCTTTTGTTTATAGCGCAAAAAAATAAAGACTGCAGAAGTGATCAAATACCACCAAAAGAAAGCTCTATTTGTGGGGGGGAAAGGGACGTGAATTTTGTTTGGGTGCAGTGTTGCACGACCGCGCAATTGTCAGCTAAAATAACGCAGTTTGGAAATGTGGTCACCCTATGCTAGACGTCCTCCAGCCAGGAAATGAGGCAGGATTCTGATCTGTTACAGCTTCTAATGCACATTGTGAAAAGCTCACAGTGTGCAATTCCAGTAGAGGAAAGGAGCCTGTACAACTGTGGAAGTCGTCAGCGAAGCCTGGAGTTCAGCTTCACATATCAGTCGGCAATAACATTTCCTATATTTCTTTCCTGACAGGCTCTCTTTAATCGGAAGCGGTCCTGCTTGAGTTATAACGTAACTTGTCATACACTTCAGACTTAAAGCACTTTACTGCTGCAATATATGAGCCTGTCTGGTTATCTGTAAAATATAATGAAAAGTACTCTGTTACAACTGCAGAAAAATGAGATGTGGGCTGCGGCGCATCCAGCAAATATATAAATACATTTCTACCTGCGCAGGACGCGGGGAGAGGGTTCAGCAAGTGCTCAGAGTTTTCTAGTCAAGCATGATAGCCAATCTCGCTATTCACAGCCTGAGAAATAGATAATGCTACTCACGTTTTTTTTTTTTTTAAAGTTCAGAAATGGAAGAAGCTGCGACAAGAATATCAGACGTCAGTTATTCAAGAAGTATTTATAATGCCGCGTACACACCATTACTTAATGTGATGGAAAAAAACAACGTTTTTAAAAACATCAATTTAAATGAGCGTGTGTGGGGGAAACCGTCGTTTTATGTCTTGTGAAAAACGGCAAAAAGCATGCTTAAATTCTTTGTCATTTTTCAAAACGTCGTTTTTTGGTTCACAAAAAGTCACCGTGTGTAGCAAAAAACTACATTTAAAACAACGTTTTTCAACCCGTGCATGCCCAGAAGCTAGTTATGAAGCGAGCTTCAATGGAAAAGAGTGGTGATCGTAACCTCGCTTTGCTAGAGCATTGTGAAAAAACGATGGTGTGTAGGCAACGTCGTTTTTGAAAATTGAAGTTTCAAAAAGGTCGTTTTTTACTTTCACATAAAGTGATGGTGTGTACGCGGCATTAGAAGTTTGTGGCTCCATGACCTGGGCATTAAAAATGAACTCTAGGCAGATATAAAGGGCACAAATGAATTTAGCTCTATATTCATTGATACATCAAAGTGGAATAAAGTCCCCATTTTAACTACTTAAGACCCGGAAAATTATGCAGCTAAAGGACCTTGCCCCTTTTTGCGACGTGGCTCCCAAACAAAATTGGCGGCCTTTTTTCCTCACAAATAGAGCTTTCTTTTGGTGCTATTTGATCACTAGTGTTGAGCGGAATACGCCATATTCGATTTCGCGATATTGCGCGAATATATAGAAGAATATTCGCGAATATTCGCTAATATCGAATATTCGTGATATTTTATCCAAAACATTTTTTGCGAAATTTCGCTAATGCGAAAATGATTGCGAAATTCTCATAAACGGAGATCATTTCCTGTATTACTAAACTAATATGCACTAAACACTAACTCTACACTAACTCTACTTAAAAGAAAGGAGAATAAGGGGGCAAAAGAAGGGCGGAGAAGATAATCACGCAATATTCCTATTGCGTGATTATCTTCTCCGCCCTTCTTTTGCATCAGAGCCAATCAGAATAACTCGAATATTCGGCAAAAGGAATATTGCGCGATATTCCTTTTGCCGAATATTCAAGTTATTCTGATTGGCTCTGATGCGCCCTTCTTTTGCATTTTGCATCAGAGCCAATCAGAATAACTCGAATATTCGGCAAAAGGAATATCGCGCAATATTCCTTTTGCCGAATATTCAAGTTATTCTGATTGGCTCTGATGCAAAAGAAGGGCGGAGAAGATAATCGCGCAATATTCCGTTTGTCGAATATTCGAGTTATTCTGATTGGCTCTGATGCAAAAGAAGGGCCGAGTAGCTGACGCGATTCTTTTATGTTGCCGAAAATTCGCAATGTGAATTTTCGGCAACATAAAAGGATCGCCTCAGCTACTCGGCCCAGGGTCTCTAATCATACCAGCAATGCTTTTAGACGTCGATGGAGATCACTAGGATGTGATCTGTTTTAAAAATAAATTTGAAAAAATACGAATATTCGCCATAGCGAATATTCGCCGCGATATTCAAGTTATTCGCGAATACTCGAATATGCAATATTCGTAGCGAATATTCGCAATGCGAAGATTCGTGAGCGACACTATTGATCACCTCTGCGGTTTTTCTAAAAAAAAAAGAAAAAAATAGAGCGACAATTAAAAAAATATATATATATATTTTTGTTTACATTTTGCTATAATAAATATCCCCCAAAAATATATATAAAAAATTTAGGTCGATACGTATTCTTCTACATATGTTTGGTAAAAAAAATCGCAATAGGCGTTTGTCGATTAGTTTGCACAAAATGTATATATGTATAATGTAGCGTTTACAAAATAGGGGATAGTTTTATGGCATTTTTATTAATATTTTTTTTTTACTACTAGAGATTTTTTTTTAGTGACTGCGACATTATGGCGGACACATCGGACAATTTTGACACTTTTTTTTGGACCATTGTCATTTTCACAGCAAAAAGTGCTAAAAAAATTGTTTACTGTGAAAATGACAATTGCAGTTTAGGAGTTAACCACTAGGGGGCACTGTAGGGGTTAAGTGTGACCTCATATGTGTTTCTAACTGTAGGGGGCTGGGCTGGACATGTGACGTCATTGATCATCTTTCCCTATATCAGGGAACAGACACTGCCACATGACACTGCCACAGTGAAGAACAGGGAAGGTTTGTTGACCAATCGCGGGACACCAGCGGCGATCGGGTCCGCAGGTCCCGCTCGCGACCCAGCGGCTGGGCTTAAAGAGACATGTACAGGTACGTGATTGCGCCCAGCCATGCCATACTGCCAACGTATATCGGCGTGAAGGGGTCTTAAGTGGTTAAAGTGGAATTAAAGTCCTCATTTTAACTTCAATACACTTCAATACCGGGCTTTTATACCCACCTTCATACCGGGCCTAATCTGGCACTTCTCTCCTACATGTACAAATCATCATTCTTTTGCTAGAAAATTACTCAGTACCCCCAAACATTATATATGTTTTTTTTAGCAGACACCCTAGGAAATAAAATGGTGGCCAGTGCAACGTTTTATCTTCCACGGTATTTGCGTAATAATTTTTCAAACGCCTTTTTCATGAATTAAAAAAATAACAAAACAGTAAAGTTAGCCGACTTTTTTTGTAAAATATGAAAGATTATGTTACACCGAGTAAATAGATACCTAACATGTCACGCTTTAAAATTGCGCACACATGGAATGGCGCTAAACTTCGGTACTTAAAAATCTCCATAGCCAACGTTTTGAAATTATTTACAGGTTACCAGTTTAGATTTACAGAGAAGATCTAGTGCTAGAATTGTTGCTGGGACTCTAACACACGTGGCGATACCTCACATATGTGGTTTAAACGGCGTTTACATATGTCGGCGGACTTGAGTGTGCGTTCGCTTCTGCGCGCGAGCTATCGGGGACAGGGGCGTTTTTTATTATTATTATTTTTTTTACATATTTTTTTTTTTTTTACACTTTTTATTTTATTTTTTTATTTTATTTTTTATCACGTTAATTCCTATTACAAGGAATATAAACATCCCTTGTAATAGGAATGTGTGTGACAGGTCCTCTTTATGGAGAGATTGCGGGGTCAATAAGACCCAACATCTCTCCTCCAGGCTGGAAACCATGAGATCGGTGAAAAAAATTCACCGATCTCATGAATACTGTTGCTTAGTAGCCGCAATTGCGGCTTTGTTTACTCGGGCGTGACATCATCACATCGCGCCCGGGTCCTCCGACGGTCATAGAGATGACTGGTGACCATCTGGTCACCAATCATCACTATGGTTCCAGCTAGCGTCGGACGATTCATTCTCCGGGCCCCCAATGGCATGGGAGAGCCCAGAGAAGCACCGGATGGAGGCGGGAGGGGGGGGATGTCCCCTCCCGCCGCCTATAAGAACGATCAAGCAGCGGAACCGCCGCTATGATCATTCTTATGTTGTGCAGAATCGCCGGCAGAAGAGATGGATATCTGGATGATGCCTCTCGCTGCAAACATCATTCAGATTTCCCCCCCCCCAAGTCCAGGACATCATATGATGTCCACCCGGGATGGGAGATCCCCTTTGTGGACGTCATATGACAATGGCCCGGTATTGAAGTGGTTAAGGATTCCGCAGTTGGCACCAGCTAGCTGTCATAACCCCGGTATCCTCTTCAACAACGGGTGGTCTGCAGGCAGATAAAAGTGGTCCCTGCGGTGGATTCCCGCAAGATCACTTTTATCAGTGGTGGGAGTGGCCCCCCCCTCGCCGCGCTCCAGCGGTCTCCGTCAAAGTAGTGCAGGGAGCATTTTCAAAGTTGGAAGACTTGTGTCAGACCAGTTAAGACGACTCCCATAAGGAAACATTGATTTTCACGCGTCATGCGCTCCCAAAGTCGGAGCATATGTCGGGTTCACACTAGTGCGACAAACGCTCTAACATTGGGAGCTCATGTCGCATGATGTGTAAAAATCAATGTTTCCCTATGGGAGTCGTCTTAACTGGTCTGACACAAGTCTTCCGACTTTGAAAATGCTCCTTGTACTACTTTGGTCCGACTTTAATCCCACTTCAGCACATTGAATATCATTGAAGTAGGATCAAAGTAAGATCGCCAACTTAACTGATCCGACTTTGGCATGCGACTTGTGCTCTGATGAGCTTAAAGGGGAACTCTGCAACAAATTTAACCACTTAGGAACCGCCTCCTGCACACATATACGTCGGCAGAATGGCACGGCTGGGCAGATCCACGTCCTGTACTACTACCCAGCAGTGGGTAACGGGTGCGCGCCCACGGCGCGCTCCCGTGACCTGGACCGAAGCTCCGGGACCCCGGAGCTGAAGAACGGGGAAACCTGTGCTTCACTGTGGTGGCAGCATCGATCGCGTCATCCCTTTTATAGGGGGGACACGATCGATGACGTCACACCTACAGCCACACCCCCCTACAGTTGTAAACACACACAGGGAACACATAACCCCTACAGTGCCCCCCTGTGGTTAACTCCCAAACTGCAACTGTCATTTCCACAATAAACAATGCAATTTAAATGCATTTTTTACTGTGAAAATGACAATGGTCCCAAAAATGTGTCAAAATTGTCCGAAGTGTCCGCCATAATGTCGCAGTCACGAAAAAAATCGCTGATCGTCGCCATTAGTAGTAAAAAAAAAAATATTATAAAAATGCAATAAAACTATCCCCTATTTTGTAAACGCTATAAATTTTGCGTAAACCAACGCTTATTACGTTTTTTTTTTACCAAAAATATGTAGAAGAATACGTATCGGCCTAAACTGAGGAAACATTTTTTTTAAATATATTTTTGGGGGATATTTATTATAGCAAAACCCCACACATTGGCATAACACAGGACTGATGGTAGCGCTAACCTTTTCTTCTCCGGACAAGATTTTTTCCGGATGCACCAAACAACTGGAAAGGGAAATTATAAGAGAAAATTACTTTACCCCGGTCCTCAGCAGTCCAATCCCTGTACCTTTTGCAGAATATCAGTCTGTCCCTTAAGTTTTTCCTGGAGAGAAGTGGCTTCTTTGATGCCCTTCTTGACACCAGGCCATCCTCTAAAAGTCTTCTCCTCACTGTGCATGCAGATGTGTTCACACATGCCTGCTGCCATTCCTGAGAAAACTCTGCACTGGTGGTGCCCTAATCCTGCAGCTGAATCAACTCTAGGAGATGGTCCTGGCGCTTGCTGGACTTTTTTGGGCGCCCTGAAGCCTTCTTCACAATAACTGAACCTCTCTTCTTGAAGTTCTTGATGATCCAATAAATGGTTGAGTTAGGTGCAATCTTAGTAGCAACAATATTCTTGCCTGTGAATCCCCTTTTAGTGCATAGCAATAATGACTTCACGTGTTTACTTGCAGGTAACCATGATTAATAGAGTCAGGCCCCGTACACACGGCCGAGGTTCTCGCTGAAAATCAGCGAGAACCTCGCTGGAATGCACATTCCAGCGAGGACCTCGGCCGTGTGTACGGTCTCAGCGAGCTTCCCGTCGGGAAGCCCGTCGAGCCGAAATAGAGAGCACGCTCTCTATTTCCTCGACGGCCCGCCCGGAAGAATGGCTGGTTGCCATTCCCGACGGGCGGGTCGCCGATTTCGACGGCCGGCAGGGAACCTCGACGGGCGGAACGATGTGTTCTGCCCATCGAGATTCCCTGCCGTGTGTACGCGGCCTAAGAAGAATGATTTCAAGCACCACCCTCCTTTTGAAACTTCCAGTCTCAGCATCACAGTGTGATTTCCAGCCCTGTCCTCATCAACACTGACACCTGTGTAAATGAGAGAATCACCGACATGATGTCAGCAGGTCTTTTTGTGGCAGAGTCGAAATTCAGTGGAAATGCTTTTTTGGGGATTAAGCTCATTTTCATGGCAAAGAGGCACTTTGTAATTACATCCAATTCATCTGCTCACTCTTTATAACATTCTGGAGTATATGTAAATTGCTATTATAAAAACTAAGGCAGCAGACCTTGTGAAAATTAATATTTCTGTCATTCTTAAAACTTTTGGCCACGGCTGTAATTGTAACTGCAGAAAATAATTTAGGGCCCTTCCCTAGCAGATAGGACTGTGCAGTGTTGCAAACCTGTTTAATTCTCAGAACTGGATTGACAGAAATACAAATCCTTTGTTCTTAGTAAGTAAATCAGTGAAAAGTAAGTACAGTAAAACCTTGGTTTGAGAGTGACTTAGTTTGAGAGCATTTTGCAAGACAAGCAAAATGTTTTAATACATTTTGCCTTGATATACAAGTGATGTCTTGATATAAGAGTAGCGTCATGTTACAACTGAGTATAAAAAAGAAGAGAGGAGCCTCTAAGTGTATCAATATGGTTCCATTTAACCACTTAAGACCCGGACCTTAAAGACCTGGCCAGTTTTTGCGATTCGGCACTGCGTCGATTTAACTGACAATTGCGCGGTCGTGGAACGTGGCTCCCAAACAAAATTGGTGTCCTTTTTTTTCCCACAAATAGAGCTTTCTTTTGGTGGTATTTGATCACCTCTGCGGTTTTCATTTTTTGCGCTATAATCAAAAGTAGAGTGACAATTTTGGAAAAAAAACAATATTTTTTACTTTTTGCTATAAAAAATATCCCCCAAAAATATATATAAAAAATATTTTTTCCTCAGTTTAGGCTGATACATATTCTTCTACCTATTTTTGGTGTAAATTTTTTTTTGCAATAAGCGTTTATCGATTGGTTTGCGCAAAATTTCTAGCGTTTACAAAATAGGGAATAGTTTTATTGCATTTTTATTATTATTATTATTTTTTTTTTTATTATTATTATTTTTTTGGCTGCAATTGTGGGGGGACATGGCTGCATTTGTGGGGGGACACGGCTGCATTTGGGGACACATTTAAAAAAAGTATCGGTATTCGGTATCGGCGACTACTTGAAAAAAAGTATCAGTACTGGTACTCGGTCCTAAAAAAGTGGTATCGGGACAACCCTAGTTGCAATGTAAAAGTACACATGATCGCAGGCTAAATAATGCGTGTGTGTATTATATTCCAATTTGATTTTCTTTACAGAATTAAATTGCAATATTTAATTTGATTTTTTTTATTTGTTATTTGATGTTTTCCCCCTGTCTTATATTCATAGATCATTTTTCATTTATGTGAATTGAGGAGAGGAGGCAAAAAAAGGTGGGTATATATGTTACGCCCCTTTGGCTCTAATAACCCTTGCCAGGAGGAGGAAAATTTCAACTAAAGCAGCAGCTATCAGCACAAGGGACAAAGCACATTGATAGGAAGTAATGTCCCTTGTGCTGTTTTTTTTAAAACTAAACATTAATAGAAATATTTTTTATTTTATGAGTCTCTGTCTTCTTTAGATGGTCAAGTAATAAGACTGTATGACTCGTATCAAATTCCTCTTTTAATTACCTGGCAATTTTTCACATTCGTTTTATCTCTATCTGTTCCTAACAGTCTAGCCTGGAGCAGCTAGACACAAGGGATACCACTCCAACAGTGCGTGTTCAAAGTGAAAGTTCTGCATTTCTGTCTTCTTAACTTGATATCTTACTTACGTTCTGACGTTCTGAACAGCATGTAAACAAGTGTTTATGCAAAATAAAAACGCTAAACTCTCACAGGTCTAATTAAAGTGGTTGCACAGGTAAAAGTTTTTTTTACCTTCATGCAGTCTATGCATGAAGGTAAAAAACATTCTGTGTGCAGCAGCCCCCCAGTGCCCCCCCCCCAATACTTACCTGAGCCCCATCGCGTTAAAGCGATGTGCACAAGAGCACATCGCTTGCTCCCCAGGGACTCTACCTTCTCATTGGCTGAGTCAGCAGCAGAAGCCATTGGCTCCCTCTGCTGTCAATCACAGCCAGTGAACCAATGAGAAGAGAGATGGGGTGGGCTGAGGCACAGCTTTGTGTGCGAATGCACACAGATCAGGGGCTCAGGTGCACGAGTGCTTGGGTGCCCCCATAGCAAGCTGATTGCTCTGGGGGCACTCGACAGGAGGGAAAGGCCAGGAGCACCGGTGGGGGGGACTCGAGAAGGGGATGATCAGGGCTGGCCTGTGCAATATTTATTTAATAAAAAATAAACATTTCTTTTAAAGGGTTATTAAAGTCTTGTTTTTTTTTTTTTTACTTTTTTAAAATAATAAACATGTTATACGTACCTGCTCTGTGCAAGGGTTTTGCACAGAGCAAATCAGATTCTCCTCTTTTAGGGTCCCATGTGACTGCCACTGGCCCCTCCCCTCCTGCTGGGTGCCTCCACAGCAAGCAGCTTGCTCTGGGGTCACCAAGCAGGCGTGCTCCTGAGCCATGGCTCTGTGTGTCCGGCTCGGTTCCGTCCCCTCCATCTTCTGATTGTCAATCAGAGCCAGTGAGCCAAACAGTAAACCAACAGGGTTTTTGCAGCAGCGTTTTTTATTGTTTTTTTAGCTGTTGTGTCTTTTAGCTTTTCTTTAGCAAAATTATACTCCCACAAGAGCTTATGGCTCAAAAACACTGGTAAACGCAGAATAGCCAAATCTTTTCAGCATTTTTAAGCTTTTATCAAAGTTGAAGTGTTTTGCAAAGGAAAAACTCCTAATTTTTTCCAGGCAGAAAATGCCCCTGCCAAAAAATGCTGATAACAGCCTATGTGTGCATGGACACATGTACGATAACATGCTGGAACATCAGCAATAAAAAAACGACCAGTCTGCATGAGGCCTAAATCGAATGGTTGTATATTTGCCAGTTCAGCTTTAAAGTGGATCTGAACTTAAAGGAGAAGTACACCCAAAGCTTGTTTGACTGTACTTCTCATGTGGATCACAGGGGGGCAGTTTGTTATGAACTGCTGTCGGCTGACTGCAGGGCATTCTATCTGTGTATGAAAATATGTATGAATATATACATGTGTGTGTGTGTGTGTGTATATATCTATATATGTATAAATAAACTGCAAAAAATAAATAAAAATAAAGCAACACTTTAAAAACACATCAGATCTCAATGGGGGGAAAAACATACCATGTTGAATATACGCATATGGACGGGGTAATGTGTTAGGAAATAAAGGATACCACAATTATCAACCTACACTACAGAGGGCTGAATTCCAAGACCCTGAAAATCAAAGGAAAAAAAAAAATTATGCCGCAGGCTAGCAGCAACTCAAAATGGTCCCCAGTAGTTTGTTTGGCCCCGGAGTGCTTGTATGCATGCCTGACAACATCGAGGCATGCTACTCATGAGTGGGGCCGCCATCAGGGGGGTACAGGCATTACACCTGTGAGGGACCCGGGGGTCCCCAGGGGCCCGGATGGGAACCACCTAAAAAAATGTTTTTTTTTTTGTTTTTTTTTTAGGGATCCCGAGGTCCCCAGGGGCTCGGAAGCCCCCAGGGCCCCAGATGGCAACCCCCTCTTTTTTTATTTATTTTTTATAAAAATATATATTTTTTTAATATATTTTTCTTTTCTGTTTTATTAAAGAGCCAATTTTTTTTCTTTTATTCTTTTTTAGGGGTCCGGAGGTCCCCAGGGGCCCAGATGGCAACCCCCTCTTTTTTTATTTATTTTTTATAAAAAAATAAATTTTTTAATATATTTTACTTTTATTTTTTATTAAAGGGCCAATTTTTTTTCTTTATTTTTTTTGTAGAGGTTCAGAGGTCAACAAGGGCCCGGAGGCCCCCAAATTGCAACCCCCTCTTTTTTTATAATTTTTTTTTTATAAAAATATATATTTTAATATATTTTTATTTTATTTTTTATTAAAGGGACAATTTTTTTCTTTTAATATTTTTTAGAGGTCCGGAGGTCCCCAAGGGCCCGGAGGCCCCCAGGGCCCCAGATGGCAACCCCCTCTTTTTTAAATTTATTTTTGATAAAAAAAATTTTTAATATATTTTCATTTTATTTTTTAAAGGGCCAGAGGTCCCAGGGCCCCAGATATTAACCACCCTTTAAAAAAAAAAATATATATATATATATATATACTAGGAGGAGGATTTCATGCCGATACCAAAAGTCAGGGTGCCATTGCCTAACCTGTAGAGGTCTATGAGTCCCTCCATGGATATGCCTCCCCAGACCACCACTGACCCACCACAATACAGGTCATGCTAAACAATGTCACAGGAAGCATGACATTCTCCATTTTTTTGCAATATATATATATATACTCTGGGCTAGATTCAGGTAAGAGCGCGTAATTTTAAAATGGCGTAGCGTAAGCTATTTACACTACGCCGCCGCAACTTTTACGGGCAAGTGCTGTATTCACAAAGCACTTGCCTGTAAAGTTGCGGCGGCGTAGCGTAAATGGCCTGTCGTAAGTCATATTGGGTGGGTAGGGGGCGTGTATTTAAATTACGCGCAATCCCTCACCGAACGTACTGCGCATGCGCCGGCCGTGATTTTGTCCCAGTGCGCATGCTCGCAAATACTCAATGAAAACGCCGTGGATGTCACTTACGCAAATCCCTATTCGCGAACGTTTTACGTAAACGACGGGAAAAAATATGGCGGCACGCCATCCATACTTAACATTGGCTGCCCCTCATACAGCAGGGGTAACATTACGCCGGACCTAGGCTTACGCAAACGACGCTGTATATGCAAGTTAGATACGACGGCGTAAGAGACTTACGCCAGTCGGATCCAATAGAAATCTATGCGTAACTGATTCTATGAATCAGTCGCATAGATAGGAGGGCACAGACGCAAAGATACGACGGCGTATCTGGAGGTACGCTGTCGTATCTCTTTCCTGAATCTAGCCCTCTATGTATAGCTATGTATATCTATATATATATATTATATTGACACAGAGTACGTTACATAGTTGGCGAAGTTGATAAAAGACCATGAAGTCCAACCTATGTGTGTGCTTTACATTACATTGTATATCCCTGTATGTTGTGGTCGTTTAGGTTCTTATCTAATAGTTTTTTGAATTTATTGATGCTCCCCGCTGAAACCACTGCTTGTGGAAGAGAATTCCACATTCTTACTGCTCTTACTGTAAAGAACCCTCTATGCAGTTTAAGGTTAAACAGCTTCTCTTCTAATTTTAGTGAATGGCAACGTGTCTTTTTATTCTGGGGTCACCTGTATGGTATTTGTAAATAGAAATCATATCCCCTCTCGAGCGTCTTTTCTCCAGAGAGAATAAGTTCAGTGCTCGCAACCTTTCCTCATAACTAATGTCCTCCAGACCCTTTATTAGCTTTGTTTCCCTTGTCTTATATGTTCACATACATACATAAATACTTTCTTGGACAGGCCAGTGACAAGTCAAAAGTCTGGGTTTCTTTTTAGATTCATACTTACCTCGGTGCATTCTGCATCTGCCCCATGGCGCCTCTGCACTGAAAACCAAGCGATCGAACACCACTGATTACTCATATTTCACAGCTCCGTGAGCAGAGAGCTGTAGACTGTCAGTCAGGCTGCATACACACGATCGAATATATCTGCTGAAACTGGTCCAACGGACCGTTTCAGCGGACATCTCTGATCGTGTGTACGGGCTAGCGGACATGTTTTCCCAGCGGCCAAATTTCAAAGCATGCGTCGGATATGTCTGCTGGTTAGTACACTAACCAGCGGACAGAAATCTCCGCGCATGCGTTGAATGGATTTGACGCATGCGTAGAAGTATTTTACTTCCTGGAGTGGTGACGTGGCGGTGTCAACGTCACCGCCACGTCACCGCGTCCTCAGCCTGAGGGGATTTTCGTCCGATGGTGTGTACACGCCATCAGACCAAAATCCGATGAGACATCTCCGCTGGAAACAGGGCCGCCATCAGGGGGGTACAGGCATTACACCTGTAAGGGGCCCGGATGGGAACCCCCTAAAAAAAAAATTCATGGCCGGGACAAATTCACGGCCAGCGCAAATTCACGGCCGGCGCATGCGCAGTACGTTCGGTGAGGGATTGCGCGTAATTTAAAAACACGTCCCCTACCTGCCCAATATGACTTACGACAGGCCATTTACGCTACGCCGCCGCAACTTTACAGGCAAGTGCTTTTTTTTAGGGATCCAGAGGTCCCCAGGGGCCCGGAGGCCCCCAGGGCCCCAGATGGCAACCCCCTCTTTTTTTCTTTATTTTTTATAAAAAATATATTTTTTTTAATATATTTTTCTTTTCTTTTTTATTAAAGGGCCAATTTTTTTTCTTTTATTATTTTTTAGGGGTCCGGAGGTCCCCAGGGGCCCCCAGGGCCCCAGATGGCAACCCCCTCTGTTTTATTTATTTTTATAAAAAAAAAAAAAAATAATATATTTTTCTTTTATTTTTTATTAAAGGGCCAATTTTTTTTCTTTTATTATTTTTTAGGGGTCCGGAGGTCCCCAAGGGCCCGGAGGCCCCCAGGGCCCCAGATGGCAACCCCCTCTTTTTTAAATTTATTTTTGATAAAAAAAATATTTTTTAATATATTTAAATTTTATTTTTTAAAGGGCCAGAGGTCCCAGGGCCCCAGATATTAAGCACCCTTTAAAATATATATATATATATATATATATATATATATATATATATATATATATATACATTTTTTTCTCTCTTTTTTCTTTTTATTAAAGGGCCCAGAGGTCCCCATGGCCGTGGATGGCTACCCCCTTTTTTTACATATATTTTTCTTTATTTCTTCTTTTTTTTGTAAAGGACCCCCCCCCGCTTCTCAATTCGCAGCAGCCCCCCCCCCCCACTTCTCAATTTCAGGCGGCAGCACCCCCCCCCCGGTTCTCCAGGGGGCCCATGCCTGAAGCTATGTAAGGTGCCCCATCATTCCTGATGGCGGCCCTGGCTGGAAACGTCCATCGGACATGTTTTAGCGGACATGTCTCATCGTGTGTACGCGGCCTCACAGTTCTCTGCTCATCTCCCTCCTCGCTCATTAGAGCGCTGAGCTGTGGAGGGGGCGGAGCAGGCCATTTCAGGCTCCCAGCGGCTCTCTGAGAGGCTGAGACGGGTGTCAGTCCAGGCACCTGATAGCCCTTACAGAGATATAGGCTGAAAGCTGGAGGAAGAGTCTGTAGGAGCCTAACATAAGGTGACCAGTTTTTTAAAATCAGATCCGGGGACATGTTTTTTTTTTTTGTAGTAATGGCGGCAATCAGCAACTCCATGCCCATCGCCACCGCCCGCCTGTCAAGTCTTACTCTTCGGGCTCCGGCTACTACTGGGTGGGGAGCGGGGGAAGATCACGCCAAGGCAGAAGAACATGCGAGCGAAGCTGAATGGGCATGCACCCGAAACGGAAGAAATATTCCCTCCGCTCTGATAAGCACATGATCATCAGAAAGGGACACAGATAATGGAAAGAAATACACCCCCCCCCCCCCCTAAGCTAGTGGGAGCAGCGGAGCCGAGGGGGGTGTAATTCAGAGTTTTTTTTTGTTTTTACTGCAGTGGCTGTCTTTAAAATTGCCCCAGTCCTTGTTCAAATCCAATCCGGGGACAAAACTGGGGACAGACTTGGTCCAGGGACGGTGTCCTCAATCAGGCAACTGCCCCCGGAAACCGGGGATGTCTGGTCACCCTAACCTAACATGCTTTGCATTTAATATTTTTTTCTTAAACTGATCTTATCTTTTCGAGCTAGGTTCCCACATATGCGTGTTGCTTAGGTTAAGTGTGGTGTGGTAGGCAGTAAGCACACAGAGTCCTGATTTGCAAAGAATTATGTATTGAAACAGCAGTTTAACAATACAAACAGGCCCAGCAGGGAGGCTCACCTGACCAATGCCACTTACAACCATGCAGCAGAGAGAAAGTAATCTGAAGCCTCAGGGATGCAGGCAGCATCTGTCACAAGAAGCAGAGGGTGGCCTGGCCCGTCCAACCCAAAAGGGAAGCTACTTGAGAAGGTAGATGTGGTCGCTACTCTCTCCCAAGTCCACCAAAACCTCTCTATCACTGACACTGTCCCTGACAATAGGGGAAACTGTCCCTATCCTGCCACTTGCATAAAGCATGCCAGACCCAGGGGTCAGAGTCCTAAATAGACTCAGCTTGACCCAAGATGGCCACCATGGTCACATGGGGCATGTACAGAAAACACTGGGCCAGTGATCACCGCTCAACGGGCACCACCCTAAAAAGGAGTTGGTGGTAAACTCCACGATTAGCTGGGATGGAACCTGATACATCATACAGCACTCTCCAGTCTCTCCTCCCGTTCATACAGGGAAATCTTGAACCCATTAAATTCACTTTGTGAGCATCCAGCCAAGATCACCACATGTAATCCGTGGCTGTGCGAACATACATGAATAGCTGTGGCTGCCGACAGCAAGTGGTGTATTCAGGGCTTTTTTTCTGGGGGAACTTGGGGGAACTCAGTTCCACCACCTTTGGCTCAGACCCTTTGGTGCCCGCTCACCACAATCACTTGTGAACACAGAAGTCTGGTTTCTGTGTTTACAAGTGACTGCTTTGTAACCCCCTGAACTCTGCACACTGTATGTAATGCAATTCTGGTATTTAATGCCCCTTTAAGACCCTTCTACTGTTTGTGAAATCTGAACGGGTCGTGGTTGAGTTCCTGCACCTATTTTCTGAGAAAAAAAGCTCTGGGTGTATTTAGGTTTTGTGCTGCCCTAGGCCTGATTAAACTTGTGCACCCCCTAATTTAAATGTGACCTACCCCTTCCTGTCAAGGCCACACCCCTTGATGTTTAAGATCCACCCTGAAAAATTTGAGTGGGGACACTAGTTATGAGGGCATGCA
Organism: Rana kukunoris; assembly: GCA_029574335.1. Taxonomy (NCBI): domain Eukaryota; kingdom Metazoa; phylum Chordata; class Amphibia; order Anura; family Ranidae; genus Rana; species Rana kukunoris. The sequence continues at coordinate 27,160,887 of CM056050.1, forward strand.
TACATTTCCTCTCACTTCCTGTTTGGCTAAGGGGCAGGAAGTGAAGCGAAATCTCTACAATGGGACGGGAATGGTAAAAAAAATAAACTGACAGGGGCTATAACCCTCCCTTACTCTATCCAAAGTGAAAAAAAAGTGTTGCCTATAGTTCTACTTTAAGCACAAATTTCTGATAGTTTTATGGAGAGGACTAAGAAGATATAACCATGCCAATGGTGAAGCAGAAAACACCATAGCACAGTGAAGAAGGTTTGTGGTCCAGGATTATAGGACAGTCAAAATTAGAGTCGACCACATACTGGAAGCCACTTTATGGGGGCGCTAAACTAATTTGCTTAACAGTGTAACGTAAGCCTGCGGGGACTCTTTTCCTGCTGCCCCCCTGCAAAGTGCTGCCCTAGGCCTGGGCCTTGTTGGCCTAGGCCAGGATTCGGCACTGCCGACAGCCTGTCATTTCACTGTACAGGCTTAGTGGACACAACACTCTGCACACAGCTGTCAATCTCTGCTGCAAGGATTTGCAGGGTGGCTAAATGCCAGTGCTAATGCGCCCATGGGCTCAACTTACATTTTGATACAAGTATTGCTTTGATAATAAATAGTAAAAGAGTTAAAGTCAAACTTTTAACTGGAATAAAAATAAATAAGTGGAATAAAAGGGCAAGCCTGTTAACCTTTTCATGCGCTTCTGTTTTAGGTGACAGCTTGCTCTTTTACTTCGAAGGGCTGACCATTTCTAGAAGACTCTAAACACCCAAACAAACATAGAAATAAGTCATATATTGAATGGCTCTCCATCTGGCAGCATCGTGGCTTTGCGCTTGGGTGATAATTAGTGTTGCTCACGAATATTCGCATTGCGAATATTCGCTACGAATATTGCATATTCGAGTATTCGCGAATAACGCGAATATCGCGGCGAATATTCGCTATTTCGAATATTCGAATTTTTTCAATTTTTTTTTTAGAACAGATCACATCCTAGAGATCCCCATCGACGTCTAAAAGCATTGCTGGTATGATTAGAGACCTTGGGCCGAGTAGCTGCAGCGCTCATTTTATATTGCCGAAAAATCGCAATGCGATTATTCGGCAATAGCGATATCGCGCGATTATTTTATATTGTAATATATCACGAATATTCTGAGCCAATCAAAGTGCTCCATTCCGCATTTCTCGAAATTTCGCAATTATTTTGTATTGTAATATATCACGAATATTCTGAGCCAATCAGAGTGCTCCATTCCGCATTTCTCGAATATTCGCAATTATTTTATATTGTAATATATCACGAATATTCTGAGCCAATCAGAGTGCTCCTTCTGCATTTCTCGAATATTCGCAATTATTGTGTATTGTAATATATCACGAATATTCTGAGCCAATCAGAGTGCTCCTTCCGCATTTGCCGAATATTCGCAATTATTGTGTATTGTAATATATCACGAATATTCTGAGCCAATCAGAGTGCTCCTTCCGCATTTCTCGAATATTCGCAATTATTTTATATTGTAATATAGCCAATCACTCCATTCCGATTTCTCGATATTCTTATTTTGATTATAAAATATCACGAATATTCCAATCAGAGTGCTCCATTCCGCATTTCTCGAATATTCGCAATAGCGAAAAATCGCAATAGCGAAAAATCGCAATAGCGAAAATTCGCAATAATTAAATTTCCAAAAAATATCACGAATATTCGTATTTAGCGAATATTTCTCGAATATTCGACTATATATTCGAGATATATCGCGAAATCGAATATGGCATATTCTGCTCAACACTAGTGATAATCAGCTTTCCTTTTTTTTTTTTTGCCCCCTTTCTATTAATGCCATGAAAATGTACAATTTTGTTTGGCTTAATTACAGTTTACCCGCGTCTGACTTTTCCGCGATCTGTGACGAGAAAAGGCGTGTTGATGTCCTGCCACCGGTGTTATCGCGGGTTGTCATGGCGACAGCTGTTTGGGCAAATTGTGTGTGAAAAGTGAAGATGAGATTCAGGGAGAGACAAAAGGAGATGGTACCCGCAGCTAACAGCGGTATCCATTGTGAATCACTATCAATGAATTATTCATGGGCCGCAAATGTCGCAGGAGATGGTGCTTTTAATGGCTGAGAATAAATATTTTGCATTTATGCTTTAATTGGTAAGATGGGTCTATTAAGGGCAGGTTATAAGACATATGCATTATTCTTACATGGGAAAATAAAATGTTCAAACAGAAAAAAAGGGGAACCTGTCATAAACAGTGGGGCTGAATTTCAGGCAAGAAAAGCTAAATCTACAGTATATTTTATATACTTTGGGCCAGATTCTCGTAAATCTGCGTTTTTTTGCGTAGCGTAGCGTATCCCATCAGGTGCCTGGACTTTTAGGCCTCGTACACACGAGGGGATATGTCCGCTAAAAACGGTCCGATGGACCGTTTCAGCAGACATCTCCGCTCGTGTGTATGGGCTAGCGGACAGATTTGTCCACCCGACAGATTTCAAAGCAAGCTTTGAAATCTATCCGGTGGGAATCTGTCCGCCCGACATGTCTGCTGGTTAGTACACTTACCAGCAGACATGTCGTCCCGCACCGCCGCCGCCGCGCCGCCGCCGAATGTATTCGGCGCATGCGCGGAAGTGTTTTACTTCCTGGTGCGGTGACGTAGCGGTGACGTGGCGGCGTCAACGTCACCGCCGCGTCACCGCCACGTCACCGCGCCGTCCGGCGGCGGGGAATTTGATCCGATGGTGTGTACACGCCATCGGATCAAACTCCCGATCGGACATATCCGATGGAAATGGTCCGCGGACCGTTTTCATCGGATAAGTCCGATGGTGTGTACGAGGCCTTACAAGCAAGTGCTGTATTCTCAAAGCACTTGCTCCGTAATTTGCGGCGGCGTAGCGTAAATTGGCCGGCGTAAGGCCGCGTAATTCAAAGCAGGAAGGAGGTGGGTGTGTTGTATTTAAATTAAGCGCGCCCCCCACCGAACGAACTGCGCATGCGCCGGCCGTAAACGTAGCCCACTGCGCATGCTCCATAGTACTCCGCAAATACATTGGTTTCGACGTCAACATAATTAACGCACAGCCCTATTCGCGACGAGTTACGTAAACGACGGAAAAACACGATGCTGTCCCGACGTCCATACTTAACATGGCGTACGCCGGACCTACGCAAGGTTACCCCTCATATAGCAGGGGTAACCTTACGCTTACGCAAACTATGTAAACTACGACGACGGCGCGCAAATACGTTCGGGAATCGGCGTATCAGGCTCATTTGCATATTCAACGTAGAAATCGACGGAAACGCCACCTAGCGGCCAAGCAAAACGTTGCAACTTAGATCCGACGGTGTAAGTGACTTACGCCAGTCGGATCTACGCCAAATCTATGCGTAACTGATTCTAAGAATCAGTCGCATAGACAGGAGGGTTCAGAAACAGAGATACGACGTTGTATCTGGAGATACACCGTCGTATCTCTTCTGAGAATCTGGCCCTATATATCTAACCAAGTGTAATGATTCAAAACATCTGCCAGACAAAGCAGCCAGACCTCTCTTTTTTATGCTGCGTTTGATGACACAGTGAGGCTGCAATTGTTTTTTTTTTTCATTTTTTTTAGTTTGTTTGCGCCCCCCCCCCCCCCAAAAAAAAAAAATTGAGCACCAGCCGCCACTGGCTGAGAATCTACACTAAGCTGAATATGTAAAGAATTGCATATGGTCCTATAATCTTTCTGCCCCTGCTGTACTATTGGCTGCACATAATTCCATAGATTCCACAACATATACCCTGTCTGGAATACCTGTGAACATCGGGAGTGGGGATGAGCCGAACACCCCCCGGTTCGGTTCACAGCAGAACAGGCAAATAATGTGTTCGAACACGTGAACACCTTTAACCACTTCCCGCCCGGTCAATTGACATCCAGGAAGTGGTTCTGTAATCCTGAATGGACGTCTATTGACATCCTGCAGGATTACATGACGGCACGTGCCCGTGGGGCACCCTGACACCCTGCATCTCCGATCTCATTAAAGAGCCTCCGGCGGAGGCTCTTTACCACGTGATCAGCCGTGTCCAATCACTGAATGGTCCGACCGTGTGAAAGGGGCTAAGGGGGCCTAAGCCAGCCTACGTACCTCCCCCTCTAGCTTATCTGCGTACGGAACTGACACTCCCCCGGCAAGCCTGATATCAGTTTTCAGAAAGATTCTGAAAACCTGATATCAGTAGAAAGATTCTGGAAAAAGACAGATCTCCGGTATATGTGGTAGCTGAATTTGTAAATAAACTTGCTAACTTCTGGAGAAGTAAACTTGGTGTATGTTTTTATATATATATATATATATATATATATATATATATATATATATATATATAAAAACTTGGAATTCTATAAATAAAGGCTTTCTGTTTTGCCTACAGCCACCAAGCCTTATTTCATTCTCTGGCTGTCAATTACCCGGACAGGTTTCGGTATGACAGACTGTTCTGGGAAAACGCCAACTGTCATTTTTTTAAAGAAGAACTCCCGGGAATTCTCAAAAATCAGCCCTAGAATTGCAAAGTGATTATCTGTGTCTGCTTTCCATGCTAGTTTTTTTTTTTGTCTGTTCGTTTTTGGTACACTTGGCAAATACAATTGTAGCGGAGTACAATATTAAACTCCACAATCTCCGCTGGTAACCAGGGTAAATCCACAGTCAGCATTGAAAAGTAAGGCAATGTCCCAAATCTCCCCAGTAACCAGACGACACACAGCTCTGAGAGTCAACTGACTTTTTATTCACAGGCTTCCATATTTATAGAATTCCCCATGCAAGGGGTTTCCAAACAGCCAAATAGATTTAACAGGGGTAATACAGGGAGGACCAGATGGGGAACTTAACATTTTGGATAATTCTCCCATCAGGCATTGCTGCACGAGGGAAAAGTCGGTTGATAGCTGGGGTCTGGGGTTATGTGTTGTGGGAGTTCGGTTTAAAACTGCCGAACACCGATTGGGCAACATAAAACGAAGTACTTGAATGCTAGTGGCTTACGGCTGCCAGCATACCAATTACTATGCCCACATAAGACCCAGCAGAATACATAGCATATAATACAGACAACTTTTTGACATGTAACGTCCAGCTTTCCAGAAGTGGCTAGGTTTGCCACAACAATGTATCATCGATTTTTTTAGCAGGGAAAAAACCTTCAGAGAGTGATATATTATATGTGTTTTGAACAACATGCTAGCTGTTACCTACAATGCAGCGAAGATCTTTTTCCAACTTCATCATTAAAGCGACATTGCCCACACAAGATAGTTTTTAAAAAATGCTCTAGCAAAGCACAGTGACGTACAACACGTACGACGGCACTATAAAGGGGAAGTTCCATTCACCTTTGGGCTGCTTTAGCTGATTCCGTGTTAGTAAAACACGATTCGCGCTTTTCTGTCTGTTACAGCGTGATGATGGTGCTTACTCCATTATGAACGGTAGTTTTACCAGAATGAGTGCTCCCATCTCATAACTTGCTTCTGAGCATGTGCAGGTTTTTACTGTCGTTTTAGTCCACACACGATCATCGAAAAACGACCTTGTTTAAAACGTCGTTATAAAATGCTGCATGTTCGGAATGTTTTTTTTTTTTCGTTTTTCAGAACCCGAAAAATGCTGTGAAGCCCCCACACGATCATTTTAAATTACATTTTTGTTTTAAACATTGTTTTTTTCATGACGAAAAACGATCGTGTGTGTGCGGCATCAGAGTCAGTGTTCAGGTCTTGTTGCACCATCAAAGCAGGAATCACAGGTAGACATAGAATGGGATTTTTAAGGTGAAACTAAGATTACAAAGCATGTGACACTTGATGATTACACTCAACATGTTTTGCCAAATTTATTACATAGCTTCTTCAGGAGTATATGCATCAATCCTGGGGGCAGTCTGCAAAAGTGTGGTTTGTAATCATACTACTATTAAGTTCTAGATAAAGAAGGAGCAAATAGGCACCACATCCCACTACTGAATTGAGAAAATATAGAGAATTTGGGGAACTTTCAAAAGGTGCAATAAAAACAAAATATGTTAAAAAAATATTAGAATATTTATTATATATCATTAAAATTTATTTGACAAATTTTATGGGTTTCAACAAACACATATATCACATTTCATGTAACAATTGATGCTTTCACTCTACATGTTTTGCCAAATTTGTTACATAGCTTCTTCAGGAGTATATGCATCAATCCAAAAGGCAGTAGAAAATTCAAAAGAAATCAATCTCTTTTTTAAATATAAAAAAACAGTTTTATATTTTAAAAGAAATGTGATTATCTCTTATAGGCCCTGACCAAGTAGGTTTTGTCAAGGGAAGACAAGCCCATGATAGCACTAGATGGATGATGAATATAATTAACCAACTAGATACCAAAAAAAACGCCCTCCCTCTTTCTACCATTAGATGCTGAAAAGCATTAACAAAATTTGGATTCAAGGGCTTTATCCACTCGGCCATAATGTCAATTTACACGCAACCCTCAGCAAAAGTATTTACAACAGGTATAATCTCCAAAAGCTTCAACCTGACTAATGGAACCAGACAAGGATGCCCTCTATCTGAGTGAGTGAGAATTTGTATAGTGCGAACTAAATCGCTTCAAGGCGCTTTGCATCCAGAGTCGTCCTGATCCTTTCATAAGCGGTGGGTCTTAAGATTTTTCCTGAAGGCGCAATGGTTTTCTTCCATTTGGATGATCGTTGGTAGCGCGTTCCACAGCCGTGGCCCTTGAACTGCAAACCTTTATTCTCCTTTAGATTTGTATCGAGTCTTGGAGATGCAGAGCAGGTTTTGATTTGTCGACCGAAGGGCCCGCCCAGGGTTGTAGTGTTTTATTTTCTCGCATAGGTATTGCAGAGTATTTTCCTTGTGTGCATTTTTGGGTGAGGCAGAGGGTCTTGAATGTGACCCGATCCTTTATGATTAGCCAATGAAGGGACCTCAAGGACGGGTGATAGATTCCCAGGTTTTTTTTTTCCATTATAAGTCTAGCTGCTGTATTCTGGATGACTTGTAGATGCGAAATCTGATATTTTGGTATTCCGAGGTAGAGGGCGTTTGCGTAGACGAGTCGAGAATTAATGATTGTACCAACTACTACTGCTGTGTCCTCTTCTGGGATGAAGGGGATGAGTCTACATAGCAGGAGGAGAAGATGGTGGGATCCGTTGACTACTGATCCTATTTGTACATCTATAGTCATTTTCATTAGCAATAGAACCATTAGCAGAATATATACGTGTAAACCCTTACATCGAAGGTATAAATATAGGTCAATACGAACATAATATTTGATTATTTGCTGAAGATATTATACTTACATTAACCACTTAAGGACCGCCTACTACACATTTACGTCGGCAGAATGGCACGGCTGGGCACATCAACGTATATATACGTTGATTTTAGTACCCAGCCGTGGGTCGCGGTCCGAAGCTCCGGGACCGCGGGATTCGCGGTTCCGATCGCCACTGCAGTGCGGCGATCCGTCCCTGAAGAGGAAGAACGGGGAGAGCCGTGTGTACACACGGCTGCCCCGTGCTTCTCTGTGGCCGTAGCATCGATCGCGTCATCCCTGTAATAGGGGGACGCGATCGATGACGTCACACCTACAGCCACACCCCCCTACAGTTGTAAACACAACACATAGGCACACATCCCCTACAGCGCCACCTGTGGTTAACTCCCAAACTGCAACTGTCATTTCCACAGTAAACAATGCAAATTTAAATGCATTTTTTGCTGTGAAAATGACAATTGTCCCAAAAATGTGTCAAAATTGTCCGAAGTGTCCGCCATATTGTCGCAGTCACGAAAAAAATCGATGATCGCCGCTATTAGTAGTAAAAAATAAATAATTAATAAAAATGCAATAAAACTATCCCTTATTTTGTAAACGCTATAAATTTTGCGAAAACCAACCGATAAACGCTTATTGCGATTTTTTTTACCAAAAATAGGTATAAGAATACGTATCGGCCTAAACTGAGGAAAAAAAATTTTTTTTTATATATTTTTGGGGGATATTTATTATAGCAAAAAGTAAAAAATATTGCATTTTTTTTAAATTGTCGCTCTATTTTTGTTTATAGCGCAAAAAATAAAAACCGCAGAGGTGATCAAATACCACCAAAAGAAAGCTCTATTTGTGGGGAAAAAAGGACGCCAATTTTGTTTGGGAGCCACGTCGCACGACCGCGCAATTGTCAGTTAAAGCGACGCAGTGCCGAATCGCAAAAAGGGGCAAGGTCCTTTACCTGCATTTTGGTCCGGGTCTTAAGTGGTTAACTAACCCTTCATCGTCATTACCTGCAATCCAGAAACTAATAAATAATTATGGGAAAGTGTGATACTATAAAGTAAACCAAAATAAATGCACTGTCTTACCTATGAATCTCCCTAAAGAACTCTCTAACAGTCTGCCTAAAAAATTGGGCTACAATTGGAATGAAGACGCTATTTTCATACCTAGGAAAAAAACTCACCTATCCACTTTCCAAATTATATGAAGTAAACTTTCCCAATCTTATAGACCGAATCAACAAAATCTGCAAAATATTCATTAAACACAACTCTCGTGGGTTGGGAAAATTGCTGCATTTAAGATGCAAACCCTTCCTAAAATTCTATATTACTTCCAGTTCCTACCTATCCCCATCTCTTCAAAAGAATTTACGCAGATTGACACGAAACTGAAAAACTTCATTTGGGATGGACAAAAAAGTGGTGCTCTCAATTCTAACTACAATCAAATCCGGATTAGGCATGGACCTACCAGTCAGTAGAGATTATTATTATGCCTCATTACTGGATCAGATGAAGTTCTGGTTTTCCTCTCCCAAAGAAAAACTTTGGGTAAGCATTGAAAAAGAAGCCACTGTAGGCTACGATCTAAGTGCCTTAACTATTGCTAGTTATGTACTTCCCAAAATTAAAGCTGCTGGACCTGCATCCCTTTAGATGTGTTCCTATTGGAAGTATCTTACCAAAAAATGTATTTTTGTTGCAGGGGATGCCTGAAATCTGACTTGTATCGCATGCCTAGTATACATGTACGGTATTCCCGGCAGTAAAAAGTCTGCTGGGAATCCCGAGGGGATAACCGAGAACCTGCTCGGTAAGTTTTTTCCCCCTACACATGGAGCTTTGGTCGGGAATTCCGGCCAAGTGTATGCTGCATCGCAGTTTTTAACTTCGAAAAAACAGTTTTCACGGCCAAAAGCTCTCATGGCAATTTTCCCGATGGGAAAACCGGTCGTCTGTATGAGGAATGAGTGCAGACTTCTGGAGAAAACAGTGAGCCAATCACACGAGCAGGAATTTATGTTTCTAGGGGCCATTCTGTGTACAGAACGCCTCCAGGCAGCCATATTGCACTGCATTTCAGAAATTTACAGCGGCTGCAGATTGAAAAGGAAAGGTCATTTTTAATAACATTCAATTGCAATATAACTCGTGTCACAATTGTATACATTATGGGCCAGATTCAGGTAGAGTTGCGCTGGAGTAATTCGATATGCGCCGCGTAACTGTGAATATGTGCCGTCGTTTCTATGTGGCCGTACCCACCAAACTAGATGCGACTGAAAACGGGCCATTTCCGATCGGCTTAACTTTCCGACGCCAGAGTCTCGTCAGCGCATAATTTCGTTTGGCGCATCAGTCGCGCCTATTGATTTCCCCTGCAAATATGCAAATGAGGGAGATTTAACAATTCGCAAACGGATTAGCACCATACGCCGGCTACATGTGCCGCGCGTAACTCGTCCGTCCGGCGCAAAGTTATTTCTACAAATAGCTGCTTTATCTTTACTCCAGACGGCCACAGGTCAGCAGGAGAGCAGCTCCAGCAGCAGCGTTTCCGACGATAAGAGCTAGCTGAGCACCCCTACTTGCAGGACAATACCTCTGTCCATGCTTGTCTGTCAACTTTTACAGCCATGGAGGAAGACATCATAGGTCTCCATAGCCGAGATGACGGCTGACAGCTCCTGGCCTTTAGAGTTCAGCTTTCTCCTGTGTGTTTGCGGGGAACGGGAGCAGCCATCTCAGAACAAAAGTAACTTCACTGCGGGGAGGGGGAACAGGATATACTTTAGTGCCGGAATGGCGCATCTACGGGCGCATTTAAACGCCCAACGGAACGCATTGCGATGACGTTTCCCGTGAAGTGGTGCCGACGGAAGTTGTGAGCATGCGCACAAGGGGGCCGAGTGAAGCCTCACTTACTGCGCATGCTCCGTGGATGATGCGCTGAACGTAAGCCTCTGCGCTGGGCTCCGCCCATCATTTACATATGATCACACCCACTTCCACTTGCGTCGGGTTAGGCCAGCGCATTATCGTTACTCTGGCGCAAGTTTACGCGCAACTGCTATGTGAATAACAGTACTTGCGCCGAAAGTGTCGGCGGAGTAACGTAAATGAGAAACGTTACTCCAAAGTAAAGAAGCGCCCATCTACCTGAATCTGGCCCTATATTATTTTTTCTTTCTTTGATATTTTTTTTCCCAGGAAAGTGGATTTACCCTTTAAGTTAACATTGACATCCGTCACAAGCAGGGACAGATCCAGGGGGGGTCTAACGGGTCAATTGCCAGCCCTGAGAAATTACTTTTATTGTGGAACTTGTGGGCGTTTGAGAGTCTGAGCAGGCAGCTGCGCGTGCGGGTGACAGCATGAGCTGCCAGGAGCCTCAGTGTATGGGCGGGCGGACGGGCGGGCAGCTAGGTGGCGAGTGTGAGTCAGAGAGTGGACTGTCAGCTGTTCGGCTCTGTGGGTGAGCGGGCGGCTGGCCAATCAACAAGCCGGCGGCCGGGGGAGCAGAGAGATGACATCATCTCTCACCACCCCGCGCCCACCCTGCATCCCTGCAGTAACTTCCGACCTCACTGTGGAGGCAGTAGAGAGATTACATCATCTCTCTGCTGCCTGACTCTGACAAGCAAAACACCACCTTAGCAAGTGACAATCCGCAACATGTGGCAAGTGACAATCCGCAAAGTGTGGCAGGTGAGAATCTGCAATGTGTGGCAAGTAACAATCTGCAATGTGTGGCAGGTGACGTGGCAAGTGACAATCCGCAACATGTGGCAGGTGACGTGGTAAGTGACAATCCGTAATGTGTGGCGAGTGACAATCTGCAACGTTTGGCAGGTGATGTGGCAGATGACAAGCTGCATCTAGTGGCAGGTGACGTAGCAAGTGACACACCCGGGGCTCCCACTGATTGTGCATTATGGTGAGTTGAACCATTTCATTTTATAATACAATGTAATAATAGAAAGAATGCTCTTCAATCATCCTGACACCATAACAACCATGGTGCCATGATCATTGAAGCGCTAACACTAGTCATTTCCCCCGATAAATTGCCACCCCAAAAAAAAAAAATGTTTTGGTAGTGCCCCTCCCGAGACTAGACTCTGGATTCGTCCCTGGTCGCAAGTGCAGTGCATTTTGAATGAGGTGCGGGAAACGCACATTGAATGCATGTCCTGGTGTGAACTGGTCCTTAATTCACATTACTGCAGAAAAAAATCATACAAAAAGGCATTTTTTGAAGACTGCATTCTAGTGAACTGGGGCAACCTACACTGATGTCCCTTCATTACAAACACTCCCTACCATGTACTATGTACTATACTGCAGACAAAAGCAAAGATTTGGCACTCCCTGGGATTCCTCCTCTCCACTCCAGTCCTAGCCAGCTGAGTCATCAGTGATGGACACCGTCATACTGGTGAGCTGCTATGCTGACGTACAAGCTCTGCATTGATCTCATCCCCATTCACAACCACCCAAACACCCACCTTCAAAAAGCCTACAACCTTGGAAAAGGTTTTTGTCATGTAAAGAGATGTAAATGGAATTAACAGCACACATGCATCTGAACATCTAGGGGGAGTACAACTCGGTAAGTCAATAAGGGAGAAGGATCTGGGTGTTCTGGTAGATCATAGATTTAAAAAAAAAAACAGAATGCAATTTCAGTCTTGCACATTCTAGCACAAGCAAAACACCTCCTCTGCAGAGTCCTGTAGTGACAGAGTGGTCTAAGGACAGAGCCAGGTGCAAAGCAAGGGCAGAGTGTCTGCTTGCCATAGGCAAGTGGTGGTAAATGTTGTTGATATACACTATATTGTCCAAAGTATTGGGACTCCTGCCTTTACACGCACATGAATTTTAATGGCATCCCAGTCTTTTTCCGTAGGGTTCAATATTGGGTCCCAAAGGTGTTCTGTCAGGTTTCTCCACCCCAAACTTGCTCATCCATGTCTTTATGGGCCTTGCTTTGTAACACTGGTGCAAATCATTTAGTGGAGGGGGGATTATTGTGGGGGGTTGTTTTTCAGGGGTTAGGTTTGGCCCCTTAGTTCCAGTAAAGGGACCCCTTAAGGGGTTAACATTCCAAGACAGTTTGGGGATGGAGCCTTCCTGCTCCAACATGACTGAATACCAGTGCATAAAGACATGAATGAGCGAGTTTGGGTTGGAGGTTCTCTATCACACTGTGTGATAGACTGTCAATGATTCACACACAGCATTGACCCTTTTGTCCCCTGACTTTTTTCCTGCACCCCCAGATTAGATGGGCTAGATTCGTACCTGGGTAGGAGCAAATTGAACAATGCTTAATAAGCTGTTTTTGCCATTGTCAACCATGGGTTTAGGTTTGTGAATTATGATGTAGGCTTTCAAATTACCTTTGTGCTTTTGTTGAACATGATAGGCGCTCTTTGTTTTTCCCTCACACTACAGTACATAGTTACATAGTAGGTGAGGTTGAAAAAACACACCGTCATGTCCAACTTATGTGTGTGATTATATGTCAGTATTAACTTGTATATCCCTGTATGTTGTGGTCATTCAGATGCTTATCTAATAGTGTCTTAAAACTATCGATGCCCCCCGCTGATACCACCAACCTGTGGAAGGGAATTCCACATCCTTGCTGCTCTCACAGTAAAGAATCCTCTACATAGTTTAAGGTTAAACCTCTTTTCTGCTCATTTTAATGAGTGGCCACGTGTCTTGGTAAACTCCCACAAAAAAGTTTTATCCCTATTCTGGGGTCACCAGTATGGTATTTGTAAATTAAAATCATATCCCCTCTTAAGGGTCTCTTCTCCAGAGAGAATAAGTTCAGTGCTCACAACCTTTCTTCATAACTAATATCCTCCAGACCCTTTAATAGCTTTGTATTCCTTCTTTGTACTCGCTCAATATCCAGTACATCCTTCCTGAGAACTGGTGCCCAGAATTGGACGGCATACTCCAGGTACGGACCAGAGTCTTGTAGAGTGGGAGAATTATCGTTTTATCTCTGGAGTTGGTTTCCTTTTTAATGCATCACAATATTCTGTTTGCTTTGTTAGCAACAGCTTGGCATTGCATGCCATTGATGAGCCGTTCATCTACTAGGACCCCCAGGTCCTTTTCCATTCTATATTCCCCCAGAGGTTCTACCCCGAGTGTATAGATTGAATTAATATTTTTACCACCCAAAAGTATTTTTCTACATTTAACCTTATTTGCCATGTAGTTGCCCACCCCATTAATTTGTTCAGATCTTTTTGACAGGTTTCCACATCCTGCGGAGAAGTTGTTGCCCTGCTTAGCTTAGTATCGTCCGCAAATACAGATATTGAACTGTTACCCCATCCTCCAGGTCGTTTATGAACAAAATAAATAGGATTGGTCCCAGGACAGAACCCTGGGGGACCCCACTACCCACCCTGACCATTCCAAGTACTTCCCATTTTTCACCACCCTCTGAATTCGCTGTGTAGCCAGTTTTCAATCCATTTACAATGGACCTTATTTTGTACAGTAAACGTTTGTGGGGAACTGTGTCAAATGCTTTTGCAAAATCCAGATACATCACATCTATGGGCCTCCCTTTTTCTAGATGGCAACTCACCTCCTCATAGGTTAATAGATTGGTTTGGCAAGAATGATTCTTCATTAATCAATGCTGATTACTGCTAATGATACTGTTCTCATTACTAAAATCGTGTATATAGTCCCTTATCATTCCCTCCAAGAGCTTACATACTATTGATGTTAGGCTAACTGATCTGTAATTCCCAGGGGTGTATTTTGGGCCCTTTTTAAATATTGGTGCTGTCATGGACCTTGAGATACTAAAGTGTTTCTACTTGGCATCTGTTACACAGGATAGGGTGGCTAATAAAATCATACTTCCTGTATTACATGAGATGGGACATTACTGATACAGGTGATTTCATGTGGACTCACAACCAATCAATAAGAATGACTGTTTCAATGCTTAGAACAGACTATTGAAATGCTAAGTGAGGTTTGCTCCTGAAAGACCTCTTCATTGTGTGATAACACTGCTTAAAAGCCATTGATGATTAGGTGTGAATGTCTTGTTGTCAGACACAGAAGTCTTTCTAAAGATGTGGATTGAAGGGACTCTTTTGTGGGTGTGAAGCTCTGTGTATTGAAGATCACACGTCTCTCTTCAAATGTATTGAATTAGCATGTCAATTATGTTTAGTAAAGAAATGTATTGATGCTCAAGTGTAAGTACCTTTACTTTAGAGACTGCGCTGAGAAGCTGAGTGAATTAAGTGAGCACACAGGAGACACAGACAGAGTGACAGCATCTGTCTAAAGATGTGGATTGAAGGGAAATCATTGTGTGATAGTATTTTGTTTTGATGTCATTATCTAAAGGAATGTGACCTCTCTGAGGTAGTAATTAAGTCATGTAAAATAGTTGTTCTATTCAAGCTCTGGGACCAATAGGAAAGCGGATGTTGGGGGTGGGATGTTCCAAATTCTGTATAAAAGTGTACTGTGTGCTTTCAATAAAAGAGTCACGTTTGAACATACATACAGCCTGCCTGGTGTGTGTTCTTAATGGGTCCAAACGGCACATAGCTGTAGTTTGGGACCCGGAACCTTGGATGACTGGACCATCAGATGTTGCAATCTGAAATCTCATCCAATAGAAGCAGAGGAGTGTCGGGAGAGCAGAACCGAGCGAGCAAGGGTCTCGTCACAGGTGCTACGTTGGCTTTTCTCAAATCAGCTGGTACCATTCCAGTAAGTAGACTGTCAGTAAAAATTATGAACAATGGTCTGGCAATTACTTCACTGAGTTCCCTAAGTACCCTCGGGTGCAAGCCATCTGGTCCTGGTGATTTATTAATGTTAAGTTTCCCAAGTCTAATTTTAATGATGTCCTCTGTTAACCATGAAGGTGCTTCCTGTGATGTATCATGAGGATACACACTGCCGTTTTGGTTACTGAAGCCCCCCGATTCCCTTCTGAAGAATACATTTGATATCTTTGTCATCTCTCCATCCTTTGTAACCAGATGTCCTTCCTCATTCTTTATGGGGCTAATATGGTCTGTCCTCCTTTTTTACTGTTGACATACTTAAATAATTTCTTGGGATTTTTTCGCTGTCCTCCGCTATGTGTCTTTCATGTTCTATCTTAGCTGCCCTAATTGCGCCCATACATTTCTTGTTGCATTCTTTATAACATCTGAATGCTGATGATGATCCCTCAACCTTGTATTTTTTGAAGGTCTTCTCCTATGCTTTTATATGCATTTTAACATTGGAGTTAAGCCATTAAGGACTTTTGATTAAGCTATCCAGGACCTAACTATAAAAAAAATATGGTGGTGAATGGGTTGTGTGATTTCCAAAACCAAAGAGGGTAGGAACCTGCAATAAAGATTGAAAAACTTCTTACATTATATTGAGTGGGCAAGGTTTTTCCCAGAATGAGTCATAGAGTTGCCTAGTTTTTGCCTAGTGAGCTTTTTGTCTTTATTGATGTACACATAACAGACATTGCTAAATCAAAAGCTACCTCTGAGGCTTGCTGTAAGCTCTCCGGACAGCCAGATGAAGAATTGTTCTTCTCCCATAATTCAGCTACATGATTCAGTTCGGAGATTTTTTCTTCATAGTCGATGTGGGAGCTGAGCAACGTGACTTCATAAAACTCCTGTATGTCTGCCAATAAACAGAGGTGAGACATGAATAACCGCAACCGCTGTTATTACACATTGCTGTAAAAAGAACCAGTTATGTTAACTAATATATCTATAAAGCCAAACAGCTATTTACAATATCTATATCTGAACGGTTTTACTTTCCAGAAAATTGGCTATAGTGTTTAGCTGGTTGAACAATACAGCTTGATCAATGATCTATCTCCAAGCTGCTGATCAAATAATGAAGGGGCATCATCACACTTGCAAAGTCATCACTCTGCCAGCATTGCTCTCATTGCTAAGCTGGCCTTACACCTGTAGAATTTTGTCTGAACATTTGGACAAGAAGGTATAAAAAGTATTGCAAAAAAGGAGGAACAAATGGTACTGTAATGGTGTTAACCCCCCTCTCAGAATAATTACCAGTACACAGGCATAGATTAAAAAAATATTGTTATTACAAAATTCATTAAAAAAAATATGATATTAGGGATATATATATCTTTTAAAACCATGGAAAGTTTATACAACTCATATTCAACCCCAAAGAACCCCTAAAGATAGAGGTCCCTCCTAATGTATGTATACAGTATAAATGTTGTTATGGTTTGAAAACCACCATACACATAGTGATTGTACATAAAGTATCACACAAGGAAGGGAAAACTCAACCCAACGTGTTTCGTCTTTGTCAGTAATGTAAACTGGTTTGAATTCATGAAAGGGTTACTTTAAGAGAATCTAAAAAGCGATTTCACTCTGTGCAGCCAGACACCGGACGGGTAAGGATAGTATATGCCATGTGAGCACACAAGCCAGGGAGCTCCACCAAGAGAGCCATGAACAGGGAGAACAAATGGGGTGCTGCTAATGCCTCTTAGATAGGTCTCAAAACACTAGCAGGCTTGTTTAATATGTCCTGTTGGAATGCAGGGACAGGCAGCTGCATCTAATGTTCATAGGTCTTAAATTATCTTTAGTGAAGATTCCTGACAACAAAGAAAGGGTGCTGCTCATAAAGGTGTCCTCCAACACAGAACCCCCCCCCCCCCCCAATACACCTTGTCTCCATGTGGCTGGGGACAAGGACCTCTTCCCTATGGTTTTGGGGGGTGACTTAATGTAAACTGGAACCCCCCAAATGTGCATGAGTATGGGGTACATAGTACCCCTTCTTATTCATAAAAAAGTGTAAAAACCGATACAACCGTGAGCCACAACAATTGGCTCAAAGTTTACGGCACAGTCCTGCATAGTAAATTTGCCATTTAGGAACAAGCAAAAAAAAGAAACATGCATTAGGAGGCAGCAGTATCAGCTTCTGAATACCTGCTACCCTTTTTTCACCATTCTCTGAAAAGTGATCCACCACAGATAGGCGAGCACCCAAGTAGTAGGAGCTAATGGTATCCGGGCTGATTGGGAGAAGTGGGTATTGCACTGCACAAAATCCTCCAGTCATTACAATTCGTGCATTATTGTCATTGTTTTAGCTGATGGAGGGTAGTTGAAAATCTCATTTAATTATTTCTACAACCAGCCAGCATGTGAAGTCTTTTAGAATGTGAGGAGGCGATAATTTAGAGGTTATATCTCCAGAAATACAAAATGTACCAGGAGATCACTTGAATTCTTAAGTGTGTGTGGGATGTACATATGCACAAAGATTATATGCATAATAAAGTACTGAACAACTATTACTTAGGAGAAGAAATGATCTCCAGAATAAAGGTGATTCATAAATTTGACAATCTGAATGGAATAAAATGTTTTAGAAATTGGTCAGCATGGTGGCTGTGGGCGGTTGACGGTGACTAACGAGGACAGCACAGTGATTTTGGGCCAGTCTAGTAGCCATGGAGATGCAGCAACGTGGTTGAGAGTTTAGCAATCGTCTTGTAAACTGGAGTCTTTGGTTTTAAACCCACTGGGGGCACAAAGTGTATTCGGGTTTCTGTCCAAAAGACAACCTACTTGAATAAAACATTCTTAAACGGGGTGATTATTGCAAACAAGTGGGTCTTTTTAAAGGTATACAAACAATCTTATAAAGCTCTCTATTGCTCCTGGTAGCCAGCAAAGTGAGGACAACTCACTATGGTGAAGGACATTGACAACTGCAGGTTACAAAAGAGATAGGACTCCCCTTATCGGTGGAGGCTAGTCCAGCTTTCAGAAGTCACAAGGCTGAAATTGATCCAGGAGAAGCCATGGGATATCTTTTTTTTTTCAAGCATAGTCACTGCATATTAGTTGAGCAGTTTTAGATAACGGCAATTCCAACCTACCATCTTTCCTATGTGAATGTTGATATACAGGGTGAAATAGGGGCTAGACATGTGCAATTCGTTTAGTTCCAAATTCATTTATTTATTTTTAGCGAATTTGGACAAATTTGTAAATTCTAAAATATTTAAATTTTCCTGAATATTCGTAAACTCAAAATTTTGGAAATTCACAAATTCGTAAGTTTGGAAATTCGCTAATTTGAAAATTCAAAATTTCGGAAAGCAGGGTCAAAACTAGCCAGATCACATGCGATCAATACAGAGCAGATATCAGCTGGGACAAGCAGGAGCACACAATGTAACAATGCTATCATGAGCACTGGTGGTATGCTGATACGGGTAAGCTGTCCAATCACCGTTGTTTCCCAGGCAAAGGCTGTGTCATATGAGTTTTGCTGGGTCTTAAAGGGATCCTAGCACTGACAGTGGAGGAGTGCAAGGTCTCTAACATCCACCAACTTCGTGATGTCATCATGGAGGAGTGGAAGAGACTCCAGTGACAACCTGTGAAGCTCTGGTGAACTCCATGTCCAAGAGGGTTATGGCAGTGCTGGAAAATAATGGTGGTCACACAAATTATTGACACTTTGGTCCCAATTAGGACATTTTCAATTAGGGTTGTACTCACTTTTGTTGCCAGCGGTTTAGACATTAATGGCTGTGGGTTGAGTTATTTTGAGGACAGCAAATGTACACAAATGTTATACAAGCTGTACACTCACTACTTTACATTGTAGCAAAGTGCCATTTCTTCAGTGTTGTCACATGAAAAGATATAATAAAATATATACAAAAATGTAATCCCTGGTTATATCCACTGTACTACAGGGGGGCTTGGTAAACACATGTATACCAAGCCCCCCCCAAGCCACAACTTCACCCGCTCCCCCCAGCCTGACAGATCACTGAGATCAGTACAGGGAGAAGCTGCAGGCAGTGGGAAGGAAGGAGGGATTCTGCTCGGAGTGGCCATGGATCGAGGTGCACATGCATTACGGGGGGCGATCTGAGTGATGGGGGGACAAATCTGGATCCCCCCAAGGCAGCACCTAAAGCCGGCGGGAGTGGAAGAGGAGGGATGCCGGCTAATGAGGATAGCTGCGAGTAGTGGGTTTTTCGGGGGGAGGGTCGGATCGGGTGGAGGGTAATCAGTGCTGGGGACTAAGAAGGGAGTGAAAGGAAGATGGGGGAAGGAGTTTAAGGTGGAAGGGAGCTGCGGGGGTTGGAGAGGTTGGGGACAGGAAAGCAGCGGCATGGATGGGTGGCGGTCACATAAACTTATAAGAGAAGGAGAAATGAGGTCCGTATGTCGCATGGACTTGGCCACCTGTGGGCACTTCTGTAGGTCCGTACGGCATACAGACCTGGTGAAATTATTCAGTGATTTGTACCGATCCGGCACTCTGTTCATTTATAACAGAGGCATAGTAAACTGTATTTACTATGGTTTAGTTTGTGAATGAACGGGAATCTGTACAGAGCTATTCCTGTCCATTCATCTGTGCTGATGTGGCTGCAGAGAAGAAGATTGAGGACTGTGTCCTCAATCTACTTTCTCTGTCTCAAAGGTGAAATGTTAGATGTTTGTTTAGACATATGGCTATATGGATCAGACCAAAATAAGGGACAGATAATGGGAAAAGAGGGACAGAGGGACATTGCTCCAAATCAGGGACAGTCCCTAGAAATCTGGGACAGTTGGGAGCTCTGTTAAAGATTAAGACACTTTGAAGCTGGACATTTATCTGAAGAGTCTGTAAGTATTCTGCTATGGTAGCTGGAATTTATAACCCTCACCTCCCCAACTGTTCTGCAAAAAAACTTTAACCACATTTCACACGGCCTATAGCAGAATGACAGGCGGGCGGTTGTTCAGTTATCCTGACTGGGCGTCATATGACGTCCAGCAGGATAACAGCCACGGAGCGCCCGTGGGGGCGATCACTGGTGCGGTGTGTCAGTCTAACACACTGCTACACCACTCACCATAAAGAGCCTCCAACAGAGGCTCTTTACCACATGACCAGCCGTGTCAATTCATGGCTGATCACGTTGTAAACAGGAAGAGCCATTGATCGGCTTTTTCTCACTATCGTCTGACAGACGTAAGTAGAGAAGTGCCGATAGGCTGCTCTTCTGACAAGTTATTAGCGCAGCCCCCACTCGGATGCCCTCCCAGGACCACCAGGAGGCCACCAGGACCACCAGGGATGGCCACTCACACTGGAACACCAGGTATGCCACCCTAGACCACCAGGGATATGTCAATCAGTGCCCAGACAGCTGCCAATCAATGCCTAGGCAGCCGCCAATCAGTGCCCATCCACAATTGCCGCATATCAGTGCCACCAGGGATATCTATCAGTGCCGCATATCAGTGCCCACCAGTGCCTATCAGTGCCATGTATCAATTTCCAGCAGTGCTGCCTATCATTGCCACCCATAAGTACCCATTAGTGCAACCTTTCAGTGCCACCCATGAGTGCCCATCGGTGCCTCGTATCAATGCCCATCAGTGTTGCATATCAGTGCCCATCATCAGTGCCACCTCATTGGTGCCACCTCATTGGTGCCACATTATCAGTGCCCCCTTATCAGTGCCCATCAGCGAAGGACAAAACTTACTTATTTACAAAATAAACAACAACAGAAACAAAAAAAACAAAAAATGTCTTCTACATTTTTGGTCTTTTTTTATTTGTTTAGCAAAAAAATAAAAACCGCAGAGGTGATCAAATACCATCAAAAGAAAGGTCAATTTGTGGGAATAAAATGATAAAAATTCTGTTTGGCTACAATATATCATGACCGCGCAATTGTCATTCAAAGTGCGACAGCGCTGAAAGCTGAAAATTGGCTTGGGCAGGAAGGGGGTGTAAATGCCTGATGTTGAAGTGGTTAAAAAGACAAAAGTAACTGGCACCCAATATCCTTTCTTGGTCTTCTTATTTTAGTCATGGGGTGAAATGCTAGTCCACCCCAGCCACTGGAGGTGCTATGCTGCCTTAGGGGTGTCAGAGGGGTGCTACGTTTCTTTATGTCATATATCTATTTCTTGTGATTTTTTTCAGATTCATCTCAGAAAAGCATTTATTCATCTTCTATTTTAACCATCTAACAATAGATATTAAATGGTAGCTGAAGTTAAATTTCCCAAAGTACAGAACTCTCTGCAGCACAATTGAAGAATTTCGTTATCTTGGCAGATAAGTTCTCAAATCCCTACAGAGAAACATTTAATTAAGAGCGTGGCAGTTAATATTAGAGATGTGAATTCTGCTTTCTATCACCATTCAAAATGGTTATCAAAAGAAGAGAGCTGTTGGGTGTCATCATTAGACAACAGCATTAAAACAGATCAGAACCAGGGAACGAATGCTAAAAGAACATTTTATTACTGCTCCAAGCCAGTCTTGAATTTTCCAATAGACGTCAGTCACTGAAAGGGGGAAAAAGCCTTGTTTAGAACAGAACTAAAGCCCAGCTGTTAAAAAATTGCTAGGGGTCATGAGTTTTTTGGGCAAAAGAGACATGCAAAATCGTATATATTCCAAAACAAATCTGCTCCGCGCTCCTGACATTCTTTTTTCTTTGACTATACACTGCATGGTGTGGGCCATATATTAGTTATATCTTCAGCGCTGCAGGACCCAGACCCAAAAGCTACAGTGTAAATAGATGCAGCAATGGACAGAGCAATCGACGCATCCCGGACCTATCACTGCTGGAGGAGGGCGCACTACGGGGTAAGTGTATTATACTGTGCAAGTTCACATTTTGAACCCTCTACTCCAGCCACTCTCAACCAGGGTTCCGTGAAACCCTAAGGGCCCTTTCACACAGGGCGGATCAGTATTGATCCACCTCCGTGTGTCCGTAAGCTCAGCGGGGATCGCTCTGTTGATCCCCACTGAGCCGTCGGATGGCTCAGAGGGCGGTCTTCGCACACTGTGCAAGGACTGCCCTGTCTTTTCTCTGCTCTCCCCTATGAGGGGATCGGATTAACAAGGGTCGCGTTTCCCTGTTCATCTGATCCGATCTGCAGACGGAAGAAAAAATAGGACGTTCTTCCATCTGCAAAAACGGATGTTTGCGGAGGCGGACGATTATGGGTGTCAGCGAATGTTTATCCGCTGACACCCGCAATCTCATTGGGACCAATGTATGGATGTATCCACAAATGGATGGATGAAAAAGCGGACATGCGGTCCGCACGTCTGAAAGGGGCCTAAGTTGCCTTCAGAAGTTGCAAGGAGTTTCTTGCTGTGACTGATTAAGGTCACTTTTAACCACTTAACGCCCGTCGCATATTATGTACGTCCACAAAATGGCACGTACAGGCAGATGGGCTAGTACGTCCCTGCCTTCTAGCGGGTCAGGGGTCCGATCGGTAAGTGTCTGGGAGCGATCCGGGATGAGGGGGCGGCTGTTCATTTTTGTCCGCCCCCTCGTGATCACTCCCAGCGAATCAGCTTCCCCCCCGTAAACACAGGCAGAGGAAGTGATGTCACCTCTCCTCTTGGCGGTATTTTCAATCCGGTGAGAGGAGAGAAGACATCACAAGTAAGTCGCACCAACACTACACTGACACCACACACATAGGCATATTAACCCCTTCAGATCAAACCCCCCAGCCTCCTGTCACAGTGTCACTGATTGCAGTGATCATATATTTACTGATCACTGCATTTAGTGTCAGTGTGACAGTTAGTGTCCAGGGTAGCCCCCTACCCCCCCCCATATAAAGGTTTAACCCCTTGATCACCGCCCTAGTTAACCCTTTCACCCCCTATTGCCAGTGTCACTAAGCGATCGGTTTTCTGATCGCTGTATTAGTGTCACTGTTGCCGCTAGGTAGCTATTTTTTTTTTTACATTCTGATTTATTTTTTTTTACTAAAGACATGTGGCTGAATAAATTTTGGCCTAAATGTTTGTCTAAAATTTAGAAGAAGTAAAAGTAATCAGTGAGGCCTGCCTCACATCAGTGCATTTTCAAGTTTTGCAGAAATGCACTTCAGTCCATTTAACCTGATTTCCTATGAGCCACGTTCACATCTGTGCGTTTTCAAAAGGTGTGTTTTTCTGAAAAGGGTCGGGGACTTTTTTGCCCACAGCAGGTTGCATTTTTGGTTCCATAGACTTTAATGGAAATGCAGCAGAAACGTGTAAGAAATGCAGTGCTTGCGTTTTTGATGCATTTTCGCTGCATTTTTGCTGGTTTCTCCTGCATGACAACAGACGACTACCAAAAGATGCAAAATGCATCAAAAACACATTTAAAAAAATTGTCAAAAAGGCAGAATGCACCAAGAAAACAAATTAACTGCTACCCGCATAGGTGTGAACCCAGCCTTAGGAGGAGGTACTCACGCAGTGCAGAGAATGTATTACATCTGGATGGTATGCACTTCCGGGCTATGGGGAGGTTGAGTTTCCTTTGCAACCCAGCTCCCAACTGTCCCTAATTTCGAGGGACTGTCCCTGATTTTGAGCAATGTCCCCCTATCCCTCATACCTCCTCATTTATCCGTCATTTTGGTCTGATCTATATAGATGTATATAAAATGTACTTTTTATCTATCAAAACGTTTTCAGCACTAATCCTTTCATCCAATTTCTAAATTCAAATTGCCCCATTCTATTGCCCCATCAAAAACTGGCCCCATCAAAACTTGCACCATCAAAATTTTCCCATACTATTGCCCCATCAAAAACTGCACCATCAAAATTGCCCCATCAAAATTTGCTCCATCAAAAACTGCCCCATCAAAAAATGCCCCCATCAAAACTGCTCCATCCTATTGCCCCATGAAAAACGGCACTGTCAAAATTGCACCCATCCTATTGCCCCCAACAAAAACTGCCCCCATCAAAACTGACTGATCATGGGGAGGTCATAATGCTTTGGCTGATCATGGAGTTGTCAGCTTTTGCCGATGGGTATTAGCAAGGATGTGGCTGTGCGTTATAAATGATTCTGATATCCACCTATTTACCAACTGTTCATCATTGCATAACATAAGCACCTATTACATAAAATGACATGTTCATTACATAACATGTTGAATAAAGTTGGATTGTCTGTCTGTTGGATTTTCAATATGGTTTATAAAGAATTTGTGTTTCCCCTCCTGTGTTTCCCTCCATATTAATCATAAATTTCTCTTTTTCTTCCCTGCAGATTCTTGAGCTTTTAGGTGACGGATTTGGCTACAATTACAACAATATTAGCGATTTGGTGATAATCACGACGACTGGAAAATGAATAGTTACACTACGTCAGTAACTGGAGGGACTTCCCATCAGCCCTCCCAGGGACCCTGCTATACCACCGCAGGTCCCTACTCTTTTCCATTAACTGGAGGGACTTACCATCAGCCCCCCCAAGGACATTGCTATACCACCGCAGGTCCCTATACCACTATCGTAAACGGAGAGACTTTCTATTATTCCTCCGATAGACCATGCTATACCAGCGCAGGTCCTTACACCATTCCCATAACTGGAGGGACTTTCCATCAGCCCTCCCAGGGACCCTGCTATACCACCGCAGGTCCCTATACCAGTGTTGTAAATGGAGAGACTTTTTATCGGTCCTCCCAGGGATCCTGCTATACCATCGCAGGTCCCTACAACACTTCCATAACCGGAGGGACTTTCCACCAGCCTTTCCAGGGACCCTGCTATACCACCGCAGGTCCCTATACCAGTGCTGTAAACGGAGAGAC
This sequence comes from Rana kukunoris, assembly GCA_029574335.1. NCBI lineage: Eukaryota > Metazoa > Chordata > Amphibia > Anura > Ranidae > Rana > Rana kukunoris. Next base: position 27,185,953 of record CM056050.1, read on the forward strand.
TTTCTATCAGTCCTCCCAGGGACCGTGCTATACCATCGCAGATCCCTACAACACTCCCATAACTGGAGGGACTTTCCATCAGCCCTCTGAGGGACCCTGCTATACCATCGCAGGTCCCAACATCACTCTAGTAACCGGAGGGACTTTCTATCAACCCTCTGAGGGACTCTGCTATACCATTGCAGGTCCTGACACTGCTCCAGTGATCCAAGGGACTTTCCATCAGCCCTCCGAGGGACCCTGCCATACCATCGCAGGTCCCAACACCTCTCCAGTAAACGTATCAGCCCTCTGAGGGACCCTGCTATAACACTGCAGGTCCTGACTCTGCTCCAGTGACTGGAGGGACTTTCCATCAGCCCTCTGAGGGACCCTGCCATATCACCGCAGGTCCCAACACCATTCTAGTAACCGGAGGGACTTTCTATCAGCCCTCTGAGGGACCCTGCCATAACACCGCATGACCTGACTCTGCTCCAGTGACCAGAGGGACTTTCCATCAGCCCTCTGAGGGACCCTGCCATAACACTGGAGGTCCTGACTCTGCTCCAGTGACCGGAGGGACTTTCCATCAGCCCTCTGAGGGACCCTGCCATATCACCGTAGGTCCTGACACCACCCCTGATGGAGGGACTTTCCATCAGCCCTCCGAGGGACCCTGCCATACCATCACAGGTCCCGACACCACTCCAGTAACCGGAGGGACATTCCATCTGCCCTCCGAGGGACCCTGCCATACCATCGCAGGTCCAACCACCTCTCCAGTGACCAGAAGGACTTCACATCCACTGTCATTCAATTCAAAAGTGACTTGCAGTGAGCGTATCAAGATGAGATTGAGGACCACTCTATATGGTTATCAATCAAGAGCTAGATCACAACTTCTCCTCCAGAAGAGAGGTTTAGCTGCACCACGACAGATGGGGGGTGATACGCCGGCTGCCACTCAGGCTTCCACCATAACAGTTGTAGACATGTCTGGCCAGTCCTCCCAGGGTGTGGTTTCAAGTCAGATCCCTGCGCCAGTGGCGGCTGCCACTCAGACTTCCACCACAACAGTCCTAGACATGTCTGGCCAGTCCTCCCAGGGTGCGGCTTTGAGTCAGATCCTCGTGCTAGTGCCGGCTGCCACACAGACTTCCACCACAACAGTCATAGACATGTCTGGCCAGTCCTCCCAGGGACCAGGTGCGGCTTTGAGTCAGATCCCCACACCAGTGGCAGCTGTACGTTTCTTTCCTGCACCAGTGGTGGCTACCACTCATACTTCCACCACAACAGTCCTAGACATGTCTGGCCAGTCCTCCCAGGGTGCGGCTTCAAGTCAGATCCCCGCGTCATTGCCGGCTGCCACTCAGACTTCCACCACAACAGTTGTAGACATGTCTGGCCAGTCCTCCCAGGGACCAGGTGTGGCTTTAAGTCAGATCCCCGCACCAGTGGTGGCTGCCACCAAAAGTCCCAAGTTCAGACTAAAGCGGACACACTTGTTTGATCTGTCCTCCCAGGGACCAGGTGCGGCTTCGAGTCGGATTCCTGTGTCAGTGCCGGCTGCCACTCAGACTTCCACCACAACAGTTGTAGACATGTCTGGCCAGTCCTCCCAGGGACCAGGTGTGGCTTTAAGTCAGATCCCTGCACCAGTGGTGGCTGCCACCAAAAGTCCCAGGTTCAGACTAAAACGGGCACACTTGTTTGATCTGTCCTCCTAGGAATGACTTTACATTCCTTCTGGCAAAACTTGAAATAATTCTGAGTATTCAAAATGTCACAGAAGATCCTTCTCCGGAACTGACCCTGACCTGTTATATGACCATGCTTCTGCCTAATGATAAACTGTACCTACCTCTGCCTGCTCTGGAACTGACCCTGGCCTGTTATATGACCACGCTTCTGCCTAATGATAAACTGTACCTACCTCTGCCTGCTCTGGAACTGACCCTGGCCTGTTATATGATCACGCTTCTGCCCAACGCTAAACTGTACCTACCTCTGTCTGCTCTGGAACTGACCTTGGACTGTCTGGCCATGTTTTTTGCCTGCCTCTTTTACTGATCTTTTACTCTGCTACTGGAGTAGTGGAGTAGTCATAAAACAGCGGTCTCACATATGTGAGGGGCTCCAGAATTGTTTTCTGGATGATGAAAACTAATTTTTTAGTCTTCTCATTCCCGGATTAGGGTCTGGAGACTCGGAGGCTTCAAAGAGATTTGGATGGGAGAAGCCTCTACCCATGTCCTCATTCTTTCCTGGCCTACTACTCGGACCATGTTCCTGCCTACATCCAGGACCAATATTTTGGCACTGCTGGTAATGTCTCTACTTGCACTGACCCTGGACTGTATATGGACAGTATCCCTGCCTGTACTGACTATGGACAATATTCCTGCCTGCTGCCTGGACAATTCCATTCCCTGCTGCTGACCATGTCCTTGCCTGGATCATGGCTCTCCTCCTGTGGACAATTGCACTACTAAAACCACAGGTAATCTTTTGTTTACCATTTACTCAGCAGAATGTATTTTAGAGTGTAATTCTTGGTATGTACATGCTATGTGTTAGAAGTATGAAGGGCCTTCAAAAAATGTGCACCTGATGGTGCTTCTTGGATGTTGGGCCTCTATGTGGCCAGGCTGTGCAAAAGTCTCACACATGTGGTATCGCCATACTCAGGAGGAATAGCAGAATATATTTTGGGGTGTCATTTTTGCTATGTACATGCTATATGTTGGAAACATCTTATAAATGGACAACTTTGTGTAAAAAAAAATGCTTTTTCATTTTTTCCACATTTCCCCAAAACTTCTGAAAAAAATGAACCATTCAAAAGACTCATTATGCCTCATAGATAATACGTTGGGGTGTTTGCTTTCCAAAATGGGGTCACTTTGTGGGCGTTTCCATTTTCCTGTTTGTTGCTCCAGGGCCTTCAAAAGTGTAATATGTGGTTGAGAGATTAGATGTGTAATTTATGCTCCTAGAACGCCTGGAGTTGCTACTTCAATGTTGGGCCTCTGTATGTGGTCAGGCTGTGTACTCTTCTAATCCTTTATCTGCTATCCAGCTTTCACCTGCTACCCATCCATATGGCACTGATCCTTACCCTCTGACCAGCCTGACTTCATGGATATGCCAACAGCTATCAAATCTAATGCTACTGATCTTCTACCTACTGCTCAGGCTGACACTACAATTCATTTACCCGCTGACAAGGCTGATACGCCATCAGCTATCCAATCTGATGCCACTGATCCTCTACCTACTGTCCACTCTGACTCTACTAATCCTTTACCTGCTATCCAGCTTAAATCCATTGGTATTTCACCTGTTTCCCAGCCATATGCCACTGATCATTTTTCTGCTGATATGCCTGATGTCACTTATATACCACCTGCTGCCCAGCCTGCCTTTGCTAGTTTTGTGCCTGCTGCCCAGCCAGTCTCTGTTTCTAGGGTTAAGATATTATTAGCTCCAGAGGTCTAATACCTCCACATCTCCATGCTTGTTGCATGGCTGGCATGAGTTACCCGTTTGGTCCAAGATTCATATACACATTTCATGAGCCATTTGCTTATGTTGTGCCAAAGCCCAGTGGTCCAGATTTCTGCTTTTTATTTACAACTCCAATAGTAGAGGTGTTCTGGGTGAGGGCAGATTTCCATCTGAATTTTGTCCTGATCCAGTTGTAATGTTTGCCTCTGCGATTCCAAGGGTATTAGGGGACCTTTGCTGGGGAACCAATGTATTGGTAAGACCTGAGTGACTGTTAAAATACACTTACACTTACAGCTATAGTAGTAGAGGTGTTCTAAGTGAGGGCAGATTTCCATCTGACGTTTGTCCTAATCCAGTTGTAATGTGTGCCTCTGCGACTCCAAGGGCATTAGGGGACCTTTGCTGGGGAACCAATGTCTTGGTAAGACCTGAGTGACTGTTCAAATACACTTACAGCTCCAGTAGTAGAGGTGTTCTGGGTGAGGGCAGATTTCCATCTGACGTTTGTCCTAATCCAGTTGTAATGTGTGCCTCTGCGACTCCAAGGGCATTAGGGGACCTTTGCTGGGGAACCAATGTCTTGGTAAGACCTGAGTGACTGTTCAAATACACTTACAGCTCCAGTAGTAGAGGTGTTCTGGGTGAGGGCAGATTTCCATCTGACGTTTGTCCTAATCCAGTTGTAATATGTGCCTCTGCGATTCCAAGGGCATTAGGGGACCTTTGCTGGGGAACCAATGTCTTGGTAAGACCTGAGTGACTGTTCAAATACACTTACAGCTCCAGTAGTAGAGGTGTTCTGGGTGAGGGCAGATTTCCATCTCACGTTTGTCCCAATCCAATTGTAATGTGTGCCTCTGCGACTCCAAGGGCATTAGGGGACCTTTGCTGGTGAACCAATGTCTTAGTAAGACCTGGGTGACTGTTAAAATACACTTACACTTACAGCTTCAGTAGTAGAGGTGTTCTGGGTGAGGGCATATTTCCATCTGAATTTTGTCCTGATCCAGTTGTAATGTGTGCCTCTGTGACTCCAAGTGCGTTAGGGGACCTTTGCTGGGGAACCAATGTCTTGGTAAGACCTGGCTGACTGTTAAAATACACTTACACTTACAGCTTCAGTAGTAGAGGTGTTCGGGGTGAGGGCATATTTCCATCTGAATTTTGTCCTGATCCAGTTGTAATGTGTGCCTCTGCGACTCCAAGTGCGTTAGGGGACCTTTGCTGGGGAACCAATACCTTGGAAAGACCTGGGTGACTGTTAAAATGAAAAGCAGTATGGGTTAAGGACTCCATGTTAAACCTGTTGATAGTCCATGGGATCCCAGCATTGGGATATTTTCTGCCTTGTGGAGCTGCAACAATCGAAGTGTTGTACTTTTTAAAGAATCTGATCTGCGGGGAACTCAGCCAGCTTCCAGACCCCAGCAGCAGGGCACTCAGCCACGCAGGGCACCTAGCCAGTTGCCAAAACCTGGCAGCAGGGTATCTAAGGCCGCGTACACACGATCGAACATGTCCGCTGAAACTGGTCCGCAGACCAGTTTCAGCGGACATATTCGATCGTGTGTACGGCTTATCGGACCGTTTTCCAGCGGACAAAAATTTCCAAACATGCTTGAAAACATGTCCGCTGGAAACCTGTTCATCGGACAGGTTCGATGGTTAGTACACAAACCATCGGACCAAAATCCCCCACATGCACAGAATCAAGTCGACGCATGCTTGGAAGCATTGAACGTTGTTTTTTCATCACGTCGTTGTGTTCTACGTCACCGCGTTCTGGTCCGAGGGGATTTTGGTCCGATGGTGTGTAGGCACATCAGACCAACAGACCACTTCAGCCTTGTCCGATGAAAACGGTCCGTTGGACATGTTTCCTCGGACATGTCTGATCGTGTGTACGCGGCTTAACAGACTGAAGGACTATCAATTTTCAAATGTACTTTTTATCATATTATAGGACACTTTTAAAGCAGAACAGGTTGCTTTCAACCAAACTATAAAAAACATCATATGGCTGGTGTCATGGCTGATCACCTATAGAACACCATGAGAACTGCAGATCAAACAGAAATTAAGATGGAAGCTTCCTTGCTTGTAAAGGATAAGAAGTCAGTGGATGCAATAATATCCACCAACAATGGTGTCAGTGGGTGCAAAAATCCCCAGCATTGTTGTCAGACAAATCGGTCTGGTGCCTCCATAAAGCGGCCGCACTACTGCCAGTATGATGGTGCAGACACAAGGGACACTGACATGGTCACCTATACCTGGCAGGTAGTAAAACTCTCCTTCAATCCTTTGCTTGGGTCAGTTGTACATAATAAGGAATCTTAATTTTATATTTTTCTGTTGATTACTGATGAACGTTTTTTTACTGACACACACTGGACTGGCATGCACTGACCTACACTAACAGAGGACATCCAGATGTACATAAACTGACCACTCCATGCTTTAGAGAGATGCACACAGACATACAACCAAATTAGGAGAGAGTAGATCGCACACACAGATTATAGGATGAGGCCTACTACAAACATACACCCAACATTAGAAAAAGGGTGACTGCCCTAGAAGAGTCTACCTTGCCATGGTGGGCAGGCTTGGAATCTCTTGGTCAAAAGTGTATCAGTGAATGGGCGAGAGTATCACTAGATCTTCACTTCTGGCCAATTGATTTTACCAAAGGACTCTTGGTTTATTCTGAATATATATAGTTGGAAAATGAAAAAAATGTGTCTAGATCCATAATTATACTTTCATAAAACACACAATAAAAAAATTGGTATATTTACATTTGAATTGCTTCCTCTTTTATTTAATCCTTTCATTACCGGGGGTCATTACCACTTGGATGCACAGATTACATTTGTAAGGCTGGAAGGGACTCTATGGGCCAGATTCAGCAAGACTTGCGCTGGAGTAATTCGATATGCGCCACGTAACTGTGAAGATGCGCCGTCGTTTCTATGTGGCCGTACCCACCAAACTAGATGCGACAGAAAACGGGCCATTTCCGATCAGCTTAACTTTCCAATGCCAGAGTCTCGTCAGCGCATAATTTCGCTTGGCGCATCAGTCGCGCCTATTGATTTCCCCTGCAAATATGCAAATGAGGGAGATTTCCCGATTCGCGAACGGATTAGCACCATACGCCGGCTACATGCGCCGCGCGTATATCGTCCGTCCGGCTCAAAGTTATTTCTACAAATAGCTGCTTTATCTTTACTCCAGACGGTCAGAGGTCAGCAGGAGAGCAGCTACAGCAGCGTTACCGACGATAGGAGCTAGCTGAACAACCACACTTGCAAGGACAACACCTCTGTGTGCCAACATGCCAGGAGCAATTGTGGTCCTCGAACTACTGATGGGTCCCCCGGAACGAAGGAGGCGGGCACGTGAGAGGATATACCGCACGCGTATGAGCCTCTTTGGCATGGGGGATGAGGAGGTGTATCGCCTCTTCAGATTCAGCCCAGATGCAATACTTGAACTAACCACAACCCTGCAGGGTGACATCACCAGCCCAACACACCGCTCACAAGCAATGCAGCCACTGGTGAAGGTACTGGCAACACTTCATTTCCTTGCCAGTGGATCATTCCAGCGTACAAGTGGAGTGGTGGCTGGGATGTCACAATCCTCCATAAGCAGATGTGTGCACCAGGTTGTCCCTGCAATCCTCAGACGCATGTCCAACCAGTTCATCAGACCAACCACTGAGGAGCTGCGGCTGAAGGCAATGACAGATTTCTACAGCATTGCCAGATTCCCACGCACCGTGGGGGCCATTGATTGCACACATGTGGCCCTACAGCCCCCCAGTGCCACAGAGCACATATACCGCAATCGGAAGCATTGGCATTCCATCAACGTACAGGTGATAGCCGATGCCCAATGCCTCATATGGCACGTCCGTGCCAAACACCCCGGGTCCAGCCATGACAGCTTCATATACCGTCAGAGCCCCATCCCAGCGGAATTCGAGCAGAACATGTATGGGGACAGCTGGCTGGTTGGTGAGTGACATGGGTGGCAGGCATGACTATCCCCTCCCGTGATGCACATCAGAAGTGGCACATGCATGACTAACATCCTCCTGTCTTTTCCCTTCCAGGTGACTCTGCATATGCACTGGGACCCCATCTCATGACTCCTTTCCGAAACCCCCAAACCAGAGGAGAGAGAAAATACAATGAAGCACACATCAAAACCCGTGCAGTGGTGGAGCAAACATTTGGGCTCCTGAAGTCCCGTTTCCGCTGCCTGGATAAGTCCGGGGGGACCCTATTGTATTCCCCTACCTTTGTGTGTCAGATCATCGGTGCATGTTGCATTCTGCACAACTTTGCTATGAGAAAAGGCCTGCAGATTGACATGCGTGATGACCTGACCCCCCAACCAGACAATCCCCCCCTGCCAGAGGAGAACCAGTCTGCTGATGGAAGAGCAGTCAGGAGGGTCCTCGCCGTAGGCATCTTTGGACAATAAACCAAAACATTGATCACACAGACAATGCATGCATGCACACCACTGATGTCCCTAGATCACACACACCACATGCACATCACATTGGATTAGCCCAAGTCCAGCATGTAGGACTTGGGAGCAGCAACGCCAGCGTCAAGGCCCCAATGATGTCGCTGTCCATTCATACACCTTTCACACGTCATTCATACAGCCGTGGGGTTAACTTCACCACCACGGCCGAGGGTGACACCCCTTACTGGCAGGAGAGCCACCCCCTCACATTCATACACCATTCACACTGCAACGTGTGCAGTATCAAAAAATAAAAATCTCATAACCTGAGCATAATCACAAATAAAATAACTCATAACTTGAGTATTAATAATAAAATAAAAATCTCATAACCTGAGCATTCCCAAAAAAATATAAAACAAAATCATGTCCTGAGCATCAATCAAAAAAATAAAAATAAAAATGATCTGGGATGCCGGGGGCTTCTTCTGGCGGCCCCTCTCTGGCTCCTCAGCTGCCTGGATGGAGTGGGTGGGGGTGGGGGGGCATCTGGAGGTGGCTGATCCCCGGGTGGGCCACTCCTGGCAGGTGTGGCCTGCCTGCCCTCCAAGGCCACGGCAATCCGGCCAAGGTACGCACTGGTCTGGGCCTGCACCCTGAGCTACTGGGCCTGCATCCTGAGCTGCCGGGTGACCTGATAATGCTGGGCCCGCCGACTCAGCCTCCCCTGGTCCCGGATGGCAGCACTGTTTGCCTGGACGGCTGCAGTGAGGTCCCTTAGCTCACCCTGCACCTCCCCCAGGCTGGTCACCACTGCAGCGCAGTTGCAGCTCACATCCTGCACTGCTGAAGACATCTGGGCCACGGAGCACAGGCTATCAGCCACTCTGTCCAGGTGCCCAGCAATCTCCCCCATTTGCTGGGTCTGCCTGGCGTGATCCCTCGCCACCTGGTCCTGGACCAGATCAGACACCCCCCTGGTCTTATGGGTGGCCTTCCTGGGGCCAGTAGATGTTTGTCCCCGGGGGGATGGAGTCGCCCTTGAGGGGCTTCCTATAATGGGGGAGGGGATCTGAGAGGGTCCTGCAGAAGAGGAGGATTCCTCTAACAATAAAACAAAGTCCTGCTCTGCCCCAACAGGCTCCTCCTCAACGACCTCTGCATGTGTGGTGTGGGCACTCTCCTCCTCCACCTCGGTGTCTTCACCACCCAGGGGCACAGGCACTGGGTGCCGATGGGGGGGATGGGGTGGACTGGCCGCCGACAGATGATGGCCCAGCTCCGTCATCTGTGGATGACACAAAGCAGACACATGTTGGTGGTCCCACACACTTGGCACATGTACCCCCCCCACATGCAAAACACCAAATAGGGGATAAAAAACACTTACCTGTCCTGGAGCCTTCCTCCACAGAATCATAGCCTGGTACCCCCTCCAATTGCTCCCTCTCCAGGCAGCGGGCGACCACCTCCTCCTCTGTGGTCAGGCTGACCGGACATGGTGGACCACCACCTGTGCCCCTCTCATGGCTCCTAATGGTGGCCACCTTGCCACTGACCTTGCGCCGCAGGTGATTTATTTTTTTTTGAATATCCCCAGCAGTCCGGGTGGAATACCCCAACACATTGACCCTGGCAGCAATGGTCTCCAGGATGCCCTGCTTCCTCTCCCGGCTGGTCTTCCTACTTTTTTTGCCGTGGAGGAAATCATTAAACGCCTTCATAGCCGAGATGACCACAGAGACCTCCTGGGCATTAAAGTTGAGGTTCCTCCTCTCTTTAGGGGTAGCGGGAGCAGCCATGACAGTGCAAAAGTATCTTCCCTGGGGTGGGGGGAAACGGATATACTTTTGCGCCGGAATGGCGTTTCCGCTAGCGCTTTTATACGCGCAACGGAACACATTGCGCTGGCGTTTCACGTGAAGTGGTGCCGACGGAAGTTGTGAGCATGCGCACAGGGGGCCGAGTGAAGCCTCACTTACTGCGCATGCTCCGTGGATGATGCGCTAAACGTAAGCCTCTGCGCTGGGCTCCGCCCATCATTTACATATGATCACACCCACTTCCACTTGCGTCGGATTACGCCTAGCGCATTATCGTTACTCTGGCGCAAGTTTACGCGCAACTGCTATGTGAATAACAGTACTTGAACGTTTGAAATCTAAAGTGCTAATTTTAAAGGCTTATATGCAAGTTATTGTAATAAAAAGTGTTTGGGGACCTGGATCCTGCCCCAGGGGACATGTATCAATGCAAAAAAAAGTAAAAAAAAATGCATTTTTTTTGGCAGCAGTGATTTTAATAATTCCTTTAAACAATAAAAGTGAAATATTCCTTTAAATTTCTTTAAATTCCTTTAAATTTCGTACCTGGGGGGGTGGGGTGTATAGTATGCCTGAAAAGTAGCGCTTGTTTCCCATGCTTAGAACTGTCCCTGCACAAAGTATCATTTCTGAAGGAAAAAAAGTAATTTAAAATCACTTGCGGCTATATTGAATTGTCGGCTCCCGGCAATACAGAGAAAAGTCATTCATAAAAAAAAATGTGGGGGGGTCCACGGCATTTAAAAAAAAAATTGGGTGGAGTTCCTCTTAAAATCCATACCAGACTTGAAGGGTCTGGAATGGATATTTGGGGGGAACCCCACATAATTATTTTTAAATTTGACGCAGGGTTCCCCTGAATATCCATACCAGACCCGAAGGACCTAGTAATTGAATTTGGGGGGACCCCCATGCATTTTTTTTTTATGAATGACTTTTCTCTGTATTGCTGATATCCGACAATTCATTATAGCCACGATTGATTCCTTCAGAAATTACATTTTGTGCAGGGACAGTGCTAAGCACAGGAAACAAGCTCTACTTTACAGGCATACTATACACCCCCCTAGGTACGAAATTTAAAGGAATATTTTAATTTTATTTTTTCACTTTAAGCATTATTAAAATCACTGCTCCTGAAAAAACGGTAGTTTTTTAAAACTTTTTTTGCATTGATACATGTCCCCTGAGGCAGGACCCAGGTCCCCAAACATTCCACTGGGGCAGGACCCGGGTCCCCAAACACTTTTTAAGACAATAACTTGCATATTAGCCTTTAAAATTAGTACTTTAGATTTCAAACGTTCAAGTACCATAGACTTTAACAGGGTTCTAAAGTTCACACAAACTTTTGGTCTGTTCGCAGGTTCTGGTATGAACCGAACCCAGGGTTGTTTGGCTCATCCCTAGTCTTCAGCTATTTCTTGCTTTACCTGAGTCTTGATCTGCCTTACCTGCAAACCCAACTCAACTTTGTCCTGACCTGTCTTTGGATTTCTGCCTGCCTGCTGTGACCTTGGCTTGTTTTCTGACTCCGCTCCTATCTTGCACTCCAGTATGTCACTGTCCGGCTGTGTACTGACCTTGGCTTGTAATCTGACTCTGCCTGATGTTTCTGTACCTCACTGCCCAACTGTTGATGACCTTCTGGCTTGTGTCCTGGCTGTGCTCTTGTCACTGTGTTCCAGTTCCAGGTTCCTGCCTGGTCATCAGTGGTCATCTGCTTCCTGGAAATGTCAGCTGGCGCTGCCTGCTACAGCAGCCCTCGTGCCACTCTGTGTCCTTACCAGTGATGTTAGATAAGAAGTGCAAGAGAAGTCCCCTCTCCAGTTCAATCATTACCAGGTACGTGACAGTCTGGTCTGTAACCCTGATGTAAAGTACATTAGGCACCAGAGAACTTAAAGGGGTTGTAAAGGTAAAAAAAAATTTCCCTAAATAGCTTCCTTTACCTTAGTGCAGTCCTCCATCACTTAGCTCATCCTTTCATTTTGCTTTTAAATTAGGGTAATCAGACATCCCCGGTTTCAGGGGACAGTCCCCGGATTGAGGACACTGTCCCCGAACCAAGTCTGTCCTCGGTTTTGTCCCCGGATTGGATTTGAATAGGGACTGGGGCAATTTCAAAGACATTCAGTGCAGAATAAAAAAAATCTGAATTACATACCTCCACTCCGCCGCTCCTACTAGCTTTTTCCATTATCTGTGCCCCTTTCTGGTGATCATGTGCTGGTAGGAGTGGAGGGAATATTTCTTCAGTTTTGGGTGCATGCCCATTCGGCGCCACTTCTGTTCTTCTGCCTTGGCTCAAGTCCCGGCCAGCCACCTGCCTGCCTATCTCCCCCTGCCTTCCCTGGTGGAGTGATCTTCTTCCGCACCCCACTCAGTAGTAGCCGGGGCCAGGAGAGTGAGACTTGACAGGCTGTGAGGCGGGCTGATTGCTGCCATTACTAGTAAAAAAAAATATGTCCCCGGATTTCATTTTAAAAATCTGGTCACCTTATTTTAAATGTCCTTATTTCTTCTGAGAAAGCCTCACGTCCTGTTCTTCTGTCTATAACTACACACAGTAATGGGAGGCTTTCTCCCTGGTGTGGAGAAAGCCTCTTGAGGGGGGAGGGGGCGAGCAGGAGAGTCAGGATGCTCTCTACTTTGCAGATAGAGAAAGGAGCTGTGTGTTAGTGGGTGTCCCGACACTGCTGCTCGCCCCCCCCCCCTCAAGAGGCTTTTTCCACACCAGGGAGAAAGTGTTGCATTACTGTGTGGAGTTACAGACAGAAAAACAGGAAGTGAGGATTTCTCAGAAGAAATAAGGACATTTAACCACTTTCCGACCGCGCCATAGCAAAAATACTGCTACAGCGCAGTCGAGTAGTTCTGGGAGGACGTCCTCCCAGAATCCTTCACTCGCGCGCTCCCAGAATCTGATAGCGGCCGTTTACCACGTGATCGCTCCGTCAAATGACGGAGCGATCACTTGTAAACAAACCGGCGTCATGTGATGACGCCGGTTCCTCCTTCTCCTCTCTGTACCAATCGGTACAGTGTGAGAGGAGAGGGGGGAGCGGGTGGCAGCAGCAGCATTGAGGGCTGGATCTGTGACAACTGCAGTCACAGATCCAGCCATCCATCCATCCCAGATTCCCAGCTCAGCAATCCCTGCGCAATACTCTGCAATACCCCAATACTCTGCAATACCCCAATACTCTGCAATACCCTGCGCGATACTCTGCAATACCCTGCGCGATACTCTGCAATACCCCAATACTAAGCAATACCCTGCACGATACTCTGCAATACCCCAATACTATGCAATACCCTGCGTGATACTCTGCAATACCCCAATACTCTGCAATACCCTGCGTGATACTCTGCAATACCCCAATACTCTGCAATACCCTGCGCAATACTCTGCACAATACTCCACAATACCCCAATACTCTGCAATACCCTGCGCAATACTCTGCAATACCCCAATACTCTGCAATATCCCAATACTCTGCGATAACCTGCGCGATACTCTGCATTACCCCAATACTCTTCAATTCCCTACGCTATACTCTGCAATACCCCAATACTCTGCAATACCCTGCGCGATACTCTGCAATACCCCAATACTCTGCAATACACCAATACTCCGCAATACCCCAATACCTTGCAATACGTCCCCCCCTCCTGCCACCCTCCGGTGCTTTTACAGACTCACCGCTACGATTAAAGCCAGGATATTTTTTTCAGTCTTCCCAGCCTAGAGGTGAGATGTGGGGTCTTATTGACCCCATATCTCACTGTAAAGAGGACCTGCCATGTTATATTCCTATTACAAGGGATGTTTACATTCCTTATAATAGGAATAAAAGTGATAAAAAAAATGTATTTTTGGGGAAAAAAGTGTCAAAATCAAGTAAATAAAGTAAAATGAACAATCATTTTTATTTATTTTTTTAAAGCACCCCTGTCCCCGTGTGCTCGCATGCAGAAGCGAACACATACGTAATTTCCACCTACATATGAAAACGGTGTTCAAGCTACACATGTGAGGTATCTCTGCGAACGTTAGAGCGAGAGCAATCATTTTGGCCCTAAACCTCCTCCGTAACTAAAAACATGTAACCAAAAAAAGTAATTAAAGCGTTGCCTATGGGGATTTTTATATTAATATATAATGTTTTGGGGTTCTATGTCATTTTCTAGCAAATAAATGATGATTTTTACATAGGAGAGAAATGTCAGAATTGGCCTGGGTGTTCCAGAACGCCTGATGGTGCTCCCTGCATGTTGGGCCTCTGTATGTGGCCACGCTGTGTAAAAGTCTCACACATGGGGTATCGCCATACTCGGGAGGAATAGCAGAATATGTTTTGGGGTGTAATTTGTGGTATGCATATGCTGTGTGTGAAAAATAACCTGCTAATATGACAGAAACAAGATTTTTTTATTTTATTTTTACAGAATTTTCAGTCGTTTTTCTTTTATAGCGCAAAAAATAAAAAACCCAGAGGTGATCAAATACCACCAAAAGAAAGCTGTATTTGTGTGAAAAAAAGGACACAAATTCAAATGGGTACAATGTTGTATGACTGAGTAATTGTCATTCAAATTGTGAGAGCACCGAAAGCTGAAAATTGTTCTTGTTAGAAAGGGGGTTTAAGTGCCCAGTGGTCAAGTGATTAAAAGCAAAATTGAAGGATGAGGAAAGTGAAGGAGGACTGGTAAAAGAAGGTATTTAGGGATTTTTTTTTTACCTTTACACCCCTTTAAAGCAAAGGTCGACACAAATTACTGACTTAATCTTATCCCCATCAGTGCATTGCATAGATGATTTGGCGTTGTCAAAAAGGGAGTAAACGATTTTTGGAAAATTGTATCAGAAACTATTGAAGAAAAAACTAAAATATCTCTTGGAGAGAATCTGGCGGCCTATTTGCTGTTTGACATTCCTATATCATTGGAAAAATACAAAAAATCCCTGGTGAGACATTTGCTCACAACAGCAAAAGCATGTATTCCGGTTCTCTGGAAAAGTACCATTTCACCAAGTAGACCGCAATGGTTCGCGAAAATCACTGAAATCCAGCAAATGGAAAGTCTCACAATGGCTTTAAGGGAACAGGAGGACAAGTTTAGGGAAACATGGGCCCCATATGTTATATATAAGGAGCGGGGGGAACGGGGAAGGGAGGAGGAGTAATGTATACTTTTTTTATTTTTTTTTATTCTCTTTTTTTATTTTTTTGCTGATTAGATTAGACTGGTAGTCCTGAAGCGGGGGGGGGGGGGGGGATAACATGGTGTGGCCCCATGTTATTGATATCTTGACAAGGTTAGATCACTTCAAGTGATTAGTTAATGGGAAGTAGCAAGGAGAAGAGGTCAACCATCACTTGTTTCTTGTGTACTTAGGAATAAGTAAGTGTTAATGAAAAGAAATGTTATTTTTGAGCAAGAAGACCAGAATTGTAGTAGAAATTTAGGTTGTTTAACTGTGATGTATTAATATCCCTGTATAAGAAAAAATCATGGAAAAATAAAGAATAAAAAGAAAAAGAAAATTCAAGTTCTCCCATGTGTCCACTCGTGATTCACGTAATCATGCAGATGACAGCATGCAGAGCCTCCACCAATGGAATCACTAGCAGCTCACCTCATAATGTGGACCCCTGTTTAGACAGATGGGTCAAATGCACCTTCTTATAAAGGGTCAATATACTGGCATCCTCCTCGAAATTAAGATCTCTACCAGAAGCTGTATAGGAATACGTCAAATGATCCAAAACTCGTTAATGCAAATAGGGAACTCCAAACAGGCAAAATACAGGGAATAAAGAAAGGTATATAGTGCTACCTTGTGGCTCCTCCAAAAATTCCTAGGGGTGAGTGATGCGTATTGCATATAGTAGAAGTAAAGGAATGTCCATGACAGGTGCTCTTTGCTGTGCTCTCCATTACCCAGCCAGGTAAAAAAAATAAACTTGTGGTGAGGAAAGTAAAGTTGAAGAAGATAGGAGAATTGCAGATTCAGGCGTCATAGTAGGGAAACAGTCCTGCTCCCAAGCGTAACACTTCTTAGCACCACTCCCACCGAAGTGGGTTTAGCGTACTTGGACAGGCCTCTCTCACTGACCTGGCAGCCGGAGTATCACTCGGAAAACTGTAGGACAAAGTCTCTGCCACAGACCCTCCTTGATGAACTTGAACTTGGGAGAAAGTCTCTGCCACAGACCCCTCTCAAAGAGCCTCAGAAAGATACCTCTGTCACAGGTCTCCTCTGGTTTGAATTCTTGGAGATATCCCTCCTTAATTAAGTTACGTCTGGGTCTCCTTCAACTTGCCGCCCAGGTACCGACCGACAGGTGATCAATTCCTCAGTGTCCGGTTACCTTGATCCCCGGTGGTTTGTCCAGGCCCTTTTGGACCGTCAGCCTCTCAATGGCGCTTCTCAGACTGGACTCCCCACCGAACAGCAGCACAGCTTGGGATCCTCAAAGGTAAGAACCCAGTCACTCTGGGTTTCTATTACTGTTCATATGCTCCGGGCCAGCATGGTCCCAGAACCAGGAACACCGCATGGCACGCACCCCCTCCCCCCGGCCAGGTAGGCCATAAGACTGGGGCGCCGTGATGTGGCCACCCTAAAGGTGGGTGCCACACTGGACGAGAAAGACCCAGAACCAATGGCGTCTGCCTTATAAATACCCCTCCCCAGCGCGCACAAACAAACCCTTGTGATTGGCTGCTGGGAAAGAGCACCCAAACCTTGACTCCACTGTTGCCACCTGCAGCACCGGGGCTGGAAGAACACCCCAGCACAACAGAATAAGCCCACAGCACAGCTAAACTGAGACAGAGACTGCATTTTGCAACTAACAATCTGGATCAGAGTTTAACTACACTCTGATCTACACATACATTTACCTAGAACCAGTACTGTAAGGTACATAGGTGCTACACAAAGAAGCTATGACACAGCTTCTATGAATGGAGAAGATGGGTAGAAAAGGCTGTTATAGTCACAGACAGGTCTGTCGGCTCTATTAATTCTACTGCACTGGATGATTATGACAGATTGGAGGGGTAGCAGAGGAGGGGCAGCAATACAAGGGACTGCTTTTTTTTTTTTTTTTACTAAATTAAGGCTTTAATTTTATTTTATAAAGCCCCCTGTCCTCTCTTCTTTCTCTCTATTTCCACATCTCTCTCTTTTTTTTCCCTCTCATCTATCTGTCTGTCCTCTAATTCCTCCTCTGTCCTGAGTCACCTCTTCCCCCATACTGCACCTCTCTGTCGTTTGTCCCCCTCTCTTCTTTCCCTGTCCTCTCTCCTCCCTCTCTCTCTCCCACTTTTCTTCCCCCCCCCCAAATCTCTTGCTATCTCTCTTTTTTCCCATTTCTCCTATCCCCCCCCCCTCTCTCCCATCTCCCCTCCTCTCTCTCCCATCTTTCTCTCTCACTCTCTCTCTCTCTCCCATCTTTCTCTCTCTCAGTAAAACCCGATCAGTATTTATCAGTGCAGTATCATCAGTGCCCATCAATGCAGCCTCACCAATGCCCACTAATGCAGGCGCACCACTGTCCAGCCCTGTATAGCCCTGGCCAACCCCAGGCCTTGGGACTCAGGGCTAATAATTGTTAATAACTAATACCAGTTTTTTTGGGGGGGGGGCCACTCAGGGCTATAGCCCTGGTCAGCCCCCCTCTCAACGCCACTGCAGTCTCTCTCTCTCGTCCTTCTCTCTCACCCGTCTTTCTTTCTATGTATCTCCCTCACCTCTCTCTCATCCTTCTCTTCTTTTTCTGTCCTTTTCTATCTCCTGTCTTTCTCTATTCCCATGTGTCTCCCCCCACATCTCTCTCTTGTCCCCATCTCTTCATTCTCGGTTCTTCTCTCTCTCCCTGTCTTTCTTTCTTATATATGTCCCCCTCCCCCGCTCTCTCCTATCCTTCTTTCCTCTTTCTCTGTGTCCTTCTTTTAATTTTCCTTTTCTCTCATCTCAAGTTTTTCCTTTTTTCCCCTCAGTGGACAGAAAAGTTCCACACAAACACGCACGTAAATCTCTTCTGCTTCCCACCAGCACATGTACTACAAAGCACATCAATAAGTCTTTATTCTGCTGGCTTTTCAAAGTAAAGAGACGTTAGCCTGAAAGTAAACCATCTGAAGCATCGGCTGATAAAGCGGGGGAGACATTTGTGGAAGCGGATTATAAAATCAATCTGTAAATGCCACTCATAGAATTGCTGGGAGAAGAATAGAAAATAGCCCTTTTAATGAAGGGACTGATATTGTCCAGTAATTTTGTAATTCCAAACAAGCAGCTGTTATTCTTCCTGTTATTACTCCCGAACTCAGCGCGTTGTATATTGGTGGGGTCAAAATAAGTGAGGACAGTGTTATTCTCAGCGACATCGAGGACTTGGGTTTCTCTACTGCAGGCATTTTTTATTGAATGGGACCTTTTATGTTTAAATGTCTGTGCAAGGACCCCAAGATTTGGGTCATCAAATACAGGAACCATTGGCTTGCAACCCTCTTAGATCCTTCATACAAGAATAAAATGGTTGATCTACTGGCACTATTCCAGAGGGAGCACAAATTGCATCTGTAGTGCGCCCCCTAAGATGCTGCTGGTGAACTTCCCCCAGTTAACCACTTAAGACCTGGACAATTACGCAGGTAAAGGACTTGGCCAGTTTTTGCGATTCGGCACTGCGTCGCTTTAACTGACAATTGCGCGGTCATGCGACGCAGCTCCCAAACAAAATTGGCGTCCTTTTTTCCCCACAAATAGAGATTTCTTTTGGTGGTATTTGATCACCTCTGCGTTTTTTTTTGCGCTATAAACAAAAATAAAGCGCCAATTTTGAAAAAAAATCTATATTTTTAAATTTTGCTACAATGAGCCAGATTCAGGTAGAGTTATGCCAGCGTATCAGTCATACGCCGGCATAACTTTGACTTTGCGCTGGCGTATCTGTTTTCTGTATTCAGAACAACAAGATACGCCGGTTTGCAGCAAAGGTCCGACAGGCGTAATTGTATTATGCCGTCGGATCTTAACTGCAATTCTATTTCTAAATTCCTAAATTTCCATTTCTAAAATGGCCGCTAGGGGCGTTCCCGCTGATTTACGCAGAGAATATGTAAATCAGCGAGATACGCCAATTCACGAACGTACGCCCGCCCGACGCAGTGACTTTACGCAGTTTATGTAAGGGCTTTCCCAGCGTAAAGATGAAGCACCAAAAAGCAGGCGCATCCTATGTTAAGTATGGATGTTGTGACCGTGGGAAATTTGAGAATTTTTACGTTGTTTGCGTAACTCGTCCGTGGATGGGGATTTACGTCGATTACGTTCACGTCGAAAACACCGTCATAATTCGGAGCATGCGCACTGGGATTTTTCATTGGTTGACCCCATACTCATTCACTTAGGGTGGGGGGCCGGTATCTGGGGCCCACTTATTAAAGGGGGCTCCCAGATTCCGATAAGCCTCCCGCCCACATACCCCGACAACCAACGGCCAGGGTTGTCAGGAAGTGGCCCTGTCCTCATCAACATGGGGACAGGGTGCTCTGGGGAGGGGGGCCGCAGTGCGCCCCCCTGCCCCAGAGCACCTGACCCCCCCATGTTGAGGGCATGCTGCCCGGTACGGCTCAGGAGGGGGGGGGGGGCGCTCGCTCGCCCCCACTGCCCTCCTGACCGGCCGGCTGGCGTGCTTTGGATACGGGTCTGGTATGGATTGTGGGGGGACCCCATGCCGTTTTATCGGCGTAGGGGGGGTCTCCTTACAACCCATAACAGACCTAAGGGCCCGTTATGCTCCTGAGGGGGGAACCCATGCCGGATTTTTTTTTTTTAATTCGGCGGGGACCTCCCCCTTCAGGATTCATAACAAACGCCGTCCACGTGTAGAATTGGCGGGAATCCACGTCGGATCCCCGTCGCTTCTATGACGCGCTCGCTGGAATGTGCTTTTACTGTTCCAGCGAGTGCGAGATGTCGGCACCCTGTCGCCGAGAGTCAGCGTGATGCTGTCGCGCTAAAGACACATTCTCTGCGGCAGGCACTGTATTTATGGTAAAAAAATCGCAATAAGCGTTTAACGATTGGTTTGCGCAAAATTTATAGCGTTTACAAAATAGGGGATAGTTTTATGGCAATTCTATTAATATATATTTTTTTTTTTACTACTAATGACGGCGATCAGCGATTTTTTTTTTTCGTGACTGGGGCATTTTGGTGGACACATCGGACAATTTTGACACATTTTTGGGATCATTGTCATTTTCACAGCAAAAATTGCCATAAAAATGCATTGTTTACTGTGAAAATGACAATTGCAGTTTAGTAGTTAACCACTAGGGGGCGCTGTAGGGGGTTAAGTGTGACCTCATATGTGTTTCTAACTGTAGGGGGCGGGGCTGGACGTGTGACATCACTAATCGCCTTTCCCTATATCAGGGAACAGACGATCAGTGACATTGCCGCTGTGAAGAACTCACCTTACACTGATGTCGCGTACACACGGTCGTTTTTTGTGATGAAATAAAATGACGTTTAAAAAACGTCATTTAAAATGATCGTGTGTGGGCAAAACGTTGTTTTATGCCGTCTGAAAAACGACCAAAAAAAAATTCGAACATGCTTAAATTTTTTGTGTCATTTTTCAAAAGGTCGTCTTTTGTTTCACAAAAAATGATTGTGTGTTGGCAAAACGACGTTTAAAACGACGTTTTTAACCACTTGACCACTGGGCACTTAAACACCCTTCCTAACCAGACCAATTTTCAGCTTTCGGTGCTCTCACAATTTGAATGACAATTACTCAGTCATACAACATTCTACCCATTTGAAATTTTTGTCCTTTTTTTCACACAAATAGAGCTTTCTTTTGGTGGTATTTGATCACCTCTGGGTTTTTTATTTTTTGCGCTATAAAAGAAAAACGACTGAAAATTCTGTAAAAAAAAATAAAAAAATCTTGTTTCTGTCATATTAGCGGGTTATTTCTCACACACAGCATATGCATACCACAAATTACACCCCAAAACACATTCTGCTATTCCTCCCGAGTATTGCGATACCCCATGTGTGGGACTTTTACACAGCGTGGCCACATACAGAGGCCCAACATGCAGGGAACGCCATCAGGCGTTCTGGAACACCCAGACCAATTCTGACATTTCTCTCCTACATGGAAAAATCATCATTTATTTGCTAGAAAATGACATAGAACCCCAAAACATTATATATGCTTTTTTAGCAAAGACCCTAGAGAATACAATGGCGGCCGTTACAACTTTTTATCTCGCACGGTATTTTCGCAGAAATGTATTGAACGCGTGTTTTTTAAAAAACTGTTTTGTGCTTAAAACAAAACAGTAAAGTTAGCCCAATTTTTTTTCATAATGTGAAAGATGAAGTTACGCCGAGTAAATAGATACCCAACATGTCACCCTTCAAAATTGCGCACGCTCATGGAATGGCGCCAAACTTTGCTACCTAAAAATCCCCATAGGCGGTATTGCAGAGTATCGCGCAGGGTATTGCAGAGTATTGGGGTATTGCAAAGTATCATGCAGGGTATTGGGGTATTGCCGAGTACTGGGGTATTGCCGAGTACTGGGGTATTGCCGAGTACTGGGGTATTGCCGAGTATTGGGGTATCGCCGAGTATTGGGGTATCGTTGAGTACTGGAGTACTGGGGTATTGCCGAGTACTGGGGTATCGTTGAGTACTGGAGTATTGGGGTATTGCCGAGTATTGGGGTATTGCCGAGTATTGGGGTATTGCCGAGTATTGGGGTATTGTTGAGTATTGGGGTATTGTTGAGTACTGGGGTATTGTTGAGTACTGGGGTATCGTTGAGTACTGGAGTATTGGGGTATTGCCGAGTATTGGGGTATTGCCGAGTATTGGGGTATTGCCGAGTATTGGGGTATTGCCGAGTATTGGGGTATTGCCGAGTACTGGGGTATTGCCGAGTACTGGGGTATTGCCGAGTATTGGGGTATTGTTGAGTACTGGAGTACTGGGGTATTGTTGAGTACTGGGGTATTGTTGAGTACTGGGGTATTGTTGAGTATTGGGGTATTGTTGAGTATTGGGGTATTGCCGAGTACTGGGGTATTGCCGAGTACTGGGGTATTGCCGAGTACTGGGGTATTGCCGAGTATTGGGGTATTGCCGAGTATTGGGGTATCGTTGAGTACTGGAGTACTGGGGTATTGTTGAGTACTGGGGTATTGTTGAGTACTGGGGTATTGTTGAGTACTGGGGTATTGTTGAGTATTGGGGTATTGCCGAGTATTGGGGTATTGCCGAGTATTGGGGTATTGCCGAGTATTGGGGTATTGCCGAGTACTGGAGTACTGGGGTATTGTTGAGTACTGGGGTATTGTTGAGTACTGGGGTATTGTTGAGTACTGGGGGATTGCTGAGTATTGTTGGGTACTGGGGATTGCAGGGTACTGGGGATTGCAGGGTACTGGGGGGATGGCAGAGCTGGGATGTTTTGAGGGATGGCTGGATCTGTGACTGCATTTGTCACAGATCCAGCCACAGCTCAGCTGCTGACACCCCGCTCCCCCCCCTCTCCTCGCACACTGTACAGAGCGGAGAGGGAGGAGAGGGAGGAACCGGCGTCATCAAATGACGCCGGTTTGTTTACAAGTGATCGCGCCGTCATTTGACGGCGCGATCACGTGGTAAACGGCCGCGATCAGCGGCAATTTACCGTGATCCGTGATGCGCCGGGTCTCCTAGACCCGGCGAGCACGGACACTTTCGTGAGCGCGTCCCAGGGGACGCGCAATCGCGAAAGTGAAGGACGACGTCCCAGGGACGTCGTCCCGAGGTAACCCCGCCGCGCCGTAGCAGTAAAATGCCTATGGCGCGGTGGGCAAGTGGTTAAACCCGCGTATGCTCAGAAGCAAGTTATGAGACGGGAGCTTCAATGGAACAGAGTGCCATCATACGTGGTGTACGTAACCGCGCTTTGCAAGAGCATTTTCAGAAAACGATGGTGTGTAGGCAACGTCATGAAAAAAAACCACTCACCTCTACCCATTCTTCAGCTCCTGTGACCGATCACCTGACACTGGTGACAATTAGGTCCGCGTGTCCAACGGCCATGGTCACGGAGCTTCGGACCAGGTCGCGGGCGCACGCCGGCGCGACCCATGGCTGGGCACTTAAAGGGGACGTACAGGTACGTGCCTGTGCCCAGCCGTGCCATTCTGCCGACGTAAATGTGCAGGAGGCGGTCCTTAAGTGGTAAAGTGCACACAGACAGGCACACAACATTTTCTGAACTCTAATGCCCGTACACACGATCGAAAATTCGTCAGCAAAAGTCCGATGTGAGCTTTTGTACAGACTTTTGCTGTCGGAATTTCCACCAACAAAAGATTGAGAGCTGGTTCTCAAATCTTCCGACGGGAAAAATTCCTATCTGTAGCAATTCCTACGAGCAAAATTGTGATGCATGCTCGGAAACAATTTGACGCATGCTCAGAAGCATTGAACTTAATTTTCTTGACTCGTCATAGTGTTGTACGTCACTGTGTGTGGCAGGCGCAGCACTATGAAGTGCCTCATGCGCTGTGGCATTAGAAGAATTGTGATATCTCTGACTTTTCAATCCAACAAGACTGTCTATTACTCTGAAATTCCTCTATTGCCCTTCTATGGAAGCAGTAGGTTTAAAGAGCACACCAAATGCTTAAAATAACTTCTTTATTAACTTCAGTTTTCTTCTTATAAGATACTACTGCTTTGCAGCAGACAGTCCATGTACAAAACACGTGATGAATAAAGTATAACAGAAAATGGTGGTTCAAATATTCAGTCTTGACATTTAACATGGTGGATATATTTCTTTCTTCAGTATTTACTCTCTCACTCTCTCTCTCTCTCTCTGTAAGTTATCAAAGCATTCTCTGATTTCTCTGAAAGGTATAACTGTGGTTTGAAGGTATGAAGGTTTGATATGGTTCGGGTTTGAAGGTTTGGGTTTGATATGGTTCGGGTTTGATATGGTTCGGGTTTGATATGGTTCGGGTTTGAAGGAACTACAAGTGAACACACAGCTAAATCAGTATACAGTTCTAATCACACACTATTTACAATAAGAACATATGTATAACTGTATAAATACCTAATTTTGCCCTCTGGCTTCCATAAGAACTGCTCTGTATGTTTGCTTGCTTTGCTGTCTGCATGTGGCTCTGTCTCTGTGTAGAATGAATAATTTGCAGAGCATGTGCTAGAAACTTCCTAGACAGTGGATGCAAAGCTGGCTGTGACTGGTCAAGACTCTGCTCAATGTGAGATTAGCTGTGATTGGGCCAAGGCTTCTGATGAGTCACAAAATCTTAACTCTATGCTTGCTGGCATGCATTTTACTGTGAATTGCTTTGCTTCTTCTGTCCCATACAAACAAATGACTCTTAATTGCTTCCCTACCGCCCACCGTCATATTACTGCGGGACAGTGGCTCGGTCTCGCGGGAGCACGTAGCTCTACGTCCTCTCCTTTTCAGCCACTAGGGGGCGCGCGCGCGTACGCCGCCGGCGGCCGGCGTGCACGCCCCCACACGCCCCGGAGTCCCGTGCGAGTGCCCGGCAGGTATGATAGCCGCCGGACACCCGCGATTGCTCGTTACAGAGCGGGGAACGGGAGGTATGTGTGTAAACACATACCTCTCGTTCCTGTCCTGTCCTGTCTCGTTCCTGTCCTGTGCCCACCAGTGCCACTTTATAGATGCCCATCAGTGCAGCCTATTATTGCCCATCAATTCAGCCTCATCAGTGCAGTCTCATCAGTGCACATCAGTGAAGGAGAAAAATTACCTGTTTCCAAATTGTAAAAAAAACAAAAACAATAAAAACATGTGGGTCTTTTTTTCGTTTATTTAGAAGAAAAAAAAAAAACAGAGGTGATTAAATACCACTAAAAGAAAGCTCTATTTGTGTGGGAAAAAAAAGGAAAAATTGTGTTTGGGTACAGTGTAGCATGACCACGCAATTGTCATTCAAAGTGCGACAAGCTGAAAATTGGTCAGGGCAGGAAGGGGGTATAAGTGCCCAGTAGGCAAGTGGTTAAGGATTGCTAAGCTGCAACATATAATTTTTTTGTTTTGGGGATTTAATACCACTTTAGCTTTTTCAACAATGTCTCTATTTGGAGAAATAATTATAAAACTTTGACAGTCACGCTGTGATAAATTAAATTTTGTCGTAAGATTAAGAAACAGTAATTATAGAGTTAGATCTTGGGGGGGAAATCTAAGGTGTTCTTTTGCAAATGTAATTGTCCAGAAGGATCTTATATCACTAAACTGGTTATTGCTTCCTCCGTTCGGAAGTAATGCAATCTGCTGCTAATGCTGCTAGCTCCTAGATACCTGGATTTCTTGACAAATTACTTCATAGGACCGGTCAATAAAATGCAATCAATTTAGCTAGAGTGCAGAAAATGTTCTAATGGGTTTCTAAAACAGTGTGTTTGTTTGTAGAGACGCATTCATCTGTGATTTTAAAGTAGAACTCTTGGAAAGTGTATAAAAAAAAACTCTCTTAACCGCCCACTGTATATATACGTCGGCACTTTAACCACTTAAGACCCGGACCATTTTGCAGGTTAAGGACCTTGCCCCTTTTTGCGATTCGGCACTGCGTCACTTTAACTGACAATTGCGCAGTCGTGCGACGTGGCTCCCAAACAAAATTGGTGTCCTTTTTTTCCCACAAATAGAGCTTTCTTTTGGTGGTATTTGATCACCTTCGCGGTTTTTATTTTTTGCGCTATAAACAAAAATAGAGTGACAACTTTGAAAAAAATGCAATATTTTTTACCTTTTGCTATAATAAATATCCCCAAAAATATATTTAAAAAAAACACTTTTTTTTCCCTCAGCTTAGGCCGGTATGTATTTTTCTACCTATTTTTGGTAAAAAAAATAGTTTTGTTGCATTTTTATTAATATTTTATTTTTTTACTACTTATGGCGGCAATCGGCGATTTTTTTTTTCCGTGACTGTGACATTATGGCGGACACTTCGGACAATTTTGACACATTTTTGGGACCATTGTCATTTTCACAGCAAAAAGTGCTATAAAAATGCATCGTTTATTGTGAAAATGACAATTGCAGTTTAGAAGTTAACCACTAGGGGGCACTGTAGGGGTTAAGTGTGACCTCATATGTGTTTCTAACTGTAGGGGGGCGGGGCTGGACGTGTGACGTCAGTGATCGTCTTTCCCTATATCAGGGAACAGACGATCAATGACACTGCCACAATGAAGAATGGGGAAGGTGTGTTTACACTCACCTCTCCCCGTTCTTCAGCTCCGGTGACCGATCGCGGGACACCGGCGGCGATCAGGTCCGCCGGCGCGGTCACAAAGCTTTGGAATGGGTCGCGAGCGTGCTGCCGGTGGCGCGTTTGCGATCCCACGGCTGGGCTTAAAGAGACAGGAACAGGTACATCGGCGTGAATGGGTCCTTAAGTGGTTAAAGATGGATATTTTTTTTTATTGCATTTAAGTCCAAATATGAGATCTGAGGTCTTTTTGACCCCAGATTTCATATTTAAGAGGACCTGTCATGCTTTTTGTATTACAGGGGATGTTTACATTCCTTGTAATAGGAATAAAAGTGACCCACATTTTTTATTTTTTTAAAAGAGTGTCAAAATAAATAAAATAAAGTAAATTACATACATTTTTTTTTTTTTTTAAAGCTCGAGTGCAGAAGCGAACGCATACGTGAGCAGCACCCGCAGAGATGGACTGGCCATTGGGACTACAGGGAGTTTCCCGGTGGGCCGATGGCTCAGTGGGCCGGCTTCAGTGACAGCGGACCGCCGCCCCCCCTCTGCTCCTCTGTCTCTCCCTTCCCGCGGCACTCACCTCCTCTCTCTCCCCGCAGCGCTTACCTGGGGGGAACAAAGAGGCAGGGGGAGGACCAGAGGAGCAGGGGGGACGACAGAGGACTCAACAGCTATGGGATGGGAGTTTCTCACTTCTGCCCAATCCCATAAGTGGTGAACCGAACTGATTCTTTGCCCCGGGTGAAATAATGTCTAGCTTCCCCACTGGTACTGCCTATAAGAGTACCAGTACCAGCCGTTCTACTCTAATAAAGTAGGTTGGCTAGTGGCTAGGGAGGGGGGAGAGGGGGCTTGGGTGGCCGGGGGGGGGGGGGTGCAGGAGTTGTCCGGCCGCCATGGGAGAGACCTGTCAAATTGGGCCAATCTGATTAAAGTCCAGGGCCAAATTTCTGTCCCAGTCCAACCCTGAGCACCCGCATATGAAAACGGTGTTCAAACCACACATGTGAGGTATCGTCGCGATTGGTAGAGCGAGAGCAATAATTCCAGCCTAAACCTCCTCTGTAACTCAAAACATGCAACCTGTAGAATTTTTTAAACGTCAATTATGGAGATTTTTAAGGGTAAAAGTTTGTCGCCATTTTGAAGAGTGACATGTTGGGTATCAATTTACTCGGCATAACATCATCTTTAACAATATAAAAAAAAATAGGCTAACTTTACTGTTTGTCTATTTTTTTTTCATTCAAAAATGTGTATTTTAAGACTGCTGCGCAAATACGGTGTGACATAAAGTATTGCAGCGACCGCCATTTTATTCTCTAGGGTATGAGAATTTTTTTTATAATATTTGGGGGTTCTAAGTAATTTTATAGCAACAAAACGTGTTTTTAACTTATAAACAAGTTGTAAAAAATTTAGGCCCAGATTCACATACACTTAATATTGCGCTGCGTAATGGAAATACTCTACGCTGCCGTATTTCACCAGGCTCTACACCGAATCCTGGTAGATTTTTGCCCGTACGCTACGGCGGCGTAGTCTATTTCTCGCCACGTAATCGAAAATACGCGATTAGGGGGCGTGAAGCATTTAAATTAAGCGAGTCCGATCGAACTGCGCATGCTCCGTTCAGAAATTTCCCGCCGTGCATTGCGCGAAATCACGTCGTTACGTCATTCGTTGTTTGAGTAGTGTCGTTTACGAACATTCCTATTCCCGAACGACTTACGTAAAAAAAAATAAAAGACGTCGGAAAACGTAGAAATTCGACGCGGGAACGACGGCCATACAAAAAGCTGGTATAGTGTTTCGCAAATAAAAGATGACTAAAGGTGCCGTAAGAGATTGCGATTGAAGATCGTAATTTCGGGGATCGCTGGCAAAAGCTCATTTGCATACCCCGACGCTAAAACGACGGGAAGTCCACCCAGTGGCCGCAATTTTATTGCAGCGTAGATCCGAAGGCGTATGAACACGTAATCCAGTCGAATTGAAGCCCGCAGCCGTCTATTCATGGTTTGAGGTTTTCGACTAGCTAGAAAACGCGCGTAATTTGAAATTACTCCAGTCTAACACCAGTTAGACAGGCGTAATGGCTCTCTGAATCTGAGCCTTAGTTTTTTTTATGTCATTAAAAACGACTGTGTGTGGGCTTCAGAGCACTTTTCGGGTTCTGATAAAAAACGGGCAAAAAAAAATTCGAACATGCTCTATTTTTTCACAACATTTTTAACGTTGTCGTTGTTCAGGTTGTAAAAAATGATCGTGTGTGTTCTTTAACGATGTGAAAAATCCACGCATGCTCAGAAGCAAGTTATGAGACGGGAGCGCTCGTTCTGGTAAAACTACCGTTCATAATGGAGATAGCACAATTATCACGTTGTAACAGAAAGGCGCGAATCGTCTTTTACTAACACAAAATCAGCTAAAGCAGCCCAAAGGGAACTGCCCCTTTATAGTGCCGTCGTACGTGTTGTACGTCACCGCACTTTGCTAGAGCATTTTTTTTGTTCACGATCGTGTGTAGGCAAGGCTGTTTCAATGATCAAGTTGAGCAGAGAAATCGAAGGAGGATGAAAATTTTTTCTTAAATGAATTTAAATTTTAACTGTGAATGTGGTCTTTGCTAGCAGAAAATTGCACATATTGTAATAAAACCGTTTATTACATCTGGGATTCCATTCAGATAGCAGGAATCATTTTTAAGGGCTTTCAAACTAAACTAGTTAATTGATGGCAAGAAAGAAGCCTTAAATAAACGTTTTTCTTCAAAAGTTCGAACAAAACTTTAATGCCCTGTACACACGATCGGTTCGTCTGATGAAAACGGACCGATGGACCATTTTTATCGGACAAACCGATCGTGTGTGGGCCCCATCAGTTTTTTTCCCCATCGGTGAAAAAAAATAGAACCTGTTTTAAATTTTTCGGATGGTTAAAAAAACGATCGTCTGTGGGGAAATCCATCGGTCAAAAATACATGTATGCTCAGAATCAAGTCGACGCATGCTCGGAAGCATTGAACTTCATTTTTCTCAGCACGTCGTTGTGTTTGACGTCACCGCGTTGGAAACAATCAGATTTTTAACCAATGGTGTGTAGGCAAGACTGATGAAAGTCAGCTTCACTGGATATCTGATAAAAAAAATCCATCGGTCCGTTTTCATCAGACGAACCGATCGTGTGTACAGGGCATTACTGTGTTTAGCAAGCTTTATAAACTGTGATAGGGATGAGCCGAACACCCCCGCATTTGGTTCGCACCAGAACCTTCGAACGATGGGACTCGAACATTCGAATTCAAAAGTGCTCATTTTAAAGCCCCATATGCAAGTCATTGTCGGAAAACTTCTTTGAGAACCCGGGAACATGTATCAAGGGAAAAAAGTTTTAAAAACGATCGTTTTTTCTGGAGCAGTGATTTTACTGATGCAGCATTATTAAAATCACTGCTCCAGAAAAAACGACCATTTAAAAAAAAAAAGACCCGGGTTCTCAAAGACATTTTCACAGGCATATTATAGACACCCAGCAGGTACAATATTTAAAGGAATTTTTCTTATATTTTTTTTATTTATTTAAGCATCATGATGCTTAAATAAAAAAAAATATGAAAAATTCCTTTAACCACTGGGCACATATACCCCCCTCCTGCCCAGGTGAAATTTCAGCTTCCGGCACGGCGTCGCTTTAACTGACAATTGCGCGGTCGTGCGACATGGCTCCCAAACAAAATTGACGTTCTTTTTTCCCCACAAGTAGAGCTTTCTTTCGATGGTATTTGATCGCCTGTGCGGTTTTTATTTTTTGCACTATAAACAAAAAAGAGCGACAATTTTGAAAAAAATACAATATTTTTGACTTGTTACTATAATAAATAGCCCAATTAAAAAAAAAAAAAAAAAAAATTCTCAGTTTAGGCCGATACGTAGTCTACATATTTTTGGTAATAAAAAAAAAAAAAATCTCAATAAGCGTCTGGTTTGCGTAAAAGTTATAGCGCCTACAAAATAGGGGACAGAATTTTTTTTATTATAATTTTTTTTTTTACTAGTAATGGCGGCGATCTGCGATTTGTATTGGGAAGGCGACATTATGGCGGACACATCGGACACATTTTTGGCGCCATTCACATTTGTACTGCGATCAGTGCTATAAATATGCACTAATTACTGTATAAATGTGACTGGCATTGAAGGGGTTAACACTAGGGGGTGAGGAAGGGGTTAAATATGTTCCCTGTATAGT
Source organism: Rana kukunoris (assembly GCA_029574335.1). Lineage (NCBI taxonomy): Eukaryota > Metazoa > Chordata > Amphibia > Anura > Ranidae > Rana > Rana kukunoris. The sequence goes on from CM056050.1 coordinate 27,216,346, forward strand.
GTTCTAACTGTAGGTGGGGGGGGGTGACTGGGGAGGTGATCGATCTGTGTCCCTATGTACAAGGGACACAGATCGGTCTCCTCTCCAGAGACAGGACGCTGTCTCTGTGTGAACGGCAATGAGAGATGATCTCAAATGTTTACATTTGAGATCATCTCTCATTGGTCGCACAGATCGCATAGCAAACGGCTACTCTGATTGGCAGTTCGTTGCGATCTGTGATTGGCTGTGTCCAAGGGACACGGCCAACACAGAGTTTCCCCGCTGCGCGCTCAGGAGCGCGCGCGGGGAACGCCAAAAGGATCGGACGTCAATTGACGTCCAGTTGGATTTTCAGGTCCGCGTTGTAGCCGTCATTCGGCTATAGCGCGGGCTTCAGGTGGTTAAATATTGTACCTGCTGGGTGTCTATAGTATGCCTGTGTAGCTTTATGGTGCACACTGCAGAGGACACAGGCAATACACCACGTGAGAATACTGCAGCTAGCACAATCAACTACCTGCCAGTAAATTAGGAAGAACTGATCTAGCTAAACTATGCAGTGTATAAATATATGTACAACACCTGGGATGTATATATATCCTCTACACACTGTAAATTTAACTGACTAGCCTGCCTGCTCTATCTAGCTAGAAGAAAAAGACACTGGCCCAGATTCACAGAGCAATTACGCCTGTCTAACTGGTGTTAGACAGGAGTAATTTCAAATTTCGCGCGCCGTATCACTAGTTTGAATCCTCAAACCATGATACGGCGGCTTCGGGCTTCGCTCCGAGAGGCTTACGTCCCCGTAAGCCTTCGGATCTACACTGCGATATTTTTGCGGCCGCTGGGAGGAGTTTGCGTCGTTTTCATGCGTCGGGATATGCAAATTAGTTTTTACGGCGATCCACGAAGGTACGAGTGTCCCTCGCAACCGCCTACGTCATTTTTTGGCTACGTAATGTTAGAGGAGCTTTTTGCTGGTCTAACAGTGCGTAACCCATGTAAAGTATGGCCGTCGTTCCCGCGTCGATTTGAAAATATATATATTTTTTTAACGTAACTCGTTCGGGAATAGGAATGTACGTAAACGACGCTACTACAACGTGACGACGTGTTTTCGCGCAATGCACGGCGGGAAATTTGCGAACGGAGCATGCGCAGTTCGATCGCCGCGGGAACGCGCCTATTTTAAATGCTTCACGCCCCCTACTCGCGCAGATGGATTGCGACGGGAGAAATACACTACGCCGCCGTCGTTTACTGGACAAAATCTACCTGGATTCCATGTAGAGCCAGGTAAAAAACGGCGGCGTAGTGTATTTCTGATACTCTACGAGAATCTAATTCTCTGTGAATCTGCCCCACTGTCTCTCTCTCTCTCCTTGCAGGCGGCCTTTTATAGTGTTGGGCGTGTACTAAAGCCCTGAGCCATAATTGGCCAAAGCCACCCTGGCTTTGGCCAATTACACCTCTCTGTACTGAAGGCGCTGTGATTGGCCAAGCATGCGGGTCATAGGGCATGCTTGGCCAATCATCAGCGCGCAATGCCGCAGTGAATTATGGGTCATGGCACGTCACTCGAATTTGGCGCGAACGACCCGTTTTGTTTGTATTTCGACGAATGATCGAACATACGATGTTCGAGTCGAACATAGAAACTCATCCCTACTCAGTAACATATCGAACATATACGACGTTCGACTCGAACACGAAGCTCATCCCTACTTAGTAACTATTCATTAAAGGGCAAAGCAGCCTAAAGCCTCGAAAAAGCTGACCATCTGTATGCTCCATCGGACAATTGTTGTCGGATTTTTAATAACATTTTTAATAAAATACATTTATGTTTTTGGTTGTAACATGACAAAATATGGAAAATTTTAAGAGGTATGAATACTTTTTTAAGGCACTGTACTTATTTTCAGTCTGCTCTAGTCTGGTCATGTGAGCCCCTGTGTCAGTCAGTGGCATCTGCAGGGGAGAGTAGAGAACAGCGACAACAGATGGAGTGTCCGGGACTGATGACTAGGTTCCTATGTCCCAGCCATTGTTGGTGTTCCCCAGTGTTAATTTTTGCAGCAAATTTTGATTTAGTTTTAATCTTAGGACTAAAATGGCATTTTAATTTTAGTCCCATTTTAGTCTTCTGCAAGTGTTTTAGTTTTAGCCGTATTTATTCGACTAAATCTACAGTACATTTTAAATCAAATGTGTTTAGTTAACTGCTTGCCGACCAGCGCACGACTATTTACTTTGACAGCATGGCACGGACAGGCAGAAGGATGTATATTTACGTCACCTTTAACCACTTAAGGACCGCCTCCTGCAGATATACGTCGGCAGAATGGCACAGCTGGGTGCAAGCACATACCTGTACGTCCTCTTTAAGTGCCCAGCCATGGGTCGCGGGCGCACGCCCGTGACTCGGTCCGAAGCTCCGTGACCGCGGGCGCGGCCCGATCGACGATGGAGTCCCGCGATCGCTCCCCGGAGCTGAAGAACTGGGAGAGCTGTGTGTAAACACAGCTTCCCCGTTCTTCACTGTGGCACTGTCATTGATCGTGTGTTCCCCGCCCCCCTGCAGTTAGAAACACACACTTAACCCCTTCAACGCCCCCTATTGGTTAACTCCCAAACTGCAATTGTCATTTTCACAGTAAACAATGTATTTTTAATGCATTTTATGCTGTGAAAATGGTCCCAAAAAATTGTCAAATTTACGCTCTATTTTTGTCTATAGCACAAAAAATAAAAACCGCAAAGGTGATCAAATACCACCAAAATAAGGCTCTACTTGTGGGAAAAAAAGGATGCCAATTTTGTTTGGGAGCTACGTCGCACGACCGCGCAATTGTCAGTTAAAGCGACGCAGTGCTGAATCGCAAAAACTGGCCAGGTCCTTTACCCGCCTAAAGGTCCGGTCTTAAGTGGTTAAGAAGCCGACATTGTGGGCGCGCAAGCTCCATGACTCCGACCGCAGGTCTCGCGGACTCTATGTCTGCGGGCATACCTGCGATCGTGTCATGGTGAGGAAGAAGGGAGAAACAAGCATTTCCCCAGTCTTCCTAGTGACAATGACAGTGTACACAGCTTCCTGTAATCGGAAGCTGTGATCACTGTCATGTCACAGTAAGCTCACCCCCCCTACAGTTAGAAAAAACATACCTAGGCACACTTAACACCTTCAGTGCCACCTAGTGGTAAACCCCATTCACTGACAGTGTCATTTTCACAGTAATTAGTGCATTTTCATAGCACTGTTCGTTGTAAAAATGTCAATGATGCCAAAAATGTGTCAAAATTGTCCGATGTGTCCGTCATAAAGTTGCAGTCACGATAAAATTTGCAGATCACCACCATTACTAGTAAACAAAAATAATAATAATAAAAATGCCATAATTCTATCCCCTATTTTGTAGATGCTATAACTTTTGCGCAAACTAATCAATATACACCTATTGCAATTTTTTGGACCAAAATTATGTAAAATACGTATTGGCCTAAACTGAGGAAAAAAACATATTTTTATATATTTTTGGGGATATTTATTATAGCAAAAAGTAAAAAAAAAATATTTTTTTTAAATTGTCGCTCTATTTTTGTTTATAGCTCAAAAAATTAAAACCGCAGAGGTGATCAAATACCACCAAAAGAAAGCTCTATTTGTGGGAAAAGAGGACATAAATTTTGTTTGGGAGCCATGTCGCACGTCCGCGCAATTGTCAGTTAAAGCGACGCAGTGCCGGATCGCAAAAAAGTGGCCTGGTCATTGACCAGCAAAATGTTCCGGGGCTGAAGTGGTTAAATAATGCATTATTTAAGCATTTCTCTAAAATTTCAAAACTCATTATACACTTCTGGAGTAATTATTATTTACTGTCTGTGTAGTTTGAAAAAACTACACAGACACAGATTTAGCGATTATATAATGCTGCACAGTGCTGGATGGTCAAAAAAAAAAAAAAACAGCAAGTCTACTTTGTCCATATCCAAATGTAAACCTTTTATTGGTACATGTAAAAAGATACAAGGGCTGATGCGTTTCGGCTCATCAACTTGGTCCCAGCAGTGCTGGATGGTGGTCTGAGGAATGGCCTGAAATCCACAGTGCCCTGGATGCCACTGTCAGTGGTCAGAGGAGGCCTGCAATGCCCACACAGTTCTCTGGGCGGACGGTGGTCTGAGGGGAGGCCTCAGGCCTGCTGTAATTGTAATGTACTACACACTCACAGTCTGCTCGGCTCTCTGCTCTGGACATGGGCGCCTGGTGGTCGTCTCATGAGTCGTGACTCGGCAGGCCTGACTGTAATGCACAGACAGTGCTGCTCTGGTCCCTGGCGAGTTGCTTGCTTGCTGGGAGCAGAAGCAGGCAGAGCTCCATTAAAAAACGGAAGTAAGTTCACAAGGGTAAATGTAGCGCCTGTGTACTTTCAGTCCAGGTGCTATTTTAAATTTAGAGGGGGATGAGAGAGTTATGTAGCTCTCATCAGGGTGATTTGTGCAAATTCAGCTTCTGTTCTAGCTGGGCTGTGCTGTCAGTTCATTCTGTGTTCCTGAGGTGATTTTCCACCCCGGGGCGGCAGGTGGCGGCAGTGGAGTTCAGGTCAGACCGCCTTCTTGCCAGCAGCCAATCAGAGGGGTTTTTCCCTCGCGGGGCATGCTAGGGGAGGGTACTTTTAGAGAGACACCATTTTGGGCGGGAGAGTTCGTGGTTGGATCCGGGTGCGGCACCCACCTTCAGGGTGTGCGCACATCACGGGCCACGGCGTGCCACGCGTTGTTCTTGGTTCCGGGACCATGTTGGCCCGGAGCGACTGAAGCTGCGATGGGACCCAGTGACTTATTGGGTCCCCAATCTCTTAAAAGAAGATCCCAAGCGAGTTGTGCTGTTCGGTGGGGAGTGAGTCTGAGGAGAGCCAGGAGGCAGGCAATCCAATAGGGCCTAGACAAACCATTGGGATCGAGGTGACCGGACACTGGGAGATTGTCTAATGGAAACCTGTCAGTTGGTGACTATTTGAAGAAAACTACCTGAGGGAGATTCAGGCATCAATAATCTTGAGAAGGATTCACCTCACGAATTGCGTTCTAAAGCAAAGGGCCTGTGGAAGAGGTCTCATTCCTATTTCTACCTTACGTCAAGTCTGTGTCAGAGACTTGTTCTCCTTCTCAAGATTCTCAGTGATATTCTGGCTGCCAGTTCTGCGAAAGAGACTGTCCAGGTACACTGTGCCCACTCCGGCTTGAGTGGCGACGATGTAAAAGTCCCATTTGGAAGCAGGATTGTTTCCGTCGTTCTTAGACCTGAGTCTGCAAATTCTCCTTTTCACACATCTTTATTCTATCTAACCCAAGTTCCCTGTTTGCCGTGCTGGGCAAGAATAAAAGCACAGAATGACACCGGCTGTTTGGACATTCCGTCATTGTTATCATCATCATCATCATCATCATCATCATCATCATTCCCCTAGACATTCATACAGGTAACACGCCATCCCAAATCTATCCAGCGGCTCCTGAGGGGGTAGCGCTACATAAACGTCCCTGCCTCACATTTTCGTCATAGTTTTCATCAGTGGATAAAAATATGCTGTACTGTTCGTTTCATTATCATTAACGTAAAAATGCTGCTGACAAAAACTTTGATAAAAACGTTTTTGTTGAACAAATTAACACTAGTGCTCCCTCTTCTCCCCTGCAGTCACCGCTGACTGACATAGGGAAGCTGAATCATGTAAGCAGACCGGCAGAAAATATATATTTTTTTAAAAACAGGTTATTAAGCATAGGTAGCAGGAGAAGGGAGGGGGCATTGTAATGCTACTTAGTATTAGGCTGAAATTCTACTTTAACCACTTAAGGACCGCCTCCTGCACATATACGTCGGCAGAATGGCACAGCTGGGCACATGCACGTATATGTACGTCGCCTTTAAGAGCCCGTGACCGCGGCCGCGGGACCCGCAGACCCGATCGCCGCCGGTGTCCCACGATCGGTCACAGGAGCTAAAGAATGGGGAGAGGTGAGTGTAAACACACCTTCCCCGTTCTTCACAGTGGCAGTGTCATTGATTGTCTGTTCCCTGATATAGGGAAAGACGATCAATGACATCACACATCCAGCCCCGCCCCCCCTACAGTTAGAAACACAAATGAGGTCACACTTAACCCCTTCAGCGCCCCCTAGTGCTTAACTCCTAAACTGCAATTGTCATTTTCACAGTAATTAGTGCATTTTTATAGCACTTTTTGCTGTGAAAAATGATAATGGTCCCAAAAATGTGTCAAAATTGTCCCATGTGTCCGCCATAATGTCGCAGTCATGAAAAAAACGCTGATCGCCGCCATTAGTAGTAAAAAAATGTTTTATTAATAAACATGCCATAAAACTATCCCCTATTTTGTAAACGCTATAAATTTTGGAAAACCAATCGTTATTGCGATTTTTTTTTACCAAAAATAGGTAGAAGAATACGTATCGGCCTAAACTGAGGAAAACATTTTTTTATATCTTTTTTTTGGGGATATTTATTATAGCAAAAAGTAAAAAATATTGAATTATTTTCAAAATTGTCGCTCTATTTTTGTTTATAGCGCAAGAAATAAAAACCGCAGAGGTGATCAAATAGCACCAAAAGAAAGCTCTATTTGTGGGAAAAAAAAAAGGGGGCAGATTCACGTAGATCGGCGCATTATCATTCCGGCGTAGCGCACCACTTTTCCGTTAGACTTGCGCAATCTAGCCGCGTAATCCGGCGATTCACGTAGCTTTTACGCAAGAGCTTGCGCAAACGTAAGGTTTTTTCCGGAGGCGTAAGGAGGAGTAATACAAATTGGGAGGGACGTGGGCGTGTTACATTGAAATGAGCCGTGACCCCATGCAAATGAAGGGCCGTCCGACTCGCGCATGCGCGCGTGAAGGAAACCATGTCAGCTCCGTTGTGCGCATGCTCACAACTCGGGAGCGGCGCAATCATTGAAATTGGAAATGGACTAGGGCAACGTTGTGAACTACGCAGACAGCATAAATAGACACACACAAACGCCCTTCCATTGCAAAAGTACATCCCTTTGTGTCCCTTCCCATTGAATCAAGTGCTTTTGCTCTGTTGTTCGTTAGAGTGTGTTTTGTAGTTGTCAGATTAGTGTTCTGTGTGATCTAGTGCTTGTTGGTAGTTTTGTGAAAGTGTATTTTGATAAGTGTTTGAGACTGTTTGTTTGATTGATATATTTCTGAGCGTTTGTTTTCTGGCTTTATTTTTTCATCTGATTTTTTTGTGTCTGTTTCTTGCTGAGTGCTAGTGTGATTTTTGGGTGTTCTTTTTCTCTTTGTGTGCTAGGGACCACAGTGGTGTACATGCATGCATTCTCATTGTGCCATGATTAATGTGTGTGTTTAACGTGCAAAGATGCATAATGTGAGCTGGCATGAGATGGGGTCATGAGATGGGGTCCCAGTGCATATGCAGAGTCACCTTGAAGGGAAAAGACAGGAGGATGTTAGTCATGCATGTGCCACTTGTGAGGTGTGCATCACGGGAGGGGATAGTCATGCCTGACTCCCATGTCACTCACCAACCAGCCAGCTGTCCCCATACATGTTCTGTTTGAAATCTGTGGGGATGGGGCTCTGATTGTATATGTAGCTGTCATGGGTGTCATGGGTGGTGCCATGTGTTGGGCTGCTGATGTCCTCCTGCAAGGTTGTGGTAATTCCAGGATGGCATGAGGGGTGAATCTGAAGATGCGAGACACCTCAGAATCTCTCATGCCAAAGATGTCTATGCGTGTGTGATATATCAAGTGAAGAGTGAGGGGCTTGTATCAGATAAGAATATTGTATTAGATTAGATTAAATGGTAAATTTTATATAAGCAAAAAAAAAAAAAACATCTCCCGTGCCCTCCTTAGTGCCATCCTCCGTGCCCTCATCCTTCTTTGTTCATCTAAAGTCAGTAGTATAGCTATGCGCGACGATGCCCCTGGCATGTTGGCATACAGATTGTTGGGCAACACGTGTGACTGCTGAACTCCTCACTAACAGTGTTGCTTTATCTGACAATTAGACTTTTTTTCAAAATTTAGACCAGCTTTTAGGTCCTCTAACTTTAGACAGAACATTTTGCAGTTGCGCACATCGCGTAGCCTGCGCAGCAACTGCGTTTTTTTGTGAATCCCCGTAACTCCCTCATTAGCATATTTGACTAGCAAATCAATGGTGTGTCTAGCGCAGTTTTGCGCGAAGGGAAGCGAATGTCTAATTAAATTACGCCGGACCAAAAAACGTAGATTTCTGGCGTATATTGTTTTGTGAATCGCGTCCAACTATACGCACGCGCACATTTAGACTTACGCACGCGCAACAGCAGTTGCGCAGGCGTAATCGCTCTGTGAATCTGGCCCAAGGTCCTTAACCTGCATATTGGTCCGAGTCTTAAGTGGTTAAAGGGCATAATGATCCCTAAAGAACTGTGATGTTTTTTGAGCCCCCACGCTGCCTTTTTTTTCAAGCATGACTTTTGCTTTATAGAACAAATGTCTGCCTGAGTCATGCTATTAGGCTGTCATCATTATGTACAAAGGCATTTGATAAGAAGTGGATTAGAGTGCACTTCTTTACATGATTATGTTGGCGATATATTGTACATTGGCACCACCACTTTCCTCTGTACTAAGACACTTTATAGGTTTGTTTTTTCTCATCTCTAGTGAATAATTCTAAACTTTTATATTTAAGAGGGCCTATGCAGGGCCGGATTTCCCACAAGGCCGCCAATGCCAGGCCTTGGGGCGGCAGTGGGTGCAGGGGCGGCACCGCCATAACAAACATGTTATACTTACCTCCACTGTGCAGCTTGTTTTGCACAGAGTGGCCCCAAACCTGGTCTTCTGGGGGCCCTCAGCGGCTATCTCGGCTCCTCGCCACAAGAATTAACCCCCTTCATGTGAGCTCTCTCGCATATGGGTTAGTTCTTGTGGGCGCACTCCCATGATACAGCCGGCGGCTATAGCCGCTCACTGTATCACTTGGCCCCTGTGTGTGTGGGGGGGGGGGGCAGCATTCAAGAACGCCTTGGGGCAGCAAAGGGAGTAAATCCGGGCCTGGGCCTATGTGCTAAGACCATGCCGTTTTATTATTTAGTTAATTGAGAGATTTTTTTTTTAAAGCTTTAGTAAACTGCAGCAGTTAAAAAAATAATGCCTGTAAGGCAATTGCATAATGTGCTAGTATACATTGCATACTAGCACATTATCAAATACCTTAGAACAAAGTCCTCAGGTGGCGCACTGTAACAGATGAGAGGGCTTCTATCTTCCCCTGGTCTTTCTTCTGGGTTTGCAGGCTCCGGCTGTATGAGTGGGCGGAGCCACGATGATGTGACGTGGAAACCCTCGGCTTCGGCACGAAGCTTTGAAGGTCTGGCACGGTATGCTGGAATTTCAGAGTGCATGCGCCAGAAACGTCACCGGCTGCATACAGGGTGAATATCTCCTATGAGGAAAAGATGATGCGCACTCCGGTCGTTGCTCTTAAACAATTGATGTATTTATTGACAACCCACGGTGGCAAATATGAAAGGTTGACGCGTTTCAGCCTATAAGGCCTTAGTCACCAATATGAATATCTCCTATACAGTGAATGTTCAGGAGAAATTCATTTTACCATCAGGTAAGCCTTATTATAGGCTTATATGTAGGTAAAAATCACAAAGCGGGTTTTAGTACCTCTTTAACTACTTGCCGTTTGTGCTATAGCCAAATTATGGCTACAGCACGGTCGGCTAGTGCTTGCCGCACGCCTGCTGCTGCGGCACGCTCTGTGATTGCAGTGCTGATCACAGACTAAGGAAAAGAGCCAATCAGCGGCTCTTTACCACGTGATTATCTGTATCAAATCAGGTGCCGTACACACGGCCGAGGTTCTCGCTGAAAATCAGCGAGAACCTCGCTGGAATGCACATTCCAGCGAGGACCTCGGCCGTGTGTACGGTCTCGGCGAGCTTCCCGTCGGGAAGCCCGTCGAGCCGAAATAGAGAGCACTCTCTCTATTTCCTCGACGGCCCGCCTGGAAGAATGGCTGGTTGCCATTCCCGACGGGCGGGTCGCCGAATCCGACGGCCGGGAGAGAACCTCGACGGGCGGAACGATGTGTTCTGCCCGTCGAGGTTCTCTGCCGTGTGTACGGCACCTCACAGTTGATCACAGATGTCAATAGAAGCCAGTGATCAGTACCCTTTTCCTTGTGCTAATAGCATGAGTATTGGGGAAAAGAGCCAATCACTGGCTTCCTTAACCACTTCGTTTCCGGGTCACGTCCAAAGACGTAAACAGCGCAAACCTGAGGCGCCGGGTTGACGTCTTTGGACGTGACAGCCTTTCCCCGCTCCCTGCGCGTCCCCGTCACAGATCGTGCTGAATGGCCAATCGCAGAGGCCATTCAGCACTCGATCCCGCTGTCCAATGAGAGATGATCTCAATTGTAAACAAATGAGATCATCTCTCATCGCCGGCTTTCTCTCCTCACACACAGCGTGTGAGGAGAGAAAGAGAGTGACAGCGGTTACAGTGAGTTAAAAAAAAAAAAGTTAAAGTTTAAAAACAGCGCCAGTGTCTCTGCCAGTGCCACCTGCCAGTGCAAACAGCCTGTGCCACCTGCCAGTGCAAACAGCCTGTGCCACCTGTCCCTGCCATCAGTGCCACCTGCCCCCAGTGCCATCTGCCCCTGCCATCAGTGCCATCTGCCCCTGCCATCAGTGCCATCTGCCCCTGCCATCAGTGCCACCTGCCATCTGCCGTAAGTGCCATCTGCCATCAGTGCAATCTGCCATCAGTGTCACCTGCCAGTGCAATCTACCATCAGTGCCACCTGCCAGTGCAATCTACCATCAGTGCCACCTGCCTGTGCCACCTGCCTGTGCCATCTGCCTGTGCCACCTGCCATCAGTGCTATCTGCCCGTGCCACCTGCCTGTGCCACCTGCCCGTGCCATCTGCCATCAGTGCCATCTGTCATCAGTGCTATCTGCCCGTGCCATCTGCCCGTGCCATCTGCCCGTGCCATCGGTGCCATCTGCCATCCGTGCCATCTGCCCGTGCCAGCTGCCATTAGTGCTACCTGCAATTAGTGTAATTTGCCATCAGTGTCACCTGCCAGTGCAATCTCCCATCAGTGCCACCTGCCAGTGCAATCTACCATCAGTGCCACCTGCCTGTGCCATCTGCCTGTGCCACCTGCCATCAGTGCTATCTGCCTGTGCCACCTGCCCGTGCCATCTGCCATCAGTGCCATCTGTCATCAGTGCCATCTGTCATCAGTGCCATCTGTCATCAGTGCTATCTGCCCGTGCCGGATGCCATTAGTGCTACCTGCCATTAGTGCTACCTGCCATCAGTGCCATCTGCCATCAGTCCGTGCCATTTGCCATCAGTGCCACCTGTCAGTGTCATCAGTGCCAACAATGGCTAAAAGATCCTTTTCACTCGAGGAGGCATATGAAATTATGGCGGCTGACGAGAGCAACGGGGAGCTCTGCGATTCGGATTCCCCTGAAAATTCCAACAACGAATCTGACGTCACCTATGAGCCGATAGTCAGCAGTGGAGAAGAGACATCCGAGGAGGAAGACGAGGAGGAAGAAGAAGAGGAGGATGAGGAAGAAGAAGAAGAGGAGGAGGAGGGTCCACCCGCCAGAAGAAGGCGTATTGCTAAGGAGGCAGTGCCATCCACCAGCACCGCTGTGCCATCCACCAGTACCGCAATACCTCAGCAAGCAAGGTCACGTACCAGTGGGGTGTCACCTCAGTCCCAAAGGGTTAGGTCCCATGCCAGCCTTCCCTATTCCCTTCAGAACCCCCTGTGGCTTCCTTCTAATTCAGGAGAAGCCAACATTCCCCCCTTCACTGCCCAGCCAGGAGTCCAGGTGGACACAGAAAATTTTGCCCCGATTAACTTTTTTAATTTAATTTTCACCGACAACATGCTTGCCTCAATTGTTACCCAGTGCAATCTTTATGCACAACAATTTATTTCCAGTAACCCCACATCCCATTATGCCCGTCCCTTCGAGTGGAGAGCCCTAACAGTGGAAGAGTTTAAAAAATTTTTGGGCCTCATATTCTGTATGGGACTAAACCACAAAAACCAGCTACGTGCCTATTGGTCAAACCGCCCCATCTACCACATGCCCATCTTTTCCTCAAAAATACCCAGGTCCAGATATCAATTGATAATGAGATTCCTACACTACAACGACAATACCCAGTGCCCTCCCCGAAATGACCCAAGTTTTGATAAACTTTATAAAATTCGGCCACTACTTAATTATTTTTCTGAAATTTTCCCCCAGTTGTTTACCCCGGACCAACAAATATGTGTAGACGAATCCTTAGTAAAATTTTCTGGCAGGCTGGGCATAAAACAATTCATTCCCAGTAAAAGGGCCCGCTATGGGGTGAAGCTCTATAAATTATGTGACTGAGCCACAGGTTATACGTATGCCTTCAACGTATACGAAGGAAAGGACAGCCAGCTACACCCCCCTAATTGTCCAGACTACGTAGGAACCAGCGGGAAAATTGTTTGGCAACTCCTGAACCCACTCCTGGAGAAAGGATACCACTTATATGTGGACAATTTCTACACAAGTTTGCCCCTGTTCCGAAACCTTTTCCAAAAAAAAAACCCCAGCATGCGGCGCCGTGCGATCGAACCGGAAGGGCTTTCCTCAAAGTCTTGTCGTCAAAAAATTAGAAAAAGGGGAGACGGCGAGTTTACGTACAGAGGAAGTTCTGGCTGTGAAATGGAGGGACAAAAGGAATGTGTACGTGCTTTCTACCATCCACAACAACACATTCGTTGAGACCAGAACGAGGAATGGGCTAATCCAGAAACCGAAATGCATTTATGACTACAATAAGTTCATGGGGGGTGTCGATTTGAATGACCAGATGCTGGAACCCTACCTTTCTACAAGAAGATCATACCAGTGGTATAAAAAAGTTTCAATTTATTTGTTCAATTTGGCCGCGTACAACGCATATGTGATATATCGTAAATCCACTCCAAGACCCAAACCCTACCTTTTCTACCTGGAGGAAATCACCACTGCCCTTTTATACCCCAGCAACCCACCAGCATACATTCGATCCGATGTGGTTAGCCGACTCAACGAGCGCCACTTTCCAGATAAACTCCCTCCCAGACCAACAGGCCATAAATGCCAAAAAAGATGCAAGGTGTGCTCCAAAGCAGGAGTGAGAAGAGACACCATTTATTATTGTCCTAAATGCCCTTCCCAACCAGCCCTCTGCGTAGTTGGTTGTTTCGCCCGTTACCATACCTCACTAAATTATTAGTCACTTTCTGCCATTTACCTTCACACCCCTTATACCTCTGCTTATGACCCCGGCTTGTTATTTGACCATGATTCTGCCTACCGATTCTGTTTATACCTCTGCCTGATCTGGAACTGACCCTGGACTGTTATTTGACCACGCTTATGCCTACCGATTCTGTTTATACCTCTGCCTGATCTGGAACTGACCCTGGACTGTTTGACCATTCTTTTTGCCTGCCTCTTGGACTGATCTTTTACCCTGCCAGTGGACTAGTGGGATTCATAGCACAGGGGTCTCACATATGTGAGGGGCTCCAGAATTTGTTTTTCTGGATGAAGAAAACAATTGTTTTTGTTTTCTCATTCTAGATTAGGGTCTGGTTGCCCGGAGGCTTCAAAGAGATTTGGGTGGGAGAAGCCTCCACCCCTGTCCCCATTCTGTCCTGAACGAGGCCCTACTTCTGCCTGTAGGACCTATGCCATCATGCCTCTGCCTGGTGCATGAACTGACCACCTGCACTAACCCTGACGGGACAGTATCCCTGCCTGGACAATTGTGTATGCCGTTGCTGACCAAGTCCCTGCCTGCTGCCTGGACCAGTGCTATCCTGCTGTGTAGAACTGCGCTACTATTACCACAGGTAATCTTTTGTTTACGCTTTGCTCAGCATAATGTATTTTGGGGTGTAACTCTTGGTATGTGCATGCTATGTGTCTCTGGAACACCGGACCGTGTTCCTTGCATGTTTGATCTCTGTATGTGGTCAGGCTGTGTAGAAGTCTCACACATGGGGTATCGTTTTACTCAGGAGGAGTAGCAGAATGTATTTTGGGGTGTCATTTTTGCTATCTAAATGCTATGTGTTGGAAATATCTTAGAAACGGACAACTTTGTGTAAAAAAAATGCGTTTTCATTTTTTTTCCACGTGTTCCAAAAACTTCTGGAAAACAATGAACCGTTCAAAAGACTCATTATGCCTCATAAATTATACGTTGGGGTGTTAGCTTTCGAAAATGGGGTCATTTTGTGGGTAATTTCATTATCCTGGTGTTCCAGGGCCTTCAAAAGTGTAATAGGTAGTCAACTAGTTAGATGTGCAATTTATGCTCCTAAAACCCCGGATGGCGCTTCCTGCATGTTGGGCCTCCGTATGTGGCCAGGCAGTGAAAAAGTCTCACACATGGGGTATCGTTTTACTCAGGAGGAGTAGCAGAATGTATCTTGGGGTGTCATTTTTGCTATCTAAATGCTATGTGTTGGAAATATCTTAGAAACGGACAACTTTGTGTAAAAAAAATGCGTTTTCTTTTTTTTTCCACGTGTTCCAAAAACTTCTGGAAAACAATGAACCGTTCAAAAGACTCATTATGCCTCATAGATTATACGTTGGGGTGTTAGCTTTCGAAAATTGGGTCATTTTGTGGGTAATTTCATTACCCTGGTGTTCCAGGGCCTTCAAAAGTGTAATAGGTAGTCAACTAGTTAGATGTGCAATTTATGCTCCTAAAACCCCTGATGGCGCTTCCTGCATGTTGGGCCTCCGTATGTGGCCAGGCAGTGAAAAAGTCTCACACATGGGGTATCGTTTTACTCAGGAGGAGTAGCAGAATGTATTTTGGGGTGTAATTTGTGGTATGCACATGCCATGTGAGAGAAATAAGCTATTACAATGACAATTTTGAGAACATTTTTAAATAAAAAATAAAAATCTTAATTTTGCAAAGTATTGTGGGAAAAAATTACAACTTCAAATACCTCACCATGCCTCTTAATAAATACCTTGGAATGTTTACTTTCCAAAATGGAGTTATTTGGGGGAATTTGTACTTTCCTGGCTTGTTGGGGTCTCAAGAAATGAGATAGGCCTTCAGTACATCAGGTGTAATCAGATGTGATAATTTTTTATGATTTGCACTATAGCTTGTAGACTCTAAAATTTTCACACAGACCAAATAATTTCGAAAAATTTTGGGTTATTTTTATCAAAGACATGTAGCAGTATAAATTGTGGCCAAAATTTATGAAGAAAAATTAATAATTTGCAAAATTTTATCACAGAAACTAAGAAAAAATCTTTTTTTTTCAAAATTTTCGGTCTTTTTTTATTAATAGCGCAAAAAATAAAAAACCCAGAGATGATCAAATACCACCAAAAGAAAGCTCTATTTGTGGGAAGAAAAGGACAAAAAAATCATTTAGGTATAGTGTTGCATGACTGAGTAATTATCATTCAAAGTGTGAGAGTGCTGAAAGCTGAAAATTGCTCTGGGCAGGAAGGGTGTTTAAGTGCCCAGTAAGCAAGTGGTTAAAAAGGGGCATGCACATTGATAATCAGAGAACTGATTATCAGGGTCCTGATTATCTGTGCAGTCCCAAGCTGCCCACCAGTGCTGCTGATGTGTGCCCACCAGTGCTACCAATGTATGCCCACCAGTGCTGCTAATCAGTGCCCATCAGTGCCCATTGCCGCCTATTAGTGCCCAACAGTGCCACCTATCAGTGCCGCCTACCAGCGCAGCCTATCAGTGCCACCTATCAGTGCCATGTGTCTGTACAGCCTCATCAGTACAGTCTATCAGTGCCCATTGGTGCTGCCTCATCAGTGCAGCCTCATCACCGCCCATCAGTGAATGAGAAAAATTACCTGTTTAGAATTTTTTACAATAAACTATTAAAAAGTTAAAAACCCAGTGGTGATTAAATACCACCAAAAGAAAGCTCTAGTTGTGTAAAAAAAAAAAAAACGATTTTGTTAGGGTACAGTGTTGCATCACCGCACATTGTCATTCAAAATGTGACGGCGCCGAATGCTGAAAATTGGCCTGGGCAGTGGGCAGGTAGGGAGTAAAAGTGCCCAGTCAGCAAATTGTTATAGGACTTGTCTTATGTTCCTAAGCAACTTTCTCTTTGTTATAAAATAACATAATTTCTCTTTTGCAGCTTTTCTTGTAATCTTTGTAACTCTCAAATGATGAAGGCGTTCATTTGGTTTTAGCGCTTTCTTTTTACATGACCTTTGCTCTTATAATAGATGTGTGGTTTAAGCGGAATGTGCCTTCACTACATTTTCAGGCTCATTTGTGCTTTACTTTGTACATTTACAAATTAAATTTTAAACAGAACTCTTAAACTAGGAATGAGGTTTAAGCTCGAGACAAATCAGTCTTTGCTAATCACGTATCGGCAGATGCCTGCCATTAGATAGCCCTGTTCCCATTATAGTATTGTGGAAGGGAAAGTTGTAGACATGTGCAGACTGGAATATTTTTTTTTTCGTTTTTTTGTTTTCGTTTGGAAAATAAATTTATTTATTTACTCCCGAAAATCGTTTTGATTTATTTCGTTTTTCGTTGGGGAATAGCTTTCGTCCAAAAATCCAATAATACTTGGTTTCTGTCGAATGGTCAATAGAATATTCGACGGAACGTCGAATCTTTTTGGTTTCTGGCGAATGGTCAAAAGATCTTTACGTCGAATCGTACATTTCCGTTCGAATATTCCGCCTACAAGAATTCTAATGTTGTATGACTAGTAATAATTAGTGTTGAGCAGAATATGCCATATTCGATTTCGCGATATATCTCGAATATATAGTCGAATATTCAAAATATATTCGTTAAATGCGAATATTCGCGATATTTTTTGTAAATGAAATTATTGCGAAATTTCGCTATTGCGAATGCGAATGCGAATGCGAATTAAATGCGGAAGGAGCACTCTGATTGGCTCAGAATATTCGTGATATTTTATAATACAAAATAATTGCGAAATTTCGAGAAATGCGGAATGGAGCACTCTGATTGGCTCAGAATATTCGTGATATATTACAATACAAAATAATTGCGAATATTCGGCAAATGCGGAAGGAGCACTCTGATTGGCTCAGAATATTCGTGATATTTTATAATACAAAATAATTGCGAAATTTCGAGAAATGCGGAATGGAGCACTCTGATTGGCTCAGAATATTCGTGATATATTACAATACAAAATAATTGCGAATATTCGGCAAATGCGGAAGGAGCACTCTGATTGGCTCAGAATATTCGTGATATTTTATAATACAAAATAATTGCGAAATTTCGAGAAATGCGGAATGGAGCACTCTGATTGGCTCAGAATATTCGTGATATTTTATAATACAAAATAATTGCGAATATTCGGCAAATGCGGAAGGAGCACTCTGATTGGCTCAGAATATTCTTGATATTTTATCGTAATTTCGCAAAAATGCGAATGAGAAATTGATTGCGGAATTTCGACAGTAACACTCTGAAATCGAATATATGTGTTATTTTAGCTAAAAACAATATTGCGAATTTCTCTAAAATAATCGCGCGATATCGCTATTGCCGAATAATCGCATTGCGATTTTTCGGCAATATAAAATGATCGCTGCAGCTACTCGGCCCAAGGTCTCTAATCATACCAGCAATGCTTTTAGACGTCGATGGGGATCTCTAGGATGTGATCTGTTCTAAAAAAAAAATGAAAAAATACGAACATCCGAAATAGCGAATATTCACCGCAAATTCGGAATATATCGCGAATACTCGAATATGCCATATTCGAGCCGAATATTCGCAATACGAATATTCGTGAGCAACACTAGTAATAATGTCGAATCTATTCTCTGTAATGTCGAATCTATTATTTCTATAGTGTCGAATCTTTTCTCTATGATGTCGAATCTTTTCCCTATAATGTCGAATCTCTCTATATCTAATTTTTACCGCAACGAAAACGAAAATAAAGCATTTTTTATGTCGGATCTTTTGGTTTTCGCTTCTTGCACTTTCGTTATCGTTTGTTAAAACGATAATGAAAAAAACTGATTTTCGGACGAAAATGCATTCTAACGAAAAAGAATGCACATGTCTAGAAAGTTTAAATTAGGTGTTAGCTCTACTTTTAGAATAGTCCCTCCGTAGTGATGTCATAGGTGTAGTTAGTGCCTATATAAATTAAGGTGACCAGATTTTTAAAATTAAATCCGGGGACATATTTTTTTTTTTTTTACTAGTAATGGCAGCAATTAGCCACTCTCTGCCCGTCGCCACCGCTGGCCGCCTCACAGCCTGTTAATTCTTACCCTCCAGGCTTCGGCTACTACTGGATGGGGAGCAGAGGAAGATCGCTCCGCCAGGGAAGGCAAGAACATAGGCAGGCGGCTGGCCGAAATTTGAGCCAACGCAGAAGAACATGCGAGCAGGAGCGGAACAGGCATGCACTCGAAACTGAAGAAATATTCCCTCTGATCCAGCCAGCACATGATATTCAGAAAGGGACATAGATAATAGGAGCGGCAGAGCGGGGGGGGGGGGGTGTCTGGTCACCCTTATATAAATGCAAGAGTCGAATAGGTCCAAGAGGAAGGGGCATGGGAGTGAACTACCCCAGAGCTTTAGGATGTAGTTTCCTATAGAGCTGATCCTAGAGCCCTTTGCAGGTTTGAAGTCCCAGGCGGAGTGGGAGGAACAGCTGTAGTCATCCTGTTTCCCCTGAATTTCTTTCGCAGATCTTGCAGCAGGCAGGGCCGATCAGTAGGCAGGGTGCACGGGGTACTGTGCACCCAGGCGCCGCAGAGGTGGGGGGGCCGAAGCTCCAAAGTGCTCCCCTCCCTCCTCCTTGTCTGTGTCCAGAGGCGGAGCGCAAGTAGCGGGTGCTGCAGTTCCCCATCCCGCTTGCTCTCTCCGCTGGCAACTGACAAGAGCGCATACCTCCCGCTGTCTTCAGAATCCAGGCTGGGTACCACAGCGGAGCCTCGTACCGGAACACGTTTCGGTACTAGGCTCCACTAATTAATTCTGTCCGGTGTGCATAAAGCAGTCTCCTGCCTGCCCCGCCCCCTCTGCGTGTGTCGGCTCTTTTCCCATAGGCGGTGTGATGAGAGGCTTCTGGGTTGGCCCGTGCTGCTGCCAATCATCCAGTGCACTCTCAGAAATGCTCTCTGAGTGCCACCCTCCAAGTAACCAAAGATGCCACGTATTCCCCACCCCCTGTAATGTGCTTCTGCTCCCAGCGCGCCCAAGCTACAAGGATCTATTGGACAAGTACTGATCTATGTGGACGCCTGATGTGGGGGGCTCTGATGGGGACACCTGCTGTGGGGGGGCTCTGATGGGGGACACCTGCTGTGGGGGGGCTATGATGGGGGACACTAATGAAGACTTCTTATGGGAGCATCTCTGTGTTTGAGTCGTAGCTATAGAAACATTTGTAAAGGGGAGGAGTTGGTAAGATGACCGTGCCCATGTGGGGGAGCCAGAAATATTTCTGCACTCAGGTGTCCGTGACCCTAGGATCGACCCTGGCAGCAGGGTGCATAAGGCCTTGGAAGCCTTGACAGAGTCCTCTGATGTGAGTAGTGGTAAACACTAGGAATAAGTGTGCCATCTGGGATCATGCACAGTTGGGCAGAGCTATGGAAGGGACATTGGGAAGAGAATTTTTTACTAAAAAAGCACCTTGGTCCCCCCCGACCCTCAGCTGTGGGTTCTATGACTTGGTTAAGGAAGCTGAATTATGTGGACTAAGTATACATAGGAAAGTGGTCTCAACTCTGTGGTGCTTACAAGGAGAAGACTAGAGAAGAGGGAAAATAGCTTAAAAGATGTGTAGTAGCGCTCTGCGCTGAAATGACTAGTTATCTTGTTCTCCAAAAGCCATCAAAAAAATTTCCCTGACTTCTATAAGTTGGAGAGGATGTGGGGACATAGGGGGCCAGATTCTTAGCCGAGTTACGTCGGCGTATCTCGAGATACGCTGCGTAACTTCTAAGAAGGCCGGCGTATCTATTTTCGGTCTTCCGAAAACAAGATACGTCGGTATTGTGCTTAGATACGAGTGGTGTAAGTTTCTTACGCCGTCGTATCTAAGTTGCATATTTACGCTGGCCGCTAGGTGGCGCTTCCGCCGATTAGCCGCGTTGAATATGCAAATGAGCTAGAAACGCCGATTCCCGAACGTAATTGCGCCCGCTCGTCGTTTTTTACGTCGTTTGCGTAAGCGTAAAGTTACCCATGCTCTATGAGGGGTAACTTTGCGTACTCAATGTTAAGTATGGATGTCGATTTTTACGTCGTTTGCGTTAATCGTTCGTGAATAGGAATTTGCGTAAGTTACGTTCACGTCGAAAGCATTGACTATTTGCAATGTGATTTTGCGCATACGCACTGGGATACGTCCATGTACGGCGCATGCGCAGTTCAAAAAAGCGTCAAAAACGTGGGGTCACAACACAATAACATAAAACACGCCTACCTCTTCCACATTTGAATTACCTGGGCTTACGCCGGGCCATTTACGCTACGCCACCGTAACTTAGGATGCAAGTGCTTTGAGAATACGCCACTTGCGTCCTAAGTTGCGGCGGCATAGCGTAAATAGGATACGCTACGCCCCACTGCCAGATACGCAAAAGTATGAGAATCTGGCCCAGGAACTTTATTTCACTGTGTTCTGGAAGTGTAGAAGGCTTCGCAGTTTTTTGGAATGGAATATTTTCCTTAATTTCTAAAGTAACAGGATTTTTTATTTCCCCAACATCTGTTATGGCACTCTTATGTCCTCTACATACGATCGGTTCGCCTGATGAACCGATCGTATGTGGGCCCCATCGTTTTTTTTTCCCATCGGTGAAAAAAAATAGAAGGATTTGGAACCACCTTGTATTGGTATCATATGGTGTCTATGTTATGTTATTTTGTCGGCTGGTGATCGGGACATAACACTGACGCTGCTAACAGGTATAATCCACCCATCTAGGTCATTCCCGTGGCTGCTTGCCGTTTGCTGGGTTAATGCCAAATCTCCAGGAACGTTCAGCTTTTTTGCCATCGGAGGTGATGGAAAGTTCAAAGGCCCTAGCTGGGTATTAGCTACAAGCTCTGACAGCTTGTACAGCTGGTAAGCCTGCACTCTACATGGTGGTGGATTCACACTGATTTCATTGAAGTTCTTCTTTTGCCAATTTATTTTAATTGTTTTAAATTTATTTGCTGAATTTGTCGTTTTTTTAATTCAATTGGATTTACTTACTGTTATTATTCAATTGCACTTGTCATTAATTATTCATGTACATTAAAACCTTGGATTGCGAGCATAATTCGTTCCAGAAACATGCTTGTAATCCAAAGCACTTTATATCAAAGAAAATTTTCCCATAAGAAATAATGGAAACTCAAATGATTCATTCCACAACCATTTATTCAGAAGTCCTTCAGTTTATAGTCCATATAAAAAGATTATAGCAATGTGATAAGTTGTGTAACCATAAAATGTTCATCCACAAATGGAAGCCTCCACAAAGGGAATAGAAGAAAAATCCAGCAGGAGCTCCAGAGTATAAAAGAGAAGAGAGGAGCCTCCAAGTGTAGCAATATGTTTACATTTAATGAAGGTACAATATTTAGCAACTCACATTGTTGGTGATTAACCCCCCTTGGCGGTATTCCCGAGTCTGACTTGGGGTTACATTTCTGTGCTGCGATCGGTAACCCTAAGTCAGACTCTGGCTCGCCTCGCTGAATCCACATGCATGGTTTACTTACCTTGTCCCTGGATCCAGCGATGCATCCACGCTGACGTTACGACGCACGGGGGCGGAGAATGGCGTCATATTCAAAAATGTAAACAAACACATTACATACAGTATACTGTAATCTTATAGATTACAGTACTGTAAGTAAAAAATACACCCCCCCCCCCCTTGTCCCTAGTGGTCTGTCCAGTGCCCTGCATGTACTTTTATATAATAAAACGGTTCTTTCTGCCTGCAAACTGTAGATTGCCCATAGCAATCAAAAGTGTCCCTTTATGTCAAAAATGGTTTTAGAGCAGCTAGAAAACAGCGATAATATATTAGAATCACTTGCAGAATTGAGCGATAGCGATTTGTGGGGAAATTCGTCATAAAAACAAAAAAAATGACAGAGACAATTCTGCAACTGAGCAAATTTCAGTGATTTTGATTTGATTACATTATTGAATCATTTTTATTATAATTATATTATTATTTGTTATACTTATTTATAATTATTTATTATATTATAATTTATCATTTTGTTTTAAAAAAAATGTCATGCCCGGGATGCCTACTAGACTCTCGTTTGGTCAGATTTAAGTGAGTTATTCCTAAGAATTACAAGCCTACAGTATAAAACGCCAAATTTCCATGCAAATAATGGTACCGCTTTCAGCACCTAAAATCTGAAAGAATCATACTGCCAGGGAGGTTAAAAGAGGCCCATCTAATGCCTTGTTTCCACTGACCGGAACGGTTCGGGTCGGTACAGTTTGGAGCGGTTAGAATGGTCTGGTCTATTCTGGTGAGCGTTTCCACTGCAAATCGCACCAACAAGGGCCATACAGAGTTTAGAAAAAATGCCTAGCGTGTCCACCAATCAGTGGAATGTATTGTAGCTCCACCCTAACCGAACCGTTCCATTTTCTATGGCCCCACATCTGAAGCAGGACCCTGAATGGTGCGGTACGGTTCGGTTTTATGGCACACTTTTATAATGGAAACCCCCAAAATAGCGTACCGTACCGAACCGATCCACTCAGTGGAAACAAGGCATAAGTATGCAGGAATCTGGGGTAAATCGATCCACATAGACCATCCTCCTCACCACCGACTCTCAACGATGTCGGTCTGCAATTGTGACCGGGAAGACTACCCTGCAGTAGAGCGATTTGAAAGCGAGGCTTGAACCGCTCGTGGAAAGGAACGACATCAATGGTGGTGCGGAGGATGGTCTATGTAGATCGTTTTACCCTGGATCCCTGCATAGTTAGATGTGTATTTTAATCCTCAACCATGTCAGTTTCTAAATGTTGTACCTTCATTAAATAACCATATTGCTACACTTGGAGTCACCTCTATTCTAATTTTATACTCAGTTGTGACATGACACTACTCTTATATCAAGACCTTGCTTGTATATCAAGTCAAAATGTATTTAAAAATTCACAGCCCTTATGTTTTTGTAAAGACTTAACAATGATTGGAAGTGCTGGTCTTGTTTATTCCCTATAAGGGATACATAATCTGGTGGGCCAATAGGATTTGGAACCTCATATTGGTATCATATGGTGTCTATGTTATGTTATTTTTGTTTGTATATCCGTCTTTTTTTTCTTTTTTTTTACCTCTTAAAGCGGAGTTCTTCCCAAAAGTGGAACTTCCGCTTAATCCACTCCTTGCCCCCTTACATGCCACATTTGGCATGTCATTTGGCAAGTCATTTTTTTGGGGGGGAGTGGGGACTTCAGGAGGAGTGGAACATCCTGTCCCACTTCCTCCTTCCGCCCAGGGACCACTAAGGTGATACGTCATATCGCCTTTTGGTGGCCCCTCCCTGTAGGCGATCGCTTGGGACACGTGACAGGTCCCAGGCGATCGTCTGACCAATCACAGTGCGCAATGTGCAGTGAGTGCCCGGCCGTGAAGCTGAAAGCTGTCACGGCCGGGTGCCCACACTAGCAATTAGGACGCCAGCCGGAGGGGGGGGGGGGAGCGGAGCTCCCACCGTCACGTCGCTGGACTGTGGAGCAAGTGAGTGCATGTTTATTTATTTTGTAGCTGCTGACTTTTAATAAACATTAAAAACACCTGGAACTCCCCTTTCAGTTTTAGAAAAGTACAACTTTTGAGGAATAGATTTATGCTATATAATCTTTTTCGCCTCCTTCTGGTTTGTTTTAATATGATTGTAGCGCTACACCCGAAGGAGCCGCTGGTTGTTTTGGGATCTACTCTCTTTTGGTTTAGCTCACCCCTATTTAAATAGCTCAAACCCTCCCTTGACACATAATATACAGTACACGTCTGGTGGGTGTACTGTAACCCATGCTGGGCTGAGGCACAATGAAAGGCATACAATATTCAATGACAATGTAATGGTAGTATTACCTGAATTATGGATGGTCCCTCCAGACTAGAAGAACACGCTTCACACAGTAGTATATTTAAATCAAAGTGATGATTTTAATTTGTATGCACTCAAAGAGAACAAGCACAAGTTTAAATCATTAGATGAATAATTGCTATGCGATAACACAATAGGATTTCGCAAGGGCCCTTGCAGAAATCCGCAAATGACATTTATGAATGAAACAAATCTATGCTAAAGAATGGTACCATTCAGCTAAACTAGTGAACAGTCTGTGCTCACAAGCTCCCTCTAGCGGGCAATCCTGCAAACAGCTAAAGCCCACGTTGCGGCCGGGTGGTGCACGTTAACTTTGTAATCCACAAGTAATAGGAGATAAGGGGAAGTTAATCCAATAAAGTATGGTGAACATCAACGTTGGTGAGCTGATTGCTAGCCAGCGCCAGTCACGTCTGTATAACCACTATGAACGGTGAAAGGCCTCTAAGTTTAAGCTGGAGGCCAAACAGGGGTGGGCGGGCTATCTGTAAGGTGGCACTAAAGTGTCTGTCTAAAGGGAGAATTAAGAGCTGAGCATGTGTTCTATCACCCGACAGGCCGATCCGCCTGAATTCCTCTCAGAGAGTGTGTTGGTGAATCGCTGCTCCACAGCACAAGGATCCCAGACGAGGGTGTTCCACTGTTTTAGTTGTCAGCTGGGCTTCCTCCCCGATCTCAAGATACACAGACTGGATACTGGAGTCTCTCGCTTCCTTCCGGGTGGCTGGTCTCTCTGTGAATTTAGGCTGTCTCTGTCAGCAGCTCCGCAGAGGAGAAACGCTGGGCTTCCTCTCCGATCTCTGGGTACACAGACTGGATACAGGAGTCTTGCTTCCTTCCGGAGGGCTGGTCTCTCGGTGACCTTAGGCCCAGGCTTCTGGGCCTAACAGCACGGCTGTCTCTGTCAGCAGCTCCGCAGAGGAGAAAATGCTGGTCCAGAGAGAGCGAAAAGGCGCCACTCCCTCTCCTTAAGTAACCTCCCACAAGTTTGTGCGGTGGCGTCACATGCTCCAACAGGGCAGGGCATTGTGGGAAATTAATTTAGTTTCTCGTGAGAGTCAATAGAGTCCATATCTACTGCTACTTGGAATCTCACAATGCATAACTCCTTAAAGGTAATGTTACATATTTACAAACGTGAATGAAGTTCCAGCGGGGATGGCCTGTCATTTGACTCTGACAGGGAGACCCCGCTACATGATAAAAGACACTTGTTAACATATACGTCCATATATATACATACAGGTAGAGTTATGCCGGCGTATCAGTGATACGATGGCATAACTCACACTTTGCGCTGGCTTATCTGTTTTCTGTATGCAGAAAACAAGATACGCCGGTTTGCAGCAAAGATCCGACAGGCCTAATTGTATTGCACCGTCGGATCTTAAAGGCAGTTTTAAAATGGCCGCCGGGGGCGTTCTCGCTGATTTACGCCGAGAATATGTAAATCAGCGAGATACGGCAAGTCACGAACGTACGCAGGCCCGGCGCAGTCACTTTACTACGTTAATGTAAGGGTTTTCCCGGCGTAAAGATAAAGCAACAAAAAGCAGGCGCATCCTATGTTAAGTATGGACGTCGTGACCGCGTCGAATTGGAAAAGTTTTACGTCGTTTGCGTAACTCGTCCGTGAATGGGGATTGACGTCAATGACGTTCATGTAGAAAACACCGTCATAATTTGAAGCATGCGCACTGGGATACATTGACGGCCGGCGCATGCGCAGTACATTCGCCGCGGGATCGCGCCTATTTTAAATACTACACGCCCCCTACCTGCCCAACTAGAATTCCGCCGGCCCATTTACGCTACGCCGTCGCAACTTTAGGAGCAAGTGCTTTGTGAATACAGTACTTGCGCGTAAAGTTTCAGCGGAGTAACGTAAATGAGAAACGTTACGCCGGAATAAAGAACAGCTCGCCATCCTGAATCTGACCCTTATTCTGTAAAATTACTTAACTGTTGAATAATTGTAACTCGCAATAACTTTTAATAAAAACAAATTGAAAAGAAATGACTGCTAAAGAATGTTTAACCTCATATGTGGTGTTCCCCGTTGAAGATTCTGCTAGTATGTCACTGTGCTATGTCAGTAAAGTTCGGAAGAAGAAGAAAATATCTATGCATTGAACTATATGCTGAGCTTCGTGATTAGCCAACTGCAGATTAGGGCTAGAGGGAAACACTCACGGATAGGGAGAATGGCGATATATAAAATTAATATTCTACCTAGTTTTATCTATATCAAATGCTATCTATAACACTCCCGAGGGCTTTCTTGCGTTCGCTACGATCTTCTACCTCGTTTTTTTTTATAATCTATATCAAATGATATCTATAACACTCCCGGGGGCTTTCTTCCGTTCGCTACGATCTAGCTTTCTAAGGTATCTCAGCCCGAACTCCACAGCTAGGCTCCGTTATGACATCTTAGTAAATCGGAAAACCGAGGGGGGAGCAGGTCTACCGCCTATGGAACTATACCATATAGCATCCGTACTGACTAGAATAGTAGATTAGTAAATCAAACCAGTGTGTAACTATTGAGTAACAAATAACACAGGTCCCCTTGACCTCTATTGAGTAACAAATAACACAGGTCCCCTTGACCTATCTTCCTTGGATTACGCCTAAATTATACCCCCCCTAGACAAACATTTTCACCTTTGACATCATCATTATTAAAAGCTTGGTATCTCTTCAACCCCTGGCCCACTCACACCAATTATGGGTAACCTAGAATTCCCGCCGGGTGTATTGTTGACCAGGTTCCTACAATGGACAACACTGGCCCCTTCACCAATTAAACAAGCGCTTACAACTAAGGCCGCGTACACACGATCGTTCCAACCCGATGAGAATGGCCCAACGGACCGGTTTCATCGGTTCACAGACTGATGGTCTGATGTGCGTACACCCCATCAGTCCGAAAACCGATCGTGTCAGAACGCGGTGACGTAAAACTCAACGACGTGCTGAAAAAAATGAAGTTCAATGCTTCCAAGCATGCGTCGACTTGATTCTGAGCATGCGCAGGTTTTTGGACCGATGCTTTTGCATACTAACCATCGGTTTGGACCGATGGTCAGGCGTCCATCGGTCCGATTTTAAAGCAAGTTTTCAAACTTTGGTCTGAAGGACGACGGACTGATGGGCCGTACACATGGTCGGTTTGGACCGATTAAACTAGACTTTAGTCCATTTTCATCGGTTTGGACCGATCGTGTGTACGCGGCCTAAGAGACTGCAATCGTTTAATACAATAGCAACTGTAGAATGTAACTATCTAGTTTGTTGGATACATTATTTTCAGCTTCAGCATTTTTATACATATACATTTATTCAGGGCTTTTTTTTTAGCAGGAACGCGGGGGAGCGCAGTTCCGGCACCTCTAGCACTAAATGTATATAAAGAGGTGCTGGGTTGTGCTACAGTGTCTATTGCTGCTGGGGGATCTAGCGTTACAGGAAGGGATCTATTTTTGAAGGGGGGGTCTATTGTTTCTGAGAGGTATATTTTTGCTGGCAGGGCATCTATTGTTGCTGGGGTGGGTCTTATGGGACCTGGGAGTCAGTTGTTGCCTGGAGGGATCTACTGTTGAGGGAGAATTAGATTGTAGCTGGCTGCTGGATGGTCTTTTGATTCTGTCTGCGGGGAGATCTTTTGTTGCTGGGGGATCTATTGTTGCTGGGGGTTATCATTAACAAATTAAATGTGCAGTACTGGGAGGTGGGTAGGGGGTGAGACCAAGGAATGGTGCTTGGAGTTAGGTAGTGGTGAAGACGGGGTTACTCCAAAAGGGAGAGTTCCTGAAACTATTCTCTTAGAAAAAATTCCCTGCATTTATTGAACAAAGGGGTCACTTAATAGGGGATTAACTCCATTTGAATCTCTCAGCACTGGGCTTTCAGAGTGTTTTCACACTATTTCTAAAATATATGATCTATTGCTATTGCTATCCCATGCATTCCCCATCTATCCATATTACACCAAAGACTGCGAGAGGGAATTGGGCTATAGAATTACCACAGAGGATTGGAAAAAGTCATTCCTCCTGACCTTTAACTAGTTGCCGACTGCCCGCCGTCATATTACTGCGGGGCGGTGGCACTGCTGCGCGGGAGCACGTAGCTCTACGTCCGACACATGAACGGCTGTGGGGCGCGCGCGCGTGCCCCCCCGCCGTTCCCGACGATCGGATTCGATACAGAATCGATCACTCATCAGGTCCAGGCCAATAAAATCTGGCCTGGACCTGCTGATCACCCTCAGCCAATGGTTGTTTTCCCCTGCCAATGTTTTGTAAACATTGCTAGGGGAAATGCTGCTCTCTCCCTCGTGTCGGTCCTGACCGAGAGGGAGAGAGCATCTAAACGTGAGTTGCTCAACACTACACTAACACCAGGTCACATAGGTACACATTTAACCCCCCGATCACCCCCCAAATTAACCCTTTCACTGCCTGTCACTGTGTCACTCAGTACAGCAATCAGATTTTTTTTTGATCGCTGTACAAGTGTCATTAGTGACTAAAATAATTGTTAGGGTAATTAGCCTTAGACCCTAATAAGTCTAGGGACCCCCCTAACCCCCCCAATAAAGGTTTAACCCCTTTATTACCCCCTGTCACCAGTGATCACAGTATAAGTGTCACGGGTGACGCAGTTTAGCTAGTTTATTTTTTATAGCATCAAGGCACCCACCATATTTTTTGCAATAAAGTTTTAACCCCCTGAT
Source organism: Rana kukunoris (assembly GCA_029574335.1). Lineage (NCBI taxonomy): Eukaryota > Metazoa > Chordata > Amphibia > Anura > Ranidae > Rana > Rana kukunoris. Next base: position 27,245,343 of record CM056050.1, read on the forward strand.
TGCCCGGCGGGTGATCAAAGTTTGGTTTTAGCGCCGGATAGGGTCTGCGTTGCCCCAGGCAGCGTCAGATTAGTGCCAGTAGCGCTAACACCCACGCACGCACCATACACCCCCCCCTTAGTGGTATAGTATCTGAACTGATCGATACCTGATCTGATCAGATCTATACTAGCGTCCCCTGCAGTTTAGGGTTCACAAAAACGCATTGTTAGCGGGATCAGCCCAGATACCTGCTAGCACCTGCGTTTAGCACCTTCGCCCAGCCCAGCCCAACCAAGTGCAGGATCGATCACTGACACAAAACACAAAAACACATAACTGCAGCATTCGCAGAGTCAGGCCTGATCTCTGCGATCGCTAACAGTTTTTTGGTAGCGTTTGACTGTCGCTAACAGGTCAGGTGCTTTTTTTACTGTGAATCTCACCACCGTACCCCTAAATTTAGAGCCCAAAATGGCAAATCGAATGTACGGTGATGAAGAGGCCTACTTGTTTATGAGCCTGTCAGATAGTGATGAGGAGGTCACGCATCTGTCAAATTCTAGCTCATATGATCCTGTAGACGACAGTGGCTCCCTGACAGATAGCTCTGACGACGGAGTGGTCCCTGCTAGGGTCAGGCGTACCAGACCCCGATCTTCTGCTGTCGCTGAGGTGCAAGAACCGCAGGGCTCTCGTATGGGGCAGAGTAGTACTAGCGCCGCTATTCCTTCTGGTGATCTGGCAAGCACCAGCGGCCTGGTACATCCTGGACATACATCCAGCACTGCAGTAACACTTGGTGACGTGGCGAGTCCCATAAGTGCAGTTCAAGCTGGCGAGGTGGCAAGCACAAGTAGTGTCCCGCTGCCACCAAGAAGAAGAAGACGACAAAGACAGGCCCCTCGTGCCCATAGTGCCCTTCCTGCTGCTTTCGCCAATCCTGATTGGGTCCCCGCCACTTCTGCAGCACCCCCCATTCACTGGCCAACCCGGAATTCAGGTGGATTTTACGTCACTGGATTTTTATTCACTGTTTTTCACGGAAGATCTCTATAGATCTATTGTGGACAAAAGCAATTTGTATGCTGGTCAATTCATCGCCGCTAATCCCCACCTGTCCCTTGCCAGAGATTGGAAGCCAGTTACGGTTTCCGAATTTAAGATCTTTCTGGGCCTTACCCTCCCCATGGGCATTACTAAAAAGAGTGAACTGCGGTTGTATTGGTCCACGCGCCCATTTCACTATATGCCCATTTTCTCTGCCTCCATGTCCAGGACACGATACGAGCAGATCTTACGCTTCATGCATTTTAGTGACAATCAACTCTGTCGTCCTCGGGGAGACCCTGAATTCGATCGGCTCTACAAAATTCGGCCCCTCGTAAACCACTTCAACGAACGGTTTGCAGCCTTGTATAATCCCCATCAAGTTGTCTGCGTTGATGAGTCCCTGATTAAGTTTTCTGGTCGCTTGTCATTCAAACAATACCTTGCCAGCAAGCGTGCCAGATACGGGGTCAAGATGTATAAGCTCTGTGACAGGGCAACAGGCTATACATCTAGCTTAATGGTTTACGAGGGAAAAGACAGTCACATAGAGCCGGAAAATTGCCCTGATTACATAGGGAGCGCTGGTAAGATAGTCTGGGAATTGGTGTCACCCTTATTCGGAAAGGGGTACCACTTGTACGTGGACAATTATTACACGAGCGTGCCACTTTTTAGTCATCTTTTTGATTATGGAATTGGCGCATGTGGCATCATGCGACCTAATCGCCGGGGCTTCCCCCAACGGCTTGTAGAATCCCGTATTAGTCGGGGGGAGAGAGCCTGCTTACAGTGTAATAATTTGTTAGCAGTGAAGTGGAGGGATTCACGGAATGTTTTCGTTCTGTCCACGCTTCACGCAGACACGGCAGTCCAAATTCCTACGGCGACTGGTGTTGTGGAGAAACCCCTCTGTATCCACGAGTACAACCTTAACATGGGAGGGGTGGACCTCAATGACCAGTTGTTGGCGCCGTACCTAATTGCCCGTAAGGCCAGACGCTGGTACAAAAAAGTGTCTGTTTATTTGTTTCAATTGGCTTTGCTGAACGCTCATGTGCTATACAGAGCTTCAGGACAGACTGGATCCTTCCTAAAATTCCAGGAAGAGATCGTCGAAGCCCTTCTGTTTCCAGACGGTGCTTTGCCCCACCTTCCCAACGCAAATGCAGTGAGCCGGCTGTATGAGAGGCATTTTCCTGTTATCCTCTCTGGTACCCCTGCCCAAAACATCCGCCAAAAAAGATGTCGTGTCTGCAGCAAACTCGGATTTAGGCGTGACACCCGCTTTTATTGTCCCGACTGTCCTGACCAACCTGGTCTCTGCATTGGTGAATGTTTCAAACGCTACCACACACTAGTTGAGTTTTAGCGTAGGGTACAGCACCACACAGTCCTAGGCACAATAACACAGGGTTTCGGAAGATGTGATGGCCATCACATTTTGAGAGACCGTAATCTGCAATGCTGAGTTTACAGTTTTTATAAAAGTGAAAAAAGGTGGAAAAAAAATCAAACTCACACAAAAACACAAAAAAATATAAAATAAAAAATCCAAAAATAGTTGTGGTTGTATTTTTCTCCTCTCTTTGTTGTTCTCTTATGTTCACTCTCTACTGTCCACTCACTACTGTTCTATATCTATTCTCTCTATTTTTACAATTTTTTATAGTATTTGCTTTGCAGGTATGGTATGTTATACTGTAATGTTTGTTTTATTGTTAACCATCATTTGCTTAGCAGGTACGCCATTCAGTTGCATCGCGGATTTATTTAGCGTGACAGCAACAGCGTTTGCTCCCACGATATATAAAGCCACGACTCCAACACTGTAGGAGGTGATTTCACCCCCACAGTTAAAAAAAAGAGCATATATGCCGAAGCATGGGGGCATTAGGGGCGGAGGAGTGATTTTGCTCCTAATGCCGCATACATACGATCGAAATTCCGTCGGAAGCTTGTCCGTGGAAAAGTTCAACCGTGTGTAGGCGGGATAACTTTTTTTGAGGGAGGATGCCCCCATGCTTCGGCATATATATTTTTTAGGCACAGGTTGCGTTCATTTATTTTTTACTGTTTTTTTATTTTTTGGTATTTGCTTTGCAGGTGTGGTATGGTAAGATCTTACTGTTAAAATGTAATGTTACTTTGTTTTAATGTTAACCATCATTTGCTTAGCAGGTACGCCATTCAGTTGCATCGCAGATTTATTTAGCGTGACAGCAACAGCGTTTGCTCCCACGAAATTTAAAGCCGCGACTCCAACACTGTGTGAGGTGATTTCACCACCACAGTTAAAAAAAGAGCATATATGCCGAAGCATGGGGGCATTAGGGGCGGAGGAGCGATTTTGCTCCTAATGCCGCGTACATACGATGGAAAAAAACGTCGGAAGCTTGCCCGTGGAAAATTCCGACCGTGTGTATGCGCCATAACTTTTTATGCGGCGTACATACATGTGTGAGCGGCATAACTTTTTGGCGGGAGGATGCCCCCATGCTTCGGCATATATAACTGGTGCATGTATGCCCATCATTAGAAGTGGGTGGATGAAGGGAGGTATTCTAATGGTGGGCATACCCACCGATCAATCTTTTTTTTCGTTCAGCCAACAGGCTGCATGGAAAAAAAAAAGATTACAATACATGTCCAACAAGAACCATCAACGTATGGTATGTTGCTGGACTTTGAATGGTTATACTAGAATGATGCCTGCGAGTTTAGGTATCATCTTGGTATCATTCTTTTCAGCCAGCGGTCGGCTTTCATTTAAAAGCAATTCTAGTGGCCAATTAGCCTCTAGATTGCTTTTACAAGCAGTGGGAAGGAATGTCCCCTCCCCGGATATAAACCGCGCCATTGGGAAAGTGGGAAAACATTTTATCACACCGATCTTGGTGTGGTCAGATGCTTTGAGGGCAGAGGAGAGATCTAGGGTCTAATAGACCCCAATTTTTTCAAAAAAGAGTACCTGTCACTAACTATTGCTATCATAGGGGATATTTACATGCCATAAGATAACAATAAAAATTATAAAAAAAAATTAAAAAAGTAAGGAACAGTTAAAAATAAAATTAAAAAAGCAAAATAAATAATAATAAAAAAAAAAAAAAAAAAGCATCCCTGTCCCCCCCTGCTCTTGCGCAAAGGCGAACGCAAGCGTCGGTCTGGAGTCATATGTAAACCGCAATTGTACCATGCATGTGAGGTATCGCCGCGAAGGGCAGATCGAGGGCAGTAATTTTAGCAGTAGACCTCCTCTGTAAATCTAATGTGGTAACCTGTAGAGGCTTTTAAAGGCTTTTAAAAATGTATGTAGTTTGTCGCCACTGCGCATTTGTGCGAAATTTTAAAGTATGTCGTGTTTGGTATCTGTGTACTCGGCCTAAGATCATCTTTTTTATTTCATCAAATATTTGGGCAATATAGTGTGTTTTAGTGCTTTAAAATAAAAAAAGTGTATTTTTTTGCCACTAAATGATATATTGCTCAAACATGCCATGGGCATATGTGGAATTACACCCCAAAATACATTCTGCTGCTTCTCCTGAGTACAGGGATACCACATGTGTGAGACTTTTTGGGAGCCTAGCCGCGTACGGGACCCCAAAAACCAATCACCACCTTCAGGCTTTCTAAGAGCGTAAGTTTTGATTTCACTCCTCACTGCCTATCACAGTTTCGGAGGCCATGGAATGCCCAGATGGCACAACCCCCCCCCCCCCAAATGACCCCATTTTAGAAAGTAGACACCCCAACCTATTTGCTGAGAGGTATGGTGAGTATTTTGCAGTTCTTGCTTTTTGTCACAAAGATTTAAAAATTGAAAAAAGTAAAAAATAATAATAATATCTTTCTTCATTTTCAAAAATAAATGAGCGCTGTAAAATACTCGCCATGCCTCTCAGCAAATAGCTTGGGGTGTCTACTTTCCAAAATGGGTTCATTTGGGGGGGTTTAGTGCCATCTGGGAATTCCATGGCCTCCGAAACTGTGATAGGCAGTGAGGGGTAAAATCAAAGATTTGCGCCCTTAGAAATCCTGAAAGCGGTGCTTGGTTTTTGGGGTCCCGTAAGCGGCTAGGCTCCCAACAAGTCCCACACATGTGGTATCCCCGTACTCAGGGGAGAAGCAGTAGAATGTATTTTGGGGTGTAATTCCACATATGCCCATGGCATGTGTGAGCAATATATCATTTAGTGTGCAAAAAAAAAAAAAGTTTGTCATATTCCAGCAACTGGTGGCAAAATATAAAATATTCCATGTACTCAACATACCTCTCAGAAAATAGCTTGGGGTGTCTACTTTCCAAAATAGGGTCATTTGGGGGGGGTTTTGTGCCACCTTGGCATTTTATGGCCTTCAAAACGGTGATAGGTAGTGATAGGTAGTGAGGAGTGAAATCAAAAATGTATGCCCTGAAATCCTGAAGGCAGTGATTGGATTTCGGGGCCCCGTACGCAGCTAGGCTCCCAAAAAGTCCCACACATGTGGTATCCCCGTACTCAGGAGAAGCAGCCGAATGTATTTTGGGGTGCAATTCCACATATAACCATGGCATGTGTGAGCAATTCATCATTTAGTGACAACTTTTTGTAATTTTTATTTTTTTTGGTCATTATTCAATCACTTGGTACAAAAAAAAAAAATATTCAGTGGGCTCAACATGCCCCTCAGCAATTTCCTTTGGGTGTCTACTTTCCAAAATGGGGTCATTTGGGGGGGTTTTGTACTGCCCTGCCATTTTGGCACCTCAAGAAATTAGTCATAAAATAAAAGCTGTGTAAATTCCAGAAAATGTACCCTAGTTTGTAGACGCTATAACTTTTGCGAAAACCAATAAATATATGCTTATTGCAATTTTTTTACTAAAGACATGTGGCTGAATACATTTTGGCCTGAATGTTTGACTAAAATTTAGTTTATTCGATATTTTTTACTTTTTGTTATAAGAAAAATCATTTTTTTTCAAAATTTGCGGTCTTTTTCCGTTTATATCGCAAAAAATAAAAATCGCAGAGGCAATCAAATACCATCAAAAGAAAGCTCTATTTGTGGGAAGAAAAGGACGCAAGTTTTGTTTCGGTGCAACATTGCATGACCGTGCAATTACCAGTTAAAACAGCGCAGTTCCAAATTGTAAAAACACCTCTGGTCTTTAGGCTGACAAATGGTCCGGGGGGGAAAGTGGTTAAATCTAGTCTCTCAACATATATATTTACAAGAAAAGAACTATAAAATATTACCCAGGTGGTATAGATGCCCCTGTGAGGCTTCATAGAATATCTTCAAACTACCCTGAAAAGTGTTGACGCTATGTAGACGCATATGGTGGATTTGCCCCCGCATTACAACTTTTAGGTTGTCTGTGTTCCAAATTTGCTCTCTTGAAATCCCCAAGAATTGCCCTATTGTCTATTTATCCAGGCTCTAAAGCCCTTCACACACGATCGGTTTGTCTGATGAAAATGGACCGTTTTCATCAGACGAACCGATCGTGTGTGGGCCCCATTGTTTTTTTTCCGGGGGAAAAAAATAGAACATATTTCATATTTTACTTATGGTTAAAAAAATGATAGAAACCAAACGATCGTCTGTGGGGAAATCCATCGGTCAAAAATCCACACATGTTCAGAATCAAGTCGACGCATGCTCGGAAGCATTGAACTTAATTTTTCTCAGCAAGTCGTTGTGTTTTACGTCACCGCGTTGGACACGATCTGATTTTTAACCAATTGTGTGTAGGCAAGACTGATGAAAGTCAGCTTCATCGGAAATCCATCGGTCCGTTTTCATCAGACGAACCGATCGTGTGTACAGGGCATACGGGAGAGACTAAAAAGCGGCTGCTTCGCTTTCTCCTCTCTGGAGCGAAAACTCATACCTAGACACTGGAACGCCGATGTTGCTCTTACTATTAAAGAGAGGATAGTTGAGCTTAATCATTTAAGAAGAATGGAAGAATTAACAGCAAGCATACCTGAATCCTAAGTATGTGGCAGTATGGTCTCCTTGGATTGAGTTTTTGGGCTCTGATACTTATAAATAGTTCTTGCTTCATGACGCCGTTTTGACATAAAAAAGTGGCTCCCCAGATAGATTGTCAGAGAAATAGATTGATTTGCTTGTGAAATTCCACCCTCCCCCCACTCTTTTTCTCTTTATGTATGTCCTTTCCTATTCTTCTTCTTTATTCTTATTGTCCGTTTTGCTTTGCCTTTTGGCAGATTTTTGGCTCTGATAGGCACTTCCACAGCAAACCAGCTGCCGTTATTCAGATGGCCAGCGCTCACCAGGGGGCCAGCTATCTGAAAAGTGGGCGGCAGTGGCAATACATAGATTCATGCAATACATGAATCTATGTATTGCATTCAGTGGCAGTGCAGGAGCGAGATGGGGTGGCGCTCCGGCACCCTCTATGGACGCACCGCCACTGTGGTGAGTATCATGGTGTGTGTGTGTGATTGTTTACTATTTATTTTAAAAAAAATTGAATTATTAACTGCGGGTACAATGTAGCACACATTTATTTTTATAGGGGAAGGCAGATATCTGGGGGGCACCCTTACTCTAAAGGGGGCTTCCAGATTCCAATAAGGTCTCCCTTCACACTCTCACAACCACTGGGCCAGGGTTAAGGGGAAGAGGCTCTTCTTTCTTTTTTGAGGGCATGTGACCGGGTATGTTTGGGTGGGGGGGGGGGGAAGCACACACTCTCAGCCTCTCTGTTTCTCAGGACTGTTTTTTCTGTTTTATGTCTCACTTTAAGCCTTATTAACCACTTAATTTTGTCCCGCCACAGATAAACTGCGGCAAGGCAACCCGCACATTGTTCCGTGTAATAGATACTGTGGGCGCTCGTGGCACAGAGCGGGAGCCAATGCGCCGATGTCCGCCGGCCACCCGTGATCAGTCCACGGAGAGGCAGAACAGGGATCTGCCTATGTCAACAAGGCAGGTCCCCGTTCTGACAGGGCAATACAGAGATAGTCTGCATCTAGTAATCAGGAACAGCGATCTCTTCATACTCCCTGTCAATACTTCCCCCACACAGTAAGAAAGCACCTCCCTAGGACACACGTAACCCTTTAATTGTCCTCAGTGTTAACCCCTTCCCTGATAGTGTCATTTATACAGTGATCAGTGATTATTATTTATTTTTTAGCACTGATCACTGCATTCGTGTCACTGGTCCCCAAAAAGTGTCACTTAAGGTCAGATTTGTCCACCACAATGTCGCAGTTCTGCTAAAAATCGCTAATCGCTGACATTACCAGTAAAAACACCCAAAAAATAATAAAAGCCCCTAAATCTATCCCCTATTTTGTAGACGCAAACCAATCAATCTACGCTTATTGTGATTTTCCTTACCAAAAGTATGTAGGAGAACACATATTGGCTTAAATTGATGAAGAAATTTGCATTTTTTCCTTTTTATTTTTGGATATATATATTATAGCAAAAAGTTAAAAATACTGTTTTTTTTTTTTTTTTGATTGGCGGATATTTTTGTTTATAGCACAAAAACAAAAAAAAATCGCAGAGGTGATCAAAGACCGCCAAAAGAAAGCTCCATTTGTGGGGAAAAAAGGCATCATTTTATTTGGGAACAGCGGCGCACACTCACGCAATTGTCGGTTAAAGTATGTAGTGCCGTATCCCAAAAAAACGGCCTGATCATTAAGGTGGTAAAATAAAACCTTTCCAGTCCTTAATTGGTTAAAAGAGCTGCTTCCCACTGAAAGGTAATTAAAAAAAAATCTATGCATTGGTTTATGTTTCCCATGGCAGAGCCCAGCTCCCTGTGCCCTTTGTTTGACATTCTCTTGCAGATTAGCCTTGAAAATAACACATAACCGACTTTTAAAATTCATCTACTAGTGATAGCAGTAGGGTTGGCATTAAAGTTATAATTTGTGGATTTTACAATGAGTTTGCTGAGCAGACTACAAATTAAACCCAAACACATTCACTCATTGCTGCTCTTAAAGTTCACCTTTTGGGAAAAATAAATGCACATATTTTTGCAGGAAAAATAATTTACATTTATTATTTTTCCCTAAGGAGTCTGCAAAGCATTGCACCCCTGATCAGTAGATCAGGGGGCCAATGCCAGGCGAGCATTCCATAAGAGCTGACGGTTTACAAGCTGCAGGACTTGTGAATAAACTACGGGGCCACTCATCAGCGACCCTGCAGTCCATTCAGAACTACAACCAGTGGTGGTGCGTCCATAGAGGGCGCCGGAGCGCCGCCCCCTCTCACTCCCGCACCGCCACTGAATACAATACATATGTAGCGCTACCCCCGCAGGAGCCACTGGTTAGATTTGGGATCGGCGTGTCACCTTTGTAGCATGTCTAGGGGTTTGATGAAAAGTAGATGATGTGAGCAGTAGTAGAATGTCCAAACAGCAAAGTGTCGTTTTCTGTGCTTTCATTCTTGTGCCCAACACGGCAACAGATAACTTCAGGTGAATAGAGAAAAGATGGTGAAAGAAGAAGTTGCAGGTTCAGGCCTAAGTTATGCAGAAGCAGTCCTGCTTCAACGATACCTTTATTTAGTTGCCACTCCAGCCGGAGTGGGTGTAGTGTACCCGGACAGTCTCTCTCACAGAACTGGCAGCCGGAATATCACTCGGAACTCTGAGAAGGAAACAAGCCTCTGCCACAGACTTGGCTCAATGGAAATAGGAGTGGTGCCTCTGCCACAGGCCCTTGCTCTGCAATGCGACTTGATGGAGCGATTCCTTCTCAGTAAATTAAATTACTAAATAAGTAAAAAGTAAATTACTAAAGTAATTGCCTGAATTGTCTTCAGGTAGTTCTTGATTTTAGGTTACCGACTGACAGGTTGCCATAAAACAAACTCCCAGTGTCTGGCCACTCGGATCCCCGATGGCTTGTCTAGGCCCTATTGGATCGCCTGCCTCTGGGCTCTCCTCAGACTGACTCCCCACTGAACAGCACAACTCACTTCTCGTAGAAGTGGGGACCCAGTAAGTCACTGGGGCCCCTCTGCAGTTTTAGTTGCTCCGGGCCATGAGGGCCCAGAGTCAGGAACTCTGCGTAGCATGTGCGCCCCGGCCTGGTAGGCCATCTTGCTGGGGCCCGTGACGTGCGCACACCCCGAAGGTGGTTGCCGCACCCGGATCCAACCTAGAACTCCCGATGGCAAAATGGCGCCCTAAAGAAGTACCCTCCCCCAGCATGAAACAGCAGCACAGCACAGCGACTAAATTAACATAAATCACATGGATGAGAGCTAAGTAATTCTTTCATCCCCCTCTAAATTTAAACAGTGTCTGTACTTGGAAGTACAGGGGCACTACACATAGATTCATGCATTGTATGAATCTATGTATTGCCGCTGCCGCTGCCGCCGACTATTCAGATGGCCGGCCCCCTGGTGAGCGCTGTAGAAGTGCCTATCAGAGCCAGCGGCTTTCCGATTACAGCCCCCGGGCTGTAATAGGCTTCCAAATACTTATCCAGGGACGCAAGGGGGGTGCGTTCCTTGGATAAGACTGACAGGCATCTCAGCCAATCAGGTTCACCGGTTCTGGTTACCGGTAACCTGATTGGCTGAAGCATCATTTAGGGCGGGAGAAGACATCGAGGGACCGTGAAAGGAGGATGGCCGACCCCAGGAAGGTAAGTGCCGGGCGGGAGGGGAGCATTTTTACAGGGCACAGTGGCGACAATTACAGGGCACAGTGGCGACAATTACAGGGCACAGTGGCAACAATTACAGGGCACAGTGGTGACAATTAAAGGGCACAGTGGTGACAATTTGCACAGTGGCGACAATTACAGGGCACAGTGGCGACAATTAGAGTGCACAGTGGTGACAATTGGCACAGTAGCGACAATTACAGGGCACAGTGGCGACAATTGGCACAGTGGCGACAATTGATGGGCACAGTGGTGACAATTGATGGGCACAGTGGCTGCGTTTGATGGCATGCACAGTGGCGACAATTAGCACAGTGGTGACAATTGATGGAACAGTGGCTGCGTGTGATGGCATGCACAGTGGTGACAATTGATGGCACAGTGGCTGCGTTTGATGGGCCCAGTGGTGACAGTAGTTGTAATTTGTGCATTCACAGGAAACAGAATGAATGATGCAGAGCGGAGCCCTGCACAGCCGGGTTACTCTCAAATAGTGACAGCGGGCGTGGGGGGAAGATCCCTGCTCACTGTCATAGGGAGGTTGGAAGAAGCTGCAGCTACTGGAACATGTAACATGTTCCAAAAGGTGAACTTATCCTTTAACATAGAATCTGATATGATTTCATAGTGTGATTTCTGTTTTGACAGGTGCAAATTAATGCGATTTCTGATGGGATTTGGCATAACTGGAGATAAAATTTGCACCGAATCCCCATTTAACTTGCACAGGACCCCTTTTTAACTGAATCAGAATCACACTGCATAGTTACTTAGTTAGTCTGGTTGAAAAAAGACACAAGTCCGTCTAGTTCAGCTAATAATAAGGGAAGAAAAAAAAATCTCCTTAAAAAAAAAAATTCAATTTCCTACAGCAGGGGAAAATTCCTTCCTGATCCCCTGAGAGGCAATCAGATTTTCCCAGATCAATTATATTTATAAGTATCAGTACTCAGTTATATTATGTACATTACCACTTCAGGCCTGGAAGATTTGGCTGCTGATGATCAGACCATGTTTTACGATTCGGCACTGCGTTGCTTTAACTACTCTATAGCGCCTGCTATCCCACTTAAAGGAGCCGACATACAGCTGCGACGGCTCGAGGGATCGTGCCGACCAGCCGCAGTATAATGATGGTGGCAGGTCGGCAAGTAGTTAAGGATAGATTGCAGGCCTTTTTTAAAGCAATTTTCTAAGCTGGCCAGTATTACTTCTAGAGGGAGTCTTATTCCACACTTTCACAGCTCTTACTGTGAAGAAACCTTTCCGTATTTGGAGGTGAAATCTCTTTTGCTCCAAACGTAAAGAGTGCCCCCTTGTCCTCTGTGATGACCGTAAAGTGAATAACTCAACACCAAGTTCACTATATGGACCCCTTATACATTTGTACATGTTGATCATATCCCCCCTTATTTTCCTCTTCTCAACCAGTTTGGTTGCCCTTCTCTGCACTTTCTCCAGTTCCCCGATATCCTTTTTGAGAACTGGTGCCCAAAACTGAACTGCATATTCCAGATAAGGTCTTACTAATGATTTGTACAGGGGGGCAAAATGATATCTCTCTCTCTGGAGTCCATACCTCTCTTAATATAAGAAAGGACTTTGCTCACTTTGGAAATCGCAGCTTGGCATTGCATGTTATTATTGAGCTTATGATCGACCAAAACCCCCAGATCCTTCTCCACTACAGATCCCCCCAGTTGTACTCCCCCTCAGTCTGACATGCTACATCTCCGATCGTGATAAGGAGCCTCTGTCAGAGGCTTCTTACCACGTAATCAGCTGTAACAAATCACAGCTGATCATCGCGTGAACCAGGAAGTGCCGGTAAACTGTATTTCTCAGTTTGCGCTACTAGGGAGAGCCGTTCGGATAATCAGCACATTGATTATAGGCGCAGTCCCATCAGATGTCCCAATCAGCTGCCAATCAGTTCCCAACAGTCCCCGAATAATAAAGTCTGCCAGCGCCCACCACAGTGCCAATCAGTGCCCATTTCAGTGCCAATCGATGCCCAGGAGTAACACCTATCAGCAGGGCTGCTGTTAGAAATCATGGGGCCCCCGTACAGCCTACCTGGCAGGGCCCCCCCAATATATCAAGACCATATTTTCACTTAAAATACCCTAAAATCATTATTTTGTATTTGTTTTTTACATTAAAAAAAAATGTTCACAGTGACGAGGGATCAGAAGCGGCAGAACAGGAAGGGGAATCAGTTACAGGAACGATGCCCTGTGTCCAGGGCTGCTGTTAGAAATCATGGGGCCCTGTACAGCCTACCTGGCAGGGCTCCCCTCAAATATTTATATATATAAAAACATTTTCCGAATAAATATACTAAAATCATTCTTAGCGGATACATAGATAACAGAGAAGCTGTGTGAATTAGCCCATTTTAAAATAGTGTTCAACTATTTTGAACAAAAACATTTTAAAATTTAAAAAAAATATATTTTTTTTAATTTTACAATTTTTACAAATTATTTTTATACAATTTTCTATTTTTTTTTTTTTTACAAGGGATTAAAACAATACAGGGTTATTTTTTTATTTTTTTTTACAGAACAAGGAAGCCAGCAGTTGTGTCTGTGTCTCTCCCTGCAATAGCTACAAGTCTATTTTTTAGCTGCTGTTGAGAGCCACACAGGGCATCCTGTAATTGCCCCTTCTTCTGTAACCACCCCTCTGCCGAACCGCACTAATTCCCCCTGCTGTTTGGGCCCCCCCTGTGTGCCTGGGCCCCCTACAGGAGGGCTGGTGGTCCCCCTATCAGCGGCCCTGCCTGTGTCTCTCCCTGCAGCAGCTGAAAGCCGGCAGGAGGGGGAGAAACTGTCTTTCAGCTTCTGTAACCACCCCTGTGCCAAACCGCACTAATTCCCCCTGCTGTTTGGGCCCCCCCTGTCTGCCCGGGCCCCCTACAGGAGGGCTGGTGGTCCCTCCGTATCAGCGGCCCTGCCTGTCAGTACCTTAGCATCAGTGCCACCTATCAGTTCCCATCAGTGCCGCCTATCAGTGCCCATCAGTGCTGCATATCAATGCTGCCTATTGGTGCCGATCAGTGCTGCATATCACTGCCCATCAATTCTACATATCAGTGCCTCCTCATCAGTGGCCATCAGTGCCACCTTATCAGTACCAACTCATCAGTACCCGTTAGTGAAGGGGAAAGCTACATTTTATGACAAACTTTTTTTTTTATTATTTGGTCTTTTTAGTTTGTTTAGCAAAAAATAAGGTGATCAAATACCACCAAAATAAATCTCTAGTTATGGGAAGAAAATGATAAAAAATTCATTTGGGCACAGTGTTACATGACCGCGCAATTGTCATTCAAATTGCGACAGTGCTGAAGCTGAAAATTGTCCAGGGCAGGAAGGGGCGAACGTGCCTGGTATTGAAGTGGTTAATTATGTATTGATGATTACGGAGCTGCATTGATCTGTGTCTTTGATATTTGCCTGGGGTTCAGCTTAAAAAAACATGGGCCTGTCATCCTTATCCTCCTTCACTACATAAATCCTGATGTCTTATGGGAAGCATGCAGCCAGTGAAGTGTGGGGACACCTGATAGGCTCTCATTCAAGGATAACAATGACAGCTGACATAGGTCTATCCACACTGGATTGCAAATTGGACAAGCATGACGGAGGGGGGGGGGGGGGGGGGGGGACTACGTGGTGCTGTGCTTGGTTTTCATGGCACTTGTGAAATATTGCTTGTGATTTATCCAGCAATGATCAGAAAATGTGTGCACACAGACAGATCCTCACCCACTCAATCATTTCTTTCATAAACAACAGAGACATCTGTTTCATTAATTTGTAAACACATTAAAGGGTTCTAATTTTTTTTTTTTTACTTTTAATTTAGAGTCGCTTCAAAGGGAACGACTGGCTTATGCAAGACTGAATAATCAGTCTAAATGATTACAGTTGGCAAAATACTAGTTAAGCATTACTTGTTTTTACCTTTTTTAATCCTTTGCTGCATCTCTGCACTTCTGCTCTCCTGTAGCCTTTTTCAGCCACTTCCTACCTATTTGCACTCCAGAAACTGCTGCACGTCATTACTTTTTCTGATGACACCAATAATGCAACGTGCAGTATCCTCCATTAGGGGAGTGTTGTCACCAGGGCCGGATTTGCTCTCCCTGCCACCCCAAGGACAGGTTCCACAATGCACCCCCTCCCCACCAACCGAACCCCTCCCCCCAGATCAAAAGGGGACATGGGCGGCACGGTTAGTTCAAATATTTTTTGTTTCTTTTTTTTTTTACTTTTTTTTTTTTATTATTAATTTTTAGCTTGTCGTTTACTTGTTTTTATTTTTGTGTAATATTCTTATTATTTTGAATATTATTTTTCTTATTCTTTACTTTTTAGTTACTTTTTTAATTTAATTATTATTATTTTTTTATCGTTTTTTTTCACTCAACTTTATTGCTATCACACAGGAGAAAATAATTCCCTGTGCGATAGCAATTGGAGGTGACAGGTTCTCTTTATTGACCCTGTCACCTCCAAAACAGAAGTCCTAGCACTGTGCTAGAACTCCTGTCACAGCTGAGATGGGAAGAGCACAGCTCACCCCTCTCACTGTGTACATCGGCGGCAGGGACAGGAGACAGACTCGGCGGCTGGGGGGAGGACGGAGGAGTCCCAAAGGAAGAGCAAGCCGAGAAAGGTATGTGGGGGTAGGGAAGAACGGACAGCAGCACACATTTGACAAGTGATTTTGACGACATCGCCGTAATCACTTAACGAGCAAGCGGATTCCCCCACTCAATTCTCCCACACTGCAACTTACCGCCCTCAACTGTATGTCACGGCCGTCGGGGGACTCCATGCCACTGCCACCCCTTGGCACCCTGCCGTCCGAGGCCTGGCCTTGGTGGCCTTGTGGGAAATCCGGGCCTGGTTGTCATCCTATAGCAGGCCTGCACAACAGCCTTCATGGCAGGACCAACAGGTATTATTTAACCGCTTAAGGACCGCCTCCTGCACATATACGTCGGCAGAATGGCACAGACAGGCATATCAACGTACCTGTACAACCCCTTTAACCACTTAAGGACCCCTTCGCCCCCCAATATACGTTGGCAGAATGGCACGCCTGGGCACAATCACGTACCTGTACGTGTCTCTTTAAACCCAGCCATGGGGTCGCGAGTGCGCCACCGCTGGTGCTAAGGTCCTAAGCTCCTTAACCACGCCCGCGGGGCCCGCGTACCCGATCGTCGCCCGTGTCCCGCGATCGGTCACCGGAGCTGGAGAACGGGGAGAGGTGTGTGTGTGTGTAAACACACCTTCCCTGTTCTTCACTGTGGCAGTGTCATTGATCGTCTGTTCCCTGATATAGGGAAAGACGATCAATGACATCACATGCCCAGCCCCGCCCCCAACAGTTAGAAACACATATGAGGTCACACTTAACCCCCACAGTGCCCCCTAGTGGTTAACTTCTAAACTGCAATTGTCATTTTCACAGTAAACAGTCCATTTTGATAGCACTGTTTGCTGTAAAAATGACAATGGTCCCAAAAAATGTGTCAAAAGTGTCCGATGTGTCCGCCATAATGTCGCAGTCACAAAAAAAATCACTGATCGCTACCATTACTAGTAAAAAAAAATAATAATAAAAATGCTATAAAACTATTCCCTATTTTGTAAACGCTATAACTTTTGCGCAAACCAATCAATAAACACTTATTGCGATTTTTTTTTTTTTTTTTTTACCAAAAATAGGTAGAAGAATACGTATCGGCCTAAACTGAGGAAAAATATGTTTTTTTAATATATATTTTGGGGATATTTATTATAGCAAAAAGTAAAAAATATATTTTTTTCAAAATTGTTGCTCTATTTTTGTTTATAGCGCAACAAATAAAAACCGCAGAGGTGATCAAATACCACCAAAAGAAAGCTCTATTTGTGGGGAAAAAAAGGACGTAAATTTTGTTTGGGAGCCACGTCGCACAACCATGCAATTGTCAGTTAAAGCAACACAGTGCCGAATCGCAAAAAGTTGCCTGGTCCTTTAGCTGCAAAATGGTCCGGGCTGAAGTGGTTAAAGCTGAATTCCAGGAATTCAGCTCCTTTGTAAAAAGGTGAAGGCATGCTATGAGGTGAGTCCAAGGAGGTGCATGACATCTCCTGTGCATATCTTAATTCATTTCATCCAACAGTTTTATTGCACTCCTGGAAGACAGCCATTTCCAGGAGCCCCATGTTGATGCTTCAGGTCTAGGCATCTTCAATAGGATTGTCCCGATACCACTTTTTTAGGACAAGTACCGATACTTTTTATCAAGTACTCGCCGATACCGATTACCGATACTTATTTTAAATCTCATGTGACAGTGGCACATGTGTCAGTAGTTTTTTTTTGTTTTATTTTTTAATTTAATTTTGTTTTTTACAATTAATTTTTTTATATTTTACAATTTGTTTATTTCTTTTTACAATGCTTACAAGGGGATGGGGGGATGGACAGTGTCGGTGTGTTTTTTAATTTTTAATTTTTTACGATTCATTTTTTTATTATTTATTGCAATTCCCTTTTTTTATCAGCCCTGTTGGGGGGGCTTTGGTGAGATATCAGGGGTCTTAACAGACCTCTGAGATCTTCCCTCTAAAACAGGGTAAGGGACTAGGGATACAGATTCCCCAGTCCCCTTCTCAGCAGCCTCAGCTGCGCTGAAAATGAAAGAAGAGAAGACAGCAGCTTCTCTCCATTCATAAACTGAAACATCGTAATCACAGTTTACGATGTTTCAGTTATGTGAATGGACAGAGTCGGTGATGGGGGGACATGGCGGCAGCAGCATGGAGATGGGGGACACGGCAGTAGCAGCACGGAGATCTGGGACACGGCAGCGGCAGCATGGAGATGGGGGACGCGGCAGCACGGAGATGGGGGATGCGGCAGCACGGATATGGGGGGACACGGCAGCAGCAGAACGGAGATGGGGGGACACGGCAGAAGCAGCACGGAGATGGGGGGACACGGCAGCAGCAGCACGGAGATGGGGGGACACGGCGGCAGCGGAGATGGGGAGACACGGCGGCAGCGGAGATGGGGAGACACGGCAGCAGCGGAGATGGGGAGACACGGCAGCAGCACAGAGGGGAGACACGGCAGCAGCACAGGGGGGGGACACGGCAGCAGCACAGAGGGGGGACACGGCAGCAGCACAGAGGGGGGACACGGAGGGGTAGAGCAGCAGAATGGAGGAGGATCGAGGACAGTCAGCGATGATCGGTGCTTGTAACTCCCCCACAGCATTGATCACCCTGACTGTCCAGGTATCAGGTGAAGCATTGGAGCTTTTGCCCAAGTACAAGTACTCGGGCAAATGCTCGGTATAGGTCCTGATACCGATACTAGTATCGGTATCGGGACAACCCTAATTTTCAACATTAGAGTCGGTGCAGCTGCTATGCCTCCCCCATGCTCCTGCCAAATCACAGAAGCCTTTGTATTATGTAAACTCACAAAATACAAAGGCTTCTGTGAATGGAAAGCAGAGGGAGGGGCATATCTACTCTGTGTGACTCTCTTCCCTGTCTCACACCCATGAGCATCGGTGCATGCTCCAGCAGATAAGCAGAGTCATAAACCTGTCTGATATAAATAATAGAGACAGGTTCAGGAGATTTCATGCACCACCTTAGACTTAACTGATAGTGGGCCTTCAATTTTGACAGTGACTGAATTCCTGGAATTCAGCTTTAATATAAAGCAGCCTTGTTACTAGGGTTGTCCCGATACCGATACTAGTCGGGACCGATACTGAGCATTTGTGCAAGCACTTGTACACGCGCAAATGCTCCCGATGCTTCATCTGATAATTTTTTTCACCCGAGAGCGGGTGAAGAGGGGGCGTAGAGCGGAGCAGAGCAGTCCTCTGGTATGTCACTAATGGAGGAGAGGAGAGCTGCTGCCACTGCCGCCGTCTAGTCTCCAAAGAGAAAGCCAAGTGCCCAGACAAAGGGGAGTGGCTATATATGAGGACGCACGGTGGGGAACACACAGCTATTCAAATGAAAGCTGTTATGTTCCTCGCGCGCTGATCAACTAGACGGCAGTGGCATGGGGGTGGGCTTGACTTTCTCTTTGGGGACACACGGCTGCATTTGGGGACACGCGGCTACATTTGGGGACACGTGGCTGCATTTGAGGACACGCGGCTGCATTTGGGGACACGCGGCTGCATTTGGGGACACATGGCTGCATTTGGGGACACGTGGACACATTTAAAAAAAAAGTATCAGTAATCGGTATCGGGCAGTACATGAAAAATATTATTGGTACTTGTACTCGGTCCTAAAAAAGTGGTATCGGGACAACCCTACGTGTTACCATCTGCAGCATTTACATCAGAGACTAACTTAAAGGGGTTTACCCACTAGAACATTTTTTTTTGGCGATTTACTCTATTTCTTTTATAACTTTCATTTATTCTTTTGATGTATCTCTCTTATATTAGTAACAAGATTTATGAGTTTCTGTACACTACTGTTTCAACTATTAGGTTTTTGGCGCTGAGTTCCACACTAGCTTTTTGTGTGTTTTTTATCTTTATGTTATAGTGATTGTGTTTACACCTAATTTAGGAGAAAATAAGGCTAAAATCAAGTGTTCATTCCCTGCAAAAAAATATTTAATAATTACAATTGTGTACCAAAGCGATCTTCTGTTTGGGAATTCAGCATTTTTGCCAGAAAATTATCATGGGATAAAATATCGAATTGGGCTTAAAATAACCCATTCCTCTTAGTTCATTGTGCCATATATCTGTTATGTTTTAGCTTGAACACTCAATTAGATGTTATCACGTATCCGGTGACGATAATTAGTAAAGCAGCTCCATGATTCATATATTAATCATGGACTTTATAGAATTTAGACAATATTGTCATTTGACAATATTGCTGGTACTCCCTGTAGCAATATTAACTATTATCATTTTCATATCAACCTGAAGTTTGGCTACAGTCAATCTATGATTTAATCCAGCCGTTTATATTTAACAACTTCCATAACGCGCAAATTCCAGCACTCTTCTCCTACATGTAAAAAATCATATTTTTTTTGGCTAGAACATTAATTAGAACCCCCAAACATTATATATCTCTTTTTTTAGCTGAGACCCTAGGGAAAAAAATGGCGGTCATTGCAACTTTTTATGTCCCACAGTATTTTATGCCCCACGGTGTTTGCAGATGACCAGCCACATTTTTTTTTTATATTATTAGTTAATAAAATAGAAAAAAATATCAGCGAGAAGATTATAATTGAACGGAGAAGGAGAAATTTAAGTTTAGGGTTGTCCCGATACCAATTTTTTAGGACCGAGTACAAGTACTGATACTTTTTTTCAAGTACTCGCCGATATCGAATACCAAAACTTTTTTTAAATGTGTCCCCAAATGCAGCCATGTCTCCCACCAATGCAGCCATGTCCCCCACAGATGCAGCCATGTCCCCCATATATGCAGCCATGTCCCCCACATATATGCAGCCATGTCCCCCACATATATGCAGCCATGTCCCCCACCAATGCAGCCATGTCCCCCACCAATGCAGCCATGTCCCCCACAGATGCAGCCATGTCCCCCATATATGCAGCCATGTCCCCCATATATGCAGTCATGTCCCCCATATATGCAGTCATGTCCCCCTCGAATGCAGCCATGTCCCCTACATATGCAGCCATGTCCCCCACAGATGCAGCCATGTCCCCCACAGATGCAGCCATGTCCCCCACATATGCAGCCATGTCCCCCACGAATGCAGCTATGTCCCCAACATATGCAGCCATGTTCCCCCACATATGCAGCCACGGTCCCCCACAGATGCAGCCATGTCCCCCACATATGCAGCCATGCCCCCCACATATGCAGCCATGTCCCCCATACATGCAGCCATGTCCCCCACATATGCAGCCATGTCCCCCACAGATGCAGCCATGTCCCTCACATATGCAGCCATGTCCCCCACAGATGCAGCCATGTCCCCCACATATGCAGCCATGTCCCCCACATATGCAGCCATGTCCCCCATACATGTTGCCATGTCCCCCACATATGCAGCCATGTCCCCCACAGATGCAGCCATGTCCCCCACATATGCAGCCATGTCCCTCACATATGCAGCCATGTCCCCCACGAATGCAGCCATGTCCCCCATACATGCAGCCATGTCCCCCACATATGCAGCCATGTCCCCCATATATGCAGCCATGTCCCGGCGGGGGGGGGGGGGGGTTGTAGTATCGGATCTGGCATCAGGGGCATTTGCGGGAGTACAAGTACTCCCGCAAATGCTCAGTATCAGTCCCGATACCGATACTGGTACCGGTATCGGGACAACCCTATTTAAGTTACTGTATTTATTGGCGTATAACACTCACTTTTTTACCCTAAAAATGTGCACACCTATGAGTGATGCCTTTCAGTGCATATCACTGCCTGCTATTCAGTGCAGCCCATCAGTGCCGCCTATCTGTGCCATCTATTATTAACCAAAAGTGCCACCTATCAGTGCTCACCAGTGTTGCTTATCAGTGCTTCCTCAGTAGTACTATCTCCTCAGTGCCCATCAGTGCAGCCTCATCAGCGCACATCAGTGAATTAAAAAAAAAAAAAACATAAAAAAAAATTGTTGTTTTTAGTTTGTTTCAGTTTTTTTTTAGCAAAAAAAAAAAACTGCAGTAATAATATACCACCAAAAGAAAGCTCTGTTTGTGGGTAAAAACCATAAAAAATTCAATTGGGATACAGTGTTGCATGAGCACGCAATTGTCCTTCAAAGTGTGACAGTGCAGAAAAAATCTGCTTGTATGAAAAAGTTGCTCCTTAAAATACAAAGAATAAAGTTCTACTAGCGACCAAGCACACACTGAACAAACATACAGCTCAGTAGGTTTCTGAATGAAGGAAAACCGTGTTGTTCTTCCTTATTATAATAAATGAACATAATGCAATATAGGACTAGACTCCCCTATTGTACTCAGCCTTAAAAGGATCTCTGCATATGGTAATTATGTTAGCATATGTTACAGAAAAAAAAAAGAAATGTATAAAACTAAGAAAGGAGGAATCAGGGAACAGGATGTATTTTATTGCAGTAATTAGAGCCTGTGGTTCTGTGTGCCCTCCTGGGATCAGCATTGTGAAAGGGAAGTTCTAAGCAGAAACCTTTTACTTTTATGGAGTATACTCCACTTGTATGCTTTAAAGCGGAGTTCCACCCAAAAATGGAACTTCTGCTTTAAGTTAAGGTGACCCCCTGACATACCACATTTGACATGTCATTTTTTTAAGGGGGCGGATACCCTCTTTTTAAGGGCACCCAGCTCCCTCTTCCTCTCGGGGCTCCACGGCACCGGAAGGAAGTTCACCTCTCCCTCCATGCAATCTATTGGGACCTGGTAACAGGTCCCAGAAGATTGCCAGGCCAATCACAGCACGGCTTGTGCATGCACAGTGTGAAGCCACAGTGGGCGCCCACAGTCATAATGCCGGTGCCGCGAAGCAGAGGGGGAGAGGAGCGGGGCTTCATTCGCCCGCATCACTGGACTGTGCGACAGGTGAGGCCGCGTACACACGATCGAACATGTCCGTGGAAACTGGCCTGCAGACAAGTTTCCGCGGACATGTCTGATCGTGTGTACGGCCTAGCTGACAGGTTTCCAGCGGAAGTACGCCTAACCGTCGGACCGAAATCCCCTGCATACGTCGAAATGATTCGACGCATGCGTGGAAGCATTGTACTTCTTTGTTTGCGCACGTCGCGGCGTCAACGTCACCGCTACGTCACCGCGTTCTCTGTCAGCTGGGATTTTGGTCTGATGTTGTGTACACACATCAGACCAAATTATCCCAGGAGACATGTCCGATGAAAACTGTCCGCGGACCGTTTTCATCGGACATGTCTTCTCGTGTGTACGCGGCCTGAGTGTCTGATTATTAAAAGTTGGCAGCTAAACGTTTGGTGGCTGTTGACTTTTATATGGGTGGAACTCCGTTTCAGTAATAATACGGATAGGTCTTCACTAACAAGAAGCAGAGAAAGCATATGTGGTGAACCTGTAAAAGGGTCCTTATGGACCGTTTAACATTGTACTTGGGATCTTTCTTTTACTGATTGAACGAAAGAAAGAGACTCCCCACTGGACTTTTAACTATATATAATATATAAAAGGCAAATGCCAATATTAATTACAAAAGTCATAAAAAAGTCATAAAAAACTAGGTGGCGCTGTGGGGACTCCGGCAGGGTCATCATTCACAACCCGGCATGCATGGGCCTCCCCAGTGTCTGTTTGTTTTGGTCTTGGGTGGATGGGCTGCGGCTACGTGCTTTTCCTTCCATTTAGGACTCACGTAATAGTGGCTCTCCATCCTAGCCATGCCCCTCCTCTTCGGTCATGGCGGTCATCTGGCTAGTGTCAGCATCGTGTGACGTTGTGTACATTTGGGATGTTGGCAGGATATCACATTTGAATATAATACTTGGCTCTACATTTGAGTTATTTTACTGACTAAAGGGATGCAGAGCCCCTACGCCCTGTGATGTCATTAATATAATTGATAATTGGAAAGGGTCGTGAGGTTGGTGAGCAAGGAACAAGTTTGTTGTAAATGGAGGCCAATGGAAGTCATCTGGTAAGGGTTATTGGGAAAATAATGCTGGTGATATACGTTGCACCTGTAGCGCCCTGCTCCTGATAAACAGGCGCTGCCTCAAATTTAATAGGGGTCTGAACTGTTATTTGGCTCAGACCAGAGTGATTAAGGGCAATTTAGCCTCTGTTCCAGTCATGGCTGTGCTGGGAGTGATCCACTATTGATCGCCTGGGGGTGTTTTTACCACCCCAGGCCAAGGGTGGCAGCAGTCAGGTCATGGTACATTGAGTGTCCCCCCTCGGCAGCGAATCAGTGGGAGTGGCTGCCCCGCTGTGCGTGCTGTGGAGGGGTACTTAAGGGACAGATGCCATTGGTGTGGGGTCCGATTTGCGCATAGTGGCCCGCCTGGCGGGGGGTGCGTGTTGTGAATCCTAGTTGCGGGACCACGTTTGCCCGGGGCTGCAGCTTTGTCTGGTGGGCCCAGTTGTCTGACTGGGGCCCGTACCACAGAGGTGATCCTGTGCTGTCCGTCCTGCGGGAGGAAGCCACTAGATGGAGGCCAGGGGTGGTCCTTTCCTGGTAGGGACCATGCAAGAGGCTGGTACCTTAGGAGAAGGCATGGAAGCTTCATCTAAGGATGCACCGTACACCGAGAGGCCTGACAGAGGATTCCGGAACGAAATATCTCACAGAGAAAGAAAGGTCTGTGGCAGAGAGTGTACTTTATTTTGTGCACCATTCCGGTTGCTAGGCCAGTGAGAGGGACCTATCCGGGTGAGCAATACCCACTCTGGCTAGAGTGGCAATGAGAACTGTTCACTGGAAAGAGTGTTTCTCTACTTTGCACCTGAACCTACATACCCTTCCACCCCTTTTTCCTCTTTTCTACTAAAGTTCTCCAAAATAAACCCAAAGAGAAAAGAGGTACATTGTGTGTGGACATTGAAATTCTTTGGACTCTTTCACCCTGAACAGCGAGACTAGAGGTAACGTGCTACCCAAAATCTAAACCAGCAGCTTTTACGGGGGTAGTGCTACACACCTTTTACCTGATTCCTGATGAACCTCACAAGATTTGCTCTGGGGTTTGCCCTGTTGCCACCCCCCCATCCAACCTTCTTTAACTGAAAAATTAAAGAAGCGGGATAGATAAGTGCCAGCCAATTGGATACAGGTGCTGTTTAGATATTCTGATAGCTGACTCCATCAGCTGTCAGAATTTAATAGCCACAGCAAGAGATTCGTCCATCCATAATGTGTAGTGCAAATAAAGGAATGTTGGAAACTGCTTTTATTTGTTTAGCATATGTAGCGGGGTCATCCTATCAGAGACTATTAATAGGCTTGAATCCCAACCGGAGCTCTGCCACACCTGTATATAGGTTAATTTGTCTTTAAGAAGCTATGCATTGTGGGTCCAGAAGTACCAGGAGATATGGACTCCATTGACACTCAGTAGAAACAGACTACACTTCCCACAATGCTGTGCCCAATTGGAACATGTGACACCTCCGCACAGACTTATGGGGGAGGTTACTTAAGGACAGGGAGGGGCTGTTTCTCGGCCTCTTGGGACCGGCCTCTTCTCCTCTGCGGAACTGTGCAGAGCGACACATCCAAGCTGTTGGGCCTAAAGCCTGAGCCTGGATTCATCGAGAGGCCAACCATCCCCGAGAAGCAAGACCAAGAGTGTCCAGCTCGTGTTCCAGGAGGACCAGAGAAGCTGCTAGCTGACAATTGAAACAGTGGAAAGCCTGATACCGGAGATTGTGTGCTACGGAGCAGTGTTTAACCGATGAGCTTTTGAGAAGGATTCAGGCGGTTCGGGCCTGGTAGGGTGAGAGGGAACATGCCCACCTTTCGAGCCCTTTTACTTTGACAGATCATTTAGTGTCACTCCATAGTTCGGAGACACGTGTTAATCTTTGACTGAACCAGAGGGGCCTATTAAGTTGAGAGTTACTCCCCAGAATTGGCTGGCGCTGGCTAGCGATCAGCACATCATCATTTGTGTTCATCGTTTTTCCCATTGACTGAGCTTATTTCATCTTTTGTCTCTTTTCTTTGGATTACACAGTTAAGTGCACCATCGGCTGCAACGTAGACTGTGTTTAAAGGATCCTTAGGAGCTGTTGAACCAGGCCTGGTTAGAAACTCTTTTACATTAACTGTGTTGCAGGATTGCCCTGTTAGAGGGAGCTCACGAGCATAGACTGCGTATAGTAAGAGTCGGTTCACACTGGGGCGAGACGACTTCCAGCACGACTTTCAGAAGCAACTTCAACACGACTTGAGCATGAACCACAGGGCGATCTGGGGCGATTTACAACACGACTTGAAGTCCTTTTCAGGTCAGGAGACATTCCAGTGGCCAATAAAACAACAATCAGCTCTGGGAGAGGGAAGGGGAGGGAGGGGTTTGCCTGAGAAATGTATGTTATCTTGTTGGAAAGTAGCTTCAATTAAAACAGTGATCAGACTTGGAAGCGACTTCCATTAAAATCAATGGGTACAAATCGCCTAGAAGTCTGATTGAAGTCGTACAGGAACCTCTTCTGAAGTCGGAGCGACATGAGTAGTGTGTATTAACACCGCTCCCATTCACTTACATTGCTTTTCTGGACAGCACGACTTGGGACGACTTGAGACGACTTCAAGTCGGATCCCAAGTCGCCCCAGTGTGAACCGACTCTAACTGTAGTTAGATAGTATTAACTTCGGTTTAAACCCCTTTTTTGTTTACTTGCCAACTCTCGCAAGGGCCCTTGCAGAGTTTCTTTGTGTTAATACCTGTGTGTTATTATCATTAATCATTCAAACCCCTTACATCTCTTTACCATATTCACAGTAAAGTTATTCTTTTGGTTTGAATATACAGTGCCTTGCAAAAGTATTCGGCCCCCTTGAACTTTGTGACCTTTTGCCACATTTCAGGCTTCAAACATAAAGATATAAAACTGTAATTTTTTGTGAAGAATCAACAACAAGTGGGACACAATCATGAAGTGGAACGAAATATATTGGATATTTCAAACTTTTTTAACAAATAAAAAACTGAAAAATTGGGCATGCAAAATTATTCAGCACCCTTAAGTTAATACTTTGTAGCTCCACCTTTTGCTGCGATTACAGCTGTAAGTCGCTTGGGGTATGTCTCTATCAGTTTTGCACATCGAGAGACTGAAATTTTTGCCCATTACTCTGTGCAATACAGCTCGAGCTCAGTGAGGTTGGATGGAGAGTGTTTGTGAACAGCAGTTTTCAGTTCTTTCCACAGATTCTCGATTGGATTCAGGCCTGGACTTTGACTTGGCCATTCTAACACCTGGATATGTTTATTTGTGAACCATTCCATTGTAGATTTTACTTTATGTTTTGGATCATTGTCTTGTTGGAAGACAAATCTCCGTCCCAGTCTCAGGTCTTTTGCAGACTCCATTAGGTTTTCTTCCAGAATGGTCCTGTATTTGGCTCCATCGATCTTCCCATCAATTTTAACCATCTTCCCTGTCCCTGTTGAAGAAAAGCAGGCCCAAACCATGATGCTGCCACCACCATGTTTCACAGTGGGGATGGTGTGTTCAGGGTGATGAGCTGTGTTGCTTTTACGCCAAACATAACATTTTGCAATGTTGCCAAAAAGTTTGATTTTGGTTTCATCTGACCAGAGCACCTTCTTCCACATGTTTGGTGTGTCTCCCAGGTGGCTTGTGGCAAACTTTAAACTACACTTTTTATGGATATCTTTAAGAAATGGCTTTCTTCTTGCTACTCTTCCATAAAGGCCAGATTTGTGCAGTATACGACTGATTGTTGTCCTATGGACAGAGTCTCCCACCTCAGCTGTAGATCTCTGCAGTTCATCCAGAGTGACCATGGGCCTCTTGGCTGCATTTCTGATTAGTCTTCTCCTTGTATGAGCTGAAAGTTTAGAGGGACGGCCAGGTCTTCGTAGATTTGCAGTGGTCTGATACTCCTTCCATTTCAATATTATCGCTTGCACAGTGCTCATTGGGATGTTTAAAGCTTGGGAAATCTTTTTGTATCCAAATCCGGCTTTAAACTTCTCCACAACCCATGGCCATGTGGGCCTACACATGCTTCAGGTCACACACTCGATCTTATTTTCAGACAAGCTCTGGAAATAAAAATTAGGGAAAATGAAAAATTGCCATGGACAGACCACCAGGCAATTATATTCAGTATTTCCACCATCCCCCCCGCAACAAAAACATCGAATCCAGTGGCAACACACTGGACTAGATGTCAGAAGAAGCTCCACTCGGAACTCTTCAAAACTACTTTAAGGAAAAAAATAGAAACAACCCAGCCGCAGCAAACGGCCGTTGAAACATTGAAAGCCATAAACTCGGCCATGCTACAGTCAGCCGACTTGGTAGCGCCGAAACGAATAACCCGCATTCGGAAAAACAACCGCAGCTGGTTTAACAACCAGCTGTCGTTACTGAAGCAAGAACGCAGAAGGGCAGAATCTGCCTGGAAAAGATGTTCTTCTGAGCTAAACCTATCCATCTACAAGGCGACCACAAGAAAATACCACAAAGGAATTTTCCAAGCCAAGAAGAATTATTTTTCGGAGGCTATCAACGGTGCCCAAAACCGCCACCGCGAACTCTTCAAGATGGTCACCCAGACCATGAAACCAGGATGCATTGAAGCCCCCAGTTCGGACACACAAGAATTTTGCAATGAGCTATCGGATTATTTCGTTAATAAAATCGAGGCAATCCGTGAAAGCATTCAGCAAAATTTTTCTCCCCTCAGCCCCCCCTGTAGCCTCTCACACAGCACCCATAGTAATTCTCCGATATCAGGTAAGTTCACCCTGGAACCCATCTCCATCGAGTCCACTAAGAATGTCATTTGTACTCTGCGCAATGGCGCAGCACCAAATGACATTATCCCCACAAAACTGCTGAAGGAATGCGCCGACATCCTGGCTCCTCCCATCACGCAGCTTATCAACCAGTCTTTCTTGGAAGGCATAGTGCCCTCACAGTTGAAAGAGGGTGTAATCCAACCCATCCTGAAGAAACCCTCCCTGGACCCCAAGGACCCACTCCACCGCCGTCCCATAACAAGCCTCAACGTATTCTCTAAGATAATGGAAAAAGTAGTGGTACAACAGCTGCAACTGCATCTAGATACCCACAAGCTACTTGATCCATTGCAATCAGGCTTCCGTCCCGGACATGGGACGGAAACAGCATTACTGAAAGTATGGGACGATGTTCTCAAGGCCGCAGACGAAGGAGAATCTTGTCTCCTGGTTCTGTTGGACCTAAGTGCAGCTTTTGACACTGTAGACCACAATCTGTTACTGACTCGGCTTTCTGAAGTAGCCAGGGTCGCAGAAGGCGATTTATCTTGGTTCTCCTCTTTTTTGGAAAACCGATCGCAAACAGTGAATCTAGGACCTTTTACGTCTGAAAAACGCACAGTAACATGCGGAGTCCCTCAAGGATCGCCTCTGTCACCAGTGCTATTCAACATCTACCTTCGTCCTCTTTTTGAGATTATTAGCAGCCAAAATCTGCTTTATCACTCTTATGCAGATGACACGCAACTGTATTTCCGCATCTGCAATAGACAGGATCACCACCTCAATCTAGAGACATGCCTCTCTTTGATAGAGGACTGGATGACAAAGAGTTATCTTAAACTCAATGGAGCGAAAACAGAACTTCTTCTGTTTCACGCCAAGCGAAGGAATCAACCCTCAACAGCGTGGACCCCCCCGCCTATTTTGGGCAAGCTCATCACCCCTAGCGCCAAAGTCAAAAGCCTAGGGGTCATTTTTGACTCCTTTATGACAATGGACGCACAAATAGGGTCAGTGGTCAGCGGATCTCACCATCTACTGCGCCTACTACGCAGACTCACTCCGTTCATCCCTAAAGAAGATTTAGCGGTCGTGGTGGGAGCAGTTGTAAACTCCAGGTTGGATTATGCAAATGCCCTTTACCTCGGTCTCCCCAAATACCAAATCGCTCGTCTGCAAGTCGTTCAGAATACGGCCGCCAGACTTGTGACTGGGAAAAAACCCTGGGAATCTATCTCACCTTCACTGAGAGCCCTTCATTGGCTGCCAGTTAAAGACAGAATCGCTTTTAAAGCTCTCTGTCTTACGCATAGATGTGTCCATGAGAATGCCCCCCTTTACTTATGCGAATTAATAAAAGCGCATAATCCAAATCGCGTTTTGCGATCCACGAATCAGAACCTGCTCCAGGTTCCGAAAGCCAACTTCAAGTCCAAAGGAGAAAGAAGATTTGCGATCCAGGGTCCCAGACTATGGAACGCTTTACCAACCAGCATTCGGTTGGAGGAGAACCACCTAGCATTTAGGAAAAAGGTCAAGACTTTTCTCTTTTGATATCAAAGGAGACAGGAACAACAAGCGCCCAGAGGCGATTCAGTTCGCATGTGCCGCGCTATATAAGTTTTCATTCATTCATTCATTAACAACAGTATCTTGGACCTGCCTGGTGTGTTCCTTGTTCTTCATGATGCTCTCTGCGTTTCAAACAGACCTCTGAGACTATCACAGTGCAGTTGCATTTATACGGAGACTTGATTACACACAGGTGGATTCTATTTATCATCATTAGTCATTTAGGTCAACATTGGATCATTCAGAGACCCTCACTGAACTTCTGGAGAGAGTTTGCTGCACTGAAAGTAAAGGGGCTGAATAATTTTGAACGCCCAATTTTTCAGTTTCTTATTTGTTAACAAAGTTTGAAATATCCATTAAATTTCCTTCCACTTTATGATTGAGTCCCACTTGTTGTTGATTCCTCACAAAAAAATTACAGTTTTATATCTTTATGTTTGAAGCCTGAAATGTGGCAAAAGGTTGCAAAGTTCAAGGGGGCCGAATACTTTCGCAAGGCACTGTATATAGTGTTGTGAGACTTGTGTTTATTCCTGGGAGCAGGAAGAGGTAACAACATTATTGTATTACCATTACATGTTTTATGTATGCTATTGTGGCTCCAGATAAGTGGGGGCCACAATACAATTATACCCATCCGGTGTGCCAAGGGAAGGTTCGAGACAGTTAAAGGGGACGAATTAACCTTCATGAGAATAGATCCCAAAAATCTAACCAGCAGGTCCTGAGGGGGTAGCGCTAGACAAGTTATACCAAAAAAAAATAAAGTGTGTATGGCAGGGGTAGGTAGGCAATCTGGGGCCCTCAAGCTGTTGCAGAACTACAAGTCCCATCATGACTCTGGGAGTAATTGTAACTGCAACTGGGTTTAAGGAGTACCGATTTGATTGGTAATCATTTCCACAATCCTCACCTAGGTGAAGATGGTGTTACTCCCTCCTGCAGCCTCCTGGGACACACCACATGTCCTAGAAGGCTGCAGGACTATTAACAAAGCACTGCACAAGCTTGCACATTATTTGTTATGGGAGCCACTCGTGGTTCTTCAGGCAGTCACAGCCAGATACTATATCCAAGAGGGTGGGACACACAGCGGTAAGAAAAGCCATCTAAGGGAAGACATTGCTAGACTCCAGGCACTGGTAATTACTAGAATTTTTAAATAGCTACAGTATTTGTACTTAATCCAGACTCCAGCACTCTGCAATATTTAATATTAAAAACTGAACTCTGTGTGTTACTTAAAGTGGTTGCAAACTTAAATTTTTAACTTGTACCTATAGGTAAGCCTATAATAAGTCGCCCCAGCAGGGTTTTTAGGCAGTGGGGTCAAAGGATTAAACAGTTTTCATATAAAAACGATATTTATTAACCGATAATATCGGATGTGTAAAAAGGTGTGTAAAAAGTTGTACAATGTATATCAAAAAAAGGGGTACAAAAGTATCTCAATCCTTGTAGCAGTAGACACAAAAGTATCTCAATCCTTGTAGCAGTAGACATAAATAATTATACATATCGTTATATTGCAGGTGAATGCACAATGTAGATCCCCGACGAGTTTCGACCGTTCAATCGGTCTCTTCAGGGGGATAGGCATTCTAAAATATAAGGATTCAAAAGTATTACAAAACATATAAGCATACATCATGGTGGGTCTATCACAATGATAGACTCCTGGACTTCGGCCATACAGGAGGGTTACCTACCTACTTGATTGTCAGATCCCACATCCCCCCACCCCTAGCATCAGGAGTAACTTATTACAGACTCCATTGTGCTATATGTTCAGATACTATACCCAATATCTGTCCCAACTAATTATATACAAATCCTTGTATGAGTTTTAACCATGATAGTCACACACGGCTATTGTAATAATACAATACAATTCAATTAGTTTCTGTTATATCTGTCATAGTGTTTATGGTGTTTGTAATGGCAACTGCCATACATGTATACTTTGCATTGTCACCGTTTGGGGCCCCCGGTGGGGTCGGGCTGCCTCTGCCCCCTCCGGTGTGGATGTGGCTCTGTCCTTCAGGGCTTCCTTCAGGGTTGGGGGGATGGTTCATCCTGTCCCCCTATTCTGCTCGCAGGGTGCCCAGGGGGATCCCTTGGGCAGCCATTGCCAGCCTTATGGCCCATACACACGATCCGAATATCGGCCGACGGATCGTACGACTTTTTTCGCTTAATAATCGCGAGTAAAATAAAATAGGTTTTTAAACTCATGAAAATTATCGTACGATAGAAAAAAACGATCGGAAGTGATGTCACGTGTTGTAATGTATTTGTATTGTATTGTCGGACGACGGCTGTACTGACTAAACGAAAATCGGACGATCGGACATCGGACGAGAAAATTTTTCAGGCTTGTCCGATCGAATTTAATCGGATGAACGGTCGTGATTGGCTGTCGAAAGTAGTGTACACACGATCCGAAAATCGTACGATCCATCATCGGACGATCGTTTTCGTCCGATATTCGTATCGTGTGTATGGGCCATAACCCTGCCGGAGGCGTCCCTCCAATCCTCTCTGGACTGTCTTGATGCAGTGCGCATGCGCGCGCACGATGGCATGACATTGCGCGTTTTGCGGCGGAGAGGACGGCATTTGGGAAGCCGGGGGAGCCACCAGTGAGCCACCTTCACCCTTGGCGGCTGGGACTTTCACTCCTTTGGTGGTTAGGAAACCCACGGCACCTGCATGTGATTAATTTAATCACCACACCCATTGGACTTTATAAAATGGTAGGTCCATGTGGAGTCATTATCTGACTATGCTATTGCACCCATGGTCTCTCGGAACCTTGTCCTTACCTGTCATGCATACTAGACATGTGCATTTGTTTTCGTTAGAATGCATTTTCGTCCGAAAATCAGTTTTTTTCGTTATCGTTTTAACACACGATAACGAAAGTGCAAGAAACGAAAACCAAAAGATCCGACATAAAAAATGCGTTATTTTTGTTTTCGTTGTGGTAGAGATTCGACATTATAGGGAAAAGATTTGACATCATAGAGAAAAGATTCGACATTATAGAGAAAAGACTCGACACTATAGAAATAATAGATTCGACATTACAGAGAATAGATTTCGATTTATGAGAAAATAGATTCGACATTATTACTAGTCATACAACATTAGAATTTTTGTAGGCGGAATATTAGAACGTAAATGTACGATTCGACGTAAAGATTCGACGTTCCGTCGAATATTCTTTTAAAGAAAACCAAAAAGATTTGACGTTCCGTCGAATATTATTATTATTTTTATTTATTTTTTGACCATTCGACAGAAACCAAGTATTATTGGATTTTCGGATGAAAGCTAAATAAATCAAAACGATTTTCGGGAGTAACTAAATAAATTTATTTTCCAAACGAAAACGAAAAAACGAAACAAAATATTCCAGTCTGCACAGGTCTAATGCATACCTGCAGGCAGGATCCCTTTATCTCTACTTATTTATTGCATCAGGTAACTATTTATCTATATACTCTTATAGCACTTTATTCACTTATCTTATTTTCACTCATCCTACTACCACCATCAATTTATATATCTTTCATACCACATCACCTTTATTACTCTAACATACACAGGTGTTCACACCATGCACTCACTTCCCTTAAATAACGCATATTTTTCCACAATTCTCACATTGGATTGCCCCATAATGGTGATCATTTATTTACATTTTCTACCACCTACACCGACCTACCCCTTTCACACCAACCAACCCCTTTCACACATTACCTAGTTTACTATCGCTCTACATTATTGTATACTCCTTACTTATTGAACAACCCCAATGGACTTTACAAGATGCCCTGATATCCATTTTATATTGGCACCTAGTAACTGCCTCTAGCCCCCTGAATACCATATATACTGATGTGCTGTCAGCTGAATTGATTTATTTAATCCTTTACACAACTCTTTGGGTGTCCTTTGCAGGTGCCGACTCCTCCACCCCCTGGAGGGTGTCCACACTCTAGCTCCTTGTAGGCCCTCGTGGATGGGCCGCCCTTCACGTTGGGGGGATGGAGACAGCCTTAGGCCCCCCCGGCTACCCAACGGTTACCAGCATGTTCGATTCTTTATTTTAGTGGTAATTATATCATTGTGATAGACCCACCATGATGTATGCTTATATGTTTTGTAATACTTTTGAATCCTTATATTTTAGAATGCCTATCCCCCTGAAGAGACCGATCGAACGGTCGAAACGCGTCGGATCTACATTGTGCATTCACCTGCAACATAACGATACAGTATGTATAATTATTTATGTCTACCGCTACAAGGATTGAGATACTTTTGTGTCTACTGCTACAAGGATTGAGATACTTTTGTGTCTACTGCTACAAGGATTGAGATACTTTTGTACCCCTTTTTTTTATATACATTGTACAACATTTTACACACTGTGATATCCAATATTATCAGTTAATAAATATCGGTTTTTATATGGAAACTGTTTAATCCTTTGACCCCGCTGCCTAAAAACCTTGCTGGGGAACCTTTCTCTTTTCTTTATGCCAAATAATGGGGTGAGCAGCTCTTTCATTTCATCTCTACTATATGTGTCTTTTTCTCTTCCAGCCTATAATAAGTCTTACCTATAGGTACTGTAAATATCTCCATATATATGCAGCCGATGACGTTATTGGTGCTTGCGCTCTAAAGGGACGGCCACCCAGCCATTCGTTCAGAATCCTGTGCCCTAAACGGTGGCTCCTCTACACATGTGTGGGAGTGATGTCATTGTGGTTCCGGCCAGTCACACAGTTGGAGTCAGTGGACCCAGAAGCACATTATGCCTTTACCTTGCAGGTCTGAAAAAAAAAACAGGCACCCAGTGGTTTACAACCGTTTGAACTCTGAACTCTGTGCCTTACTTAAAGGGGTTGTAAACCCTCACGTTATTTTTTTTACCTTAATGCATCCTACGCATTAAGGTGAAAAAACACCCGGCAGTCACTGGCCCCTTAGCCCCCCTTTTTACCCAGGGTCTTGGCTCTTGATTGGATAGATTGAAAGCAGCACATCCATTGGCTCCCACTGCTGTCAACCAAAACCTGCTGTTATACCCTCGGCACTCCTCTTCTGCATCCTGCATTTTACTTGTAGGCAGGTGCAGTCTACTTTCTCCACTGCAGGTGGCACTGCACCACAGCTGCATTGTAGAGGGAAAGGAAGTCAAGAGGAAACTGGTTCAATAGTCTATGGTTTCCTGGGCCACTGGGGAAGCTAGCTGATTAGATGCTGCCACCCCAGATGATTTTGGTGGCCATCTTGGATTAGGCAGAGTCTATTTCAGATCCTGGCTCCCAGGCTAGGCCTGCATTTCATGTATGGGTAGTGTAGGGACAGGTCATCCATCTGTTTGGGACAGTATTAGCGGTATAAAGAGATTCTGCATGAGTGGGGAAAGAGCAGGGACATGCCCACTTTCCTTGAAGCCTCCATGTTTGGGCACAGACCAGCCAGACCGCATCCCATCCCTCAAGACAGGCGCTGCCGGTGCATTCGAGAACTGCTGCTACACCGTTTGCTGCAACTTTCTGTAAAAGCGCCTGGTCAGGTTGACCTCCCACCGGGAAGTTGTACTTGTTTGAGCTACCATTACAATACACTTCTGTTACTGTTACTACTGGACTCTGAGTGTTAACTGCCGCCGCACCACACTACACCTACTGTCCACACTTCTTTAGCACTGTCTACATTGTTTTTTTGTTTTTTTTTTCGTTTTTTTTTTTTACTTTATGAAGCTTGTGAATGACTTAGAGCCGGTTCACACTGGGGCGACTTGTCAGGCGGCTCAGCCGCCTGAGGAGTTGCATCCCATTCTTTGCAAAAGAACCATTCTAATAGGAGCGACGCAAGTCGCTCCGACTTAGAAAAAGGTTCTTGCACGACTTTGGGGGCGGCTCGGGGTGACCTGCATTGACTTCTATACAGAAGTCATTTTGCAGGTCACATCTGAAGTCGTCTTCAGGATGACTTGCAGAGTCGCCCCCGAAGTTGTGCCGCCACTGTGTGAACCGGCTCTTAGCAACTGTATTTAAAAAAAAACAGTGCATGAAAAATGAAGTCTATCATTGTGTAATAATGTAACATTATTACTGTCTATTGTTGAGTTCCTGCCTCTTGAGATATTTGAATCTTCTGTATATCTAACCCATGGGTAATTATTCCATTCACCATTGGCAGTTCTCATCAATGGGCAGAAGAGAAAGCATGAATGGGTTGCTGGACTGCTGTGCATTGGCAGAAATGGGGAAAAACACAAGATGGGAGCCAAGGTTGTTTTTGTGAAGATAACAATGAGAAATACCGCATGTCCCCAGCAGATGTTACCGCTGCCCTGATGTACACGGAGCAGATGTTCCGGCACCAGTTCCCATGCTGGATGTTGGAGATTATTACAATAGACAGTTGTGTAGAATTAGCTGCTCAAAATATAAAGCAGCCTTGGAGCCTTTTATTCCCAGGTCCCCAACTTGGTCAGTTCCCTTACAGCACATATTATGCTGCAAGTACAGAACTCATCATGGACTAGATGGCAGTAATGTGCTGTGCTGTTTAAGCTTTAATAGTAACAGGAATGTGAAAATAAACCTTTAAGTTTAAATACCTTTGATTGATTAAATATATTTTAGGGACAAGCTACCGAAGGTCATTTTAAGGTAGTGCAGAAAACCCTCTCTGTTACATCACTTCTATGAGTTTGCTGGGCATCCCATTCCTCAACCAAGGTCATCAATGTCAATTTGGCACTCTTTGTGGCTATAATCCCGTGACCACGTCCCTCTAGTGACAAAACGTTGGGAGGAGCGATGTTCTCACGCCACCGCGTTGTGTGTCAGACCCGGAAGATACGGGCTGCTGAATCGAAGAGCCAGCATGCTTGATTGTATTTTATATGCCTTTTCTCACTTCTTCGATGTAAGTGTGCATTGTCTTACTTATAAAAACTTTAAGGGTTTTACGCTATGCTAGTCCCTTCCTTTATGTGGTGCATCCTGGATTGCTATGTTGTTTGAGACATCTTCTATGCAATATTGAACCACACTACCACGCTACCAATAGAGACCCCAGGCTGGGATATCAACCATATGCGCATATTGATCTCCTATAATTAGAGATCACATCCATCTGGTAAGCGGCAGTGTTATTGTTTGGTGGAGGCACTATCCTGTCACATTTTTTACCTTTGACGCTTTGTTAATGGTATTCCTAATGTTTTTTTTTTGGTGGTTCCCATAGACTGCTATTTATTCACTTGATAATTCTCAGGTTTCTACCTAATTTAGGAATGAACCCCTTCTTGTTATCCTATTGAGTTCTCAAAGACCTATTTACAGATATAATATAATTGTTTTCACTCAGTCAGTGTTTCATAATTTTAATTGATATTTATCTAGCACTTTATTATCACTAGTGTCACATTTTAGCTTACAACAGC
Organism: Rana kukunoris; assembly: GCA_029574335.1. NCBI lineage: Eukaryota > Metazoa > Chordata > Amphibia > Anura > Ranidae > Rana > Rana kukunoris. Next base: position 27,282,579 of record CM056050.1, read on the forward strand.
ACAGCTCTTTCTTTGAGCACAGGCAGTGGCGGAATTTTCATAGGTGCCGCAGTCGCAGTTGCGACTGGGCCCTGTGGTTTAGCCAAGTCGGGGGGGCCCGCCGCCTGTCAGTTTGAGGAGAGGAGCCAGAGGTGAGGAGCCGTTCTGCCGCTGGATCGGGTGCCGACAAGGCACTGGCAGTGGATGCAGGGACGGCATCGCAGCAACCCCCCTAAGACCTGGCATCTCCCCCTGCACCTCTGGCTGGCCGTTTAGAGTGCAGTGGGGAGATGTGGTAAGAGGTGGAAGATTGGCAGGCGGCATCTCTATGGTGCCTGTGTGGGCAGGTCTCCCTGGGGCTTGTAGTTCTCGAGTCTCGAGTGTCAGTGTATACAGAGAGGGGAGGGGCCTCTGACCCGGGCAGGTATCAGTTTCACTTTCTCTCTGCTTGCACACTGTTGTTGATGCCCGGGTCAGAGACCCCTCCCCCTCTGCTGTATACATGAATCGGAGAACTACAAGCCCCAGTGAGATCCCCCTGCCTGTGGACACCAAAGAGCTGCAGATCGCCACCTCCACCAGCCAGGTACAGGGGAACTTTTGCAAGGGGGGAGTCAGCTGTTTGGGGACCCTGATGTAAGAGGGGGGGCCTCTGGGGACACTAATGTAAGGAAGGGGGCCTCTGGGGACACTAATGTAAGAGAGGGGGGCTTCTGGGGACACTAATGTAAGGAAGGGGGCCTCTGGGGACACAAATGTAAGAGAGGGGGGGCTTCTGGGGACACTAATTGAAAGGGGGGCTTCTGGGGACACTAATTGAAAGGGGGGCTTCTGGGCACACTAATGTAAGGGGGGGTGCTTCTGGGGACAATAATGTAAGAGAGGGGGGCTTCTGGGGACACTAATGTAAGAGGGGGGGCTTCTGGGGACACTAATTGAAAGGGGGGCTTCTGGGCACACTAATGTAAGGGGGGGGGCTTCTGGGGACACTAATGTAAGAGGGGGGGCTTCTGGGGACACTAATGTAAGAGGGGGGCTCTCTGAGGGTCCTGATGTAGGGGGAAACTCTCTGGGGGTCCTGATGTAGGGGGAAACTCTCTGGGGACCCTGATGTAGGGGGAGATTCTCTGGGGACCCTGATGTAAGGGGAGACTCTCTGGGGACCCTGATGTAGGGGGAGACTCTCTGGGGACCCTGATGTAGGGGGAGACTCTCTGGGGACCCTGATGTAGGGGAAGACTCTCTGGGGACCCTGATGTAGGGGAAGACTCTCTGGGGACCCTGATGTAGGGGAAGACTCTCTGGGGAACCTGATGTAGGGGAAGACTGTCTGGGGACCCTGGTGTAGGGGGAGACTCTCTGGGGACCCTGGTGTAGGGGGAGACTCTCTGGGGACCCTGGTGTAGGGGGAGACTCTCTGGGGACCCTGGTGTAAGGGGAGACTCTCTGGGGACCCTGGTGTAAGGGGGGCTCTCTGGTGACCCTTATGTAAGGGGAGACTCTCTGGGGACCCTGTTGTAAGGTGGGGTTCTCTGGGGACACTAAAGTAAGAGGGGAGACTCTCTGGGGACACTAATGTAAGAAGGGAGGCTCTCTGGGGACCCTGGTGTAAGGGGGGATCTCTGGGAATCCTGATGTAGGGGGAGACTCTCTGGGGACCCTGATGTAGGGGGAGACTCTCTGGGGACCCTGATGTAGGGGGAGACTCTCTGGGGACCCTGGTGTAGGGGGAGATTCTCTGGGGACCCTGATGTAGGGGGAGATTCTCTGGGGACCCTGATGTAGGGGGAGACTCTCTGGGGACCCTGATGTAGGGGGAGACTCTCTGGGGACCCTGATGTAGGGGGAGACTCTCTGGGGACCCTGATGTAGGGGGAGACTCTTTGGGGACCTTGATGTAGGGGGAGACTCTCTGGGGACCCTGATGTAGGGGGAGACTCTCTGGGGACCCTGATGTAGGGGGAGACTCTCTGGGGAGCCTGATGTAGGGGGAGACTCTCTGGGGAGCCTGATGTAGGGGGAGACTCTCTGGGGAGCCTGATGTAGGGGGAGACTCTCTGGGTAGCCTGATGTAGGGGGAGACTCTCTGGGGAGCCTGATGTAGGGGGAGACTCTCTGGGGAGCCTGATGTAGGGGGAGACTCTCTGGGGAGCCTGATGTAGGGGGAGACTCTCTGGGGACCCTGGTGTAGGGGGAGACTCTCTGGGGACCCTGGTGTAGGGGGAGACTTTCTGGGGACCCTGATGTAGGGGGAGACTCTCTGGGGTCCTAATGTATGGGGAGACTCTCTGGGAGCCCTAATGTATGGGGAGACTCTCTGGGAGCCCTAATGTATGGGGAGACTCTCTGGGGACACTACTGTGAGGGGCAGGCTCTCTGGGGACACTAATGTAAGGGAGGCTCTCTGGGGACACTAATGTAAGAGGGGAGGCTCTCTGGGGACCCTGATGTAAGTAGGGACTTTCTTGGGACACTAATGTAGGAGGGGAGACTCTCTGGGGACACTAATGTAAGAGGTGGAGGCTCTCTGGGGACCCTGATGTAAGGGGGGCTCTCTGAGGAGTCCCCTATGTGATGGTGTGTGTGTGTGGGGGGGTGGCATTGAAGGACCTGGCCTTGGGGCAGCAAAGGGAATAAATCTGGGCCTGGGCAGAGGCAGCGCTGAGACTGGGGGCTGACACCAATGAAAGAAGGCGGGGGAGGAGCTTTCCTCTCCGCGTGGAGTACCTATGCCGTCTACCTATGAGACAAGAAGGCATCCTGGCGGGAGATTAGAAGGCACAGTGATGGTGACCATAACTGATCGAACGGAATTCCCAGAGATTCGATTGATTGACAGTAAGTGACATTTTTTCAGAGCTGAGCAATCGATGCCAACCTCCACCACCTGTGCCTCTTACTGATCCCATCCCCCCCAACACTGATCTCATCCCTATCCCCCCATTACTTCTACAACAGAGGTGATAGGGGATAGGGCTGAGATCAGTGGTGGGAGGATGGGATAAGTAATAGGCACAGGTGGTGGTGGGAGAGGATGGCACCAACACTGCCGCTGCAGCCACCCCCCTCAAGTACCACTGCTGGTACTTGAGGGGGGGTGGTAGCGGTGATACTAGAGCGGAGTGGTAGTGGTGATACATGAGGGGGGTGGTGCCGGTGGTACTTGAGGGGGGTGGCAGTGGTGATGCCATCCTCTCCCGCCACCACCCGTGCCTCTTACTGATCCCATCCCCCTACAGCCGCACCACTGATCTCATCCCTATCCCCCTATTACTTCTACAACAGAGGTGGTGGGGGGATAGTGATGAGATCAGTGGTGCGGCTGAGATAGTGAGAGGCACAGGTGGTGGTGGGAGAGGATGGCACTGCCACTGCAGCCACCCCCCTCATGTGAAATCAGAAACAGAATTGTTTTACTTTGTTGTACAGTGTAAAAAAATGAAGTATCAAAATCAGTCTTTTCGGGGGGGGGGGGGGGCCCTTCATGATTTCTTGCACCGGGGCCCTGAAGTCTCTAGTTACGCCTCTGAGCACAGCTATGGGCCAGATTCAGGTAGATGGGAGTATCTTTCCTCTGGAGTAACGCTTCTCATTTACGTTACTCTGAAGACCCTTTCAGCGCAAGTACTGTTATTCACATAGCAGTTGCGCGTAAACTTGCGCCAGAGTAACGATAATGCGCTGGCGTAACCCGACGCAAGTGGAAGTAGGTGTGATCATATGTAAATGATGGGCGGAGCCCAGCGCAGAGGCTTACGTTCAGCGCATCATCCACGGAGCATGCGCAGTGAGTGCGGCTCCACTCGCCCCCTTGTGCGCATGCTCACAACTTCCGTCGGCACCACTTCCCGGGAAACGTCAGCGCAATGCGTTCCGCTGGGCGCTTAAAAGCGCAGGCGGAAACGCCATTCCGGCGCAAAAGTATATCCGTTTCCCCCCACCCCAGGGAAGATACTTTTGCTCTGTAATGGCTGCTCCCGCTACCCCCAGAGAGAGGAGGAACCTTAATTTTAATTCCCAGGAGGTCTCGGTTATCATCTCAGCGATGGAGTCTGTGAATGATTTGCTTCATGGGAAAAAAAGCCGCAAGACCAGCCGGGAGAGGAAGCAGGGCATCCTGGAGTCCATTGCTGCCAGGGTGAATGTCTTGGGGTATTCCACCCGGACTGCTGGGGACATTCAGAAAAAGATTAACGACTTGCGGCGCAAGGTCAAGGGCAAGGTGTCCACCATCAGGAGGCATGAGAGGGGCACAGGTGGTGGTCCCCCATGTCCTGTCACCCTGACCGCGGAGGAGGAGGTGGTCGCACGCTGCCTGGAGAGGGAGCAGGTGGAGGGGGTCCCAGGCTATGACTCCATGGAGGAAGGCTCCAGGACAGGTAAGTGATTTTTATCCCCTATTTGATTTGTTGCATTTGGGGGGGGGGGGTACATGTGCCAAGTGTGTGGGACCACCAACATGTGTCTGCTTTGTGTCATCCACAGATGACGGAGCTGGGCCATCATCTGTCGGCGGGCAGTCCACCCCATCCCCCCCACGCCATCGTGTGCCCGAGCCCCTGGGTGGTGAAGAGGTGGTGGAGGAGAGTGGCCACACCACACCTGCCGAGGTGGTTGTGGAGGAGCCTGCTGTGGCAGAGCAGGACTTTACTTTAGTTTTGGAGGTCTCCTCCCCTTCTCCTGGGCCATCTGTTATCCCCTCCCCCATCCTTGGAAGCCCCTCAAGGGCGACTCCTTCCCCCCGGGGACAACCATCTTCTGGCCCCAGGAAGGCGACCCAGAAGACCAGGGGGTGTCTGATGTTGTCCAGGACCAGTTGGCGAGGGATCACGCCAGACAGACTGAACAAATGGGGGCCATAGTTGGGCATTTGGAGAAAGTGTCTGACAGCCTGGGCTCCGTTGCCCAGATAAGCAACGCAGTCCAGGATGTCAGCTGTAACTGCGCTGCAGTGGTCACCAGTTTGGGGGAGGTGCATGGTGATATTACGCAACTCACTGCAGCCGTCCAGGCCAACACTGCTGCCATCCAGGTTAACAGTGCTGCCATCCGAGACCAGGGGAGGCTGAGTCGGCGGGCCCAGCATTACCAGGTCACCCGTCAGCTCCGGATGCAGGCCCAGACAAACTCATACCTCGGCCGGATAGCCATGGCCTTGAAGGGCATGCAGGCCACACCTGCCAGGAGTGGTCCACCTGGGGATCAGCCACCTCCAGATGCCCCCCCACCCCCACCCACTCCATCCAGGCAGCTGAGGAGGCAGAGAGGGGCCCCCAGAAGAAGCCCCCGGCATCCCCGATGAGGCTTTTTTTTTGTTTGTTTTCTATGATTATTTTAAAATACTCAGGTTATGAGTTTTTGTTTATTTTGTATTATTTCTTTTATACACAGGTCATGAGTTTTTGTTTATTTTGTATTATTTATTTTATACTCAGGTCATGAGTTTTTGTTTATTTTGTATTATTTATTTTATACTCAGGTCATGAGTTTTTTTTTTTTTTTTTTTCTCAGGTTATGAGATTTTGTATTTCTTTTTTTACTGCACACGGTCAGGAGTGCAGGGGACAGTGTGAATGGTGTGTGAATGTGAGAGGGTGGCACTCCTGACAGTAAGGGGTGTCACCCTCGGCCGTGGTGGTGAAGGTAATCCCACGGCTGTATGAATGACGTGTGAAAGGTGTATGAATGGACAGTGACATCATTGGGGCCTTGACGCTGGCGTTGCTGCTCCCAACTCCTACATGCTGGACTTGGGCTAATCCAATGCGATGTGCATGTGGTGTGTGTGATCTAGTGACATCAGTGGTGTACACGCGTGCACTGTCTGTGTAATTAATGTTTTGGTTTAGTGTCCAAAGATGCCTACAGCGAGGACCCTCCTGACTGCTCTTCCATCAGCAGACTGGGTGTCCTCTGGCAGGTGGGGACTGTGTGGGTCGGGGGTCAGGTCATCACGTATGTCAATCTGCAGGCCTTTTCTCATAGCAAAGTTGTGCAGAATGCAACATGCACCGATGATCTGACACACAAAGGTAGGGGAATACAATAGGGTCCCCCCGGACTTATCCAGGCAGCGGAAACGGGACTTCAGGAGCCCAAATGTTTGCTCCGCCACTCCACGTGTTTTGATGTGTGCTTCATTGTATTTTCTCTCTCCTCTGGTTTGGGGGTTCCGGAAAGGAGTCATTAGATGGGGTCCCAATGCATATGCAGAGTCACCTGTAAGGTAAAAGACAGGAGAATGTTAGTCGTGCATGTGCCACTTCTGTTGTGCATCACGGGAGGGGATAGTCATGCCTGACTCCCATGTCACTCACCAACCAGCCAGCTGTCCCCATACATGTTCTGGTTAAATTCTGCTGGGATGGGGCTCTGATTGTATATGAAGCTGTCATGGCTGGACCCGGGGTGTTTGGCACGGACGTGCCATATGAGGCGTTGGGCATCGGCTATCACCTGTACGTTGATGGAATGCCAATGCTTCCGATTGCGGTATATGTGCTCTGTGGCACTGGGGGGCTGGAGTGCCACATGTGTGCAATCAATGGCCCCCACAGTGCGTGGGAATCTGGCAATGTTGTAGAAATCTGTCATTGCCTTCTGCCGCAGCTCCTCAGTGGTGGGTTTGATGATTTGGTTGGACATGCGTCTGAGGATTGCAGGGACAACCTGGTGCACACATCTGCTCATGGAGGACTGTGACATCCCAGCCACCACTCCACTTGTACGCTGGAATGATCCACTGGCAAGGAAATGAAGTGTTGCCAGTACCTTCACCAGTGGCTGCACTGCTTGTGAGCGGTGTGTTGGGCTGGTGATGTCACCCTGCAGGGTTGTGGTTAGTTCAAGTATTGCATCTGGGCTGAATCTGAAGAGGCGATACACCTCCTCATCCCCCATGCCAAAGAGGCTCATACGCGTGCGGTATATCCTCTCACGTGCCCGCCTCCTTCGTTCCGGGGGACCCATCAGTAGTTCGAGGACCACAATTGCTCCTGGCATGTTGGCACACAGAGGTGTTGTCCTTGCAAGTGTTGTTGTTCAGCAAGCTCCTATCGTCGGTAACGCTGCTGTAGCTGCTCTCCTGCTGACCTCTGACCGTCTGGAGTAAAGATAAAGCAGCCTTTTGTAGAAATAACTTTGCGCCGGACGGAAGAGATACGCACGGCGCATGTAGCCAGCGTATGGTGCTTATCCGTTCGCGAATCGGGAAATCTCCCTCATTTGCATATTTGCAGGGGAAATCAATAGGCGCGACTGATGCGCCCTGCGAAATTATGCGCTGACGATACTCTGGCGTCGGAACGTTCCGCCGGTCGCAAATGGCGCGTCTTCGGGCGCATCTAGTTTGGTGGGTACGGCCACATAGAAACGACGGCGCATCTTCACAGTTACGCGGCGCATATCGAAATACTCCAGCGCAAGTGTTGCTGAATCTGGCCCAAAATATATATATATATATATATATATATATATATATATAATTTGTTGGACATCACATTCTAAAACCACGGGCATTAATATGGTATGAACAAAAAACAAAGTCCCTTAGTAGCGCTACAACAATATAAAGCGAAAAACAGTGCAACCTGTGAAAAAGTAAAATATACAATACTCAGTGCAGCTGCCAACCATTGGAGGATGGACACAAGAATACAAGAACAGAAGAAGCAGCGCTCTATGAGTTAAGTAATAAAACTTTATAGTTTAAAATTATAAATGACATAGATATAAATGCACACAATAAATATACCATAAGAGTACAATAAGAACTCATGTACATAAGAATAAAAATAATAATAGAACAATTAAACCAAAAAGAAGCCACTGGGGAGAGTCCTGTGATGGAATGGTTAATATCAAAACCAATGTCTGTCACTATGCTGCTATATAGATGGTCACTTCCATCGCTCTGGATGGATAGTTAACTGCTGGTAAAGAGGCTGGAAAACAGTACCTCAGATGGTCAGATGGGCAACCGCTGTAATGGGGACCCGATATTTGGCTCCATCCATCATCCAATTAACTCTGACCAGCTTCCCTGTCCCTGCTGAAGAAAAGCATCCCCACAACATGATGCTGCCACCACCATATTTCACGGTGAGGATGATGTGTTCAGGGTGATGTGCAGTATTCGTTTTCTGCCACACATAACGTTTTGCTTTTAAGCCAAAGAGTAAAATTTTGGTCTCATCTGACCAGAGCACCTTCTTCCACATGTTTGCTGTGTTCCCCACATGGCTTCTCACAAATCGCAAATGGGACTTCTTATGGCTTTCTTTCAACAATGGCTTGCTTCTTGCCACTCTTCCATAAAGGCCAGATTTGTGGAGTTGCACGACTAATATTTGCCTTCTGGACAGATTCTCCCATCTGAGCTGTGGATCTCTGCAGCTCCTCCAGAGTTACCATGGTCCTCTTCTCTGATTAATGTTCTCCTTGCCCAGCCTGTCAGTTTAGGTGGACGGCCATGTCTTGGTAGGTTTGCAGTTATTCCATACTCTTTCCATTTTCGGATGATGGATTGAACAGAGCTCTGTGAGATGTTCAAAGCTTGGGATATTTTTTATACCCTAACCCTGCTTTAAACTTCTCCACAACTTTACCCCTGACCTGTCTGGTGTGTCCCTTGGCCCTCATGATGTTGTTTGTTCACTAAGCTTGCTAACAAACCTCTGAGGGCTTCACAGAACAGCTGTATTTATACTAAGATTACTTATAAACAGGTGGACTGAATTTACTAATTAGGTGACTTCTTAAGGCAATTGGTTCCACTAGATTTTAGTTAACCACTTTGCAACCGCCCTATGCCGAAAGTACGGCTCTAGGGCGGTTGCTGTATTCTAACTGGCCGTTAATTAACGGCCTGTCAGAATCGCGCTCCCGCGCGCCTCCTGAGGCGCGCACACGGGAACATCCGTGACCGCCGGGTCCAGAGGACCCGGCGCATCACGGATCACGGTAAATCGCCGCTGATAGCGGCGGTTTACCACGTGATCGCTCCGTCCAATGACGGAGCGATCACTTGTCAACAGAGCGGCGTCATGTGCTGACGCCGGTTCCTCCCTCCTCTCTCTGTACCGATCGGTACAGTGTGAGAGGAGAGGGGAGGGAGCGGATGGCAGCGCCAGTGCTGCGGGATGGATCTGTGACAAATGTAGTCACAGATCCATCCATCCCTCCCTGCTCAGCCATCCCTGCTGCATATACTCTGCAATACTCTGGGCAATACTCACCTGGGCATACTCGGCAATACTCAGGCATACTCTGCCAATACTCTGGGCATACTCTGCCAATACTCTGGGCATACTCTGCCAATACTCTGGGCATACTCTGCCAATACTCTGGGCATACTCTGCCATACCCTGGGCATACTCTGGCAATACCCTGGGCATACTCTGGCAATACTCTGGGCATACTCTGCAATACTCTGGGCATACTCTGCAATACTCTGGGCATACTCTGCAATACTCTGGGCATACTCTGCAATACTCTGGGCATACTGGGCAATACTCTGGGCAATACTCTGGGCAATACTCTGGGCAATACTCTGGGCAATACTCTGGGCAATACTCTGGGCATACTCCGCAATACTCTGGGCATACTTAGCAATACTCTGGGCATACTTAGCAATACTCTGGGCATACAGCAGCCCCTGTCCCTGCGAGCTCGCATGCAGAAGCGAACGCATACGCAAGTCCCGCCCACATATAAAAACGGTGTTCAAACGTGAGGTATCTTTATATAATGTTTTGGGGTTCTATGTATTTTTCTAGCAAATAAATGATGATGTTTACATGTAGGAGAGAAATGTCAGAATTGGCCTGGGTGCTCCCTGCATGTTGGGCCTCTGTATGTGGCTGCACTGTGTAAAAGTCTCACACATGTGGTATCGCCATACTCGGGAGGAATAGCAGAATGTGTTTTGGGGTGTAATTTGTGGTATGCATATGCTGTGTGTGAAAAATAACCTAATAATATGAAAATTTGATGGAAAAAAAAAATCTTGATTTTGCAAAGAATTGTGGGAAAAAATTACAACTTTAAAAACTCACCATGTCTCTTTCTAAATACCTTGGAATGTCTTCTTTCCAAAAAGGGGTCATTTGGGGGGTATTTGTACTTTTCTGGCATGTTAGGGTCTCAAGAAATGAGAGAAGCTGTCAGTACTTCAGGTGTGATGAAATTGATCAATTTTCAGGATTTGGTACCATAGCTTGTAGACCCCATAACTTTCACCCAGACTAAATAATATCCAACATTTTTTATTTTTTTTACCAAAGATATGTAGCAGTATACATTTTAGGCCAAATTTATGAAGAAAAATTACTTTTTTGCAAAATTTTATAATAGAAATGAAGAAAAATTATTATTTTTTGCAAAATTTTGTTCTTTTTTCATTTATAGCAAAAAAAAAAAAAACCGCAGAGGTGATGAAATACCACCAAAAGAAAGCTCTATTTGTGGGAAAAAAAGGACAAAAATTTCATTTGGTTATAGTGTTGTATGACTGAGTTATTGTCATTCAAACTGTGGGAGCACCGAAAGCTGAAAATTGGTCTGGTTATTAAGGGTGTTTAAGTGCCCAGTGGTCAAGTGGTTAAGGGTATCAGAGTAATGGGGGCTGAATATAAATGCACGCCACAAAAAAAATGAAAATCATTTATCATTTTTCTTTCACTTCACGATTATGTGCCACTTTGTGTTGGTCTATCACATAAAATCCCAATAAAATACATTTACGTTTTTGGTTGTAACATGACAAAATGTGGAAAATTTCAAGGGGGATGAATATTTTTTCAAGGCACTGTATAAACATAAAACTTATTCTGTAACAAAAACTATCCTAAATTGGTATTTTGGGAAAAAAAATTAAAGAGGAGTTCCACCCAAAAATGGAACTTCCTCTTAATCCACTCCTCACCCCCAAACATGCCACATTTGGCATGTAATTTTTTTTGGGGGGAGTGGGGGCTTCAGTAGGAGTGGGACTTCCTGTCCCACTTCCTGCTTCCGCCGAGGGGCTGATAAGGCGAGAGGCGTAATCGCCTTATTTCAGCCCCTCCCTGTAGGCGATGGCCTAGGACACTGACAGGTCCTAGGCAATCGCCTGTCCAATCAGCGACGAGCCGCGCCGCGCGCGCATGCGCAGTGCGGCTCGCGCATGCGCAGTGGGTGCCCGGCCGTGAAGCCGAAGGCCGGGTCATTATTTAGTTATTATTATAATGATGTGAGTAATTTCCAGCAGCAACCCGATTCTTCCAGAGAGATGCATTTATTGAAACTTCAGACAGAACAAAGTCCATAAGATACTTGCAAAAGATGACAAAATCCAACAGAGTAAATATTACAATGAACAGTAGCCTTCAGAATCCCATTTGTACTAGACTATACCTACACCTGTGTCTTCATCTTCATGGAGAATGACAGGGACTGAATGCCAGCTTATACCCCCTATACACCGAACGGCTAAATAGTTCGATTGGCTGTTTCCATTAGGCCTTTGATCTGCTTCTGTCTTTCAAAGTGACAGATAATGACCCCTAGCTATAAACAGCTGCAGTCATAAACTGCCCTAATCTGCATTCTTGCATATTAACATCAACATAGCATAGTCATCAGCTGCCCCCTTGATATGTTAAAATTGAGTTGGCTTGGACAACTCAACCATTGTCAACTGAATTCTGGCCTGGTCAATATTGTACTGCATGTGTACATATATATGATAATATAATATGCTACATAAATTGGCCAACATATTACAACAATAGCATTGACATTTTAGTTTATGTTAGTCCCCCTATAACATACATAGCTTTACAACCCGTTGATACTACCTGTAGATTTCTTGATTTACCACTTCCTTTAAAAATGTGACAACGCTGCACTTTCTGCAGCGAAAAAAAAAAAAAATTACAATACAATTAACTTTACCTGTCCAGGGATCCAGCTCTGTCCTCACCTGAGACTGTGACTCCTTGCGGCTAAAACCCAGGTTCACACTGGGCTGCGAAAGGGAAGCCGTGCAAGTTCAGCTGAACTCACACGATTTCACTCCCACTGGCAGTCACGATTTCGGCTGCGATTTCAGAGACATCTGTGCAGGTTTCTGGACGTATGTCAATGTAAATTGCGGCCCGAAATGGCAAAAAGTAGTACAGGAACTACTTTTTGAAATCGGTGCAACGCCGTAGATGCAGCGTCGCACCGATTAGGACAGCACAATTGCCGGCAAATGCCGCTGATTTGAGATGCGATTTGACATCTCGATTCGCATCTCAAATTGTACCAGTGTGAACCAGGCCTTACAGTCAGGTTCCCGCTGTGCATGTGCAAGCCTTCTAGGACCTGTAACTTTTTTGAAGAAGGTTGCAGGCGGAGTGGGACTTATGCTCTAATCACCAAGGCAATCAGAGTGGTAATGGAAGCAGGTACCTTCAAAAACTAGGTACCTGCTCCCCCCAACCCCAAAGAAACCCCCAAGAGTGGGAGAAGAGGTGGTAAAGTAGAACTTCCCTGTTAGGGGGAATTTCTGCTGTAACCCAATCACTGACATCTTCTATAAACTTTTATCAAAAGAATACTTAGTGGAATCTAGAAATAGAGGATATACCGTATTTATCGGGGTATAGCGCGCTCCCGCGTATAGCGCGCACCCCTAAAGTTGCCGCCATTCCTGTGGAAAAAAAGTTTTTTGTACTTACAGTTTTGGTGTCTTGCGCGGCGTCCATCGGCGGCTTCGGGTGTCCTCTTCGTCCGGTCCGACGTCCGTCTGCGGCTTCGGGTGTCCTCTTCGGCGGGTCCGGTGTCCTGTTCGGCGGGTCCGGTGTCCTGTTCGGCGGGTCCGGCGTCCTCCTCGCTTTCCCGTGCCGAGTTTCAAATACTCCGCCGGCATATACCGAGCGCAGTACACTCGGGTATAGTCGGGCAGACTCGGCTCCTCTCGCGCTGACGTCCTGGACGTACAGGACGTGAGCGCGAAAGGAGCCGAGCCTGCCCGACTATACGCGAGTGTACTGCACTCGGTATATGCAGGCGCAGTACACTCGTAAATAGTCGGGCAGGCTCGGCTACTCTCGCGCTCACGTCCTGTACGTCCAGGACGTCAGCGCGAGAGGAGCCGAGTCTGCCCGACTATACCCGAGTGTACTGCGCTCGGTATATGCCGGCGCAGTATTTGAAACTCGGCGCGGGAAAGCGGCTATCGGCATATACCGCGCATCCATGATTTTGCCCTGATTTTCAGGGCAAAAAAGTGCGCGGTATACGCCGATAAATACGGTAATTAATACGGCGTATGATATTCAAATTCCTCTCACCCCACTTATTTGTGTGTTGGGTGAGCTGAGTCTCTTGGAAGAATATCTTTTAAAATATTGGCTTTTAATCACCTCCTGTTTTTGGCAAAAATATTATTGGCTAGGAAACAGCTTTCACCAGCATCTCCCACAGTGGATGGTTGGATTAAAGAGATTAATATCCCTCTCTTTTGGTAAAAGTTAATGTACCAAAAAAGAGGATATCCAATTTGAAAAATATGGATTGCATAGTTAAACACATCTCAGGTTGCCCCCGATGGAATGTATCCAAGATAGGTTACTATGGTAATATATTTATATAATTATAATTCGTGTGACCTTGAGTCAGTGGTTGCCGCATTCTCCCCCTCTCCCGTGGTGGTTGCCACCTTCCCTTCTCGCGGAGGCAGGGGGAAGGAAGAGCAGAGCCATTGTGTCTCCTCCCAGGCGAACAGGAAGTGTGTCCTGAAACTGATTGGCCAGGGAGGTCTCCTTATGGACGGGCCACCACTGCCTTTAGTGTAGTAAATTTCCATATAAGGTTTATGTTATAGCACAGGGATATTACTTCCTGAGCAGACTGGTGTGTGTGTGTATGTATATATATATAGAGTCATATGTAAATATTGTATAATACTGTGCTTAAGGGCTTTCATGGCTATATTTGTGTTGGTATGTTTTTATTGTAATTTGTTTATTGCATGTGCTGTGTCCTATGCAAATAAAAGTGAATGTAGCATCCTCACTGTTGCTAGAGTAGGTAAATTTGGTTTGACTCTCCTGTAAGCAGAGGAGCATGGGTAATATTGTTTAGGAGGCTGTGCAGTTAGGGTTGCCACCTGTCCAGGATTCACCCGGACAGTTCGGGTTTGGAATCATGTGTACGGGTTTCAGACTGTCTGAAACCCGGACAAATTATTCAGTCTGGACTATGGCTTCCCAGCAGGGTTGCTGGCTGTAGTTATCTAAGTTGACAGTGCCTGTTACACTCTCACACTTCCAAAAGCCAGCACTAACAACCCCCCCCCCCCCACACACACACACAGATGGGAGAGGAGAGAGGGCTAGATCTGCACCTCTTTCTCTTGTCCCCTACTGTTCCCTCTTTGCCCACACTCCAATCCCCAGCCCTGTGCCTCAGAAAAGGATAGTGGGGGCTGGAAATTTGAAGCCCAGCAACCTCAGATACATCTGGATGAGAGGTGCTGACAGCCAACGGGTGAGTGAACTCACTGTGACAAACTCGGACCCTCTTATGTCTAAAATCATCCTATGTCCACTAGGGGAATAGGATGACTGAGGAATGATATCTTGGACTACCTGAGATGGGATTATTATGCACTTATTATCCACAATATATTCCAGGATATCTGTAAAGAACTATTTACTGGTTGTTGATTCTGAACTCAACGGGTTAATTGTAAGAGTGACTCATTCATACTGCTATATGCTAATGCCGTTACCTCCAGCCATCTCTCTGTTCTCTGTGCTAATTGACCCTGCAATTGTGTGAAGATGTCCTGTGTTTACACTTATGATAATGTGTATTGTATAGCAGGTGAATGAGGAGACGTGACATCTTCTCACCTAGTCTGGGTAAATGATTGGTTAATTAGCTCTTTTAATTTATCTTCTGGTTACCTCCTCTAACTGTATATAAGATTGTATTCTTGGTTCTAATAAAGACTCCATGTTTTGTCTTGTTGTGTGTTGAGAGCAGCTGGAATATCTGATATCTATATCCAGACTGATAGGAAGCTGTATATGACGGAAGCACTCGAGCGGAGTGTGGAACGTTCTGTTACACTCACCATCCATCAATGTCTGTGACTGAAGTCTCCCCCTTCTCTCTCCTGCCTCTGAATTAGTACACTAAGGTAAATCAGGGTTCTCAGAGCATCCCTGACATCAGAGTTCCCCTTAACACCAGAGGCCAAGTTTTTTTGCCTTACATCAGAGTCCTCTCTGTACATGACACTCAGTGTTCCCCCTTAAAACAGGGTTCTCAGAGCATCCCTCATATCAGAGCAGGGCCGGTGCAAGGATTTCTGCCTACACAAGCGAAGCTCCATTTTGGCGCCCCCCCCCCCCCAACGGCCACCCACCTCCCTTGCAAAAATGTTTCTTTCATTACATGCCAGACGGTGCCCCATTACATGACCAGACGGTGCCCCATTACATGACCAGACTGTGCCCCATTACATGCCAGACCTGCCCCATTACTTGACCAGACCTGCCCCATTACATGACCAGACCTGCCCCATTACATGACCAGACTGTGCCCCATTACATGCCAGACCTGCCCCATTACATGCCAGACATGCCCCATTACATGCCAGACCTGCCCCATTACATGACCAGACTGTGCCCCATTACATGCCAGACCTGCCCCATTACATGACCAGACCGTGCCCCATTACATGCCAGACCTGCCCCATTACATGACCAGACTGTGCCCCATTACATGACCAGACTGTGCTCCATTACATGCCAGACTGTGCCCCATTACATGCCAGACTGTGCCCCATTACATGACCAGACTGTGCCCCATTACATGACCAGACTGTGCCCCATTACATGCCAGACCTGCCCCATTACATTGCCAGACCTGCCCCATTACATGACCAGACCTGCCCCATTACATGACCAGACCGTCCATGCCCTTACCTTATCCCATGCGAATCGCGGCTGTACGATTTTTCAAAAGCCGCGCCTCCGACGTCTTCTGTTCCGTGATAGGCGGAAACAATCAGCTTCCCAGGAGGCACTGTGTTCAGTGTTCGCCTATCACGGAGGCTCTCTCGTCCGAGGACGAGAGGGTCTCCGTGATAGGCGGACACCAAACCAGGACGAGAGAGGGCCTCCGTGATAGGCGGACACTGAACACAGTGCCTCCTGGGAAGCTGATTGTTTCCGCCTATCACGGAACAGAATACGTCGGAGGCGCGGCTTTTGAAAAATCGTACGGCAGCGATTCTGGTCATTTTTTCGCCCCATCCCAGGCTGCGGACCTGCCCGCCCCAAGCGGCCGCTTGGTCCGCCTGGTGGTTGCGCCGGCCCTGTATCAGAGTTCTCCCTTACATCAGAGTCTGCAGAGTCCTCCCTTACAGTGAAAGGGAACTCTGCGAGTTCAGATGTAAAAGAGGACCTCTTGTTATTAAATTCATGTGATTTTTATTTAATAGCAAAATATTTGTATAGTTTATACTATAAAAAAAACTGCTGTGTGCCGCTAAAGTGTTCGGGTTTGACGTGAAGAAAAGGTGGCAACCCTATGTGCAGTGCTTCAATGGCTGTGGCTCTGTTACCTCCCCCTGTCTTCTGGAACTCTCAGGATAGTTCTAGAACTTAGTGGGTGGAAGGACATATTTTTTTTCTGAATATTTTCTGAAGTTTCCATCAATCCCTGGGGAGGCAGGGGCTAAAAGGTGGAAAAAGAATCCATACATACTCAGGAGACTGTTAGTCTGGGAGAAGAGCCTGGGGTGCATGGGGCAGAAGGAAGAGGATCAGGAGAGAGAGAGAGAGAGAGAGAGAGAGAGAGGGATGCAAAGCCTCGGGACATTACCCAGTCTAATGCCCCATACACACGATCGGAAATTCCGATAGCAAAAGTCTGATGTGAGCTTTTGAATGGAAATTCCGATAGTCTGTAGCAATTCCAATGCGCAAAATTCCGACACATGCTCGAAAAAAAATTCAACGCATGCTCGAAAGCATTGAACTTAATTTTCTCGGCTCGTCGTAGTGTTGTACGTCACCAATGCCTGTATTCACAAACGTTTTACGCCGGCGTATCAAGAGATACGCCGTCGTAAGTACAAATGTGCGCCGTTGTATTGTTACGCCGATTTGTGAAGCTAGATACGTCGTAAAACATGGCTTTAACAGCCCGACGTAACTTGCCTACGCCGACGTACTGGGGGCGCATAGTTACGCTGGACGCATTCGGCGTACCCATTTTAAATATGCAAATGAGTAAGATACGCCGATTCACGAACGTACTTGCGAAAGGCGCATTTTTTAAAGTGATTTGCGTAAGGGTTACGTCTGGCGTAAAGTTACCCCTCATATAGGAGGCGCAGGTAATGCAAAGGTATGGGCCAGGGAACGCACGCCGTCAAATTTTACGTCATGTACGCCGACAACTATACACTACGCCGCCGCAACGTTGCACGTATTTTCTTTGTGAATACCAGGCTTGCCTCTTAATGTTAGGGCGGCGTAGCGTAAACAAGATACGCTACGCCAGAATAAAGATGCGCCCAGGTACGTGAATCCGGGCAAATGTTCTTGGCGGATGGAAGTTCAGAGAACTTTTGTGTGACCGTATTTATGCAAGACAAGCTTGAGCGGAATTCCGTCGGAAAAACCAAGGTTTTTCCAATGGAAAATCCGATTGTGTGTACGCAGCATTAGCCACAGCTATGCTTACCTGTGGACCCCAAGAAAAGCCAATACAGCCTGTTCAGCAGAGGGGCCAAGACATCAGCTATTCTGGATCTTGGGAAGCCTTCAAGGGGGACTGAGTGAGTACAATCTAACTTTACACCCAAAAACAAGAGAGGACAATGAAGTGCAATACCTCACATGTCTGGAGCCTAGGAGACCACTTAGGTCCAAAACAAGTCAGCCCGGGAGCACCCCATCCAGTGGCAGCTGGTGCTCCATTCCCGTCACTACAGCCTGCACAAATAGCCTAATTATTGCAACTGCAGACTTTTGTGTAAATGAGATCCCTGCTAGTCAGTTGAAAATGTTACAACATCCCCTGAGCACTTCTTAAGCCGCGTGCACACGATCGGTTCAAACCAATGAAAACGGACTGAAGTTCGTTTTCATCGGTCCAAACCGATCGTGTGTAGGCCCCATCGGTCCGTTATCCTTTGGTCCAAAAACAGATGGCTTGCTTTAAAATTGAACCGATGGATGTCTAACCGATAGGTCAAAACCGATCGTTAGTACGCACGAGCATCGGTTAAAAATCCACGCATGCGGGAGCTGTGGTGGCTCAACGTGATTGGCACTGCGCTGACAAGCCGTTCACCTCTGCAGCCAAGGGTTCGGATCCCGGTCTTGGCTACATGTGAATTGAGTTTGGTGTTCTGAGCCCGGCTCCCGGTGGGTGTGCTATGCAAGGTACCAGCCCCGTAGGTACGCCCACCCCCCCCCCCCCCCACAAAAACCACCACACTTGCACGCACACTAAATTGGTTTAACACACACGCACTTTGGCCATGCGGTCTCCTAAAATAAAGAGAGGCGAAGGACCTACGGGGCTGGTTGGGTGGGCTAGACCCCCTCACTCCCTCATAAGGGGAGTCCCTCTGCCCCGTTGGGCCCCAGTTGGGCTCCCAAGAGAAGCAGGTAGGGCGGGGTGAGTGGGAGGCCCCCCCTCACACCCGCCATTGCCACCAGGGGCATGGAGAAGGATGGCGATTGCCTCCGGGGGGAGGGTCTGCCTACTCCCAACTCCTGCAGTCCGGCTCCTCTCTCTCGAGTTCACGCACAAAAATCCACTTTAAAAAAAAAAAAATCCACGCATGCTCATAATCAAGTCGACGCATGCTTGGAAGCATTCAACTTTGTTTTTTTCATCACGTCGTTGTGTTTTACGTCACCGCATTCTGACACGATCGGTTCATGAACCGGTGGTGTGTAGGCACATCAGCCCATCAGTCGGACCGTTCTCATCGGATGGACCGATCGCTTGTACAGGGCTTTAATGTTGTACATAGCTAACATTTAACTACTAGTTTACTGGGCACTTTTACTCCCTTCCTACCCAGACCAATTTTCAGCTTTCAGCACTGTCACACTTTAAATGACAATTGTGCGGTCGTGCTACACTGTACCCAAATACATTTTGTATAATTTTTTTTCTTTTGGTGGTATTTAATCACTACTGGGGTTTTTATTTTTTGCTAATTAAACAAATAAAGACTGAAAATGTTCATAATTTTTTCTTCATTGATGTGTGCTGATGAGGCTGCGCTAATAGGCACAGATAAGGTGGCACTGATGGTCAATGATGAGGCGGCACTAGTGGGCACTGTTCAGGAGGCTGCATTGATAGGTAACACTGATGGGCACTGAGAGGTGGCACTGATAGGCAGCACTGATAGGTGGAACTAATGGGCACTGGTAGGTGACACTGATAGGCAGCACTGATGAGCACTGATTGGCAGCACTGGTAGGTGGCACTGGTGGGCACTGCTTAGACCGATGTCACATTTACACAAGCTGGTAATTGGCTTTTTTTTCTCCTCAGGCTATCAGCGTGATTACCAGCTTCTATTTGCATCATGTGATCAGCTGTCATTGGCTGACAGTTGATTACGTGGTAGGGGGCCAAGTCTCATGGACTTGCTGATCACAGAGCACGCAGTTGGCACACAGGCAGCACATGTTTGGGAGGACGTACATGGACGCCCTGCCGGCAATTAAGGCCTGTGCTGTAGCCGTCTTTCAGCTATTGCGCGGTCGCAAAGAGGTTAATGCTGGACATTCCAGAATGGTCTGCAGCCACATTCACACCAGTGCATCGCAGTGACATGCTTTATTTCATACTCTTTTGGTAAGTTTTTCATGCGGCAACTTGAATGGGCTGTTGCACGCACGACAAGTGTTGCAAAACAGCTCATGGAACATTTTGCAGCGTTTCGATTGCGCATTATTTTACTGCAAGTTTTGTATCATTTGTCGAGCAACAAAACATACAATTCTTACTTAGATTTGGGGTTCCATTATCAATTATTGGCACAGCAATGTTCATTGCAGGTTCCAGGAAAGAGCACGGAAATGCAATCTTCTGCGCACCTTTGTGGGCATGTTCCTTTGTGTGCAGATGTGAATAGAGCCTGAATTCTCCTGTCCCAGCTGTTAGGCCCCCTTCACACCAGAGCGTGTTGGAATCACTAGCAGAATCGCGATTCCAGAATAGCAAAATGTGCTATGCGCTTGCGGTGCCATTATTTCTTAATGACACCCCAAACGCGGTGCGATTTGTCCGGCACAAAAATCACGGCAAAACAGGCAACGCTAAGCACGCCTGGCTCAGTGCCAACATTTTGGAGTAGATGGAGGCCTATTCAAAATGAATTATGCTGATTTAAAAATGCACCATAAAGACACGCAAAAAAAAAAAAAATTATGTGGCAACATCGCTTGGTGTCTTTCAGGTGTGAACAGAGCCTTCCATGTAATTCTAAAGAATTATTACAATGTTTCCATTTGAGCTAAATAGGGTCCATCCACCTCTATTTATTGGTCTCCCTCTAGTGGTCATCCCTAAAAACAATTGTATTTAACCACTTCCCTACGGCCGTACGACTATATGCGGCCGCAGGGTGGTTCTAAATCTCTGGGCTGCCGTGTTTTCACGGCAGCCTCTTTCTGTGTTGCCAGCGCGCGCTCCAGAGCGCGCAGCGGGGAACTTGTGTACTGGCCGTGTCCCTTGGACACAGCCAATCACAGATCGCCGCGAACGGCCAATCAGAGTGGCCGTTTGCGATGCGATCTAATGGGCCAACGAGAGATGATCTCATATGTAAACATATGAGATCATTTCTCATTGCCGG
Source organism: Rana kukunoris (assembly GCA_029574335.1). Lineage (NCBI taxonomy): Eukaryota > Metazoa > Chordata > Amphibia > Anura > Ranidae > Rana > Rana kukunoris. The sequence goes on from CM056050.1 coordinate 27,303,436, forward strand.
CTCTCACAATGACAGCGTCCTGTCACTGGAGAGAGCAGACCGATCTGTGTTCCTTATACATAGGGACACAGATCGGTCACCCCCCCAGTCACCCCCCCTCCCCCCACAGTTAGAACACAATGCAGGATACACATTAACCCCTTCCTCACCCCCTAGTGTTAACCCCTTCCCTGCCAGTCACATTTATACATACAATTAGTGCATATTTATAGCACTGGTTGCAGTATAAATGTGAATGGTGCCAAAAATGTGTCAAAAGTGTCCGATGTGTCCGCCATGATGTCGCAGTCGCAATAAAAATCGCAGATCGCCGCCATTACTAGTAAAAAAATAAATAATAAAAAATAATAATTCTGTCCCTTATTTTGTAGGCGCTATAACTTTTGCGCAAACCAGTCGCTTATTGCGATTTTTTTTTTTTTTTTTTTTACCAAAAATATGTAGAAGAATACGTATCGCCCTAAACTGATTTTTTTTTTTTAAATTGGGCTATTTTTTTATAGCAACAAGTAAAAAATATTGTATTTTTTTTCAAAATTGTCGTCGTTTTTTGTTTATAGCGCAAAAAATAAAAACCGCAGAGGTGACCAAATACCACCAAAAGAAAGCTCTATTTGTGGGGAAAAAAGGACGCCAATTTTGTTTGGGAGCCATATCGCACGACCGCGCAATTGTCAGTTAAAGCGACGCAGTGCCGCAAGCTGAAATTTCACCTGGTCAGGAAGGGGGTTTACATGCCCAGTAAGGAAGTGGTTAAAGGGGTGTTCCAGCCAATATTTGTGTTTATTAAAATTCAGCAGCTACAAAAAGTGTAGCTGCTGGCTTTTAATAAACAGACACTTACCTGCTCCAGCGTTCCAGTGACGCGCCGACCGGGGCTCCGCTCCTCTCCCCCCCTCCCGGCCGGCGTCCTCATCACAACTGTGGGCACCCAGCCGTGGCAGCCTTTGGCACTGCGCATGCGCGAGCAGCGCGGCCCGCTGCTGATTGGACAGACGATCGCATGGGACCTGTCATGTGTCCCATGCAATCGCCTACAGGGGGGCTGCTGTAGGCGATTAAGCTTAATCGCCTAACCAGCCCCTCGGCGGAAGCAGGAAGTGGGACAGGAAGTCCCACTCCTCCTGAAGCCCCCACTCCCCCCCAAAAAAAATTACATGCCAAATGTGGCATGTAAGGGGGTGAGGAGTGGGATTAGTGGAAGCTCCATTTTTGGGTGGAACTCCGCTTTAACAACTTGGGGCCAGATTCAGGAAGAGCGGTTTAGATTCGCTACGTCGCCGTAAATTAGAGAGGCCAGTGCTGTATTCTCGGAGCTAATATACGGCGGCGTAGCGTAAATGGGTCGGCGTAAGCCCGCGTAATTCAAATGTTTTTGATGTGGGCGTGTTTTATTTAAATAAAGTGTGACCCCGCGTAATTGACGTTTTTTCCGAACTGCGCATGCGCCGTCCGTGGACGTATCCCAGTGCGCATGCTCCAAATTACGCTGCTAAGACGCATTGGTTTTGACGTGAACGTAATTGACTTCCAGCCCCATTCACGGACGAGTTACGCAAACGACCTAAATTTTTTTTAATTTGACGCGGTCCCGATGTCCATACTTAACATTGGCTGCGCCATCTTTTTGTTGGAGTAACTTTACGCCTGAAAACACCTTACATAAATGCCGTATCTGTACTGCGACGGCCGGGCGTACGTTCGTTAATTAGCGTATCTAGCTAATTTGCATATTTTAGGTGTAAACCCCCTAGCGGCCAGCGTAAATATGCAGTTAAGATACGCCGGCGTAGGAGACTTACGTCGGACGTATCTTAGCAAGATTTAAGCGTATCTCGTTTTGAGAATATGCTTAAATATACGACGGCTCAGATTCTGAGTTACAACAGCGTATCTACTGATACGCCGGCGTAACTCTACGTGAATCTGGCCCTTGAGCTCCAGAAGATTTTACCACTTTCATGATCAAGCCATTTTTTGCTATTCAGCATTGCGTTACTTTAACCGGTAATTCGGTGGTCATGCAAGCTGTAGCCAAACAACATTTGTATCATTTTTATTTCATACAAATGGAGCTTTCTTTTGATGCTATTTGTTCACCACTGTTTTTTTTGTTTGTTTTTTTTGCGCAATAAATTAAAAAGTCTGAGAATTTCAAAAGAAAAACAATGGCCCAGATTCAGGTACATCTGCGCATTATTGGACCGGCGTAGCGCACCGCCTTTACGTTAGACTTGCGCAATTTTGCCGCGTAATCACCCTATTCTCGTAGCTTTTGCGCAGGAAATTGCGCATACGTAACGTTTTTTCAGAGGCGTAAGGAGGAGTAATACAAATTGGGAAGGACGTGGGCGTGTTACATTGAAATGAGCCGTGACCCCATGCAAATGAAGGGCCGGCCGGCTCGCGCATGCGTGCTTGAAGGAGACCATGTCAGCTCCGATGTGCGCATGCTCACAACTCGGGAGCGGCGCAATCACTGGAATTGGAAATGGACTAGGGCAACGTTGTGAACTACGCAAACAGCATAAATAGACACACACAAACGCACTTCCTTTGCAAAAGTACATCCCTTTGTCCCTTCCCATTTAACCAAGTGCTTTTGTTCTTGTTGTTCGTTGCGGTGTGTTTTGTAGTTGTCACAGATTAGTGTTCTGTGTGATCAGGTGTTTGTTAGTAGATTTTTGAAAGTGGTTTTTGATAAGTGTTTGAGAGACTGTTTGTTTGATTGATATATTTCTGTTTGTTTCTTTTCCTGCTGTATTTTTGTTTTGTTTTTTGGTGACTGTTTCTTGCTGAGTCGTTTTCTCTCTGTGTGTGTTTTTTTATGATTGGTTGTGCTTGTTTGTGTGCGTGAATTTTGTTGACTGGGACTGTTTTTTTTTGGAAGGATGACTGAGAGAAAACGCAAGCTGAATTTTACAGTTGTGGAAAAACAGATTCTTGCCCGGGCCATTAGCGAGTATGGGCGTTTCCTCCACGGCCCAGAGAGTGCCAACACCACCCCGGCCAGGAGGAGGGAGATTTTGGATAGGATCACTGAGCAGGTGAATTCAGCGGGGCAGGGGGAGACACGGACCAGGTCTGGGATTGACAAAAAAATCAATGACCTCCGGCGTCTGGTCAAAAAGAAGCTGGCCAGAATGCATGCCCATGCCAGGGGCACAGGAGGGGGCCCACCATGCCGTATTAGCCTGACAGCGGAGGAGCGTGCGGTGGCCCTGACCTTTCATCGGCATGAAGTTGAGGGCCTGCCGGCTTTGACTCAAGTCCGGAGCCCGTAGTGCCAGGTAAGTTGTTTTATTTTTTAATATCAGGTGTGTAGCATATGTGGGGGAGGGGGGTGAAAGGGAATATGTGGCAAGTGTGTGGATCCTCCAACCTGTGAATGTTTTGTGTCATCCACAGATGTGCAGGAGGGTGCAGGGCCATCTGGCCTGACCGCACCAACCCCAGGACAGCAGCCTAATGAGGCCCCCCCAACAAGGCCGGAGTCCGCGGAGGAGGTTCAACAGGAGGAGGAGAATCATGAGGAGGAGGAGAATCATGAGGAGGAGGAGAATCATGAGGAGGAGGAGTCCATGTCAGGCACTGGACGTTTGGGTTTTGAGGACTCCTCCCCTCTGGCTGGCAGCAGGCAGGCCTCCCTAAGGGGGAGCCCCCCCCCTCCTCCCCCAACATGGTTCCCCTCACAAGGGCCTCCCCTTCTCCCCGGCCACAAGCATCAGCTGGAGGCAGGATGTCATCCCAGACCACCAGGGGGTTGGCCGATCTCCTGCCCGCCACCCTGAGAAGGGACCAGTTCCTCCAGACCCGCCATCTGGGACAGGTCAGCCAGACATTGGTGCGGATGGAGGAGAGCCTGTCCTCCATCAAGGATACGCTGGGGAACCTGGACTCCCACTCCCGGGCTTTCACAACCTGCCTAAATGAACTGCAGACGACATCAGCAGGCGTTGGGCAGGATGTGAGGGCCCTTACCCTGGCTATCCAGGCCAACACGGCAACAGTTGGTGCTGCCCTGGACAGAATTGCCGTGGCCTTGGAGGGCAGGCCACCAGGTGGGCAGAGATCAGGGGCTGCTCCTCCTTCCCCGGTTTTACCCCTTCCCCATGAGTCTCCCCTGAGAAGCCGGGGGCCGTGGCCGGGGGCGCCCCAGGCGTGGCTCACGCAGAGGGCACTAATTTGTTTTTCCCCATTTTTTTTTTTTTTTTTAAATAGTTGTTTGTTTGTTTTTTTCATTTTTTTTTTTTTTTGTCTTTTTTTTTTTTCTGGAAATTTTTTGCTTTTGCAGGTAATTTTTTTTTGGGTTGTGAATGCTGTGTGAATGTGGGGGTGACATTCCTGCCGGAAAAGGGGTGTCACCCTCTATTTTGGTGGAGAAGGGTTCCCCAGGACCAGGGAGAAGTGATCCCCAGGTCCGTGTGAATGGTGTATGAATGTTCAGTGACATAATTGGAGCCTTGGCGTGGCGTTGCTGCTCACAAGTCCTGCATGGTGGACTGGTGCCAATCCAATTTGATGTGGATGTGGGGTGTGTGTGCTAGGGACCACAGTGGTGTGCATGCATGCATTCTCATTGTGCCATGATTAATGTGTATGTTTAACGTGCAAAGATGCCCAATGTGAGCTGTCTCCTGGCTGCTCTTCCCTCAGAAGACGGGGTAGCCTCGGTTAGGGGGGGATTGTCTGGTTCAGGGGTCAGGTCATCACGTAGGTCAATCTGCAGGCCCTTTCTTTGTGCAAAGTTGTGCAGCATGCAACATGCACCGATGATCTGGCACACGAAGTTTGGGGAATACAAGAGGGTACCCCCAGACTTATCCAGGCATCGGAAACGTGACTTTAGGAGGCCAAAGGTGCGCTCCACCACTGCACGGGTTTGGGCATGTGCTTGATTGTATCTTTCCTCTCCTGGGGTTTGGGGGTTCCGGATAGGAGTCATGAGATGGGGTCCCAGTGGATATGCAGAGTCACCTGTAAGGGAAAAGACAGGAGGATGTTAGTCATGCATGTGCCCCTTGTGATGTGTGCATCATGGGAGGGGATAGTCATGCCTGCCACCCATGTCACTCACCAACGAGCCAGGTGTCCCCATACACGTTCTGATCGAATTCCATTCGGATGTGGCATTGATTGTATATGTAGCTGTCATGGCTGGACCCTGGGTGTTTGGCACGGACGTGCCATATGAGGCCTTGGGCATCGACTATAACCTGTACATTGATGGAATGCCAATGCTTCCGATTGTGGTACATGTGCTCTGTCTCCTGGGGGGGCTGTAGTGCCACATGTGTGCAATCAATGGCCCCCACAGTGCGTGGGAATCTGGCAATTCTGTAGAAATCTGTCATTGCCTTCAGCCGCAGCTCCTCAGTGGTGAATGAATGAATGAATGAATGAAAACTTATATAGCGCGGCACATGCGAACTGAATCGCCTCTGGGCGCTTGTTGTTCCTGTCTCCTTTGCTATCAAAAGAGAAAAGTCTTGACCTTTTTCCTAAATGCTAGGTGGTTCTCCTCCAACCGAATGCTGGTTGGTAAAGCGTTCCATAGTCTGGGACCCTGGATCGCAAATCTTCTTTCTCCTTTGGACTTGAAGTTGGCTTTCGGAACCTGGAGCAGGTTCTGATTCGTGGATCGCAAAACGCGATTTGGATTATGCGCTTTTATTAATTCGCATAAGTAAAGGGGGGCATTCCCATGGACACATCTATGCGTAAGACAGAGAGCTTTAAAAGCAATTCTGTCTTTAACTGGCAGCCAATGAAGGGCTCGCAGTGAAGGTGCGATGGATTCCCAGGGTTTTTTCCCAGTCACAAGTCTGGCGGCCGTATTCTGAACGACTTGCAAACGAGCGATTTGGTACTTGGGGAGGCCGAGGTAAAGGGCATTTGCATAATCCAGCCTGGAGTTTACAAAAGCTCCCACCACGACCGCTAGATCTTCTTTAGGGATGAACGGAGTGAGTCTGCGTAGTAGGCGCAGTAGATGGTGAGATCCGCTGACCACTGACCCTATTTGTGCGTCCATTGTCATAAAGGAGTCAAAAATGACCCCTAGGCTTTTGACTTTGGCGCTAGGGGTGATGAGCTTGCCCAAAATAGGCGGGGGAGTCCACGCTGTTGAAAGTTGATTCCTACGCTTGGCGTGAAACAGAAGAAGTTCTGTTTTCGCTCCATTGAGTTTAAGATAACTCTTTGTCATCCAGTCCTCTATCAAAGAGAGACATGTCTCTAGATTGAGGTGGTGATCCTGTCTGTTGCAGATGCGGAAATACAGTTGCGTGTCATCTGCATAAGAGTGATAAAGCAGTTTTTGGCTGCTAATAATCTCAAAAAGAGGACGAAGATATATGTTAAACAGCACTGGTGACAGAGGCGATCCTTGAGGGACTCCGCATGTTACTGTGCGTTTTTCAGACGTAAAAGGTCCTAACTTCACTGTTTGCGATCGGTTTTCCAAAAAAGAGGAGAACCAAGATAAATCGCCTTCTGCGACCCTGGCTACTTCAGTAAGCCGAGTCAGTAACAGATTGTGGTCTACAGTGTCGAAAGCTGCACTTAGGTCCAACAGAACCAGGAGACAAGATTCTCCTTCGTCTGCGGCCTTGAGAACATCGTCCTATACTTTCAGCAATGCTGTTTCCGTCCCATGTCCGGGACGGAAGCCTGATTGCAATGGGTCAAGTAGCTTGTAGGTATCTAGATGCTGTTGCAGCTGTTGTACCACTACTTTTTCCATTATCTTAGAGAATACGTTGAGGCTTGTTATGGGACGGCGGTGGAGTGGGTCCTTGGGGTCCAGGGAGGGTTTCTTCATGATGGGTTGGATTATACCCTCTTTCAACTGTGAGGGCACTATGCCCTCCAAGAAAGACTGGTTGATAAGCTGCGTGACGGGAGGAGCCAGGATGTAGGCGCATTCCTTCAGCAGTTTTGTGGGGATAATGTCATTTGGCGCTGTGCCATTGCGCAGAGTACAAATGACATTCTTAGTGGACTCGATGGAGATGGGTTCTAGGGTGAACTTACCTGATATCGGAGAATTACTATGGGTGCTGTGTGAGAGGCTACAGGGGGGGCTGAGGGGAGAATAGTTTTGCTGAATGCTTTCACGGATTGCCTCGATTTTATTAACGAAGTAATCCGATAGTTCATTGCAAAATTCTTGTGTGTCCGAACTGGGTGGGTTTGATGATTTGGTTGGCCATGCGTCTGAGAATTGCAGGGACAACCTGGTGCACACATCTGCTCATGGAGGATTGTGACATCCCAGCCACCACTCCACTTGTACGCTGAAAAGAGCCACTGGCAAGGAAATGGAGTGTTGCCATGACCTTGACCAGTGGCTGCACTGCATGTGAGCGGTGTGTTGGGCTGGTGATGTCCTCCTGCAGGGTTGTGGTTAATTCCAGGATGACATGAGGGGTGAATCTGAAGATGCGAAACACCTCAGAATCACTCATGCCAAACAGGTCTATGCGGGTACGGTATATCCTCTCCCGTGCCATCCTCCGTGCCATCCTCCGTGCCCTCATCCTTCTTTGTTCATCTAAAGTCAGTAGTATAGCTATGTGCGACGATGCCCCTGGCATGTTGGCATACAGATTGTTGTGCAACACGTGTGACTGCTGAGCTGCTCACTAACAGTGTTGCTTTATCTAACAAGTAGACTTTTTTTCTTTTTTTAGACCAGCTTTTATCAGCTCTAATTTTAGACAGGACATTTTGCTGTTGCGCACACTGCGTCGCCTGCGCTGCCCCAACGTTGTTTTGTGGATCCCCGTAAGTCCCTCATTAGCATATTTGACTAACAAATAAATTTTGTGTCTAGCGCACTTTTGCGCGGAAGGATGCGCCAGTCTAACGAAATTACGCGGGACAAAAAAAATTTTTTTGCGTATCTCGTTCTGGGGATGCCGCGCAACGAAACGCACGCGCACATTTAGACTTACGCACGCGCATCTCCTGTTGCGCAGGCGTAATCGCTCTGTGAATCTGGGCCAATATTTTTTACTTTCTGTTGCAAAATATACCCAATAAAACATTTTAAAAAAAAATCGAATTTCTTAATAAATTTTGGTCAAAATGTATTCTAGGCTTGTGCAATTTGTTTTGTAACGTTTTTTAATGTTTTTTCCAGCAGAGAGTGATCATTTTCCTGGCATAGAATAACAAGAGTCCTATCAGGCCGCGTACACACGACTGAGCTTCTCGGCAGAATCCAGCGAGAAGCTCGCTGGGATCCATATTCTGCCGAGAAGCTCAATCATGTGTACGTTTTCGCCGAGCAAACTGTCGAGCGAGGCATCGAGCCAAAATAGAGAGCAGGTTCTCTATTTCCTCGACGGGCCATCGGGACTAATCAGTAAATTGGGTGTGCTGCGCTGCTAAAATTAATACATCAATAGTGAAGGTGATAACAAAATGTGCATTGAGTGCAAAAAAATGCGAACTGAATCGCCTCTGGGCGCTTGTTGTTCCTGTCTCCTTTGCTATCAAAAGAGAAAAGTCTTGACCTTTTTCCTAAATGCTAGGTGGTTCTCCTCCAACCGAATGCTGGTTGGTAAAGCGTTCCATAGTCTGGGACCCTGGATCGCAAATCTTCTTTCTCCTTTGGACTTGAAGTTGGCTTTCGGAACCTGGAGCAGGTTCTGATTCGTGGATCGCAAAACGCGATTTGGATTATGCGCTTTTATTAATTCGCATAAGTAAAGGGGGGCATTCCCATGGACACATCTATGCGTAAGACAGAGAGCTTTAAAAGCAATTCTGTCTTTAACTGGCAGCCAATGAAGGGCTCGCAGTGAAGGTGCGATGGATTCCCAGGGTTTTTTCCCAGTCACAAATCTGGCGGCCGTATTCTGAACGACTTGCAAACGAGCGATTTGGTACTTGGGGAGGCCGAGGTAAAGGGCATTTGCATAATCCAGCCTGGAGTTTACAAAAGCTCCCACCACGACTGCTAGATCTTCTTTAGGGATGAACGGAGTGAGTCTGCGTAGTAGGCGCAGTAGATGGTGAGATCCGCTGACCACTGACCCTATTTGTGCGTCCATTGTCATAAAGGAGTCAAAAATGACCCCTAGGCTTTTGACTTTGGCGCTAGGGGTGATGAGCTTGCCCAAAATAGGCGGGGGAGTCCACGCTGTTGAAAGTTGATTCCTACGCTTGGCGTGAAACAGAAGAAGTTCTGTTTTCGCTCCATTGAGTTTAAGATAACTCTTTGTCATCCAGTCCTCTATCAAAGAGAGACATGTCTCTAGATTGAGGTGGTGATCCTGTCTGTTGCAGATGCGGAAATACAGTTGCGTGTCATCTGCATAAGAGTGATAAAGCAGTTTTTGGCTGCTAATAATCTCAAAAAGAGGACGAAGATATATGTTAAACAGCACTGGTGACAGAGGCGATCCTTGAGGGACTCCGCATGTTACTGTGCGTTTTTCAGACGTAAAAGGTCCTAACTTCACTGTTTGCGATCGGTTTTCCAAAAAAGAGGAGAACCAAGATAAATCGCCTTCTGCGACCCTGGCTACTTCAGTAAGCCGAGTCAGTAACAGATTGTGGTCTACAGTGTCGAAAGCTGCACTTAGGTCCAACAGAACCAGGAGACAAGATTCTCCTTCGTCTGCGGCCTTGAGAACATCGTCCTATACTTTCAGCAATGCTGTTTCCGTCCCATGTCCGGGACGGAAGCCTGATTGCAATGGGTCAAGTAGCTTGTAGGTATCTAGATGCTGTTGCAGCTGTTGTACCACTACTTTTTCCATTATCTTAGAGAATACGTTGAGGCTTGTTATGGGACGGCGGTGGAGTGGGTCCTTGGGGTCCAGGGAGGGTTTCTTCATGATGGGTTGGATTATACCAAGTTTAATAAAAGAAATTCGATTGCACTTACAAAAAACGAATCCTTTGGAAGCATATAAATAGTAAGCCGGCCGGCTCTCACAATCCGCCCGTCCTTCCGGATGGTCATGAGGATAAAAACAATGGTGTCGTCAGCACGCCGTTCCTCCCTTGGGGGGGGAGGAACGGCGTGCTGACGACACCATTGTTTTTATCCTCACGACCATCCAGGGAGGAACGGCGTGCTGACGACACCATTGTTTTTATCCTCACGACCATCCGGAAGGACGGGCGGATTGTGAGAGCCGGCCGGCTTACTATTTATATGCTTCCAAAGGATTCGTTTTTTGTAAGTGCAATCGAATTTCTTTTATTAAACTTTTAAAACGTTACTACTCTATGTTGGCTTCCTTTCTCTTCCCTTGGCTACACTCTGGGAGTGATTGTTTTTCTGGGATCCAGCCGCATTGAGACCAAGCTTGGAGATACACACAGGATTCCACTTTAATACCCGTTAAGGCAATCCAGCCTGCTGTGCTGTTGATGCTCACGATTATTATCTATCTGGTAAGCAGATTTACTATAAGAGGTGGAGGTGGAGGCTCTCTTCTGTCCTGCAGTATCTCAATCCCCTACTTGGGATATTTCTCTGAACTCACTGAACTTTGATTTTTCCCTGGAGCTTTTTACGAACTTTGTCAATTCAGTTTGTTTTCTTATATGATTTTGTCATACATTGGAACACTTGGTGTTGGTTTTTTATATACAATTTTTTTGCACTCAATGCACATTTTGTTATCACCTTCACTATTGATGTATTAATTTTAGCAGCGCAGCACACCCAATTTACTGTTTATATTTTGTTCATCTGACATTTGTGCTGCAGCAGCAGCATTCACGTTTATCTTTATGTAAAATCGTTTGGTTTTGCCACCAATCCAATTTTTATTTTCATTAGACCTGCGCAGTATTTTCCACTGTTTTTCATCGGGACTAATGGCTCGACGCCTTTTTCGACAGCCTGGTCGACGAACTCGACGGCTGGCCGAGAACCTCGTCGGGCAGAACGATGGGTTTAGCACGACGAGGTTCTCGGACGTGTGTACGGGGCCTCAGAGTTCTCTCTGCCACCCTGGGGGCTAATTATTCTACCAAGCCCAGAAGGCATATCTGTGTGGTTGGGGCTACATCTATTCCCACCACCTCTTGTATTACAGATAGTACTTGTGACCAGTAGTGTTTAATTACTGGGCAGGACCAGAAGATGTGTATAAAGTCCCCCGGATCCCCAGTATACCTCCAGCACTCCGCTGACAGGGAGGCTTTCATTTTATGCAACCTATACGGGGTAATATAAGTGAACACGAAAAATCCCGTTTAGCAAAATTATGAATGATTACGAATTAACAGGACAGAAAGTAAACTAAACTAAACAAATGTTCCCTTTGTGCACAAGTCTAATGTATTCTGCTACATATTTTTGATTAAAAAAATCCAGATAAGCGTATAATAATTTGTTATGGTATATATGTGTAGCGCCCCCTACTGTCAGTTATGGGCGCTATTGTAAATTTAGTGGGGGGATGAAAGAGTTATCCTGTTCTCATCTATGTTAATTCCTTAAATTTGCATTTCGGGCTGGGCTGCCTGTGGTCCCATTCTCTGTGCTGAGGATATGTTACCATCCTTGGGTAGCAAATGGCACCAGAGGAGTTCCAGAACAGAGCCGCCTTTCCCCAGCAGCCAATCAGAGGAGTGTTTCCCTCGCTGGGCATGCTGGGAGAGGGTATATCTGATGCGGGCGCCCTTTTGTCCGGGTCTTCTACCCGGGTCTCCTACCCGCAGCGGGTCGCAGGTGCGGCACCCACCTTTAGGGTGCGCGCACGCCACGAGGGTTCCACTATGGCCTACCTGGCCGGGGCCTACACTATGCGGAGTTACGAACTCTGGGCCACATGGCTCAGAGCAACTGATGCTATCAGGGACCCCAGTGACTTACTGGGTTCCCACTTCTACTGAGAAGATCCCAAGCTGGGTGCTGTTCGGTGGGGGATCGGGGGGGGATCGGTCTGAGGAGAACCCGGAGGCAGGTGATCCAACAGGGCTTGAACGAATTATCGGGGATCTGGTTACCAGATGCTGACAGCACATAGTCAGACTGTCAGCTGGTGACCTTTACTGAAATACCTACTAGGAGGACTTGCTCCACAGCTCTACTCTGCTAACATTGGGCCTGTGAGAGAGGTTTCCATCTTAAATCCTAATCTAATTAGAGCCAAGTCGGTGCAGGGACTTGTTCCTTCCCAGAAGCTTTAAGTGACACTTCGGTTGCCAGGCCTGTGAGAGGGGTCTGTCCGGGGGCACTTCACCCGCTCTGGCGAGAGTGGTGATGTGATAGATACTACTATTGAAGGCATGACTGCCTTACTTATCCAAAGCCTGATGCTGTAAGGTTCATCTTCTTTCTTTCATCAACCTATCCTGTCTACCTCAAGTTGATGTTGGTCGTGTTTGACCGAAAATAAAGCACTTAGAAAACGTCAACCTTTGGCTTGGACATTCCGTTACTGCTCTCATAGGGCCAGATTCAGGTAGAGTTGCGCTGGAGTAATTCGATATGCGCCGCGTAACTGTGAATATGCGCCGTTGTATCTATGTGGCCTTACCCACCAAACTAGATGCGACAGAAAACGGGCCATTTCCGATCGGCTTAACTTTCCGATGCCAGAGTCTCGTCAGCGCATAATTTCGCTTGGCGCATCAGTCGCGCCTATTGAATTCCCCTGCAAATATGCAAATGAGGGAGATTTCCCGATTCGCGAACGGACTAGCACCATACGCTGGATACATGCGCCGCGCGTATCTCGTCCGTCCGGCGCAAAGTTATTTCTACAAATAGCTGCTTTATCTTTACTCCAGACGGCCACAGGTCAGCAGGAGAGCAGCTACAGCAGCGTTACCAACGATAAGAGCTAGCTGAGCACCCCCACTTGCAGGACAACACCTCTGTCCATGCTTGTCTGTCAACTTTTACAGCCATGGAGGAAGACATCATAGGTCTCCATAGCCGAGATGACGGCTGACAGCTCCTGGCCTTTAGAGTTCAGCTTTCTCCTGTGTGTTTGCGGGGAACGGGAGCAGCCATCTCAGAACAAAAGTAACATCACTGCGGGGAGGGGGAACAGGATATACTTTAGTGCCGGAATGGCGCATCTACGGGCGCATTTAAACGCCCAACGGAACGCATTGCACTGACGTTTCCCGTGAAGTGGTGCTAACGGAAGTTGTGAGCATGCGCACAGGGGGCCGAGTGAAGCCTCACTTACTGCGCATGCTCCGTGGATGATGCGCTGAACGTAAGCCTCTGCGCTGGGCTCCGCCCATCATTTACATTTGATCACACCCACTTCCACTTGTGTCGGGTTACGCCAGCGCATTATCGTTACTCTGGCGCAAGTTTACGCGCAACTGCTATGTGAATAACAGTACTTGCGCCGAAAGTGTCGGCGGAGTAACGTAAATGAGAAACGTTACTCCAAAGTAAAGAAGCGCCCATGTACCTGAATCTGGCCCATAGTTGCTACCATAAATTTCCCTAGACACATCAAAGGTAACTTATCTTATGCCGATCCCACATCTAACCAGCGGCCCCTGAGGGGGTTAGCGCTACATATACTGAATACATTTATTTTATTTTTTATACTACTAATGGTGGTGATTAGCGACTTATAATGGGACTGCAGCGGGCAAAACAAAACTAACTGACACTGGGGGGGGGGGTTACTGCCACTGACATCACCAAATGACATTAACCATTTCAGCTCTGGAACATTTAGGGTGTACTCACTTTTGTTGCCAGCGGTTTAGACATGTCTGCGTGTTGAGTTATTTTGAGGGGACAGCAAATTTACACTGCTATACAAGCTGTACAATCACTACTTTACATTGTAGCAAAGTGTCATTTCTTCAGTGTTGTCACATGAAAAGATAGAATAAAATATTTACAAAAATGTGTGTTGTGTGCTCACTTTTGTGAGATGATGTAAATATGTGAACCAGTGTACAGCAGCTGCCCCGTAGCAGTAAAACTGCTATAGGGCGGCCGTGAAGTGGTTAATACAGTAATCAGTGATAATACTATACACTGTCACTGTACTAATAACTGTCTGGGAAGGGGTTAACATCTAGGACAGGGATATGCAATTAGCGGACCTCCAGCTGTTGCCAAACTACAAGTCCCATCATGCCTCTGCCTCTGGGTGTCATGCTTGTGGCTGTCAGAGCTGGAGGTCCGCTAATTGCATATCCCTGACTAGGACGATCAATGGTCCTATTTAACATCTAGGATGATTAAATGTGTGCCTAACAATGTGTAATATGTGCTGACTTTAACTTTGTTTCTTTTCCCTGCTTTGCATGGATGAGAAGAGAGAGATCGCCCCCTCTGTGCAGAGCCCTGTATTGATTGTCGAGACAGGGCTCTGGGCTGTTGTTGCATGCAGTCGAACAGCAGACAGGCTCCCACTGTGCACAATCACAGCGGGCAGGGCTGCCATCAGGGGGGTGCAGGCAGTACACCTATAAGGGTCCCAGTGGTCCCCTGGGGCCCGGATGGCACCCCCTTTTTTTTGTCAGCACCCAAAGCCCCCCTGACCTTACTTGGTGGTGGCAGCCCCCCCCAGCTTCTCGATTTGCGGTGGCGCCCCCCGCTTCTCAATTTGTGGCGGCAGCACCCCCGGTTTTCTGTCTCTGCTCGAGGGGGCCATGCCTGAAGCTGTGTAAGGGGCCCCAAAATTCCTAATAGTGGCCCTGACAGCGGGTGCCGGGTGGGGGGGTGCATGCGTGCACAGCATTAACCTGGAAGCAGGCAGCAACATACAGGTAAGTCACTTTGCCTGTGTGGGCCACTCATCCGCAGTACATTGCACTAAAGGAATGAAAAAAGCAAGAAAAAAATAATAATAAAAACTATAGAAGGGATAGTAACTAAAAGTGACCACTGACCTCAAAATAAAATGAAAGAAAATGAAATGAAAGACAAAAGCCCCAATAATTAGAAACAATGCAACAAAGGGGTTGATTGTCCAAAGAGCTAGCAATCAGGAGAAAAGTGCAGTTTCCTAACTGACTCTAATCTCTCCCTGTGCAGCTTGTCAGCTTTCTCTACAAGTTTCCAGTTCACAGAGTATGGCTGCCAGTGGCGGCTGGTGCATTCTTCCTTTGGGGGCGGCAAACAAGCAACACCCCCCCCCCCCCCATGGACCGGCCCGGAAATTACCAGCTCACGTGGCGGGTCTGTGGTATCCTCTCCTGGAGTGTGGGTAGCTGTAGCAGTTGAGATGGCTCCGGTGTCTGCTTCTCCAACGTCCTCTGCTGTCTGTCTTCTGCCAAAGCGCTAGGCATCCAAAAGGATCGCCTGATGCTTTGGCCAATCGGGAAACAGGTCTCACAGACCTGCCTCCTGATTGGCGGGGAGGAATAGAATAGTGTGAATAGTGTGATAATAGAAAAAATGTATGTGCTATGGTCACACAGCTGGGTGGGCTCAGAGCCCAAAGCTCTGAGCTCCTAGCTCACCCTTTTTCAAGGGGTTGTAAAGGTAAAAAAATAAAAATCCCTAAATAGCTTCCTTTACCTTAGTGCAGTCCTCCTTCACTTACCTCATCCTTCCATTTTGCTTTTAAATGTCCTTATTTCTTCTAAGAAATCCTCACTTTGTGTTTCTTCTGTCTGTAACTCCACACAGTAATGCAAGGCTTTCTTTCTGGTGTGGAGAAAGCCTCTTGAGGCGGGAGGGGGTAAGCAGGAGGGTCAGGACACTCTCTACTTTGCAGATAGAGAAAGGAGCTGTGTGTTAGTGGGCGTCCTGACTCTCCTGTTCCCCCCCCCCCCCCTCAAGAGGCTTTCTCCACACCAGGGAGAAAGCCTTGCATTACTGTGTGTAGTTACAGACAGAAGAACAGGAAGTGTGGGATTCTCAGAAGAAATAAGAACATTTAAAAGCAAAATGGAAGCATGAGGTAAGTGAAGGATGACTACACTAGGGTAAATGAAGCTATTTAGGGGGAAAAACCCATTTAAAGCCTATTAGAGCCTCTGGTTCTAATCAGGTGCTTCAAACCCCCCCCCCCCCACATTGGAACCCATGGTCCGGCGTCACTCATATGTAGATCAGGGGGCCGGACGCATGTATAGGGGAGGGAGCACCAGTGCGTCCTCTATGAATGGGCCGCCACTGATGGCTGCTCTTTTCCCCCCTTTTATAGCGGTGGTGTTTGATTAACCAAAAGCCCCTTATTGGCCTTTCTCAATTTCAAAAATGTATTTTTATTTTACATTTTCAGGGACAATAAATTCCACACCTGTACAATTCTCAAACTCATAGGAACCAAGAACCCAATCCCCATCCGTAGAGAACAATGATGTGCAACTCATGCAGACGTGAAAGCATGTGTATAGGAAATAGACGGAAGAGACCTGGAGGCGATCAGCAGCATGGAGATGTAACAAAGCATGAAAAGAAGGTCATATAAGTATTTTATGTGCTTTAGCAAACTAAATATTATCCAGATCAGGTTTACATAAGGCACCCTTCATGACTGGAATATAAAACACATCATGTTTTTCATATAGGCTTCCATGGAACCACCACTACGGCGGCTGGAATGAGATGGGAGATTTGCAGATGTCTCTGGGGACAGTCGGCGTGACCTGACAGGGCAATGAATATTTAGACTCGTCGCTGCATGAAATTGAGAGCAGAAGAGAGAAACCAGGAACTTCTCAAGGACACACATGAGAAAAAGAAGCTGCAGAATTCGGCTGGAACCACAGGCGGCATTAAATCGCTAACTTGGGGAACGGGTTTGACACCTACAAGGATTTACTGTGTGATCGTGATTCAGGAAACAAGGAAATGTGAGGAAAAAATGTAGAACAAAGATTTTTTTTTTTTTTACGGATATTGCCGTTTTAATTTGTAATTTCTGTAAAGTTTACCTGAATCTTTTTAACATGATTTTCTTATTTAACGCATCTACTGTGCCATGCTATATACCCGTTATATTTCTTTCAAAGAGTAGAAGTTGCTGCTTCTTGTAGATGTCAGGTAGTGCAGTCAGTACGAATGTCTGATGTGAGAAGAAGATCAAAAATGCAGCACAGCAGAGGGCCGCAAGATTCTAGGGAAGGGACAAGCCATCCTATTTTGTCATTATTATGAGACTTTTCAGGGACCAATACAGTTGCAATAAAAAGTATGTGAACCCCTTTGGAATGATATGGATTTCTGCACAAATTGGTCATAAAATGTGATCTGATTTTCATCTAAGTCACAACAATAGACAATCATAGTCTGCTTAAACTAATAACACACAAAGAATTAAATGTTACCATGTTTTTATTGAACACACCATGTAAACATTCACAGTGAATGTGGAAAAAGTATGTGAGCCCCTAGACTAATGACATCTCCAAGAACTAATTGGAGTGAGGTGTCAGCCAACTGAAGTCCAATCAATGAGATAAGATTGGAGGTGTTGGTTACAGCTGCCCTGACCTATAAAAAACACACACCAGTTCTGGTTTTGCTTTTCACAAGAAGCATTGCCTGATGTGAATGATGCCTCGCACAAAAGAGCTCTCAGAAGACCTACAATTAAGAATTGTTGACTTGCATAAAGCTGGAATGGGTTATAACATATTCTCCAAAAGCCTTGCTGTTCATCAGTCCATGGTAAGACAAATTGTCTATAAATGGAGAACGTTCAGCACTGCTGCTACTCTCCCTAGGAGTGGCCGCCCTGTAAAGATGACTACAAGAGCACAGTTCAGACTGCTCAATGAAGTGAAGAAGGATCCTAGAGTGTCAGCTAAAGACTTACAAAAGTCTCTGGCATATGCTAACATCCCTGTTAGCGAATGTACCATACGAAAGAAAAAAAACAAGAATGGATTTCATGTGAGGATACCACAGAGGAAGCCACTGCTGTCCAAAAAAAAACATTGCTCCACATTTACAGTTTGCACAAGAGCACCTGGATGTTCCACAGCAGTACTGGCAAAATATTCTGTGGACAGATAAAACCAAAGTAGAGTTGTTTGGAAGAAACACACAACACTATGTGTGGAGAAAAAGAGGCACAGCACACCAACATCAAAACTTCATCCCAACTGTGAAGTATGGTGGTGGGAGCATCATGGTTTGGGGCTGCTTTGCTGCATCAGGGCCTGGACGGATTGTTATCATCGAAGGAAAAATGAATTCCCAAGTTTATCAAGACATTTTGCAGAAGATCTTATGGCCATCTGTCCACCAGCTAAAGCTCAACAGAAGATGGGTGTTGCAACAGGACAACGACCCAAAGCATAGAAGTAAATCAACAACAGAATGGCTTAAACAAAAGAAAATAAACCTTCTGAAGTGGCCCATTCAGAGTCCTGACCTCAACCCGATTGAGATGCTGTGGTCTGACCTCAAGAAAGCGATTCACACCAGACATCCCAAGAATATTGCTGAACTGAAACATTTCTGTAAAGAGGAATGGTCAAGAATTACTCCTGACCGTTGTGCACGTCTGATCTGCAATTACAGGAAACGTTTGATTGAAATTATTGCGGCCAAAGGAGGTTCAACCAGTTATTAAATCCAAGGGTTCACATTCTTTTTACACCTGCACTGTGAATGTTTACATGGTGTGTTCAATAAAAACAGGGTAACATTTAATTCTTTGTGTGTTATTAGTTTAAGCCGACTGTGATTGTCTATTGTTGTGACTGAGGCCTCGTACACACGACCCAGGAGCTCGTCGGGGCAAAACACATCGTTTTACTCATCGAGTTCCTTGTTTGGCTTGTCGAGGAACTTGCTTTGCGTACACACATTAAAGACCAAATCTCCTCGTTCTCAAACGCGGTGACTTAAACACATACAACGGCGGGGCTGCTTTTGCTAATCTCATGTTACTGCGTGTTAGGTAAAAGTTTGGTAAGAGACATTTACACTTTTCAGTCTGTTACAGCGTGACAAATGTGCTATTTCCATTACAAACGCTACTTTTACCGAAGGTGCACAGGTTTCTTAGCATACACATGCTGGAGTTTCTCGTCGAAAAGCAGCCTGACGAGGAACACGACGAGCCAATTTAGACTCCTGTCGAGGAAAAGGAGAACTTGCTCTCTTTTTTGCTCGTCGAGTTCCTTGACAGTTTCCACCATGAAAAATGTACACACGACCAGTTTCCTCGGCAAAAAAGCTCTCCCACCGAGTTTCTTGATTGATTCTGAAGAGGAAACCAGTCGTATGTACGAGGCCTGAGATGAAGATCAGATCACATTTTATGACCAATTTGTGCAGAAATCCATATAATTCCAAAAGGGTTCACATACTTTTTTTGCAACGGTATAATCAACATGGTCAGTCAGGGCCATCTTAATGGGACATCTTAATGTGGACCCTATGATAATCTTGCATTACATCATATTTGCCAACTGTCCCAGATTTGCTGGGACAGTCACGGTTTTTACTATGCTGTACCGGGATGGCCATGTCCCATGCAGCACTGTGTACTGTACTGTGCCCTTTAAGTTGATCAGTGTTTGAATTATGGCATGTTTACTTATTGTTTAAATTAGATTTTATTGGAATAACTACAGTATATGTCTAAGCTATTTATTTTTGATTTTTGAGAGTAGGTGTGTAATTTGGAGCAGGCTGGTATGGGCCTCAGTGCATTACTCGGCCAGGGCCCCATAAGATGGCCCTGTGGTCAGTCACACCTATATGAGCTTGTTGAACATTCCAAAACCATGGATGGTAGGGACATGCCTTCCAAATACATTTTTGAATCATACAGAAGACCTTTTATGTTTCTGTTTGTTTCAGATTGCTGCTGAAGATGTCAATCATATTCACATACACTATCTGGCCACCAATTTGTGGATACATGACCATCACACCTAGATGAGCTTGTTGGGTATCCATTCCAAAACCATGGGCATTGATATTGATGTGGCTTCCTTTGTGGCTACAACAGGCTTGGTGAGCTTTAATTTAAAACAGCATTGTGAGGTCAGGTACTGATGTTGGATGAGAAAACTTGAATTTGAATTCATCACAACGGTGTTCAGTAGAGTTGTAGTCAGTTTTTTTTCTCTATCTATTTCTATTATATATGTTCTGGACACTTCACATTTCTTATTATTGCACATTTTTGTTCCTCTATGGACGGTTACACCTATGGAAGATCTATCCCCAAACTCTATCCATTGAGGTCCCTTTTTGGGAACCCCAACTTTTTACCGGATTTCCAGCCTGCATGGAGGGGCAATTCACCTCAGCTCCCGTGGGCTGTTGTTCCTCCGACCGGGCCCCCCACCTTCATACTACGTATGTGTATGCTAGAATCAATTCTAACCCTTTTTGATCACATAATATTGACATCTCAGCCTTCCCTGTAAATATTCCTCATATCTATGTTATTAAACAATCATTAAAAGTTTTATTATTATATACTTTGGATTCACCAATGAGTCAGTCTAGTCTCTCTAGTTTTCAGCTCTTCATGTCTGAAATATCTTTTCCCCCACCTTCTATGCCTATACCCATAGCCACAGGAATACCTGTAAGTTACCTTAGAAATTGCTATTACTCTATTTCTCCCTCCTTCCCCAAACACAGATACAGTTTACCTATCTACCCTAAATCGTATTGCTTTGCTTTTTTAGACTCCTACTTCATATCTGCTCCTGAAGAGTGGCAGTAGCCACGAAACACGTTGAGCCAATAAGATGCCTCCTCACATATATACTGCTACTGCATCACCTACTACCTCATACATCGATTGGAATTTACCAACCAATCGCGGTTAAAACTACTATGGAGATTTATTTTAAGGGAACTGTTTTTTTTCCATAATTTTTATAAAACGTACCAAATATGCTTAGACGCACTTTTGCATATATATTGTAATACCATTACTACCAACCAGTCCCTATACTAAGTGGACTGTGCCAGCTTATGTAAGTTTTATATTTTTTACCATGGAGACACGTTTCAATAAATTGGTCTCCCTCTCTTTTACTTTTTTTATATATGAACCAAAAGATGTTATTATGCTCTAATATCATTGATTGTTATAAAATGATGTACTATTCAATTTTTGACTAATATACTAGATGTGTTATGTCATTATTGTTTTTGTTATATGATTATGCGATTAAAAAAATAATTGTCAATTGTTGTCATGTAATGCCCTCATGTAATGTTTTTGGTTCTATCGGACTAGATATCTGTCATATTCTATTGTTCCGTGTTTTCTCCTGGGATGAATGCTTCATTCAAAGTCCCACCCTTGTCTTTTTCTGTGGACACTCAAGTTCCTCCTTAGCTAGGGTGACCAGATGTCCCTGGTTTCAGGGTACAGTCCCCGGATCGAGGACACTGTCCCCGGACCAAGTCTGTCCCCGGTTTTGTCCCCAGATTTGATTTCAACAGGAGCTGGGGCAATTTTCAAGTCAGAAAAAAAAATATCAGAATCTGTGCCCCTTTCTGATGATGATGTCCTGGTCGGAACAGAGGGACCATTTCTCCAGTTTCTGGCGCATGCCCATTCAGTTTAGCTTGCATGTTCTTTTGCTTTGGCTCAAATCCCGGCCAGCCGCCTGCCTGCTTATCTCCTTCCCCAGCAAAGTAATTTTCCTCCGCTCCCCACCCAGTAGTAGGCAGGGGGTCTGTAGAGTGAGATTAGAGAGACTGTGAGGCGGGTGGCAACAGCAACGGACAGAGAGAGGCAGCTGAGCTCAACTGGCAATGTCCAGCAGCAGGAACAGAGGGGAAACGGATCCAATCGTGGGGCTGCCAGTGCCTTCAAGGCTTTAACACAGGTGTGCTTTGAGGGTGTCTGTGAATAGACTATAATGCACTTTGTCTGTCTCTCTGGCATAATGGATTATTGGTTATAAGTTAACAAAATCAGCACCCAGCAGCCATGATATGTGACATGCTGTGACAGAGCCAGCCAGAGCCATGATAGAGTGCCTGCTGCCTGTGAGTTATCATAATGCTGATGATCTTAACCAGTTGCCGACCGCCCCATTGCAGATTTACTACTAGGGGGTGGTCACGCTGTGTAGGATCCCTTATATACACGATCCTGCATTTCTGAGTATCGGAGTCAATCAGTGTGTCCGGTGAATTTGATGACTACTGGTACCCGCTGAACGTTATGTAAACAAGGCAGTTCACATTCAGTCAGTATGGAAGACATTGATCCTGTGTTCCTGCAAAGCAGGAACAGGGATCTTATGTCTTCCCTTAGTAAAAGCACCTCCCCCACAGTAAGAAAACACTTGTTAGGCACACATTTAACCCTTTGATTGCCCAAGATGTTATCCTCTGCCCAGCCAGTGTCATTAGTAGTGATGAGCGGAATACGCCATATTCGATTTTGCGATATTTCACAAATATATAGAAGAATATACGCAAAATATTCGTTAACCACTTAATCACCGCCCTATAGACGAAATAAGGCTATAGGGCGGTTCCTGTACTCTAACAGGACGTCCATGGACGTCCTCCGTTAGAGTCAGGTGTGCGCGCCCAACCGGGTGCGCACACGCGATCACCGGTGCTCACCGGGTCCACGGGACCCGCAGCACCGATGATCGCGGTAAGGAGCCAATGACGGCGGCTCCTTACCACGTGATCGCGCCGTCCAATGACGGCGCGACCACGTGTGTAAACAAATCTGACGTGCGTCAGATCCGCGCGCCCGAGCGGGCGCGCACACGCGGTCACGGCGCTCGGCGGGTCCACGGGACCCGCAGCGTCAGTGATCTCGGTAAGGAGCCAATGGTGGCGGCTCCTTACCACGTGATCGCGCCGTCCAATGACGGCGCGATCACATGTAAACAAACCGCGTCACTTGCTGACGCCGGTTCTTCCCTCCTCTCGCTGTACCGATCGGTACAGCGTGAGAGGAGAGCGCGGATGGCTGCAGCAGTGTGGGATGGATCTGTGACTATTGCAGTCACAGATCCATCCATCCCTGCTCAGCCATCCCTGCATTAACTCCTTCCTTCCCTGCGCAAAACTCTGCATACCCCCCACAATACTCTGCATACCCCCCAATACTCTGCATACCCCCCAATACTCTGCATACCCCTCAATACTCTGCATACCCCCCAATACTCCGCAGTACCCCCCAATACTCCGCAGTACCCCCCAATACTCCGCAGTACCCCCCAATATTCGGCATACCCCTCAATACTCTGCAATACCCCTCAATACTCCGCAATACCCCGCAGTACTCTGCAATACCCCGCAGTACCCCGCAGTACCCCGCAATACCCCGCAGTACTCCGCAGTACCCCGCAATACTCCGCAGTACCCCCCAATACTCCGCAGTACCCCCCAATACTCTGCAATACCCCTCAATACTCTGCAATACCCCTCAATACTCTGCAATACCCCGCAGTACCCCGCAGTACCCCGCAGTACTCCGCAGTACCCCGCAATACTCCGCAGTACCCCGCAATACTCTGCATACCCCGCAATACTCTGCATACCCCGCAGTACCCCCCAATACTCCGCAGTACCCCCCAATATTCCGCAGTACCCCCCAATACTCTGCAGTACCCCCCAATACTCTGCAATAATCTGCAATACTCCCGCACAATACTCCCGCACAATACTCCCGCACAATACTCCCGCACAATACTCTGCAATACCCCCGAACAATACTCTGCAGTACCCCCGCGCAATACTCCCCGCGCAATTCTCTGCAATCGTTTTTTTTTCAGGCTTCCCAGCCTAGAGGGGAGATGTGGGGTCTTATTGACCCCATATCTCACTGTAAAGAGGACCTGTCATGCTATATTCCTATTACAAGGGATGTTTACATTCCTTGTAATAGGAATAAAAGTAACCAAAACATTTATTTTTGGGGAAAAAGGTGTCAAACTAAAATAAATAAAGTAAAATGAACAATAAAAAAAAAAAAAAAAATTACAGCGCCCCTGTACACGTGTGCTCGTATACAGACGCGACCGCACACGTAAGTCCCGCCCACATATGAAAACGGTGTTCAAACCACACATGTGAGGTATCGCTGCGAACGTTAGAGCAAGAGCAATAATTTTGGCCCTAGACCTCCTCTCCAACTAAAAAGATGTAACCAGGAAAAACATTTAAAGCGTCGCCTATGGGGATTTTTAAGTCGCGTAGTTTGGCGCCATTCCACAAGCGTGTGCAATATTGAAGGGTGACATGTTGGGTATCTATTTACTCGGCGTAACTTCATCTTTCATATTATGCAAAAACATTGGGCTAACTTTACTGTTTTTTTTTTTAAGCACAAAACTGTTTTGTTTCCAAAAAAAAACGCGTTCGAAAAATTGCTGTGCAAATACAATGCGAGATAAAAAGTTGTAACGGCCGCCATTGTATTCTCTAGGGTCTTTGCTAAAAAAGCATATATAATGTTTTGGGGTTCTATGTCATTTTCTAGCAAATAAATGATGATTTTTCCATGTAGGAGAGAAATGTCAGAATTGGTCTGGGTGTTCCAGAACGCCTGATGGTGCTCCCTGCATGTTGGGCCTCTGTATGTGGCCACGCTGTGTAAAAGTCTCACACATGGGGTATCGCCATACTCGGGAGGAATAGCAGAATGTGTTTTGGGGTGTAATTTGTGGTATGCATATGCTGTGTGTGAGAAATAACCTAATAATATGAACATTTTGTGGAAAAAAAATTAAAATAAAAAAATCTTGATTTTGCAAAGAATTGTGGGGAAAAAATGACAACTTCAAAAAACTCACGATGCCTCTTTCTAAATACCTTGGAATGTCTTCTTTCCAAAAAGGGGTCATTTGGGGGGTATTTGTACTTTTCTGGCATGTTAGGGTCTTAAGAAATGAGAGAGGCTGTCAGTACATCAGATGTGATCAAATTGATCAATTTTCAGTAATTGGTACCATAGCTTGTAGACCCCATAACTTTCACCCAGACTAAATATTATCCAATTTTTTTTTTTTTTGTTACCAAAGATATGTAGCAGTATACATTTTAGGCCAAATTTATGAAGAAAAGTTACTTTTTTGCAAAATTTTATAATAGAAATGAAGAAAAATTCATTTTTTTACAAAATTTACGTTCTTTTTTCATTTATAGCGAAAAAAATAAAAACCGCAGAGGTGATCAAATACCACCAAAAGAAAGCTCTATTTGTGGGAAAAAAAGGACAAAAATTTCATTTGGTTAGAGTGTTGTATGACTGAGTTATTGCCATTCAAACTGTGAGAGCACCGAAAGCTGAAAATTGGTCTGGTTATTAAGGGGGTTTAAGTGCCCAGTGGTCAAGTGGTTAATACCGAATATTCGTGATATTTTATAAAAAAAAAAAAATGTTGCGAAATTTCGCTAATGCGAAATTGATTGCGAAATTCTCGTCAACACGTGAAAACGGAGATCATTTCCTGGATTACTAAACTAATATGCACTAAACACTAAGGCCTTGTACACACGAGGGGATATTTCCGCTGAACATGGTCCGACGGACCATTTCAGCCGAAAAATCCCCTCGTCTGTAGGGGCAAACAGACGCTTTTTGCCGGATTCATCCGGCGGAAAAATTTCAAAGCATGCTTTGAAATAATTCCGCCGGATAGCTGGCCGTCAGATATGTCCGCTGGTTAGTACGGCAAACCAGCGGACATATCTTGCCGCACATGCGTCGTATCCTGTGAATGGATCCGACGCATGCGCGCGGAAGTGTTTACTTCCTGGTGCGGTGACGTGGCGGCGTCAACGTCACCGCCGCATCACCGCGCTGTCCGTCGGCGGGGAATTTGATCCGATGGTGTGTACAGCCATTGGATCAAAACACCCCGGCGTAAATATACGCTGTAAACGGTCCGGGGACCGTTCACAGCGGATATATTCAGCCGTGTGTACAAGGCCTAACTCTACTTACACAAACTTATATGACTAAACTAAAGCTATTTTTTTTTTTTATACACAAAACACAGAAGGGCAGAGAAAGTATTTGCGAATATTCGTAATACGAATATTCGCATTGCGAATATTCGGCAACATAAAAGGATCGCCTCAGCTACTCGGCCCAGGGTCTCTAATCATACCAGCAATGCTTTTAGACATGGATGGAGATCACTAGGATGTGATCTGTTTTAAAAATGAATTTGAAAAAATACGAATATTCGCAATAGCGAATATTCACCGCGATATTTGATTTATTTATACTCGAATATGCAATATTCGAACGAATATTCGCAATGCGAATATTCGTGAGCAACACTAGTCATTAGTACAGTGACAGTGTCACTGGTTCCCAAAAAGTATCAAAAGTGTCCGATTTGTCCACCGCAATATCGCAGTCACACTATGATTTACTGATTGCTGTCATTATTGGTAAAAAAGGAAAAATATGTCCCCGGATTTCATTTTAAAAATCTGGTCACCTTATCCTCAGCACACTCATCAAACCATGTCTTTATGGAGGTGGCTTTGTGCACTTGGGACACTGAGAATACCCGACGGTCACTTAGTCAGATGAAGCAGTAGCCCATTATAGGCAGGAACTCGAGGTCCCTTGGTTGTATAACAAAAGTTCAATGTCCAGCTTGCATCACTCCTGTGGCTACTGATCCCAGCACCACCTTTTCAGGCACTGCCAACCCATCTGACTGCAGCTGCTGCTTACACAAGCCCTCCAGGCTATCTTCTCCCCACAGTCATCACGACTCCACCCACCGAACTCCGGACAACAGACGCACCCACAGAATCTGCAGTTTCTCGGGTCACATAACAGACAGAGGGGAGACATTTGACAGGTAAGGATACATGCAGGAGGCATCTATATCCTTATAGATCAGCACTATGGCAGTAGTTTAGAAAGGATGAGAGTGGCTTTACATCCACTTTAACCCTTTGATTGCCCCTGATGTTAACCCCTTCCCTGTCATTTATACAGTGACATTTTATTTAGTACTGATTACTTTATTGGTGTCACTGGTCCCCAAAAAGTGTCACTTAGCCCTGGTTCACACTGGTGCGTTTTTTAATGCGATTTGACATGTCGGCAGCATTTGACGGCATCTGCGGCGCTGCATCGTTTTCAAAAAGTCGTTTCTGTACTATTTGTTACGATTTCAGCACATGATTTACAATGACATCTGTGCAGAACCTACACACATGTCTCTGTAATCGCGGAAGAAAACGGTACTGACAAGTTCTGCTAAAAATTGCAGATCGCCACCATTACTAGTAAAACATATACAAAAAGAAAACATCTGTTAAAGGGGTAGTAAAGGATTTTTTTTCCCCTAAATAGCTTCCTTTACCTTAGTTCAGTCCTCCTTCACTTACCTCATCCTTCCATTTTGCTTTTAAATGTCCTTAATTCTTTTGAGAAATCCTCACTTCCTGTTCTTCTGTCTGTAACTCACCACTGTAATGCGAGGCTTTCTCCCTGGTGTGGAGAAAGCCTCTTGAGGGGGGAGGGGGCAACAGGAGGGGCAGGACACTCTCTACTTTGCAGATAGAGAAAAGAGCTGTATGTGTATGTTAGTGGGCGTCCTGACACCCCTGCTCGCCCCCTCCTTCCTCAAGAGGCTTTCTCCACACCAGGGAGAAAGCCTCGCATTACTGTGTGGAGTTACAGACAGAAGAACAGGAAGTGAGGGTTTCTCAGAAGAAATAAGGACATTTAAAAGCAAAATGGAATGATGAGGTAAGTGAAGGATGACTGCACTAAGGTAAAGGAAGCTATTTAGGGGAAAAAAATGTACCTTTAATCTATTCCATAGTTTGTAGACGCTATAACTTTTGCGCAAACCAATCAATAAAAATTACCAAAAAATATGTAACAGAATACATATTGGCCTAAATTGATAAAGAAATTAGATTTTCTTAATTTTTTTTATTGGATATGTTTTATAGCAGAAAGTAAAAAATAAAAAAAAATGTACAAAATTGTCGGCTTTGTTTTGTTTATAGCGCAAAAAATAAAAACCACAGAGGTGATCAAATACCACCAAAAGAAAGGTTTATTAGTGGGGACCTCAATTTTTGGGGGGGGTACAGCGTCGCAATTTTCAGTTAAACTAACGCAGTGCCATATGACAAAAAAATGGCCTGGTCAGGAAGGGGGTAAAACCTTCCAGAGCTGACATGATAAAACTTTTTTTTCTCTCTGTTTCGAATCACCTAAGGAACATGCATGAGATCTGGCATAAATGTCACTGATGGCCGGTCCATGAAAACCAATTGGAAGCCACTGATGACATGAAAAAGGTGAAATGTGCTTGTATAGTGTGAGGGACAAGACCATAGGAGGTAGATTGCTATACAACTAAAAGGCAAATAAATATAAAATATTTTGCTAGTTTACCGAATGGCAATTTATTACTGCTTTGGTTAAATAACAAGTATGTGGGGGGGACGGGGTCTGTTTGATATTAAGATATTTTACTGCATACTTATAAAAAAAATAATCATCTTCTTTCTTCTGTTTTAGATATATGCATTGTTCTTGTTTCATATAATGGACCTCGTAGGGTTTTACATTAGATAACTCCTGCCAGGATAGTAATAAATAAAAACAATAGGTTTCCATGCAGTGATCATAAATTGATGAGAAAACAACAGGTACTACAGCAGCGGCAGCATGGAGGGGGAAGCACATTGCTTGCCATCATTACACGATCAGCCGCTAAAATGTTTGAGAAAGACAATTAGAAACCTGAAAATGGATCGGCATCCTAAAAAAAAAAAAGCGTTGTTTCTGGCACTCATTACATGGGTAGATGATTCTAGAACTGTATGAAAAACAAACATGATTGTCTGTTGAGACTTTCAAGACATGAATTACCAACAAATGTCCTCCTAGTTTTAAACAATACTACATCACCCGCTTGCCAGCAACTCCAGCACTATGATGACATCACAGTGGTCCCTAAATACACCAGGCTTACGTGTTTCAGGGGACATACCCTATTTCTTAGAGCTAAAGCATGGGTCTTTAAACTACGGCCCTCCAGTTGTTCATTAACTACAATTCCCATCATGCCTAGTCATGTCTGTGTCAGGTATGTACTCACCGAGGCCAATGTGCCTAGATCGGCTCACCTTTGCGACTCAGCGCACTACACCCCCTGGAGGTGAGACAGCAGGGGAGGGCACAAAGAGGCACTGGTTACCAGCAGATGGCTGAAGGTTGATAGAGGATCAGGCGGTGCTGGTCAGCGAGCTCATTTGGTAGGAAGTAATGGGAACAGGCCGTAGGTCAGGTACCAGGGAAGTTTCAGACAACTGAGAGCAAGTTCAAGGCTGAGACTGTAAGCAGGTCTGGGATGCAAGCCAGGGTCAAGGGGCTGGAGAAGGTAACAAGTCCGAAGTACAAGCCAGAGGTCAGGGGTTGGAGACAGCAGCAGATCCAGGGAGACAAGCCGGGGGTCAGGTTCAGGAGAGAGAGCAGAGTCGTCGGGTCAATCCGGGTCACAATGAGTTCAAGCACAGGTACAGGAAGAATCAACAGGCAGGAGCTGACAACAAACCAGCAACCCATCATGAGACTGGGGCTGGTTAAAGTAGGCAGGCCATTACTCTGATTGGTGTGTGTGGATGCGCTCGTGTGCGTGTCGTCACGCAGAACCGTGCACGTGCACGCCGTTCACGCACAAGCATGCGCCGAAGAGCCGCTCGGCGGCTGGTCATGCCAATCTTCTGACAGTCTGTGAGTGAGTGAAAAACGTATATAGCGCTACAAATGCGAACTGAATCGGCTCAAGGCGCTTGGCATCCATTTTCCTTCTATTTAGCCTTCAAAAAAGATGGGTCTTGAGTTTTTTTCTGAAGGCCTGGTGATTCTCTTCCGTTCGTAAATGAGTTGGTAATGAGTTCCACAGTCGAGGTTCTTGGACTGCAAATCTTTGTTCTCCTTTGCTCTTGTAGCCTTGGGCCTTGGGGATTTGTAGTAGATTTTGGTTGGCTGATCGGAGAACGTGATTGGGGTTGTGATATTTTATTTTCCCACATAGATATTGGGGGACGATGCCTTCTACACACTTGAATGTGTGTAGGGCCTTGAATGTGATTCGGTCCTTGACTGGCAGCCAATGGAGGGACCTCAGGGTGGGGGAAATTGATTCCCAGGGTTTTTTTGCCTGTCGTGTTCTGGATAACTTACAGATGGGCAATCTGGTATTTTGGGAGACCTAGGTATAGGGAGTTAGCATAGTCGAGCTTGGAGTTTATTAGTGTTCCTACTACTACTGCAGTGTCTTTTTTTTCGGAATGAAGGCACAAGTCTTCTTAGTAGACACAGGAGATGAAGGTCTGTGAATGTCAGTGTGTTACAATGCCTCATGGGATGTACAGTTCTACAACAGCTAGAGGGCCATAGTGTGAGGATCCCTGAGCTAAAGTTTACAGATCTGCCATCACCTAATTTTTAAAGATAAAAATTAGGCCACCCTTTCTCCGGTGTGCCTGTGACACAATCCCTAAAAATTGTCCAAAAATTGACAACAAGCCAGGTGGATCAAGCCTGTTTTTTTTTTGCTACAAAAAGCCTTGGGTTTTTATTGTGCAGCATTACAACACTGGGCACCATGTGTCCCCATGATTAGGCTCTGGGGGTGCGTGGCCTGATTGGAGTAGGACCAATCAACGTCTTAGGACTACATGGATGTGTGGCAATAGAGATCACCACTTTCTCCTCCATTGAGCTATAGCTTAGAGCCAGGAGGTGCTCTGTCACTTGCCAGCACTCCCTGCGGCGGAGTCATCCACACACATACCCAATATCGGGGTATGCCTGAGCGACACACAAAGCAACACCAGGGGTCACCATGTCGACTAGCCATTGGCGTCCTAACAACCAGTGGCGTCATCACTTGATGAGTGATCTTGTTTACTCCTCGCCTGCCACATCCATTACCACTAGGGCAGGGGTGTCAAAACTTGAATTCATCGTGGGCCGCATCAGCATTATGATTGCCCTCAAAAGGGCCGGTGACTTGTCAGCCTTGTTCCACTATGAGATTTGTTCCAGAACTAACTGCGCATGCGCAGTCACCAACTGCGCATGCTCAGTATTAGTCTACGGAAATAGCCGAACGCAACAGCTGATCGTCAGCTGTCTATGCGCTCGGCCACGGCGGCTGTTTAACAGATAAGTTAGCAATAAAAAAAAAAAAATACATTCCTCCCCTCATTCCTCCCCTTTCTGCCGAGCGGCAGCGTGCATTACCTGCCATCCGCACGATCGGCATCTGGCAGCTAACACACAGCTGTTCGCGCTCGGCAGTTTCCGTCGGATGGGCGTACACAGCTGGAACAAAACAGATAGTTGGAACCAGACTGGCAGATCACCGGTTGTATCTGTAAGATTATCTGTAAGCCCGCCCCCACCATAAGAAGTTAAGTCCCCAACTCTCCCTTACATCACAGTGCACCCCCCTTTCCTTATGCTGCTGCTGCTGGGAAGAAGCTGGATGCATTGCTTAAAAGCAGAAAGTACAGGGTCTGGAGAAGGACCAGAGGATGGCTGGAGCTCTCCTGCAGCTGGAGGAGAGGTGCGAGGGCCAAATGAAATGGCCTAGAGGGCCGGATTCTGCCCAGGGGCCTTGTGTTTGACACCGGTGCCCTAGGGTCACATTAGTTGCGTAAGGAAGAAGAGAAGCACTGAAATGCTAGCGAGTAAAAGTGTACAAAGTGTATATTTTCTTTGTTTAAATCAATTTACTAATGTTGGATGTTCTTCGTGTGTGAATGCCGCTGCATTATGGAAGACTATTAGGTTAGTTTTTTACATTTTAGAATGGGGTGCCCCAAAATTGTGCATATTTAACTGCTTCAGCCCCGATTCGGCACTGCATCGCTTTAACTGACAATTGCACGGTCGTGAGACGCTGTGCCTAAACAAAATTGACGTCCTTTTTTTCCCATCTATTTTGAATGTGCAAGTGCTAGAGGGGCACTAAGGGGTTGATCTCCTAAAGACAAATTGACTTTGCACTTTGCAAGAGCAGTTGCTCCAGAGCTTAATAAATGAGCAGAACAGGGCTCAAGTCCTGCGGAAATGCGTGGGAACGGAGTTCCTGCACTTTTTCACAGCAGGAACTCAGTTTTCTTTGCAGGACTAGAGCAGCTGAGAGCAGCCGAGCCGCCCGAGCCAATCCTTCACTAAGCAGCGATGCCCAGCCCGAGTCACTGTCAGGGGCAGGCGAACCTTAGTAATCCTTTGTTACTGCCCGCTTCCTGTATATGGATTCATCGGGTAGTGTGCGGGTATTTCGTCACTTCCTCGATGCCGCAATGTCTCCTGGGAGCTTTTGTCATTGTTCCCAGGAAAGAACTTTCTAAATTCCACAATAACTCGTGGCAGACCTCCGCAATGTCTCCCTGCAACAATGACAAAGCTCCCAGGAGACATTGCGGCATTGAGGAAGTGACGGAATACCCGCACACTACCCGATGAATCCATATACAGGAAGCGGGCAGTAACAAAGGATTACTAAGGTATAGTGGATCGAAAAAAATAAAAAAACATGCGGCTTACTAATTATGCATATGAGCATATCATTTTTTTTTTTTTTTCGGTGGGGGAGTGGATCTTGGGTGGGAGTTCCCACACTTTTTTCCCCAGGACTTGTCCCCTGGAGCAGAAGCTCTGCTAGTTTTCCATTTTTCGGCATGAAAAAAACTTCGTTTTTGAAAAACATCATTTAAAATGATCGTGTGTGGGCTACACATACGTTTTCAGGTTCTGAAAACGACATAAAAAAATAATTCTAACATGCTGCATTTTTTAACGTCGTTTTAAACGATGTCGTTTTTCGGGTTATAAGAAAATGATCGTGTGGGTTAAAATGACGTTTTAAACGCGCACATGCTCAGAAGCAAGTTATGAGACAGGAGCGCTTGTTCTGGTAAAACCACTGTTCATAATGGAGTAAGCACATTCATCACGCTGGAACAGACAGAAAAGCTTGAATCGTCTTTTACTAACAAGGAATCAGCTAAAGCAGCCCAAAGGCGAATAGAACTTCCCCTTTAGAGTGCCGTTGTACGTGTTGTACATCACCGCGCTTTGTTCATCATTTTTTTTAAACAATGGTGTGTGGGCAACGTGCAGAAACAATTGCTAAGAGTAGAAATTGATGGTCGGACTTTGAGGCAGATCGGAAGTATATTAAAAAATTGAAATTTTATTACAAAAGTAGGATATTACATCAATACAGAAAAAATTACATAAAAAAAGAACCATATAAATAAACAGGTAATACAGAAAAAAATCCTTTGAAGTCGCATACGGGTTTCGCCGTGGGGCTTCTTCAGGACGATATAAAAGGAGTTTTTGATAGTATGTAAATATTATTTAGTTGTGTCATGAACGGCTTCACGATGGATACAGCCAGCGAGTGAGTTTGTCACAAGAATAGTAAGCTAGACGAATAATCTATGGGGGTGTTCCAGAATTGTTATAATCAATGGTCGAAAAATCGCCTTTTCGAGTGATCATTTAAAAAGAAAATGCAGCAGCAAATGGAAAAAGAAGACCGAATAAATGGCTGAGGAACAAAAATCCCCAATCTAAATTTCCCAGAGCTGGAGATAAAACTGGGATGGTGCACTCAGAGCTGTAGACAAACAGCTGTGGGGTATAAATCCAATTGCTGTTTCAATGTTCAGCAAAAAGCGGACAATATAGTCCACAAGGAGTCAGAAAGTTTTTGAGGATAGGTGCTGACGTGTGTGCCCCAGGGTAATAGCCTGTGCTATACAATCAGGAAATTTAGATTGGGGATTTTTGTTCCTCAGCCGTTTATTCGACCTTCTTTTCCCATTTGCTGCTGCATTTTCTTTTTAAATAATCACTTGAAGAGGCGATTTTCGCCATTGATTATAACAATTCTGGAACACCCCCATAGATTATTCGTCTAGCTTATTATTCTTGTGACAAACTCACTCGCTGGCTGTATCCATTGTGAAGCCGTACATGACACAACAAAATAATATTTACATACTATCAAAAACTCCTTTAGTTTTTTGTTTTTTTTTCATTAAATTCCCCCAGCCGAACTTACCCTTATTCCACCCCCTAACCCATCCCCAACCCGTAACCCTACTACCCCACCCCTCTCTCCGAATATCCATCTCATATTGTATCTCCCCTTTTGCCCATTGTCCTTCAAGCTCTATATCATCCTATTTATAAAACTCGATGAGAGCTTATGATTAACCCAATCCTGCCATTTTAAAAACTCCTTTTGTATCGCCCTGAAGAAGCCCCACTGTGAAACACGTAGGCGACTTCAAAGGATTTTTTTCTGTATTACCTGTTTATTTATATGGTTTTTCTGTAATTTTTTCTGTATTGATGTAATATCCTACTTTTGTAAAAAAAAATCTATTTTTTAATATACTTCCGATTTGCCTCAAAGTCCGACCATCAATTTCTACTCTTAGCAATTGTTTCTTCCCCTTACTATACACGGATGTGGCAAATGTGAGTGCTTTCCTATTGTGTCATTTTGCTCTATTCCTCTTCCCCTATCCCTTCTTATCCATTTTCTTTTCCCTCTCTATCTAAATCCTCCCCTCCTAATTTTGGGTGTGTGGGCAACGTCGTTTTTAATGATGAAATTGGAAAAACGTTGTTTCTTGGACACGCTGAAAAACAACGTTTTTTTTTTCATGCTGAAAAATGATCGGCATTAGTCTCGAACATTGGCTGTTTACCTAACAGCGAACAATTTGGGGTGTTCCCCTTCAAAATTAATTTTTTGACTTGAGCTACACTTACAAAATGTTCCAAATTACAAACGGATTGAATTTAAGAACAAAACCTACAGTCCCTGTCTTTCTTAGGACCGCCTGTATACTGTTGTTCAGAGTATATAGGGCATGGGGGCCCCAAGCCTTTTCTTTTTTTTTTTTTTTCAATATGTTTACGAGAGAGTACAACAATATATATGGACAGAAGCAGTATGAATACACAATAGTAGTATCTAGAGTCTGACAGTAGACAGATAAAGTGTTACACTACTGTGTTTCCCTGAAAATAAGACGTACTCCGAAAATAAGCCGTAGCGTGATTTCGACACAAGATCGAAATATAAGACACCCCTCCGAAAATAAGACGTAGCGATGGCGTGTCGAATCCCCGAAAATAAGACGTAGCGATGGCGTGTCGAATCCCCGAAAATAAGATGTAGTGATGGGCGTGTCCTATGCGGAGCGGTAAACAACACGTGATAGGCGTACTGTACTGGTGTGGAGCTCAGGAGCTGTAAAGAAGTGAGGAGAAGGACGCTCTGTAAAGCTTCTCCCCAGCACTGACCAGCAACAATCTCTCACCCCACATAAACACCAGGGGATAGGGGGAAAAGCTGCTGAGCCCAAAGAGATCACCCCAGCTCCACTGTGCTCCACATCAGCTTTGCTGGCCTATCTTTCTGTACAGCCAGACAAGATGAGTGCAAAGAGAAGAAGTTGGATATGGAGGAAATGCTAAGAAGCGCAAGTGTGGTTCAGGTAGGCAACCTTTATTTTCTGTAATAAAAATAAGACACCCCCCGAAAATAAGCCATAGTGTGATTTCTTGAGAAAAAAAAAATATAAGACGGTGTCTTGTTTTCGGGGAAACACGGTAGTAATCGGTAATATTTTTGAAGTAGTTTACCGTTTCTTTTCTTTTTTTTTTATTTGGCTGCGGGGTTCCCCTTAATATCCATACAAGACCCAAAGGGCCTGGTAATGGGGCGGGGGTACCCATGTATTTTTCTAAAGCCACAGGCAGTTTTCATTTAATCCTTTAGAAATGTTTTGTGCAGGGACTGTTCTAAACACGGGAAACACGCACCATTTTACAGGCATACTATAGACACCCCCCAGGTACGATATTTAAAGGAATTTTTCACTTTTATTTTTTCACTTTAAACATCATTAAAATCACTGCTCCCGAAAAAAACATCAATTTTTAATTGATGAGGAAAGACCCAGGTCCCCATACACTTTTTAGGACAATAACTTGCATATTAGCCTTTAAAATCGCATTTTTGATTTCTCACGTTCGAGTCCCATAGACTTCAATGGTGTTCGAATGTTCTCACAAACTTTCGGTCTGTTTGCATGTTCTGGATGCGAACCGAACCGGGGGGGTGTTCGGCCCATCCCTAGTTGTTAATCTATGACTAGATTTGAAGTAAAAAGGATGCTCTACAACAGGGGTCTCCAAACTTTTCAAACAAAGGGCCAGTTTATTGTTCTTCAGCTTTTAGGAGGGCCGGATTGTGGCCAGCGGGGGGGGGGGGGGGCAGAAATAAGTGCCAGACCCAGCATTAGTGAGAATAAATATGGCCTCATAGTTTGCGTTCAGTAGGATAAGGAGTAGTGCCCCTATTAGTAGGAGTAATTGTATCTCATCATTGGTATCAGGGGAAGAAAAAGTGCCCCATTGTTGTAGTCAGTGGGAAGAATAGTGCCTCAAATCCGTGGGAGGAATAAAGCCCTGATGGCCGGGTAATGGCTAGCAAAGGGCCACATCTGGCCCTCGGGCCACAGTTTGGAGACCCCTGCTCTACAAGTACATTTTATCTTCTCTGCTATCAGAACAGTTGGGTATATTTGTTTTCCCCAAGAAGGCCTTGACACCAAAAGTCAATGGTTCCAACAAATTGCATCCTGACAGATTGTTCTTTATGATTTATCTTCTGCAGTATTCCATGCATGTCTTCACACTTTAATTCAAACCTGAATAATTAATTTCCTGGAAAATTATGCTAAGTGAGTGCTTCTCTTCGATTGATTACTGATTAAAAGACCATCTGTTTGATGATATGGAACTGGTGTACTGGCATAAAAAAAAAAGCACCAAAGCAGCTATCACAGCCCGTGATTTATAATCAGCTGCGTTTCTAATTCACTTTCTGAAAATCTGAAGGAACGAGAAAAAAAACTTTGTAATATCCCCAAGCCAAATAACAACAGGAAAGTTTTTTGCGACAATGAGTACTTGGCCTAACTTCATACTATTGCATAATAAGAGGTAACTACTTGTTTTGGCAACAACTAATAACCCCCTGGGTGCGCACGTAGCAGGAATACAACCTCTAATTATGTTCCCCACCACTTAATGTGGAATATGTTTAGTGGAAAGCGAAATTCAATCCATCAGCGTCAGCCAAGTTCCGTTCAATTTCTCCTGCAGTTTCTCTATTTAAGCTCAATACAAATTGAACTCAAATGTTCAGTTAATTAAAGGAGAACTCCACAATAAACAAATCAGGTAAATATATAATAAAGAGCGGTTTAGCAACTGCAAACCATTAAATGTTTTTCTTAACCACTAGCCGACCAGCCGCCGCAGTTTTACGGCGGCAGGTTGGCTCAGCTGCGCGAAACAACGTAATATTACTTCATCTCGCATTTCAGCCATTAGGGGCGCGTGCGTTCTAACTGAAGGGGGGGGGGGGGACTGACTAGGGGAAATGACAGATCGCTGTTTATACATTGTATGAACAGACGATCAGGCATTTCTCCCCCTGACAGGACCGGGAGCTGTGTGTGTACACACACAGCTCCTGGTTCTCGCTCTGTAATGAGTGACCGCGGGTGCCCGACGGTGATCGCGCCCGCCGGGCACGCGCGTTGGCACCAGGGGTGAGCAGGGCACCCGCGATCACTCGTTACAGAGCGTTTACACAAACACAGCTCCCGGTCCTGTCAGGGGGAGAAATGCCTGATCATCTGTTCATACAATGTATGAACAGCGATCTGTCATTTCCCCTAGTCAGTCCCCCCCCTTCAGTTAGAACACACCTAGGGAACATAATTAACCCCTTACTCGTCCCCTAGTGTTAACTCCTTCTCTGCCAGTGACATTTTTACAATAATCAATGCATTTTTATAGTACTGATTGCTATAAAAATGCCAATGGTCCTCAAAAGTGTCCGCCATAAGGTCGCAGTACCGATAAAAATCTCTGACCGCCGCCATTACTTAAAAAAATATATTAATAAAAATGCCATAAAACTATGCTCTATTTTGTAGACGCTATGGGCTAGATTCAGGTAGAAGAGCGTATTTTTGTGGGGGCGTAGCGTATCCTATTTACACTACGCCTCCGCAACTTTTACAGGCAAGTGCTGTATTCACAAAGCACTTAAGTAAGTTGCGGTGGCGTAGCGTAAATGTGCTGGCGTAAGTGCGCGCAGTTCAAATTAGGCATGTAGGGGGCGTGTTGTATTTAAATTAACCGTGACCCCACGTAAATGACGCGCCGAACGTACTGCGCATGCGCCGGCCGTGGACATATCCCAGTGCGCATGCTCAAAATTACGCCGCAAATACTCATTGGTTTCGACGTGAACGTAACTTACGCAAAGCCCCATTCGTGAACATTTTACGTAAACGACGGGAAATTCTACGCCGGCCCGACGACCATACTTAACATTACGTATGCCTCATATAGCAGGGGGAAACTTTACGCCGGACTTACGCCTACGCAAACGACATAAAAAAATACGGCCGGCCGCAAGTACGTTTGTGAATCGGCGTATCAGGCTCATTTGCATATTCGACGTGTAAAAAGACGCAAACGCCACTTGCGGCCAGCGTAAATATGCAACTAAGATACGACGGCGTAAGAGACTTACACCGGTTGGATCTAAGACAAATCTATGCGTAACTGATTCTAAGAATCAGGCGCATAGATACGACACCGCTCACTCAGAGTTACGACGGCGTATCTGGAGATACGCCGTCGTAACTCGTACCTGAATCTGGCCCTATAACTTTTGCGCAAACCAATCAATAAACGCTTATTGCGATTTTTTATGAAAAAAATGTAGAAGAATACGTATCGGCCTAAACTGAGGGAAGAAAAACGTTTTTTTTATATATTTTTAGGGATATTTATTATAGCAAAAAGTAAAAAAAAAAAAAATTTTTCAAAATGGTTGCTCTATTTTTGTTTATAGCACAAAAAATCAAAACCGCAAGGTGATCAAATACCACCAAAACAAAGCTCTATTTGTGGGAAAAAAAGGACGCTAATTTTGTTTGGGAGCCACGTCACATGACCGTGCAATTGTTAGTTAAAGCGACGCAGTGCTGAATTGCAAAAAGTGGCCCGGTCATTGACCAGCAATATAGTCCGGGACTGAAGTGGTTAAATTGTCCAGCCAGTGTCATAAGGAAGGGAGATCATTACATATTAGCATCTCCCAACCTCCAGGGGTTAACCAAGGTCTGTGCTACCCACTGCTGTGTAAAGATTACTGAGAATGCAGCCTGATGCATTTGGATGGGGCCTGGGCGCCCGTGTGGGGACAAGTGAAACTACACTCAATAATGCCTGAACTTAGGCTGGGCGCTGCGGTCATGTGATAGTCAACATTAACCACTTCCCGCCCGGCCAATAGCCGATTTACGGCCGGGAAGTGGTTATGAAATCGTGACTAGCCGTTCTCAAACGTCTAGCACGATTTCAATGCCGCGCGCGCCCGTAGGGGCGCGCAGCGCGGCGATCGGTGATGCGGGGTGTCAGTCTGACACCCTGCACCTCCGATCTCGGTAACGAGTCTCCGGCGGAGCCTCGTTACCACGTGATCAGCCGTGTCCAATCACGGCTGATCACGATGTAAACAGGAAGAGCCGCCGACGGCTCTTCCTCACTCGCGTCTGACAGACGCGAGTACAGGAGAGCCGATCAGCGGCTCTCCTGACAGGGGGGGTTCGCGCTGATTGTTTATCAGCGCAGCCCCCCCTCGGATCGCCACACGGACCACCAGGGAGTGCCCACACTAGACCACCAGGGTACTTACAAAAAAAAGGACAAAAAAAGGACAAAAAAAAAAAAGGGCAGTAAAAAAAAATAATGCCAATCAGTGCCCACACATGGGCACTGATTGGCAACATTGATCCATCAGTGCCACCCCTCAGTGATCATCAGTGCCACCCCAGTGTCTGTCAGTGCCAATCCATGCCCAGTGCCCACCTATCAGTGCCCACATGTGCCACCTATCAGTGCCCACCTGTGCCACCTATCAGTGCCCACCTGTGCCACCTATCAGTGCCCACCTGTGCCGCCTATGAGTGCCCACCTGTGCCGCCTATGAGTGCCCACCTGTGCCGCCTATGAGTGCCCAGTGCCGCCCATGAGTGCCCATCAGTGCCGCCCATGACTGCCCATCAGTGCCCCATACCAGCGCCGCCTATCAGTGCCCATCAGTGCTACCTAATCGGTGCCCATCAGAACTACCTCATTGGTGCCCATCAGTGCCACCTCATCGGTGCCCATCAGTGCCACCATATCAGTGCCTGTAATTGAAAGAGAAAACATACTCATTTACAAAAAAATTAACAGAAAAAAATAAAAACTTATTTTTTTTTCAAAATCTTCGCTCTATTTTTAGTTGTTGCGCAAAAAAAAAAAAAACGCAGAGGTGATCAAATACCACCAAAAGAAAGCTCTATTTGTGGGGAAAAAAGGACGCCAATTTTGTTTGGGTGCAGTGTAGCATGACCGCGCAATTGTCATTCAAATTGCGACAGTGCTGAAAGCTGAAAATTGGCTTGGGCGGGAAGGTGCGTAAGTGCCTGGTATGGAAGTGGTTAAAGGGGTTGTAAAGGTAAAAAAAATGTTCCCTAAAAAGCTTCCTTTACCTTAGTGCAGTCCTCCTTCACTTACCTCATCCTTCCATTTTGCTTTTAAATGTCCTTATTTCTTCTGAGAAATTCTCACTTCCTGTTCTTCTGTCTGTAACTCCACACAGTAATGCAAGGCTTTCTCCCTGGTGTGGAGAAAGCCTCTTGAGAGGGGAGGGGGCGAGCAGGAGTGTCAGGATGCCCACTAACACACAGCTCCTTTACCTATCTGCAAAGTAGAGAGTGTCCTGACTTGCCTGCTCGCCCCTTCAAGAGGCTTTCTCCACACCAGGAAGAAAGCCT
The DNA here is from genome assembly GCA_029574335.1 of Rana kukunoris. Lineage (NCBI taxonomy): Eukaryota > Metazoa > Chordata > Amphibia > Anura > Ranidae > Rana > Rana kukunoris. The sequence goes on from CM056050.1 coordinate 27,344,264, forward strand.
TGCATTACTGTGTGGAGTTACAGACAGAAGAACAGAAAGTGGGGATTTCTCAGAAGAAATAAGGACATTTAAAAGCAAAATGGAAGGATGAGGTAAGTGAAGGAGGACTGCACTAAGGTAAAGGAAGCTATTTAGGGGGAACAAATGTACCTTTACAACCGCTTTAACCATTTCAGCCCTGGAAGAATTTACCCCCTTAATGACCAGAGCATTTTTTTGTGATACGGCACCGTCACTTTAACTTTGGCGTGGTAGTGCGACGCTGCACCCAAAAAAAAAACACATCCTTTTTTTCCCACAGATTTCTTTTGGTGGCATTTGATCACCCCTGTGGTTTTTATTTTTTGCAATAAAAAAAGACCGACAATTTTGAAAAAAAAATCCTCAGTTTAGTCTGATATATATAATTATCTACATACTTTTGGTAAAAAAAAAAAAAACGCAATAAGAGTATATTGGTTGGTTTGAGCAAAAGTTATAGCGCCTACAAAATAAGGGATAGATTTATGACATTTTTATTATTTTAATTTTTTTATTAGTAATGGTAGCGATCTGCAATTTTTATCGTGGCTGCGACATTGCTGCAGACAGATCGGAGCACTGACATTTATACAGCAATCAGGGCAAAAAATAGCCACTGATTATTGTATAAATGTCACCGGCAGGGAAGGGGTTAAACACTAGGGGGCGATCAAGAGGTTAAGTGTGTTCCCTCAGTGTGTTCTACTGTAGGGGGGATGGGCTCACAAGAACATGACAGAGATCACTGCTCCCGATGACAGGGAGCAGTAGATCCCTGTCATGTCACTAGGAAGAACAGGGAAATGCCTTGTTTACATCTTCTCATTCTGCCTCTCCATGCCACGATCGCAGACCACTGGCGGACATCGAGTCGGCGGGACGCAGTGCGGGCACGAGCAAGCCACCGGTGACGCGCGAGCGCCATCTCGCCTGCGATGACGGAGGGACGTATGGGTACGCCCATTTGCGCAGCCGTGCCATTCTGTGGTCATGCACGGTTAAGGCAGATCTCTCAAATTTAGGCCCCTTTCACACCTGCGGACTGTGGGCCAGATTCTCAGAGGCGCTACGACGGAGTATCTCAGATACCCCGTCGTATCGCCGTTTTTTTTGTCGGGTATCTATGCGAGTGATTCCTAGAATCACTTTGGCATAGATACGCCAGAACATCCGACAAGTGTAATACCATTACACTTGCGGATCGTAGTTGTAATGACAACTCCGGCCACTAGGTGGCCTTTACGTTGTTTTCTCATTTACCTATGCAAATGAGGCTACTATGCAGATTCCCGAACGCTTTTACGCCGCCCCGTCGTCGCGTACGTCGTTTTCGTCCACGTAAGGTTACCCCTGCTAATATGAGGGGTAACCTTACGCAGTACCGTCGGATGCCGTCGGGTGCCATGTTAAGTATGGCGTCGGGTCAGCGTCGGCTTTTTCCATCGCTTACGTTGTTTTACTAACTCGTTCGAGAATAGGGCATTGCGTAGTGACGATCACGTCGTTTTGACGTCAGTTTCAACTACGCTTTCCGACGTGAGCTGAAGCATGCGCACTGGGCTTTTTCCCCGGCCGGCGCATGCGCAGTTCGATCGACGCGGGGGCGCGCTTAATTTAAATACAAGCCACCCCCTTTGAATTACGCGGCCTTATGCTGGGCCATTTACTCTACGCATCCGCAAACTACGGAGCAAGTGCATGGAGAATACGGCACTTGCTCTGTTATGTTGCGGCGGCGTAGTGTAAATGACTTACGCTACGCCAGTGAAAATATATGAGAATCTGGCCCTGTATGTCTGCTTTTTCATCCATCCGTTTACGGATGAAAAAGGGACATGCATTAATCCCTATGAGATCGCGGGTGTCAGCGGATGAGCTCAATCATGGAAAACAAGTGCTTTCACAGGCAGACATAATAACCCTTGTAGGCATTTGGCTACATACAGCCTATACATTAATGAAGATCAATGACATCCACTGATGCAACCTATCCATTAATGAAGTTCAGTGACAGCATATCCATTAATGAAGACCAGCGACATCCACTGATGCAGTCTTTCTAATAATAAAGACCCGTGACATCCAATGTAACAGCCTATTCATTAATAAAGACTAGCAACTTTTACATCACTGAAACCAATAGTGTAAGTAAGGGATGCTTGACCTATAATAGATACAGTGATTTGGGTCATCGGAATGAACGTGCTTTGTCAGGAGCCAGGTTAAGGGTGTTTAATAGGGTTGTCCCGATACCACTTTTTTAGGACCGAGTACAAGTACCGATACTTTTTTTCATGTACTCGCCGATACCGAATACCGATACTTTTTTTAAATGTCATGTGACAGTTTTCAAACCACAATACAGACTAAGGATATTTTCTTTAGAATTATGAAGAACTCTAACTCAAGACATTATAAAAGAATAAAAATGAGTAAAAATGAATAAAAAGGTTTTATTTTCTTGTCACGCAGTAGTAAAAAACTCAAAGAATTTTCACAGAACATGTTGATAAATACAAAAAAAGTATTCTATTTAGGTATCGGGAGCATTTGCACGAGTACAAGTACTCCCGCAAATACTCGGTATCGGTCCCGATACTAGTATCGGTACTGGACAACCCTAGTGTTTAACTATTGGTGGTTAACATTTTTTTTTTTTTACTTTAACACTTACTAGAGATGGGCTGAACCCCCCCCCCCCCCCCCCTGTCTGGTTCTCAGCAGAACTCCCATGCAGGGGAAAAGTTCTAACCAGAACCCCAAGTCTATAGGAGGACAACAGGAAAAATGAAAAGCCCATTTTGAAGGCTTATATGCAAGTAACTATAAGAGAGGTATGGGGGTCTTGGGTCAGTGGTGGCTGGTGCTCAAAAATTTTGGGGGGGGCGCAAACGAAAAAAAAAAAACAATTGCAGCCTCACTGTACCTATCAAATGCAGCCACTGTGCCATCAAACTCAGCCACTGTGCCATGCCATCAAACGCAGCCACTGTGCCATCAATTGTCACCACTGTGCGATGCCATCAAACACAGTCACTGTGCCATGCCATCAAACACAACCACTGTGCCATCAATTGTCACAACTGTGCCATGCCATCAAATCACTGTGCCATCAAACGCAACCGCTGTGCCATCAAACGCAGCCACCGTGCCATCAAAACGCAGCCACTGTTCCATGCCATCAAAACGCAGCCAACGTGCCATCAAAACGCAGCCACTGTGCCATGCTATCAAAACGCAGCCACTGTGCCATGCCATCAAAACACAGTCACTGTGCCATGCCATCAAATGCAGTCATTGTGCCATGCCATCAAACGCAGCCACTGTGCCATCAATTGTCGCCACTGTGCCCCCAATTGTAGCCACTGTGCGTAACCTGTTTTAAAATTATCCGATGGTTAAAAAAACAATAGAAAAAAACGATTGTCTGTGGGAAGTCCATCGGTTAAAAATCCATGCATGCTCAGAATAAAGTCGACGCATGCTCGGAAGCATTGAACTTTGTTTTTCTCAGCACATCGTAGTGTTTTACGTCACAGCGTTCTGACACAAACAGATTTTTAACTGATGGTGTGTAGGCAAGACTGATAAAAGTCAGCTTCAGCGGATATCTGATGAAAAAATCCATCGGATGAACCGATCGTGTGTACGTGGCATAACAGGTTTTCTTCTAAGATTGTCCTGTATTTGGCTCCATCCATCTTCCCATCAACTCTGACCAGCTTCCCTGTCCCATGCTGAAGAAAATCATCCCCACAACATGATGCTGCCACCACTATGTTTCATGGTGGGGGTGGTGTGCTCAGGGTGATGTGCAGTGTTGGTTTTGCACCACACATATTAGGCCAAAAAGTTCAGTTTTGGTCTCATCTGACAAGAGCACCTTCTTCCACTTGTTTGCTGTGTCCCTCACATGGCTTTTTACAAACTGCAAAAAGGACTTCTTATGACTTTCTTTCAACAATGGCTTTCTTCTTGCCACTCTTCCATAAAGGCCAGTTTTGTTGAGAGCACAACTAATAGTTGTCCTGCGGACACCTGAACTGTGGATCTCTACAACTCCCCCAGAGTTATCATGGGCTTCTTGGCTGCTTCTCTGATTAATGCTCTCCTTGCCCAGCCTGTCAGTTTAGGTGGACGGCCATGTCTTGGTAGGTTTGCAGTTGGGCCATACTCTTTCCATTTTTGGATGATGGATTGAACAGAGCTCCATGAGATGTTCAAAGCTTGGGATCGTTTTTTTATAACCTAACCCTGCTTTAAACTTCTCCACAACTTTATCCCTGGCCTGTCTGGTGTGTTCCTTGGCCTTCATGATGCTGTTTGTTTACTAAGGTTCTCTAAAAAACCTCTGAGGGCTTCACAGAACAGCCATATTTATACTGAGATTAAATTACACACAGGTGGACTTTATTTACTAATTAAGTGACTTATAATAGCAATTGGTTCCACTAGATGTTGTTAGGGGTATTCGAGTAAAGAGGGCTGAATACAAATGCAGGCCAAACTTTTAACAGATTTATTCGTAAAACCGCACTAAAACCAGTGACATCACTGAGAATGCAGCCTATCCATTCACTACAGACCGGTGATATCACTGAAAATGCAGTCTTCCCATTCACTGGAGACTGGTGACGTCACTGAGACAAGTAAAAGCATCATGGGTGTAAAAGGAATTTACTAAAAGCAATGGATTTTCTTCAAAGCTACAAGAATTAAAAATCCAAACTCCCCACTCCCAGCCAGGGCCGTTTGAAGGAATTTGGGGGCCCCAAGCAAAATGGGGGCCCCCAAGCCCCCCCACCCCCCCCCACACGCAAAACCTACATTAACGCTACATACATTTTTTACTCCCATGTTCTTACGCCTCCCCCTCCCTAGTCCCTATGTTTTTCTATTTTTACCTCCCCTTCTTCCCTGTAGAGTGGCCGAACACCTCTTCCTCCTGTCAGTCCGGTGTTCTATCATTATGGGTCTCCTATCAGATAGTGCCGGGCCGGGCCGGTTACCGCGCAGTACAGGAGATTCAGATTCCTGTGTTCCTGGCCAGACTGAAAGGAAGTGAGCACTCCGTGTGCACTTCCTGTCAGTCCGGCCAGGAAAAGGAAACTGAATCTCCTGTACCACGCCCGGTACCGGGCCACACTGACAGGACACCAGGAGGAAGGAAGAGGAGCTTGGCTACGCTACAGCCTGGTAAGGGGAAGTTGGGGCCCCAGGCCAGCTCGGGGTCCCAAGCATTTGTTTGTTTTGCCTGTCCTGTAGCGACGGGCCTGCTCCCAGCGCTTCCCACTACCATTGCATGTCTTTAATGTATAGAAATCAAGGCTAAGACTGGGTTCACAATTCCACACAGCGCTGCTCACAGCAGGGGTCCAGTGCATCCCCGTCACCATTAGAGGTCCGATTTCATTCAGATTTTTTGGCTGACCAGATAACACACAGGACTCCGTTCTGGTGATGAGTGGACCAGTTCCATTGAGAGCTGGTCACAATCTCCTGACATGCGAATTGGATGTGGGGAAATACACATCCAATTTGGAATAGTGTGAACCCAGCCTAAAGGTTTTTTTCTGTATGCCTGAAATGTCACTTTACTTTATATAATATTAAACCTTTTCCAGCATTTTTCAGGCACTTAAATCTCTCGCCTCCCCGCCACTTCCCCTGTACATAGACCCAGCTGCATCAATTCACAGATCAAACAAGGCGCTTCTCAGCATTGTGTCAAGCAGGTGCACTTCCAGGCTTCATTATCAGCTTACACTCACGCAATCGAAGGATGAAAAAAGCACAGGAACATTAACGAGCCTTTCACACAAATTACCGCATACTTCTTCAGCGCTTTCTATAAAATGAATTACAAAAACACTCATTACAGCCAACTACTCATCCAGGCGAAGGAAGCCCCTGGGCCACCAGCTGCAGAGACGGTTGTAGTTTCCCGGAAATGGACCATGCAATGGGATGCGGAGATCTGTGGCTCATCTGGGATGGAAAACTGCAGGCTGGCTTTTCTTTTTGATGGGGGGTACCTGCCTAAGGCTCTTGAAAAGGAAATCTATATTTTATTAAATTATTTGCATAGATACCAGCAGAAGGGTGCCTGCTCCAACAGTAATTATTTTAGGTGGTAAAATATGTAGAAGAGCAATGTGGAGGGTATGACATATGGTGGTATGTACGGGAGAGCAGTGCTGAGGGCATGACATGAAATTGAATGTACAGGAGAGCAGTTAGGAGGGTGTGACATTGGGTGCTATGTACGGGAGAGCAGTGCGGAGGGTATGACATTGGGTGGTATGTACGGGAGAGCAGTGCAGAGGGTCTGACAAAGGTTGGTATGTACAGGGAAGGAGTTAGGAGGGTATGACATGGGATGGTATGTACGAGAGAGAAATTCGAGGGATATGACATGGGGTGTGATATTTACGGGAGAGCAGTGCGCAGAGTATGACAAGGGGTGGTATGTACGGGAGAGCAGTGCGGAGAGTATGACAAGGGATGGTATGTACAGGAGAGCAGTGCGGAGGGTATGACAAGGGATGGTATGTACAGGCAGAGCTTTTTTTCTCAGAAAATAGGTGCAGGAACTCAACCACGACCCGTTCAGATTTCACAAACAGTAGAAGGGTCTTAAAGGGGCATTAAATACCAGAATTGCATTACATACAGTGTGCAGAGTTCAGGGGGTTACAAAGCAGTCACTTGTAAACACAGAAACCAGACTTCTGTGTTCACAAGTGATTGTGGTGAGCAGGCACCAAAGGGTCTGAGCCAAAGGTGGTGGAACTGAGTTCCACCAAGTTCCCCCAGAAAAAAAGCCCTGTGTACAGGAGAGCAGTACGGAGGGTATGACAAGGGGTGGTATGTACGGGAGAGCAGTTAGGAGGGTATGACATGGGGTGGTATGTAGGGAAGAGCAGTGTGGCGGATATGACATGGGGTGGTATGTACGGGAAAGGAGTGCAAAGGGTTTGATGGCAGGCAATATGTGCAGGACGGACGGGCACATGCACAATGACATAAAGACAAACCCGCAGCAAAGGGGGAACCTTAGGCGCAGGGTCCCATGACTGGGGAACACTGTGGGAAGCGCACACAGCAGGGGGGAAGTGATGCTGCATTAGTCCGGCCCGGGGGGCGGGGTTTCACGCCACGAGGGGGGCCACACAAATAGGAGCAGGGGGAGGGGCTGGTCATTCGGGCGCCATCACAGCAACAGACAGCAGGCTGTTTTTCACCAGCCATGAATCGCCTTGAGGAGCTAGTGGAGCGGCTCAGAGCGGCAGCCAGGATCAACGGTGAGGGATGGTATGAGCAGCAGCTGGGACTCTTGTTAGCTGACCCGGGGGAGGGCACGTCCCGCGACCCCCCCCCTCCCGCCCCCCCCTCGCCGCGGCGGCCCAGGCGTTCTAGGCCCCCCACCAGGTACAGCCCTGAGGGACCTTCTGTGGGCTCTCAGAGGGGGATCAGCCCCCACTCAGCCCCTCCGGGGGGTAAAAAACGGCCATCATCTGGGGCTTCAGGGGAGGCGGGGAAAAAACCGAGGCAGCAGGGACGCGCAGGTCGGCGGGTGGCATCCCCGTCTCCTGCCAGATCAGACCGGGAGGCTTCTGGAGCAGTGGCGCGGGCGGGGGACCCCCCCCTGCGTGGCACTTCACGGCGGGGGAGATCGGTGGGTGCGGCTGGAAGCTCGGCGGCCAGAGCGGCTACAGCCAGTCGGGGGAGAAGCGGAGGTCCGGGACGAGGTGACGGCGTCGGTGCGGGAGCGGGCCCTGCAGGATCCCAGGGGGCTCTGCGGGGGAGATCAGTGGACCCGGTGCGGCCTGTTCAAGGGGCTTCTGGAGTGTCGTCGGGCATTGATGCGGCCTTGTCGATGGGCTCTGCGTCCCTTGCGGGTCAAGGGGACCAACGTTCGGAAGGTGAAGTTTCGGACACGGACTCGGAGGGTCCAGAGGAAGTCGCAGGCCCGTCAGGGCGCCAGCTGGGATCTGGAGCATCGGCCGGTCGGACAGCTTCCGCTGGGCAACGGGGTAAGTCTTCTTCTCAAACTTTTTCTGTTATGTCTCCTTCTCCCCCCCCCCTCCTCCACCCCCTCCCTTTGTCGCCCCTCTCGGGGGTCCTTTGTTGGGCGGGGTTTTTCCTTCTGGTCCTTTTCCGCTGGACGGGGTGTCCCAGCCCGCGCTGGGGGGGCCCATGACCCCGGGGCATTTCTGCTGCAGCAGTTGTTGTCATCTTTGTTGTCTGGTTGTCGGGCGTTGGCTGGCGGGGCACCTGCTGCCCCCCCTCCGGCTTCCGCGGTTCCTCCTACGGCTGCGTGGTTGGTTTTGCCTGCGCGGGGTTCTGCGGCTAGGGGGTCAGCGGCTGTTCCCGCGTCTGGTTCAGTGGGGGTCCCCCTGGGTGGTCCGGGCGGGACAGGGGGGTTGCCCCCCCCTGACTGGCAGGCGGGCTCGGGGGTCATGGCCCAGCCGGCCGTGGCACCCCCGCTTTCGCTTGCTCCCCCAACTTCCGGCGGTGCCGCTGCGGGGGTGACCCCTCCCGGGGAGTCTCCAAGCGGGGCTGTCGTGGCCCCCACAGCGGGGGTGACAGCGGACGGGGTTAGGTTGTCTGACGCGGCCCGGTGCGAAGTGTACCTTTGCTATGACGCGCCGTTGGGGGCTCATTTGAGGGCGGAGGTGAAGGAGCGGATTTGGAAGGGGGAGTATGTGGAAATTTTTTCCCTGCTCCCCCTTGAGAAGTTCAATCTCGACAAGGTGAAGCCTGACGAGAGCAAGAAAGAGGAAGAGGAAAAACGGCGGTATCGCCTGATTCCTCGTACTTTTGCGAACTGGGCCCAGGCATTCTACATTCTGGCTAGCGTGATCGGAGAGAGGGAGCCGGACCAGTGCACTGGTTTGTTTTGTTACATTGATTCGATTAGCGAGGCGCAGAAGGTGTACGGTGGGGGGGCGTGGCTGCGCTACGATGAGCTGTTTCGTCAGAAAAAAGCGGTTCGGCCGGAGATTCGGTGGAACCAGAAGGATATCGCCCTGTGGATGAGGCTGATGACTCAGGCCAGGGTGGTGCCGCAGCCCTTTCGGGAGGGGGCCGGAGGTGGGCGGGCCTCCTCACCGCCGGCCGAAAAACGTAAGGGTTTCTGTTGGCAGTACAACGAGGGCTCCTGTAAGTTTGGGGGCTCCTGTTGTTTCCGGCACGAGTGCTCTGGTTGCGGGGGAACCCATCCCTTGTCAAAGTGTTTTAAGAAAGGGAGGAAGCCTGGGGACAATGGAAAAAGGGAGGACGCCGGTACGAGTGGAAAAGATGGCGCCGTACCTAAGTAGGTACCCGAACAGGGTAGCCGCTCGGGCGCTATGGTTGGGCTTTAAGGATGGTTTCCCGATTCCTAGTGATTTGGGTACGGTTCCTCCTTTGGCGGCTAACCTTAAGTCAGCACTTGCCCATCCGGAGGTGGTGACTGAAAAGCTCCGGAAGGAGGTGGGTTTGGGCAGGATGGCGGGGCCATTTGAGGCCCCGCCCATGGGGGATTTGGTGGTGTCACCGCTGGGGGTGGTTCCTAAGCGGGAACCGAAACAGTTTCGTCTCATCCACCACTTGTCGTACCCGAAAGGTGGGTCGGTGAACGATGCCATTGATCCGGCGTTGTGTACCGTGTGCTATGCGTCATTTGACAAGGCGGTGCGTTGGGTCCAACGGTTCGGGAAGGGGGCTTTGATGGCCAAGACCGATATTGAATCGGCCTTTCGGCTATTGCCGGTGCATCCGGCTAGTGTGCGGTTGCTGGGTTGTTGTTGGGAGGGTCAGTATTTTGTGGACCTGTGTTTGCCCATGGGCTGCGCCATCTCGTGTTCGTACTTCGAGATGTTCAGTTCATTTTTGGAATGGGTGGTTCGGGACCTGTCGGGTTTGGCATCGGTGTTGCACTATCTGGACGATTTCTTGGTGGTTGGACCGCCGGGTGACCGGGCTTGTCTGATTTTGCTCACCACCATTCAGCATGTGTTCAGGGTGTTTGGGGTCCCTTTGGCCCAGGAGAAGACTGAGGGTCCGGTGACGGAGCTCAAATTCCTGGGCATTGTCATTGATTCGGTCAGGATGGAATGCCGGCTGCCGGAGGATAAGCTGGCAGATTTGCGAGAGTCGGTTTCTGCGGCGGCACGCAGTGGGCGGATCACACTTCGTGATCTGCAGTCATTGTTGGGCAAACTTAACTTTGCCTGCAGGATAATGCCTATGGGCAGAGTGTTTTGTCGGCGACTGGCGGCTGCCACGGCGGGCGTCAAGGCGCCTCATCATTTCGTGCGATTGAGCAGTGAGCACAGGGAGGACCTGAAGGTGTGGAGTTCCTTTCTGGAGCTCTACAATGGGCGATCCATGTGGCTGGCTCCGGTGGTCTCGGCAGGCGAATTGACCTTGTTCACGGATGCGGCTGGGTCGGTAGGCTTCTCGGCTTATTTCCAAGGTAGATGGTGTGCTGGGAGGTGGCCAGAGCGTCTCCGGGAGTCCCCGCTGATCAGGAACTTGATGCTGTTGGAGTTATTTCCGATAGTGGTGGCGGTGGAGTTGTGGGGAACGGAGTTCAGGAACCGGAGGGTGCGTTTTCACTGCGACAATTTGGGCGTGGTGCAGGCTATTTCTTCATTGACGGCATCGTCGATGCCGGTGGTTCGCTTGTTGCGAGCCCTGGTCTTAAAATGCTTGGCTCTAAATGTTGTGGTGAGTGCTGTACACATTCCCGGGGTCAATAATGAGGTGGCTGATGCGCTCTCTCGTTTGCAGTGGGACAGGTTCCGTCGGCTGGCTCCGGAGGCGGATCAGGCGGGGGTTCCGTGCCCCAGTGGCTTGTGGGACCTCGTATGGGATCGGTGATGGAGTTGGTCCGGAGGTCAGTGGCTGATTCCACCTGGAGATCGTACGAGCGGGTGTGGCGAGAATGGCGCAGTTTGGTGAGTGAGCTGGGGGTGGGACCTTCTGACGAGGATCGTTTGCACGCTTTATTGTACTTTTTGGGCAGGTGTAGTGAAGAGGGGGTTTCAGTGGCTTCTTTGAACGCAAAAATGTGAGGGTTGGCGTTTCTGTTTCAGTTGACTGGGGTGGAGGACGTTACCAAGGCATTCGTGGTTCGCAAGGCTTTGCGGGGTTACAGAAGGGGTCGAGTCCGTCCGGACTCCAGGAGGCCGGTTTCGCTTCACATGTTGGAGGTGTTGGTAGGGGGACTGGGTTCGGTGTGTTCGTCACCTTTTGAGGCCAGTTTGTTTAAGGCGGCTTTTGTCTTGGCCTTTTTCGGGGCGTTGAGGGTTGGAGAACTGGTCAGCCCTTCTAAGAATAGTCCAGGTGGTTTGCTTGTGTCCGACGTGGAGGTTCTTCCTGAGTCGGTTACGTTGATTGTTCGCAGGTCAAAAACCGACCAGGTGGGCAAGGGTGCCAGGGTGATCCTGGGTAGGGTCCCGGGACTAGGGGTTTGTCCGGTAGAGGTTGTTCGAGAATGGTTGGGCTTGCGCCCGCTGGGGGCGGGCCCGCTTCTTGTTCATGCGGATGGGCTACCTTTGACCAGGTACCAATTTGGGGCGGTCTTTAAGCGTAGTTTGGTGGCGGGTGGTTTTGGTGCGGCGGAGTATTCTTCCCATTCCTTTCGGATTGGGGCAGCGACTGAGGCCTCGCGGTGGGGCTTGAGCGATGAGGTCCTGCAGCGGATCGGCCGCTGGGAGTCCCGCCGGTTCAGACTGTATGTGAGACCGCAGCTTTTGTGAGGGGTGGGAGTTCAACGTCCTTTCTTTTCCTGTTTGTCAGTGTCCTCTTGTCCCGGGGTTCAGTCTTTGGGGGTTGTTTGTCGGCTCTGGGTTAATGTTTGTTCTGGTGTGCACCGTTCTTTTCTTTTCAGGCGCGGTTTGCTTGATCTGCATCCTGGGGCACTCCTATGTGCATTGGGGGGCGAAGAGGGCCTTGGTCAGGAGGGACGGCAGGCAGATGGGTTTTTCTCGGGATGAGGCTGTTGTCCGTTGGATTGGCATCCCAGGCATGCTATGGTCCAGGGTGGTCCCGGAGGTTCAGCATTATGCCAGGCTGGACAGGGCCCCGGACGTGCTACTGCTGCACGTCGGGGGCAACGACCTGTGTGTCAGGGCCTCCCGAGACCTTATTCGGGACGTCAAATGGGATTTTATGCGCTTACGTAGCGCATTCCCGGACACCCTGGTCGTTTGGTCGGAGATGGTAGGGAGGGTGGCCTGGAGGGGCGCTCGGTCGGTGGACAGGGTTAATTGGGCTAGGATCAAGGCTAATAAAGCCATTTCAAAGTTTGTCGCCCGCCAAGGGGGGCTGGTGGTTCGCCATCGGGAGTTGGAGAGGGAGTTCCCCCTTTTTCTTAGGGGGGATGGGGTGCATTTGACACCGGTGGGTACGGACATGTGGGTCCTGGGGCTCCAGGAAGGGTTACAACGGGCCTTAGGGCTGTGGCGGGCCGCACACGTGTGAGGTATCACCGTATGCGGCGGTGGCATTGGTGTTGGGGGTTCCTGAGTATTGGGGTAGGAGTTGGGGCCTGTCATGGGATGGGCACCTTCTCTATTCCGGTTAGGTGGGGGATACTGGCAATCGGGCTGAAGAGAAATGAAGGAGGAAGGGATGGCCTCTTGAGCTGATGACGCGCGGCTAGAGGCCCGGACAATTGTTTACATGGAGGACAGCCCATTGCTTGCACTTGGTATTTCTCTTTAACTCAGGAACCTCAGTGTCTACAGTGTCTACAGTGTTTTAGTTTGGTTAATTTATTCGGTTAAATAACTTTTTGTAAATGTTGAAAGAAAAGTTTATATGTTTATTTTTATAGTTAAAGTTTTGGTAAAGAAAATATGTTTTTACACCTTTTGGATTTAATAAATGGGGCCTTTGTTGGCCATTTAATCCAGCAGGTGTCGAGTTTTTTATTTAGAGGGGGTTTTAAATGGGGGGGTTGGTTTCCAGCGCACACTAGTAATACACCAGTCAAGACAAACCCGCAGCAAAGGGGGAACCTTAGGCGCAGGGTCCCATGACTGGGGAACACTGTGGGAAGCGCACACATCAGGGGGGAAGTGATGCTGCATTAGTCCGGCCCGGGGGGCGGGGTTTCACGCCACGAGGGGGGCCACACAAATAGGAGCAGGGGGAGGGGCTGGTCATTCGGGCGCCATCACAGCAACAGACAGCAGGCTGTTTTTCCCTCCCTCCCTCCCTGGGGAAGTGTCTGGTATGGGTGTGTGTTTTTTCATTTTCTTTTTGTTTTGCAGGTGGTTTGGCATTGGTGTTGGGGGTTCCTGAGTATTGGGGTAGGAGTTGGGGCCTGTCATGGGATGGGCACCTTCTCTATTCCGGTTAGGTGGGGGATACTGGCAATGGGGCTGAAGAGAAATGAAGGAGGAAGGGATGGCCTCTTGAGCTGATGACGCGCGGCTACAGGCCCGGACAATTGTTTACATGGAGGACAGCCCATTGCTTGCACTTGGTATTTCTCTTTAACTCAGGAACCTCAGTGTCTACAGTGTCTACAGTGTTTTAGTTTGGTTAATTTATTCGGTTAAATAACTTTTTGTAAATGTTGAAAGAAAAGTTTATATGTTTATTTTTATAGTTAAAGTTTTGGTAAAGAAAATATGTTTTTACACCTTTTGGATTTAATAAATGGGGCCTTTGTTGGCCATTTAATCCAGCAGGTGTCGAGTTTTTTATTTAGAGGGGGTTTTAAATGGGGGGGTTGGTTTCCAGCGCACACTAGTAATACACCAGTCATGGCACCACATTTAAATGTAAGGCACTCGTCTCAATCTCAGTGGTGGTGCACGCCTCTCTACATCACGACTGGGCAAGAGCAGACCCCTCTGCAGCCTCTGACCATCTTCTGTTACTCTTCTGTACCATGTGTGCACAGCCTATGAACACCTCCTATACCATGTCCGCACAGGCTCTGACATCTCCTGTACCATGTGTGCACAGCCTATGACCACCTCCTGTACCATGTCCGAACAGCCTCTGACATCTTATGTACCATGTCCGCATAACCTATGGCAACCTCCTATACTATGTCCACACAATCTATGACCACATCCTGTACCATGTCCGAACAGCCTATGACCACCTCCTGTACCATGTCCGCACAGCCTATGACCACCTCCTGTACCATGTCCGCACAGCCTATGACCACCTCCTGTACCATGTCCGCACAGCCTATGACCACCTCCTGTACCATGTCCGCACAGCCTATGACCACCTCCTGTACCATGTCCGCTCTGTGACGTAATGCTGTTGGGCTGGTATAATAATGCTATGGGGCTGGTATGAAATTATTTCCAGGGCTGGTTTGCTGCTCGGAGGTACAGTGGCTTGGCGGTTGTGGTATGGCATCCTCAGCGGTATCCCAGTTAACAATGAATTATCTGGTAATTTGGGACATGGAGTTGTTGGCGGAGAGTTGGGATTATCCTTGAGCCTGTGAGTTGTGGCCGGGGACTTTTAGTATTTTCGCTGATAAAACCATGGTTAGTTCTTTAGAGCCTCTAAAGACCGGTGATGTAAAAAAACCTCAGACCTATGCAGAAATCGGACCCGCGTCACTTCCAGTGCTCGTACGTCAGAGCACAGCTGATCGTGGGTCCACGGCGCATGCGCTGCGCATGCGCATGCGCAGACGCTTTTTTGGTCCATGAAACTCCTAGGCTCGGGTGGGCGGGCGGAGGTGGAGAATCATTCTAAATTACATCACCGCCAGCACTGCCTCCAGCCCCTTCCCTAAAGCAGGTCCGTGAAAAACATAGACTAGGGTGGGCGGGCGGAGGAAGAGCAACATTCTGAATGACATTATCGCCAGCACCGCCTCCAGCCCCGTCCCTAACAGACACTAGCCTGCTGCTGAGAGCGGAGGAGGGGAGGACATTGTATATAGAGCGGAGGAGGGGATGACATTGTATATAGAGTATATAGAGTGGAGGAGGGGATGACATTGTATATAGAGTATATAGAGTGGAGGAGGGGATGACATTGTATATAGAGTATATAAAGCGGAGGAGGGGATGACATTGTATATAGAGTATATAGAGCGGAGGAGGGGAGGACATTGTATATAGAGTATATAGAGCGGAGGAGGGGATGACATTGTATATAGAGTATATAGAGCGGAGGAGGGGAGGACATTGTATATAGAGTATATAGAGCGGAGGAGGGGGTGACATTGTATATAGAGTATATAGAGCGGAGGAGGGGAGGACATTGTATATAGAGTATATAGAGCGGAGGAGGGGAGGACATTGTATATAGAGTGTGGGGGACTCAGTGTATACATTGTATCCTCTATGGGAGGAGCTGCACCATCAGTCAATCACATTCTATCTTTAGATTCATTCAGTCTTCTCCAGTCTTTTTAATAAATCTTCCCCCCAATATACCACACATTGTAGGGATCACCCCCCACCACCATCCTCCCGGCTATAGGGATCACCCCCCACCACCATCCTCCTGGCTATAGGGATCACCCCCCCACCCCACCACCATCCTCCCAGCTATAGGGATTCCCCCCCCTCCCACCACCATCATCCCAGCTATAGGGCACACCCCCCCACCACCATCCTCCCAGCTATAGTGATCACCATCCCCCACCACCATCCTCCCAGATATAGGGATCACCCCCCACCACCACTATCCTCCCGGCTATAGGGATCACCCCCCCACCCCACCACCATCCTCCCAGCTATAGGGATTACCGCCCCCCCACCACCATCCTCCCAGCTGTAGGGATCAGCCCTCCGTTTTGGGGGAGCAATTTGGGGGAGCAATTGCAGCCTCACTGTGCCCGTCATACCCAGCCAATGTGCCCACCATATGCAGAAAGTGTGCCCGTCGTACGCAGCAATTGTGCCTGTCGTACCCAGCCAGTGTGCCCGCCATATGCAGCCAGTGTGCCCGCCGTACGCAGCCAGTGTGCCCGCCGTACGCAGCCACTTGTGCCCGTCATACGCAGCCATTGTGCCCATCATACGCAGCCATTGTGCCCGTCATACGCAGCCATTGTGCCCGTCATACGCAGCCACTTGTGCCCGTCATACGCAGCCACTTGTGCCCATCTCAATCTCAAACAAACCTCATCCTGGGGGGGGGGTAACCGGGTGTGGCGATACTTATCGAATGATGACACTTCCTCCCCCTCTTCTGTAGCGGCAGCTGTGTCTCCTGTGTCCGCTCGGCCCCTCAGGCTTCCTTCGTCATGTCTCCTTCTCCGCAAAAACGTTAGGCATCCAAAAGGATCGCCTAAAGTTTTGGCCAATCGGGAGACAGGTTTTGACCTGCCTGCTGATTGGCAAGGAGGAACTTTAGTGTGAAAATAGCCTCTGGCTCTAATCACGTGCTTCAAAACACACACCCCGCCTATCCCCGCCATAGTGTTTCATGTGTCCGGCGTCCTGAAAGGCCAAAACTTTAGGCGATCCTTTTGGATGCCTAACGTTTTTGCGGAGAAGGAGACATGACGGAGGAAGCCTGAAGAGCCTGAGACACAGCCCCCGCTACAGAAGAGGGGGAGGAAATGTCGTCATTCGATAAGTATCGCCAAACCCGGTTCCCCCCCCCCCCAGGGGGAGGTTTGTTTGAGATTGAGATGGGCACAAGTGGCTGTGTATGACGGGCACAAGTGGCTGCGAATGATGGACACAATGGCTGCGTATGACGGGCACACTGGCTGCGTATGACGGGCACACTGGCTGCATAAGGCGGGCACACTGGCTGGGTACGACGGGCACACTGGCTGGGTACGACGGGCACACTGGCTGCATATGGCGGGCGCACTGGCTGGGTACGACAGGCACAATTGCTGCGTACGACGGGCACACTTTCTGCATATGGCGGGCACACTGGCTGGGTATGACGGGCACAGTGAGGCTGCAATTGCTTCCCCAAATTGCTCCCCCAAAACGGAGGGCTGATCCCTACAGCTGGGAGGATGATGGTGGGGGGATGATCCCTATAGCTGGGAGGATGGTGGTGGGGGATGATCCCTATAGCTGGGAGGATGGTGGTGGGGGGGGGGTAATCCCTATAGCTGGGAGGATGGTGGTGGGGTGGGGGGGTGATCCCTATAGCCGGGAGGATGGTGGTGGGGGGTGATCCCTATAGCTGGGAGGATGGTGGTGGGGGGGTGATCCCTATAGCTGGGAGGATGGTGGTGGTGGGGTGATCCCTATAGCTGGGAGGATGGTGGTGGTGGGGTAATCCCTATAGCTGGGAGGATGGTGGTGGTGGGGTAATCCCTATAGCTGGGAGGATGGTGGTGGTGGGGTAATCCCTATAGCTGGGAGGATGGTGGTGGGGGTGATCCCTATAGCTGGGAGGATGGTGGTGGGGGGGATGATCCCTATAGCTGGGAGGATGGTGGTGGGGGGGTAATCCCTATAGCTGGGAGGATGGTGGTGGGGGGTGGTCCCTATAGCTGGGAGGATGGTGGTGGGGGGTGATCCCTATAGCTGGGAGGATGGTGGTGGGGGGGTAATCCCTATAGCTGGGAGGATGGTGGTGGGGGGGTGATCCCTATAGCAGGGAGGATGGTGGTGGGGGGTGATCCCTACAATGTGTGGTATATTGGGGGGAAGATTTATTAAAAAGACTGGAGAAGACAGAATGAATCTAAAGATAGAATGTGATTGGCTGATGGTGCAGCTCCTCCCATAGAGGATACAATGTATACACTGAGTCCCCCACACTCTATATACAATGTCCTCCCCTCCTCTGCTCTGCTCTATATACTCTATATACAATGTCATCCCCCTCCTCCGCTCTATATACTCTATATACAATGTCATCCCCTCCTCCGCTCTATATACTCTATATACAATGTCATCCCCTCCTCCGCTCTATATACTCTATATACAATGTCCTCCCCTCCTCCGCTCTATATACTCTATATACAATGTCCTCCCTTCCTCCGCTCTATATACTCTATATACAATGTCATCCCCTCCTCCGCTCTATATACTCTATATACAATGTCCTCCCCTCCTCCGCTCTATATACTCTATATACAATGTCCTCCCCTCCTCCGCTCTATATACTCTATATACAATGTCATCCCCTCCTCCGCTCTATATACTCTATATACGATGTCATCCCCTCCTCCGCTCTATATACAATGTCATCCCCTCCTCCGCTCTATATACTCTATATACAATGTCATCCCCTCCTCCGCTCTATATACTCTATATACAATGTCCTCCCCTCCTCCGCTCTATATACTCTATATACAATGTCCTCCCCTCCTCCGCTCTATATACTCTATATACAATGTCATCCCCTCCTCCGCTCTATATACTCTATATACAATGTCCTCCCTTCCTCCGCTCTATATACTCTATATACAATGTCCTCCCCTCCTCCGCTCTCAGCAGCAGGCTAGTGTCTGTTAGGGACGGGGCTGGAGGCGGTGCTGGCGATAATGTCATTCAGAATGTTGCTCCGCCTCCGCCCGCCCACCCTAGTCTATGTTTTTCACGGACCTGCTTTAGGGAAGGGGCTGGAGGCAGTGCTGGCGGTGATGTAATTTAGAATCCTTCTCCACCTCCGCCCGCCCACCCGAGCCTAGGAGTTTCACAGACCGAAAAAGCGTCTGCACATGCGCAGCGCATGCGTCGTGGACCCGCGATCAGCTGTGCTCTGACGTACGAGCACCGGAAGTGACGCGGGTCCGATTTCTGCACAGGTCCGAGTTTTTTTTTACATCACCGGCAACCTTGGTATTAGTGAAAGGCTGACTGCAGGTCAGCCTGTATTTGTAGGAGGAGTCGGGGGGTATTTAAACCCGCCCTCCTTCCTCCTTCTGGGCGTCGGTTTTCCTGTGTGCTGCTCTGTCATTTCCCGTGCGACCTGTCTGACGTCATTTCCGGGTTCCGGCTCTGCTAGGAGGACATGCGGCTACGAGGGGGTCTCCGTTACAGGTTTGAGGTGTCAGTCGGGGGGGGGGGGTCTGCGATTCATGCAGAGCCAGCAGCACTCACCGGGCACATTACCATTAGCCATGGCAGCGCCAGCCTTTTATCGTAGCGGAGGGTCGCGCTCCGATGACGTCACCCGCCACGGCGCCCATACTAGGCTGGAACCTCACATGAGAACGTAACCGCATGAGAAACGTAACGCATGAAAAAAGTAATCGCCTGAGAACCATGAGAAACTTAATCACATGAGAAACGTGATACCATGAGAAACGTAATTGCATCAGTAACAAACACATGAGCCGTAATCGCATGAGAAACGTAATCACATGAGGAACCATGAGAACGCAATTGCATGAGAAACTATGAGAAATGTAACCGCATGAGAAACGTGATTGCATGAAAAACAAAGTCATATGAAAAAACGTAAACGCATCCGAAACAAACTCACATGAGAACATAAAACCATAATCGCATGAGAAACAAACCCGCATGAAAACCGCAATCGCACCAGAAATGTAATTGCATGAGAACATAATACCATGGGAAACGTAATCGCATGGAAACCTAGTCGCATGAAAAACAGTCGCCTGAAAAAATTTAATCGCATCAGAAACATGATACCATGGGAAACTTAATCATATCAGAAACATAATACCATGGGAAACTTAGTCGCATTGGGAAATGGAGTC
Organism: Rana kukunoris; assembly: GCA_029574335.1. Taxonomy (NCBI): domain Eukaryota; kingdom Metazoa; phylum Chordata; class Amphibia; order Anura; family Ranidae; genus Rana; species Rana kukunoris. The sequence continues at coordinate 27,363,918 of CM056050.1, forward strand.
GCATGAAAAAAAACAGTCGCATGAAAAAACGTAGTCGAAATAGAAACATACCATGGGAAACGTAGTCGCATGGGAAACTTAGTCACATGAAAAACGTAATAGAGTCAGAAACATACCACGGGAAACGTAGTCGCATGGGAAACGTAACCGCATGAGAAGACACCATGAGAAACGTAATCGCATGGAAACGTAGTCGCATAAAAAAAAAATTAATAAATAAATAATAATCGCATCAGAATACCATGGGAAACGTAATCGTATCAGAAACATAATCCATGGGAAACATGGTTGCATGGGAAACGTAGTCGCATGAAAAACATAATCGAGTCAGAAACATACCATGGGAAACGTAGTCGCATGGGAAGCGTAGTCGCCGCATAGGAAACGTAGTCGAATTAGAAACATATACCATGGAAAACGTAATCGAGTCAGAAACACACCATGGGAAACAGTCACATGGGAAACATGATACCATGGGAAACAGTCGCATGGGAAAGATAGTCGCATGGGAAGACACCATGAGAAACGTAATCGCATGAGAACGTGATCGCATGAGAACCGTGACACATGAGGACCGTGATCGCACATGAACATGATCGCATGAGAAACATAATCGCATGAGAACTACCATGCGAAACGTAATCGCATGAGAACCACCATGAAAACCGTGATTGCATGAGAAACGTAACACGATGACCACGATCGCACGCGAATAATCGCATGAGAACATCACTAGCATAAGAAACGCATTGCAGGAGGACATTACTAGCATAAGAACACATAGCATGAGGACATAACTAGCATGAAAAACGTAATCGCCTAACATGAATCGCCTGACATGAATCGCATAACATGAATCGCATAACATAAGAGAAACGTAACCATCAGAAGAACCTTAACTAGCAGGAGAAACTCAGAAACTTTGACGGGGAGCCCTCAGCACCCACTGGGCTGTCACTGGGAGACATGTGTCACAGGGGAGGAAACAGGCCGCGCTGGGGAAGATGCTCCTTCAGCCAAACAGCGCTCAGCTACATGACACAGCTAGGAGGAAGCAGAGTGCGGATAGGGAAAGCACATGCCCACACACCCGACCCCCCCCCCCTGCACCGGGATGCGACCTCCGATGCTGACTGAGCCCACCAAACTACCGCACCTGACCCAACCAACATCCCACCATGTGAGGTACTAGACTAGCTTGAGGAGCCATGGAGCGGGTGACGTCATTGGAGCAAACGGGGGGCAGGAGGAACAGGCGGGCAGTCTCCATGGAGCCCTGTACCACGTGGACGTGGGTGCCCGGAGGAGTGAGAGGGAGGACGGCTGGCTCCCCTCTCACCGAGTATTCCCAGAGGAGCAGGAGGGAGAATGGAGGGACCCCCCACAGCGTGAGCCCGAGTGGAGAAGCAGGCGGCCCCTATGATGCTGACAAGGGCCTGGCTGACATGGTGGACAGCCCCCCCCAATGGTGCCTGCCACAACTACAGACCTGCACCCCCCCCTTCAAGCATCGGGAGAACGGGGGGCGGTTGGGGTGAGCGGTGCTCAGCTGACAGAGGAGGATGGGGTACAGCCAGTCCGGTCCGCTGGGAATCCTGAGGAGAGCACAATGGACACCTGCAGCAGCTGCCTCCATTGCTCTGGACAGAAACAGGAAGTGATGTGCAATACCCAGAAACCCCACACACAGGAAAACCGACGCCCAGAAGGAGGAAGGAGGGCGGGTTTAAATACCCCCCGACTCCTCCTACAAATACAGGCTGACCTGCAGTCAGCCTTTCACTTGTACTCGGAGTCTCAGGTAATCGTGCTAGGGAAAGATCAGAGGGGAAACAGGGAAATAGACCTAGAGGTGGGAAAGTGACCTGAGGCGTGCCGGGGTCACGTGGTCAGTATGCCTAAAAGGGGGCAAAGATAAACCAGTAGGATGAGCTGACCAAGATATTGAAATGAACGAACTGTAAATAACCCAAAGCCTCCAACGCAAGAATACCTGTGACAGACATGCGGAACTGGGATATGACCGGAAGGAATGCTGACGATTGCCGATCTAACTCCTCAATCACAAGAATACAGACCCCCCCCGATTAATGGCCCAAGAAACTGCACCTGTGCCGAAAGCCGGCCCAGAGTGGATGTTAAAGTGCTACCCTAGTTAGTCGGCAGGGAATGGCTACATGTCGAGCCCTATGCTAGCAGAGAAGGGAGTACTAGGGAAAGGAAAGTAGCCTCCCCCTGAGTACATTCACCAAAGTCTGGTGCCCGGACTGTACTGTGCACCAGCTTGAAAAACCCGTTTGAGCTGAAAGTGGCAAAAGAAAACAAAAACGCAAGTAGGTACTGAATGTCTGTGAGAAAAGGACCCAGGATACCGAGATAGAAACGCCTGGAAGATATCCCAGGCCAGAGTCAGGGACTTCCTAGGCTAAATAAAAAGGACTTGAAGACCAGGCTCCGTCTGTAACAAAGGAGGAGGCTAAATTGGGAGGTTCAAAGAGGGCGTTCAACCATGTATAGAACCCGTAACTGGAGAAGGACGAATGGCGGCAAAATCTGCAATATCTGCCGCCTATGACATGAATTCTGCAAAGAAGAAGAACATTGTTAAAACAAAACATGACCAACACGCCCCAACTTACCTCAGGAGAATGAAAATCCCAACCTACCCTCACCACTACCTGTGCAGGTGTCCGTGATTAACACATGCAGTGACGTAGAGCAGAAAAGAATACATAGCACAAGACTGTAAAACGTGTCAGTCCGAGGAAACTAGCGAGGCTGAGCAAGCCTGAGGCAAATCAGGCCAATTAAAAACGTAACACTCAAGCCTATGAACCTGAAGACGTGTCAGGCAAGTGATGCAAGTAGTGAGATCACGTGACGTATGAACGTATGTAATGAAAGCCGTGATAAGCGGATGAGGGGACTTGCCACCGCACAAGCCAATTAGAAACGAACATCTCAATCCGACAGTACCCCGTAAACGTGACGGGTAACCGAGCAGTGGAGGGTGGTCATGAACTAACGTGAGGATATGAATGTGACATGTATGCACGGACTATGAAAAATAAACTGTAGCTGAGTGTAGGACCACTGCCGCTGGACTGAGAACGTGACCACCCCAAAATTGCAAAGGCCGAGCAACCTGAGGCGTAGCAGGCAAATTAAAAACGTACACTCAGGCCTGATGAACCTGAAGACGTGTCAGGTCATTGTATGAGAAAATGAAATGTCAAGATGCATGAAATGTATGAGAAACGGATGAGGAGACTTGCCACCATACAAGCCAATTATAAAACGCTCATCTCAATCCGTAAGCACCCATAAACGTGATGGGTGACCCCCCCCCAGCGGTGAACGCTATGAACCTAAATAAACGTGCCAATGCTATCGACTAGAAAATGTCGCAACTGAAACCCTGCATGAGAACGTAAGTTGTATGAGACGTACATACCCGAGAACATGAATAGCATGGGAAACAAAAACATGAGAAACATAAAACCTAAGAACATAAAAACCATGAGAAACTTAAACGTATGAAAAGCTTATCACATGAGAACGTGAGAAATGTAAAAGCATCGTGACTGAAACCTGCATGAGAACCGTAACCCTGAGAATCTGAATGCGTGAAAAACGTAACGTAAACGGAAAGTAGAAACATAGAAATGCGTGAGACATGGAAAAACATAGAGAACCTAAATAGCATGAGCAACGTGAGAACATGAAATAGCAAGAGAAATGTGTACACTTGACAAACGTGCTCGTATGAGAACATGAACAGTAACCACACAAGAACACGACTAGCCTGAGCCATGCAATTGCACCAGAACATAAATCCATGAGAAACGTAATGCAAGAGAAATACCATGAGAAGGGGAAGATATCATGAACAGTGTAACGCATGAGAATGTAATCGCATGAGAGACACCATGGAATATAATCGCCCAAGAACTAGCCTAAAAAACCAATAATCGCACGAGAACAAGCATGAAACCGTAATCGACATGAGAACCTATCACGAGAAACAAATCGCATGAGCAACGTAATCACATGAGCAACGAAAACACATGAGCAACGTCATCGCATGTGCAACGTAATTGCATGCGCAACGCAATCGCATGCGCAATGCAATCGCATGAGAAACGCAATCGCATGAGAACCTATCACGAGAACGAATCGCATGAGCAACGTAAACGCATGAGCAACGTAATCGCATGAGAACCACCATGATAACCGAATCGCATGAGAAACAAATCGCATGAGAAACTATAATGAGAAACAAATCGCATGAAAACTATCACGAAAACCCAAATCGCCTGAGAACCTATCACAAGAAACAAATCGCATGAGAACTATCACGAGAAACAAATCGCGTGAGAACTTATCACAAGAAACGAATCGCATGAGCAACGTAATCGCATGATAAATGTAATCGCATGAGAAACTATACCGAGAAACAAATCACATAAGAAACTATCACGAGAAACGAATCGCATGAGAAACTATCACGAGAAACGAATCGCATGAGAACCTATCCCAAACAACAAATCGCATGAGAACCATCCCGAGAAACAAATCGCATGAGAAACTATCCCGAGAAACAAATCGCATGAGAAACTATCATGAGAAACCAATCGCATGAGCAACGCAATCGCATGAGAAACTTAATCACATGAGAAAAGTAATCGCATGAGAATTATCACGAGGAACGAATCGCATGAGAAACTATCACGAGAACCGAGTTGCATGAGAACTATCACGAGAACCGAATCGCATGAGCAACGTAATCGCATGAGAAACTATCACGAGAAACAAATCGCATGAGAAACTATCACGAGAAACAAATCGCATGAGCAATGTAATCGCATGAGAACTATCACGAGAAACAAATCGCATGAGAACTATCACAAGAAACGAATCGCATGAGAACTATCACGAGAAACAATTGCATGAGAACTACTTTTTTCCTTTTTTTCATGAAACGTACACACCCGATGAGAACGTAAACAACAAATACCATAAGAAGCGTGATTGAAATCGCATGAGAATGTGAGAAACGTAACGGCATCATGACAGAAACCTGAATGAGGAACGTAACACCTGTGAACATGAATGACGTGAGAAACGTAACGTGACGGAGAGTAGAGACGTAGGATTGCATGAGAAACGGAAAAACATGAGAACATGAATTGCATGAAATGTGAATTGCATGAGCAACATGAGCACCCTGGAACATGAGTGCACGAGAAGATGTGAATACATGACATCATGCTTGATCGCACGAGAACATGAATCGCGAACCACACCAGGACATGACTGGCATGAGCCACGTGAAGCACAAGAACATGAAACCATGAACCGAGATCGCATGAGAACCTACCATGCTAACCATGATCGCATGAGAACCTACCATGTGAAAACGTAAACGCCTGATGAACATCACGCATTGGAAAATACCATGAGAAATGCAAATGCATGAGAAACCTACCATGCGAAAACAAAATTGCATGATAAACATCACCGCATGAGGAGGAGCAATGTAATCGCATGAGGACCTGCCATGCAGAAACGTGAATGCATGATAAAAGAACGCATGAGAATACCAGGGGAAATGTAACCGCATGAGAAACATGACCACATGAGAACTAGTTATGAGAAAAAGTGATGGCATGAACAACTACCACGCGAAGCGTGATAGCGTGAGCAACTAGCATGAGAAACGTAACCACCTGAGCCACTACCATGGGAAACGTGAACGCATGAGCAACTACCATGAGAAACATAAACGCATGAGCAATAATCATGAGAAACGTAACTGCATGCGCAACTACCATGCGAAGCGTGAACGCATGAGAACCCGCTTGAGGTAAGTAAACGCATGAGAAAACGTAACCGCATGGGTAATTGCCGAGCGAAGGCGGGATCGCAAAGGGCACCTGCATTGAGAAACGTAATCTTATGAGGAACAACATGAGAAACTACCATGAGAAATGAACTGACATGAGCAAACCCAACCGCATGAGCAACTACCATGCGATGCGTGATCACATGAGAACTAGCATGAGGAAGTAAACGCATGAGCAACTGCCATGCAAAACAGTTACATGAGCGACTACCATGAAAAACATGACCGCCTGAGTAAATACCATGCGAAGCGGTAACGCATGAGCAACTACCATGAGAAACACATGAACCAAAGCAACTACCATGCAAAGCGTGAATGCACGGGCAACGACCATGAGAAACTTTATCGCATGAGGACATGACTCAACGAGAGACATGATCGCATGAGACACATGACCGCATGAGGAATGTGACTGTGATGGGAAAGTGGAAGCATGAAGCAAGTGTCCGATCACTGCCAGCACTACTATGGGGGAAGCAAGGACGTGCTGACCAAGCTATGCCTAGTGCTGTGACCGTGGAGCGCAAGATGGGGAAAAGGGGGGGATGGGGAAGAGGGGGGGCTGGTGAGTAACATTGTCCAATGCTACTACACTGGCTTGCACAACACCCACACACCACAGAAGAGTAACCACCAGCTCACTCCTCAATAGTGCGGCCGTCTGGACCTGGGTCCACCTTGACCCGAGAGTTTCATCCAGACCACCTGGGGAAGTTGGGTAACCTAGCAACCGTCAAAGTGAACCCAGCTGTGAGACCATGCTGCGCTGCAACCATGGGACAAAACCACCCACACCACGGTTCATGTGGTGACAAAAAGAATGGGCTCAGGGGTAGCCTGGCACAAACACTGAAGTGTTGCTGAGAAGCTGAGACGGGGGGGGGAGGGGGAGGGGGCTCGAGCGCAACATCTCCCCATGTGAGGTTCCAGCCTAGTATGGGCGCCGTGGCGGGTGACGTCATCGGAGCGCGACCCTCCGCTACGATAAAAGGCTGGCGCTGCCATGGCTAATGGTAATGTGCCCGGTGAGTGCTGCTGGCTCTGCATGAATCGCAGACCCCCCCCCCCCGACTGACACCTCAAACCTGTAACGGAGACCCCCTCGTAGCCGCATGTCCTCCTAGCAGAGCCGGAACCCGGAAATGACGTCAGACAGGTCGCACGGGAAATGACAGAGCAGCACACAGGAAAACCGACGCCCAGAAGGAGGAAGGAGGGCGGGTTTAAATACCCCCCGACTCCGAGTACAAGTGTTATTATCCTTATTATGTTTACGCTAGGAATGTTTTTTATATTGGTTGTTTTGTTATTAATTGGCCGCTATGGCCAATTTTCACTCCAAATGGTGTTGACATGTTTATTTCAGGTATATTGTGGAAAAGGGGAGGACTGCTATCAGTGCTTTTTTTGGTAAATGATTGAGGACATCTGTTGTGCCCTAGTCTTGTATTTTTCTCAGATTTTCCTTACAACAGTAATAGTCATTTTATTTGTGTTTATTTGTCATGTCTAACACTAGTGATAGTCACATTCTCATGAATCGATGTATAACAAAAAGGAATAAAAGTAGAGCTTATCTCTGCACAACTATGAGGTGAACTACTTCCGTATGACACTATTTCAATGACGGCATCAACTTCCCTAAACTGCGACTTATATGGAGCACTTAATAGGAGAGGTCATTTCATTGGTTACCTTATAGCAGAAGTCATTTTCCTGGTTATCGATCCTCAGAGGTCATTCTCCTGGTTACCTCTCCTCAGGGGCCATTTTTCTGGTTATCTTTCCTCAGAGGTAATTTCCCTGGTTACTGCTCTTCTTAAGGCATTTGTCTGGTTATCTCTCCACAGAGACCGGTTCAATGGTTACCTCTCCTCACAGGTTGCTTCCTTGGTTTCTGTACCTCAGGGGCTGTTTCCCTGGTTACTGTTCCTCAGGGCCAATTTCCCTGGTTATCTCTCCTTGGAGGTTGTTTCCCTGGTTACCATTCCTCAGAGGCCACTTCCCTGATTGGCCCTCCTTAGGGACCATTTTCTTGGTTACCTCTCCTCAGAGGTCATTTCCTTGGTTACCTCTCCTCGGGGGCTGTTTTCCTTTTCACCCCTCCTTAGAGGTTGTTTGCCTGGTTAACCTTGTGGATGTTTTTTTCCGTGGTTATCTCTCCTCAGAGATCATATCCATGGTTACTTCTCCTCACAGGTTCTTTCCTTGGTTACTGTTTCTCAGAGGTCATTTCCCCAGTTACCTCTCCTCAGGGGCTGTTTTCCTTTTCATCCCTCCTCAGAGGTTGTTTCCCTGGTTAACCTTGTGGATGTTTTTTCCATGGTTATCTCTCCTCACAGACCATATCCATGGTTACTTCTCCTCACAGGTTGTTTCCTTGGTTACTGTTTCTCAGAGGTCAATTACCCCTTCTTGGGGGCAATTTCCCTGGTTATCTCTCCTTAGAGGTTGTTTCCCTGGTTACCTCTCCTGTTACCCCTTCTGCAGAGGTTGTTTCCCTTGTTAGTTTTTGATGTTTTTCCCTGGTTATCTCTCCTCAGAGACCGTTTCCATGGTTACTTCTCACAGGCTGTGTCCTTGGTTACTGTTCCTTAAAAGGTCATTTCCCCGGGTTACCTCTCCTCGGGGGCAATGTCCCTGGTTATCTCTCCTTGGAGGTTGTTTGCCTGGTTACCACTCCTCAGAAGTAATTTCCCTGATTGGCCTTACTTCAGGACCATTTTCTCAGGCCGCGTACACACGAGGAGACATATCCGATGAAAACCCGCTTTCATCGGACATGTGTCCTGGGATGTTTTGGTTTGATGTGTGTACACACGATCAAACCAAAATCCCTGCGGACAGACAACGCGGTGACATGGCGGTGACGTTGACGCCGCCACGTCACCAAACCAGGAAGTAAAATACTTCCACGCATGCGTCGAATCCATTTGACGCATGCGGGAGATTTCGGTCCGCTGGTTAGTACGCCTAACCAGCGGACCGAAATCTCCCGCATGCGTCGAATGGATTCGACGCATGCGTGGAAGTATTTTACTTCCTGGTTTGGTGACGTTGCGGCGTCAACGTCACCGCCACGTCACCGCGTTGTCTGTCCGCAGACTGCTTTCCAGCAGACAGACTGCTTTCCAGCAGACAAGTTTTAAAGCATGCTTTAAATTTTTGTCTGCTGGAAACCTGTCTGGTAGCCCGTACACACGATCGGATATGTCCACTGGAACTGGTCTGCGGACCAGTTTCAGCAGATATGTTTGATCGTGTGTACGCGGCCTTAGAGGTTGTTTCCTTGGTTACTTCTCTCAGGGGCTATTTTCCTGTTCTCCCCTCCTCAGAGGTTGTTTCCCTGGTTAACATTGTGGATGTTTTTTCCGTGGGTACCTCTTCTCAGAGACCATCTCCATGGTTACTTCTCACAGGTTGTTCCCTTGGTTACTGTACCTCATAGGCTGTTTCCTTGCTTACTGTTTCTCAGAGGTCGTTTCCTTGGTTACATCTCCTCAGGGGCTGTTTTCCTGTTCACACCCCCTCAGAGGTTGTTTCCCTGGTTACCTCTCCTTGGATATTTATTCCCTGGTAATCTCTACACAGAGACTGTTTCCATGGTTACCTCCTCTGAGAGGCTATTTCCCTGGTTACCCCTCCTCAGGGGTTGTTTCCATGGTTACCTCTCATTGAAGGTAATTTCTATGGTTACCTCTTCTCATGGGGTTGTTTCCCTAGTTATCTGTTTTCAAAGGCTGTTTCTGTGGTTAGCTCTTCTCAGAGGTTGTTTCCTTGATTCTCTCTCCTCAGTGGCCATTTCCATGGTTACCTTCTTCAGAGGTTTTCCTAATTTTCTATCTTCAGAGGCCATTTCCATGGTTACCTCTCCTCGTAGGTGGTTTCCCTAAATATCTCACCTCAGAGGCAGTTTCCATGGTTACCTCTCCACAGAGATGCCACTTTGACTGCACCCTAAATATTACTCAGCCCCAGGTTTAGGGAATAATGAAATGTATCATTCTGTTATTTCAGGATGGAGGAGCTGTGCCCCTCATGCTTCTTTGGTGATAACTTCTACACAGACAATATTCTTTTTTCAGAGACTGATTGGTGGGGTTTCTGTTCTCCCTATCTATCTAGTCCGTGAACAATAAAAATCTATTTTTTGGAGATGAACCCGTGTTTATTAGGCTACCGACATCCCGAGCGCATGCCCACTTCAGAAACATAGCCTACATTGCCAGAGACTCTCCTCACTCTCCTATGTACCACACAGACTGCCCACAAAATGGCCACCACCACTCTTCCCTGATATAGGTTTACAAAACGGCCACTGCCCACACCCAATATGGATTCCTGCCATGGAAGGGAAACTAAATAACCCAAAAAATAAAAATACAATTTTCTTAACCCTTTGGATCCCCTTGAGTCCCAGAATGATTCTTTCGTTCTGGTAATGTCTCAGTTCCACGTTATATTTATTAGTGTTTGTAGTCTACCCTAATGTATTATAATTTTTTTTTTTTTGAAGGGAGTATCTAGAGCTTTAACCACTTGCTTACTGGGCACTTATACCCCCCTCCTGCCCAGGTGATATTTCAGCTTCCGTCACTGCGTCGCTTTAACTGACAATTGCGCGGTCGTGCGATGTGGCTCCCAAACAAAATTGACGTCCTTTTTTCCCCACAAGTAGAGCTTTCTTTTGGTGGTATTTGATCACCTCTGCGGTTTTAATTTTTTTGCGCTATAAACAAAAAAGAGCGACAATTTTGAAAAAAATACAATATTTTTTACTTGTTGCTATAATAAATATCCCAATTAAAAAAAAAACACATTTTTTTTTCTCAGTTTAGGGCGATGCGTATTCTTCTACATATTTTTGGTAAAAAAAAAAAAAAAAAAAAATCGCAATAAGCGTCTGGTTTGTGCAAAATTTATAGTGCCTACAAAATAGGGGACAGAATTATTATTTTTTATTATTTTTTTTTTACTAGAAATGGCGGCGATCTGTGATTTTTATAGGGACTGCGACGTTATGGCGGACACATCGGACACTTTTGACACATTTTTGCCGTCATTCACATTTATACTGCGATCGGTGCTATAAAAATGCACTAATTACTGTATAAATGTGACTGGCATTGAAGGGGTTAACACTAGGGGGTGAGGAAGGGGTTAAATGTATTCCCTGCATAGTGTTCTAACTGTGGGGGGAGGGGGGGGTGACTGGGGAGGTGACCGATCTGTGTCTCTATGTACAAGAGACACAGATCCGTCTCCTGCTCTCCAGAGACAGGACGCTGTCTCTATGTAAAACGGCAATGAGAGATGATCTATGAGATCATCTCTCATTGGCCGCACAGATCGCATCGCAAACGGCCACTCTGATTGGCCGTTCGCGGCGATCTGTGATTGGCTGTGTCCAAGGGACACGGGCAACACAGTGTTTCCCCGCAGCGCGCTCTGGAGCGCGCGCCGGGAAGCAGCTAGTGACAAGCCGTCAATTGACGGCTTGTTGACAATTTAGATCTGCGCTAGAGCCGTCATTCGGCTGTAGCGCGGATCTCAAGTAGTTAAATAAGTAACACATTTGGATACATTTACAGTATACTGTATATCTGTATTTTCCTAATTTGTCCAGAAGCAACATGTACATACTTTTCGCACGTCCATATTTACCACAAAATATGAAACGTGAGGTACTTATGCGCTGCTGTGATTTGAAAGAACAAAAAACACAAGAATGAGATTGATTACTAAACCACAGCGACTAATTCAATAGTAAACTCAACCACTATCGGTGTAAATTAAAATGAAAAGAAATGGTGCACTGGTTTTACAAAATATTGACAGTGTATAACATACCTATACAAGTGCCTAAATACATAAACATAAAAACTTAAACTTAAACCATGTATAATCGCAAATAAAACCAAATTCATCTAATGTCTATATCCAGGGTATAATTGTAAAGAAAGGGGGGGGGTGATTGGGTAAGGGGAAGGGTGGGCCAGGGGAATAGAGAGGGATAAGAAAATACAAGGGAATTGCACTCACATGGGCCACATCCGTATATATATGATCAAAAAATAAGAAAACAATAACTGTGGAGAGGTATTGGTGGTCGGACTTTGAGGCCAAGAAAGTAGGTAAAAAATATAATTTTTAATATTACTAATTAAACATAACAGTATAAATGCATAGTAACAATTATATAGAAAAAACAATAATACATATACATGGGAAAACTGCTGTGTACAAAATCCCTAAAGTTGCCGACGCACGTTTCGCCGTGGGGCTTCTTCAGGACAGTTGTTAAGGATTTTGTAAGACGATGTATAGTCAGAAAACAAAATAGTTATATTGCCGATGATCCTATATCGAATTAGATCAAGGGCACACACCACAATCAGGTAGTCAAAGGTAAGGTAGGTACTTGCTTCAAAAAGTCCTCAGATCTTGTTACAGATCTTTAATCGACAACAAAGTCAAGGTAGAAATAGCTTTAAGATTCATGTGAAACGTGACACTATTGGCAACCTCCATTCAATAATGAAAGATCCTGAAGCCAGCTGGGACACATAACCAGTATAGATTAAACTTGAAATCCTCCAGGTGTAATAAACCACCGCTAGACACGTCTATTTTTTGAGGCTTAAAGATTTAAGCCAGGTTTTCAAGTGGTTGTTTAAACGTGAGGTCCGTGTCCCAGGGTGTACATCTGAGTGACACTCAGATGTACACCCTGGGACACGGACCTCACGTTTAAACAACCACTTGAAAACCTGGCTTAAATCTTTAAGCCTCAAAAAATAGACGTGTCTAGTGGTGGTTTATTACACCTGGAGGATTTCAAGTTTAATCTATACTGGTTATGTGTCCCAGCTGGCTTCAGGATCTTTCATTATTGAATGGAGGTTGCCAATAGTGTCACGTTTCACATGAATCTTAAAGCCATTTCTACCTTGACTTTGTTGTCGATTAAAGATCTGTAACAAGATCTGAGGACTTTTTGAAGCAAGTACCTACCTTACCTTTGACTACCTGATTGTGGTGTGTGCCCTTGATCTCATTCGATATAGGATCATCGGCAATATAACTATTTTGTTTTCTGACTATACATCGTCTTACAAAATCCTTAACAACTGTCCTGAAGAAGCCCCACGGCGAAACGTGCGTCGGCAACTTTAGGGATTTTGTACACAGCGGTTTTCCCATGTATATGTATTATTGTTTTTTCTATATAATTGTTACTATGCATTTATACTGTTATGTTTAATTGGTAATATTAAAAATTATATTTTTTACCTACTTCCTTGGCCTCAAAGTCCGACCATCAATACCTCTCCACAGTTATTGTTTTCTTGTTTTTTGATCATATATCCAAGGTAATCACAGTATAAAATCCAACAACAAAAATTTGTTCACACGCAAATATTAGTAACGGCGAGTAAATCCCCTGGCCAGGGCCGCCATTGAGGGGGGTACAGCCCATACAAATGTATGGGGCCCGGGTGTCCTGAGGGGGCCTGGTCCCTCTGGAAGCCCAGGCCCCTAAGTTGGTGCCCCCCCTTTGTATTTTCCTGCCCCTTACCATAGTCCCAACTCCCGCTAGGGCCCACCGCTGCACCTGCTCCTGACTCCCAGCCAGTGGAGTAGCATGCAGGGGTAGATATTCTAATTTAAGCTACGCCAGTATGATCGTTTGGACAAAGAATCCCCTCCTGGGTTCATCTGGGATGAATAATTACAGTGTTTTTTTTCCAGTGTGAATTCAAAGCACAGGGCTAGTCAGCAGCTTGTTGACTAGCCCTGCAGCGGTGTATCTAGTGAAATAGGCGCCTATGACAAGCACTGAAACTGCGCCCCTGTCAAAACATTTGAAACCTTTCAGATAACCAGAGACAGGGAGGGACGCAGTGCAACAAGGACAGAGAGGGACACTGGGGACCACTGGGGCTGGTACTGACAATTTTGGGGGGGAAAAATCAATTGCAGCCACTGTGCCCATCAAAAGCAGCCACTGTTCCATCAATTGCCAGTCGTCGGCCATCATGGGGGCACCTGTCATTCAGGTCAAGTAGCAATATTAGCAATTGCTGTGCCAGTCTTCAGCAGGCCGGCCACAATGCCGAGACCTACATTAGTGCCGGAGATGGCCAAGGGAGAAGGGGGGGGGGTTTCGTGCGGGGGGGTGGCTTTTTGCCGTCCCTCTCCCCATGGCGCCCATGGCACTTGCCATGGCTGCCATACCCTAAATACGCCACTGCCTGTGTTTAGAATTCGCACCAGAAAAACTGTAGCTGTTTTGCCTTAGACCAAGCATGTCCAAAGTCCGGTACGCGGGCCGAATGCGGCCCTTGTTCCGGTTTAATGTGGCCCCCCCCCCTGGTAATTTGGATAGCCCCGGGCTACTAAAGATTTATACTGTATTTATCAGCGCTACCTCAGAGGGGACAGGGAGGGGGCAGAACAAGCGTTTACTCAGCGGCATCTGTACTAGGAAGTTCTGTCTCCTGGGCTGCCATTGGACGACTGTTTTGTCTATCATAGAAGGCAGGACTTGGTATTAAAGAGGCCACCAAGAAAAATTCTCCTGCATGTAATCTGTTATCGCTCGTCCAACCCCCTCCCAGGCTGCAAATGGGCATGAATCAGGCTAACCCTAACCCTTATTTTGCTTCACAGTTCTTTCTTTATTTATTTATTTATTTCCCTGAAACTTCCCTCTTAATGTGAAGGTACGTGTTATATGCCGATAAATAAGGTATACATAAAATAACACTCCTGAGCTCATTCTTAGTCTTGAGCGGTGCTCGGGGATTTGTTGGGGCCACAAAAGATAGATAGATAGATAGATAGATAGATAGATAGATAGATAGATAGATAGATAGATAGATAGATAGATATAACACGCCCAAGCTCAACTCTTCACCACACACAGCCACAATGGCAGGGGAATTCTTGTTGGGTGGTGTATTAGTACTCGAACGAATACACTTAGACCGAATTTTAATGGTTCAAAGAATGTCAGGCAAAAATGGTTGGCCCTCACGCATGTTCACTTAATCAAATCTGGCTCGCTTTAAAAAAAGTTTGGGCACCCCTGCCTTAGACCAAATCTTATGTATTAACCTATAGGTGGGGTATGTTTTGTTAAAATTTTAGGAAAAGCTGGGCCTCCAGGAGAGTCTAAGCCCCTACGAAATGTAGTGCCAATGTGGAATCAAGCTGCACAACTTCCCCACTGTTTGTGTCACTCCTACCTATCAATTGTTGCTGCTGAACCGGGGGCAATATTATTATTATTTATTTATTTTTAATCTGGAGTTTAATTCATTTTACTCCTGTCTGTGGGAGAGAATAAATTGGCATTCATGCTGTACTGTATTCCTTCTCCATACTAATTACTTAGCACAGAGGAAAACTCAACAAATTGTCAACTAGTGCTCAAAGTTCTTTAAGTGGGTAGGTAAAAAAAATTCAGAAGCATGCAATTAATGGACGTCTCTGGTGAGGTTCCCACGGTGTAGACCCATATACAGCAACCACTTAAAAGCCTGAATCAGCTGTGTAATCCTAGGACCCTTCAATATAGTTTGCCAAGATTAGAAAGTACTCGATGCACCTAAAAAAAGCAGGATCAAATAATAAGCAGTAATACAAATACAAACATCATTAACAAACTTTTGATTGTATTATCTCTGCAGCGAACACTTTACATGACGCCAGGATTGTCAAACCAAAATTAAAAGTGAACTCCAGCCAACATGGAAAATTAAGGAAAATTATACCTTAAACGAAGATTCTGGGCAAAACGTTTTAGGCCCCATTATCAGATTGCCATATGCACAAGCATTTCATATTGAGACACAGCGGCTTTGCCATGCAGCTGCAAGTCCCAATAGAGAACAACAGGGCACCGACACAGGGATTCAAGCAATGCCTATGCATATCTGTGCCGGGCAAAGATGGCCCTGCATGGGGTACGCAGATATTCACCCTATGTGAATGGGGCCTTAAAATAAATGACTCCTAGCCCTAGGGAAACCTTGTCTGATATTAGCTAAATGTTCCTGGTGAGTGAAGGAACATATAGTCAATATTTGGCAAGGTATCCCAGAACATGCCCAGCATCATAATAAGAACCCTGAGGGCTCTCTATTTTTGGCCATTGATAGATTTACTCCACATTGAAGGTTTTGTCTGGCGGGAAATTTCCAAAATGGAAACCTGCTGGATATATAACCCTAATGCCGCGTACACACGAAAGTTTTTTGGGTTCTAAAAAATTAAGTTTTTAAGGGTCTAGAAAAAACAAAGTTTTTTTCAACCCGATCATTAAAGCGGCCTTGCCTACACACGATCGTGAAAAAAAATGCTCTAGCAAAGCGCGGTGATGTACAACAATGTCCGACGGCACTATAAAGGCGCCCCCCTTTTGGCTGCTTTAGCTGATTTCGTGTTGGTAAAAGATGATTTTGCGCTTATCTGTCTGTTACAGCGTGATGAATGTGCTATCTCCATTACGAACGGTAGTTTTACCAGAACGAGCGCTCCCGTCTAATAACTTGCTTCTGAGCGTGCATGCTTTTTTCACGTCGTTAAAGCCCACACACGACCATTTTTTACAACGTTAAAAACGTTGTGAAAAAATAGAGCATGTTTGAAATTTTTAATGCTCATTTTTTAGATCGTGAAAAATGCTCTGAAGCCCACACACGATCGTTTTTAATGACATTAAAAAAAAAAAACATTTTTTAGAACCCGAAAATTTAAAAAAAAATCATTTTTTGGAACCCGAAGAAAGGGTTGTGTGTACGCGGCATAAGTCTTATGTTCCATTTGGACCCAATTTTGAAAAGGACGTTAATTGTTTTTTTTTTTAAACAATAGCTGATAAAATCCTCTTTCCTGACAGACTCCATGGCAGCCTACTTGTGGGTTAATCCCGCCTCTCATACCTCATAGGACCCTACTCCCATAAAGCTTTGCGTCTCCCCATAGACTGTGTTCCTTTTTTGTCCTCCTCCTAGGACCTATGCTGTTAAAGCAGAAAAAAGAAGAAATACCTTTTATTTTTTTCCTCAGTCCTGATGATCCTGCACATAGAGCTCACCTTCTGGTGTCCAACAAGTCCCAGCTATTAGCAGGGTAGACATGGGCGTCGGTTGCAATATCAACAGGTGCTTACTAACAAGCAGCCATTGGCAGGCAAGCAGCAACAAGGCCAAACGTCCTAGCTATTAGCTGGAGGCCTCTATTCCTTTAAGAATGCCCGAATAGTGCGGAGTGAGCTTCATAGCTCTCAGTTCCAGGACAGGTCGGCAATGGTATCCTTGGTAACGTATTATCCTCTCTTACCTTGTACATGGCAGCCGTACTCTATGTTGTTTTGTTGATTGTTTTGTCTCCGCCGTGGCCATGGCCGCTGGAACGCATCTGCGTTCCAGTTCGTTGTTTTCTGGTCTCTGCGCCTGCGCTGGTTCCAGCCGAGATTGAGGCTTGGATGCGCATGCGCAGTACGATCGGATTGTCGCGATCGAGCGCATGCGCGCGAGAGGTCTGTGTGGGGAGGTGTGCGCCTGTCACGTCGCAATTGCGGCGTGAGCGTGGCGTGTGCGCGGTGACGTCATCATCAGGGCGGCAGGTTTAAATAGCTGTCAAAACAGCTATCTTTGGGACACACGCAGGCTGTGCTGTTGCTGTTTTCGTTGCCCTAAATTGATAGTCTTCCCTCTTCAAGGTATGTTTCTTGCCTTCCCCCTTTTTAAAGCCCTGTTTGCTTGATTCATCCATGCTGCATCTTACATTGATATGTTTGTCTTAGCAGTTCTTGTGACTCCTTTCCACTATGGATGTCTCACCGCCCCCCAGTGGCCAACCCTGGCGCTGCAGGTAGGATGGAAAAAATTATTTTTTTTTCCCTACCTGGCTGTTTGGGTTTCTGTGTAATCAGAGGTTAACTCTTTCCTCCTCATCAGCCCCTCTAGGTCTGAACATCAATCTTCAGCACGCGAAGTTGTTGACGAATCCAGGTTACAGCATCGTCACTCCAGATCAAGTTCCAGACGCCCCAGGTCATCTTCTAGACACCGCAAAGAAGGCTCCAGATCTTCATCTGGCCGCCATTCCCACCGCCATTCCAGCCACTCCAGTAAGAGAGTCTGCTGGGGATGTAGAGCTCGGGTCTCGGAAGGAAGATCCCTTTGTGAACTATGTTATTCCAAGGCGGTGAGGGAGAGAGGAAATGATGGTCATCAGGTGGAGGCTCTGGTCAGGAGAGTAGTCCAGGAATCCCTGAACAAATCTGGTTCCAGATGTGATGTTACTGTTCCTGATGACCCAGTTCCAGCGCTTACACAGGATAATCCTGAAACGCCTGGTCCCTCTCAACGTGTACGCAGTCCAAGTGCGTCTTCCGTCAGTGAGGCAGAGAGTGTTGTCAATCCTGCAGGATTTGATTTTTCCCTAGTACCAAGTTTAGTGAAAGCGGTAAAGATCGCCTTGAGGTGGGAAGATCCGGTGGAATCTCCTTCCAAACAGAGAAAATATTTCAAACAACTTAAAAAGGAGCGCCCTAGTTTTCCTTTCTTGGGTGAACTGGGAGATATCATTTCTGACGAATGGGCCAGCACGGACAGAAAGAATTCTTTGCTTTCAAAAGTAGCAAAGATGTACCCGTTCAAAAGTGAACATGTTAAACACTTGGAATCAGCTCCCTTGGTTGATGCCGCCGTGATGAGGTTGGTGAAACATGTCACACTCCCTCTGGAAGATACCGTCTCCTTTAAGGACGGTCTAGATAGAAAGATAGACACAGATCTGAAACGTATATATATTACAGCAGGCATGGCTTGTAAACCGGCTCTAGCCCTAGCTGCCTTGTCTAAGGCAATGGAATCCTGGACGGATGAAGTGGATTCTACCTTAGCGAACGTCTCCGAAGATGTGCTCAGCAGCACACCGGTTCATGAGCTGAGAATGGCGTCCGTCTTCCTGGGGGAGGCCTCCCTTGACATTATCCGGTTGGTGGCGCGGATCATGCTCTCCTCTGTCACAGCTAAACGTGCTCTGTGGTTGCGCCCTTGGGCGGCTGATCCCGCTTCAAAACAAGGGTGGTGCAGAATCCCCTTTCAGGGGTCTTCCCTGTTTGGGAACAAGCTGGACAGCGCTATCACCCGTGCCACTGGGGGTAAGTCTGGGTTCCTTCCTCAGGATCGCCGTCCGTTCGGTCAGAGGAGATCCTTCCCTAGGCAAGATCAAGACGGTTCAAGAGATGCGCGCCGGTATAGACCTGGTCGCGAGTTCCGGAAAAACTGGAGGAGAGTCCAGCCCTCTGGACAGAAGCCCCCTAAGGGACCCTCGTCTGCCGGACGTGATGCCCCTAAGTCCTTTTGATGCGAAGCCAGCCCAGACGGAAAGAGTAGGCGCTCGGCTACTACAGTTCCGACATGTCTGGGCAGCCTCAATAAGAGATTTTTGGACTGTCAAAACAGTGTCTACAGGCCATACCTGGACCTTTATCAGTCCACCCGTGCTACAGTTTGTACCCACAACAATACCCGGCTCAGAAGAAAAAAGGAAAATTCTTCTGTCATACACAAGCTCCCTCCTAGCTCTGGGTGCCGCTATTCATGTTCCATCTTCCGAAAGAGGTCAAGGGATGTACTCGCCCCTGTTTATGGTTCTAAAGAAGACAGGTTCTTGGAGACCGGTAATAGACCTGACACATCTAAACACCTTTATCAAAAAGGAAAAATTCAAGATGGAGTCCTTGCTTACTATTCGTCAGGCGGTTCAGCCAGGCGATTGGCTGGTGTCCATAGACCTAAAAGATGCCTACTTCCATGTCCCAGTCGCAGCGGACTTCCAAAAATATCTTCGATTCTCAGTAGACAATGTCCACCTCCAATTTACGTGTCTCCCGTTCGGGCTCACAACATCGCCCCGGGTGTTCTCAAAACTTCTATTGGCTGTCGTCGCCCTGATCAGAACCAAGGGCATTCGACTTCATCACTACCTCGACGACTTACTGTTACTTTCGCAAGACAAGGAACAGCTGTTGACACACCAGATCCAGGTCATTTCCACCCTGACCGAGTTCGGTTGGCTGATAAACAGGGAAAAGAGTCATCTGCAACCCACACAATCTCTGATTTTTCTGGGAGCTCAATTCAACACAGTTCAATGTTCCATCTCCTTGCCCCTGACAAAGATCCCGGTAGTCCGGGACAGAGTCCGGCTTGCATTGGATTCTCCCTTTCTAAAAGCCTCGCAATGCCTCAAGATAGTGGGCACCATGGTTTCCACAGTCCCCATGGTGAGATGGGCACAATGGAGGATGCGGCCCTTTCAGAAGGGGTTTCTCCAACAGTGGGATCCGAAGTCTCAGGATCAACGCATTCGAATAACTTCGTCGATGCGAGAGAGTCTTCTTTGGTGGCTACTAAGGAAAAATCTCCTCAACTACCATTCGTTAGCCCCGATCTCCTGGATCACAATTACATCAGATGCCAGCAACAGCGGCTGGGGGGCTCTGTGCTTGAAGGAGTTTGCTCAAGGGAAGTGGACGTTACCATCCCGGAGTGTAAGTTCCAATGCCCTGGAACTCCGTGCGGCCTACCGTGCCCTTCAATCCTTTCTTCACATAGTAAAGGGATCGTCAGTCCTGTTGAGAATAGACAACACGACAGCTGTGTCATACATAAAGAGACAGGGAGGCACTCGCAGTCTATCCCTGCTGAAGGAAGTGGATCCGATCATGTCGTGGGCACAAGTACATCTCTCAGATTTAACAGCTGTGTATCTCCCCGGATCTCAAAATCTCCAAGCAGACTTCCTTTCGAGGACAACACTCGACCACAACGAATGGTCTCTCCACAGCGAAGTCTTCAGCTGGGTCCTATCCCTGGGAGTTGTGCCGGAAGTGGACCTATTTGCATCTCCATGCAATTACAAACTAGAGAAATTCTATACGAGGGGTCGCTGTCCCCAAGCGTTCGGAGTGGATGCTCTAACAGACCAGTGGAACTTTCACAGTGCCTATGCTTTTCCTCCAGTCCCGGTCATCCTCCGGTTCCTGGCAAGACTCAGGTGGGAAGCGGTCGAGGTGGTGGCGATAGTCCCTTATTGGCCCAACAGACCATGGTTCCCGTTGCTGCTTCATCTGAGCTTCCGGGCTCCAGTCCTGCTTCCGAACAGGGCAGATCTCCTGTTACAAGGGGTAACCCCCCATCCATGTCCATCCCGTCTTCATCTGATGGTCTGGTTTTTGAAAGGGAAAGGCTTATTGCGTTAGGCTGCCCAAATCAAGCCATCTCCACTCTGTTAAGTGCGAGGAGATCAAGCACCAACAAGGTCTACCAGAGAATATGGTCAAAATTTGCAGATTTCGTCTCTTCCATGGATGGATCCCCTAGTAATCCTAGGATTCAGGATGTTCTTGGCTTCCTTCAGACTCAGGTCTGGATCTGTCTTTATCAGTCAGCTCCCTGAGAGTTCAAATTTCGGCCATTTCGGCCTTCACTGGGTTTTCATGGGCCAAACACACCCTTGTCAAACAATTTTTCAAAGGTGCCATGAGGCTTAGGCCACAGAGAAAACCAAGGTTCTCAAAATGGAACCTTCCCTTTGTTTTGGACTTCCTTTCAGAAACTACGCACTCGGATAACTTGTCAATCAAAGATCTATCCTCAAAAGCTGTCTTCCTTGTGGCCATAACATCAGCCAGAAGGGTCTCAGAAATAGGTTCTCTAGGATCCAAAGAACCGTTTCTTACTTTTTTCCCTGATCGGGTCGTACTAATTCCCATGTTGGGATCCAATCCCAAGGTAACATCGGTCTTTCATGAAAATCTAGAAATTGTTCTCCCCACTTTTCGATCTCCTGAGAACTCTAATGTCCATCCTCTAGACGTCGGACATGTATTAAGACAATATCTGGAAGCCACAGCAGCCTTCCGTCAATCTGACCATCTGTTCGTTTCCTTCCATGGAAAAAGCAGGGGAATGCGTGCTTCTCCCAGAACCATCGCTGCATGGATAGTTCAAGTAATCCAAGGGGCATACAAAGCAAAAGGGTTGGCTCCTCCTGAAGCGGTGACAGCGCATTCGACTCGTAGCATCTCCACATCATGGGCAGCCGCCCGGCATGTTTCCCCAGAAGTAATCTGTAGGGCGGCCTCCTGGTCGTCATTAAACACATTCATGACGCATTACTGCGTAGAACCGGCCTGTTTGTCGTCGGTTGATTTTGGTTTACATGTTTTATCTGTTGACAATGTCAATTAAACCTTTTTTTTCTTTAATCAGCAATTTCCCACCCGGGTGTGTCGGCTAGTTATTTCCCACAAGTAGGCTGCCATGGAGTCTGTCAGGAAAAGGGAAAATTTATATCAAATACTTACCGTAATTTTCCTTTCCTGATGGACTCCATGGCAGCCGGAGTTTCCCTCCCATTGCTGGAGTAGGCTAAATTACGGAACACAGTCTATGGGGAGACGCAAAGCTTTATGGGAGTAGGGTCCTATGAGGTATGAGAGGCGGGATTAACCCACAAGTAGGCTGCCATGGAGTCCATCAGGAAAGGAAAATTACGGTAAGTATTTGATATAAATTTTCCCTTTTTTTTGAATTTTCGCTTGTAATTATATATTGATAATATCATATTTTATCATGCATTGATTTATTATTGTAAGTAGACATGTGCTGTCCGTTTCTTTCCGACAAACGTTTTCATTATTCAGAGATTCAGATATATCCGAATACCCGAATTATACTATAAACACATTTTACCGAATGCTTTCAATAACGTAACGATATTCGTCGGAATTTTCGGAAATTCGGACTGAAATTCAAATCTAATATTACATTGAACTCCAGTCGAATTCTAACTACACATATTGCTAAAATCAAAGACTGTGGGGGTTATTTACTAAAGGCAAATCCACTTTGCACTACAAGTGCAAACTACAAGTGCAAAGTGTACTTGGAAGTGCAGTCGCTGTAGATCCAAGGGGGACATGCAAGGAAAATAAAAAACAGCATTTTAGTTTACACATGATTGGATTATTAAATCAGCAGAGCTTCCCCTCATTTCAGATCTATCCCTCAGATTTACAGTGGCTGCACTCGAAGTGCAAAGTGGATTTGCCTTTAGTAAATAACCCCCTGTGTGTGTTATCAGAGTTCTCTTTTCGAAATACTGCTGTTTTTGTTAAGCCAAAGGTGAATTAAAGAGTCATTGTAATGATTTGATAAAGATTTTTGCATCTAAAACAATATAACATTTGCGGTTTGACTGATTAAAAAATCTATAGATTTGATAAATTTGAATCATAAAAAATAGGTAAATTCAAAGAAAATCTGAAAATTCCAAATATGAATTCCAAATACGCATTCTGAATACAAATTGAACAAATTTAACTAAACAAAATAATTAGATTAACAAATAAAAACTAAACTAAACAAATCAATTTTTTTTCGTCATGTGCATGTCTAATTGTAAGTTGATTGTTTGAATTTTAAAATGTGTAAATCAATGTATTGTGATTGCTCTTCACTTTGTTACATATCCACCACATAGCCTGCTACTATGTTGAGGGTGTAAATAGTCCTTTTGTAATAGAGATGTTAATTTGTCCTTATGCAATTTTTTGTTTATTTGTAAGATAGATCCCTTTTTTTTTTCTTTGGGATCTTTCATTTGACTTCTGGAGTGCACTTGTGGCTATGTGTGTTTCTGGAATTTAATTTCCTGTCGTTCTACTTATTAAAGAATGCTTGTGTCTGCGGACCATGCCTACGATGACATCAATGTATGACAAAGCGAGTAAGTGGGACCTAATGAATAACACATGCACGATGAATGCCGTGGCCATTTTGGAATTTGATTGAAATGCACATTTTAATCGTTTTTAATGTGTGTGAGCATTTTTTATATAATAAAGGAACCACTAAGTTAACTCTAACCCAGGCAGGTTGAACAGGCTTAACCACTTAAGGAGCGCCTAATGTCGGCAGAATGGCATGGCTGGGCACAGGTACGTACATGTGCGTCGCCTTTAAGAGCCCAGCCATGCTCACGACCCGGTCTAAAGCTCCTTGACTGTTGGGAAGTGCACTTAGGATACAATTACAATAATTAGCTAATTGAACTGTTATTGTTGTTTTGAATTGCTCTTTACAGTAAACATTCTAACTTTTCTTTTTAGTTCCCAATACAACGAGGACCCAATGCATTAGGACCACCATCAGGCTTTTGATGCTCTCCGTGTCTCCACTGGGAAGATGCACCCCTAATTATAACTGTGGTCACTGGGACAGTAAGTTAAGATGAATCTTCCCAATGTGGCCCCAGACATCAACATCTCACAGAGGTTCCAACTCTTCCCTATGCTAAAGAAAAAGTCTTAAGTCTTGTACACGACCGGTTTTCCCGTCGGGAAAACTGCCATGAGAATCTTTTGCCGGGAAAACCGCCCGTGTGTATGCTCCATCGCAGTTTTCCCAATAGGAAAACTGCCAGGAAAATAAGAGAATCAGCTCTCTTTTTTCCCGCCGGGATTCTCGTGGTTTTTAACCCGGCAGTTTTCCTATGGGAAATACTGCAATGGAGCATACACATGGCCGGGATTCCTGACCAAAGCTCTCATGGCAGTTTTCCTGCCGAGAAACCCGGTCGTGTGTAGGGGGATGGTTTTCCCCTTACGAGTGTACGAGGCTTGATATGAAGATCCAAGTTAATTTTTTTTTTTTACAGCTTTAAAATTCCGGACATATCGAAAATTGTTGCAGGCACATTCCTGTAGATTACGAACAATTTTCAACTATGGGTTGAGCATCAATGATAGAGATGACTGGAGCTCTATGAAAATACATCATCCCGTGCAAACACAATTAGGAACAAAACAAATTATTTCGGTAAGACAGCAGCGCTTAAGTCAAGTAGCATTTTTCCACCTTTCACCGATTGATTCTTTCTTAAGTAGTCTGGCGAGAGTGATTTGTGCTCGAATGCTTTCCATTACACTCCACTGCTGCCTGCTGTAAATGAGATTTATCAAGCATGACCAATGGAGGCAGCCATTCCGGCCGGACAAGCCACTTCAAGGTGAAACTGATGCTCTAAATAGATGATATTGGAGCCCAGGGAAAAAAAAAAAACTCCTTTATACAAACCTGAAATAGAAGTGCATTTAGAATGCAGATAAGGAAGAAATTCCATGGAGTTTTCTACGTTAGAGAATTTAAAGGGCCAGTCCACCCAAAACTGATATTTCAGCATTTGGTAGATGCTGCAATGTTAAACACCAGTGATAGTGTCCTCTATCTCATGAAGCCTCTATTGGCGAGATCTCTGTGCCGTGATACCAGCTCTGCAACCTTGCTGTTCTTATGAAGATCCCCTACTACCCTCTCTGGATTTGGAAGCATTGCAATAGTATTTTCTCTAAATTACCGATTTTAATTTAGAGAAAATACTACACTTACAGGTGTAGTGCAAAAAAAACAGGTGTAATGCAAAAAATAAATAAATGAAAAAAAAATGAAAAAAAAATTGAAGGGACCATCGGGCCCTTTACAGGTGTAATGCAAAAAAAAAATGGGAGGGGGGCCAGCCAGGCCTCTGGGGACCATCGGGCCCCTTACAGGTGTAATGCCTGTACCCCCCTGATGGTGGCCCTGGCTACAGATCACTGCCTTTACCACTCCACTACAAATCAATGCTCCCCGATTGTTGTCCCTTACAGCCTCCTTACAAATTACTAGTACCTTATTTGATATTCCTCCCAATAATATCCATCAAAAGAAGTCAGAGATGAAAAAAAATACATACAAAGAAGAAAGATGAAATAAACTCAAGCCATGTTACCACCAGAAGCCAGTCTAATGAACCGTTTTTCTAAGCACGTAGGCCGGAATAACATTAACTACTGACTGCTGGGGCCCAAGTGCCATGTAATAAAAAACTAAAGGACCACATGCGGCCCTCATTCCACAGATTAGGCAACTGAGGATTAGACAAATATTACAAACTATTCAGGATACAATTCCAAGAGTTGCAATGCCTAAAATAATGGCCAATGTTGCCCTCTGCAGGCTAAACTCTCTGCGTCTACCACTCATTAATCATATCGGTGATGGGAGACTAGACTGGCACAGCAGGTGTTAAGAATTACTATACTATATGGAAGGAGGAGATACGGAGAATCGGCAGGGGGAGAAGAGACGGTAGCAGCTGTCTAGAACACAGATCTGCCTGTCTTCATGGCATGCTCAATGTGTGGGTGGAATTTATGAAGCTGGTTTGATGAAGAAACTTCTTCGAATCCTGGACAGATTTCACTGACTTTGTAAATGATAAAAAAAAAAAGGTAATAATGGTAGGACGGAACCAGTGGATAGTTTTGCTGGAGGCCAGTCTATAAGGGCCCATTCACACTTAAGCTCAATAAACCTGCGTTAACATGCGCTCCGTTAGGGCAGAACAGTCAATATGAACGGGCTGCCAATGCACTACAATGGATAAAAAAACATGCATGACACTTTTCTTTAGCAAAGCAACACACCACAAAGCAAGTGGGGTGCACTAAGTTGTATGTGTGTTGGTCTCCATTGTACAAGGCATTGGGCTGCCTTTCACAATGAATTGCACCACAATGCACCACAACGTTATGGTAATACATGTTAATGCGCATGTTTTATCATATTGCTGTAATGGTAACATTCATATTTTAGCGTGTGTTGCCATAACGCGCCAGCATTAAAAGGTTCACACGAGTACAGTGTGACCTAAAGCGTACGGAAGTTTTTCCGCATGTTCCCACATGTAGGGTA
Source organism: Rana kukunoris (assembly GCA_029574335.1). Lineage (NCBI taxonomy): Eukaryota > Metazoa > Chordata > Amphibia > Anura > Ranidae > Rana > Rana kukunoris. The sequence continues at coordinate 27,390,648 of CM056050.1, forward strand.
GCCCATTTATTTCAATTACTTTCTTAACCCACAAGAAGCACAGGGACAGAAGTTCCAGATTCTTATGTAAAATCGCACCGCACTAAACCACCAGTTTGCGTACATGAGTGTGGGGTTCAATTTAAAATTATTGGCACCCCGGTATGTCTGCTAAAGTGTAGCTTGTTTCTGTATGTGTCGGGAAAGCACACGATTTTGCACATGTCTCCGACAAGCATAGATGTATACAAAACCTTAAATACCATGTTCTCTGGCATTGAATGGTGTTTTAGGCTTGGCTCACACCTACAGGTGCGACCAAGCACGGGCTCGTCTCTGCTCTTACCCGCACAGTGCATGTATGGCAGCCCATTCATTTCAATGTGCAAGAAATGCGGAAAAGGAGTCTGACTTTTATGATTTAGCACCCTCTAGTGTGTACATAGGTTTTTGTGGTATAGGTACATTTAGACTTGCCAGGCAGCCAAGCCTGTGTTTTGAATCTGGGTCAGGGTGAGTGATCCAGGAAGCCTGGAACGACTCACCAGGCAGCATATCTGGTACCTGCCCCAACCTTGGAGAAAATTCCATAAGAATGGGAGGGAGGTTAGGAGGAGCTGCCTGGAGTATTGATGAGGGTCCCAGCCAATCCCCAGCCAAATGGGCTGGCAAGGGGAGGGCACCTCTTAAATACTCAAAGTCTGGGCAGCAGGGGCATAGTGGAGTTTAGGTGGAAGCTGGAGATGAAGTGCTGAGGAGGCTGTCAGAGGCCCTTCAGGGTAGCCCCCTAGTCTGAGGGGGGGTGACCTTGGGCCTGGGGCTCGGGTGCTGGAGGGATCTTCTGAAAGCACAAGGAGGAGTCCTGTCCAGTGACACGGGAGCAAGTGTGAGGACAGCAGGAACCAGCAAGCCTGTCGGTACACTTTGGTGGGGGTGGGTCAGCCACGCCCTGTAAACCTTTGACCTCTGGGAACCCGCCTTCTGACCTTTGAGCTCCCACTTCATATCTCTACACCATTGATACCCAACAAGCGGCCCTCTAACTCATCCAAACGGCTTGAAAATATTTTTTTCTTTTCTTTTTTTCCTCTTTAATTTAAACAATTTGCTCAGCGGACTTTATCAGCGTAAACACGACTTAATTTAGGAAGAACTTGCTGTTTCAGTGACTGTAACATGTTAAAAGACTCGGCTTCCTCCTTCACTAAGCTGTCTGCACATATGCTAGAAGTCGGCCCCTTGATAATTCTCACTGCAGCTCCTGCAAGAAGCTTAGGCAAGTCAGTGAACCGCAAATAAATAACACACAGATGTACGCCGGGGCATCAAACAGAGCGCGCTTCCCACTGCCAATCAAAAGAGTCAGCTCAGCGTGCAGTAAACCATCAGTTTAATAGGAACAACAGTTTACCCCGACCATGAAAGAGGATTGTGTCACTTGTAAACCGAGATTTGTGTGTTCTAGAGCAGGTTAAAGGAACAATCCATCTTTTGTAAAAAATGTAATAAATACATCAACAATGATACAATTAAAAATGCACATTTATTAAATTTTAGAAGCCTGCAGAGCATTGCATATGCGATCAGTGCATCATACAGGTTATTGTATTGTTCACCCCCCAACCCCATTCCCATACAGGCCTTCTGTATTTTTTTTTATTTTGTTTGTATATCTGTAGCGCTACCCCCACAGGAGCCGCTGGTAATTTTGGGTCTTCTACTCTTCTGCTTTCTCTGGCCCTAGGCAGAACCTCACTCCTGCTGACACTACCAGAATATCTTGGCTGAGGACTCCCAGCAGTCACACAAAGATGGCACACACTGACCTTTAGAGAATAAACAGATTATATTGGCAGACCAAACCAAAAAAAGAGTAACACAGCAGATCAGTATTTCAGTGCCAACTCGTGAGAAAACAGTACAATACAAATACAAAAAAATGACCTAGGTATTTTTAGGGGTAGACTCAGCAAGTACTGTAGTACTAACAGGATAAACAATTGCTCTCTGGCTGAGAGAATATGTCCCAAGTGACTTTGGAGGGCTAACAATAGGTACAGCAGGCTAGTTCACTTGAGGGCTCTTAGACAAGAAAACCTAGGCTTAGGCCTGTTTGTTTGATATGCTACCAGTAACCCAGTTCTGCCCCCCAGGTATGCAACAAGATCTGAACAGTTCTTTGCTATAAGCTTCTACCAGCGCTGTTGGGGCCCTTTTAAAGTTGATGCGCAAAAACAGTGCATTGTTTCTAGGACGTGAAGGCCGAGAACAGTTAAATGAGGAGTTATACTCAGTCAGTGGGTATGACCCTTTAAGTAAACATGTTCAAAGAAAAGGGGAATGCAATGTGGATAGAGGATTGGGAAGCGCTAACGTTAGGGTATTATGCAGCAATAAGTAGTGCACAGAGATTAATCAAAATTACTGCAAGCCTGTTTGGTTTCTAAATGGAGAGGTGTCAATGAAGGATAATGGTCTTCCCTTGGGCTTCAGTTGAAAACAGGAGTTACCGGTGGTTATGGTTGTAGTGTGGATCAGGGACCTGCTCACCAGATCCCTCTGTGGCAGTCCTTGTGCCACAGTGTGTTGTCTGCTCTTTGAGGGTCCCTCTTTAACCAGTTCCAGCCCATGCTATAGCCGAAAGATGGCTACAGCGCAGTCTTACATAGCCGGTAGGACGTCCATGGACGTCCTCTCATGATCACGCTGCCCACACACTCTGTGATCACTGATTCCTTAGGACACAGTTGATCACAGATCTGGGTAAAGGGTCAATCACAGTGGCCCTTTACCATGTGATCAGCTGATCACAATGTAAACACAAGCCAGTTTTCAGCATTCCTTTCTTCACGCTGACAGCACGAGGAGAGGAGAGCCGATAACTAGCATGTGCAAAAGAGACATCTACACTGATAATCAGGGCACTAAGTATCGGTGTTCCGATTATCAGCGCAGTTCCAATCAGTGCAGTGCCCATCAGTGCTGCCTATCAGTGCCCACTAGTGCTGCCAATCAGTGTTCATCAGTACCTCCATATCAGTGTCACCTATTAGTGCAGCCTATCAGTACTGTACACATCAGTGGCACCTATCGGTGCCTCATCAGTGCCCATCAGTGCATATCAGTTCAGCTTTATCAGCGTAAATCAGTGAGGGAGAAAAATTACCTGTTTGCAAAATGTTATAACAAACTATGAAAAACAGTTCCTTTTTCAAGCTTTCTGATCTTTTTTTTTTCGTTTTGTTTAGCAAAAAATAAGAAACCCAGTGGTGATAAATGAAAATAAATTTTTGAAAAAAATGATAAAAATGTAATATTGGTACAGTGTTGCATGACCACGCAATTGTCATTCAAGTGCTAAAAGCTGAAGCAGGGCAGGAAGTGGGTAAAAGTGCCCAGTAGGCAAGTGGCTAAGGAGCGATGCCCCAATGGCGATGAAGCTGAGTGAGGCTCGTACAGCGATTCTGGGCGATGGATGCTCCACCTCTGGTTAATTCTATGGCCTTGCGCTCAGCCTAGTAGTCTGCTCCTGGGCTCTGGTACGGCCTCGTCGGATGCAGTTCAGCCTGGACTGGTTCAACACAACACAGCACAGCTAACACACCTTCCCGATTGGTGCATCTCTCTCCAAATCATCCCTTCCCCTCTCTGGTGCGTATTGGCCTTGTGGTTGTGACCCCAGCTTCTCTGTTCAAGATCCCCCTTCAGACTACATCTCCCAGACTGCGCTGGGCACTTGTGTTAGAACTATTAGGCAAAGTAGTGGACACTGCCATCTTGTGGGGGAAAAAAAATCTGCATCTCAGCAAAAATGCCCCAGGGTTCCATTTCTACAATTTTTTTATTTATATTTGGAATTGTGGGCAGAATTGCGATGATGGTGCACACTATTCTAAATTGCCAAGTGTGAATGGGACCTAAGGAGATGCTTCCTACCACCTGCAGCAGACTGATGACATCATCTCATCCTAGGCAAAGTCGTTAGATTGGAGCTAAGGGACCGCTTTCTATTGGTAAAAGGTGAAGCTTTTTTTCACCATTGACAATGCTAGGGCCGATCCTAGGGTCACAGGCGCCTGGGTGCAGAAATATTTCTGGCGCTCCCACATGGGCGTGGTAATTTTTACTAACTCCTCCCCTTTACAAATGTTTCTATGGCAATGACTCAACCACAGAGATGCTCCCCCACAAAGTCTTCATTACCCTGGGATCCTTATGTGATCTCCTAACAATAAATAAAATACAGGAAGAGAAGTAGAATACTTTATTGGGACCTGGAGGGGGACCTCTCTGATGGACACAGAGAGGGCTTCTGTTAGAGAGTCTGTTATAAAGAGCCCCCAGACATACTACAGACGTGATACAGGAGATGGTCAGAGACTGTCTGCAGACATAATACAGGAAATGGTCAGAGACTGCAGACAGTGTACAGAAGATGGTCAGAGACTGTAGACATTGTACAGGAGATGGTTAAAGCGGATGGTTCACCTCAAAAAAATATTAAAAGCAAGCAGCAACAAATACTGCAGCTGCTGACTTTTAATATTAGGACACTTACCTGTCCTGGAGTCCAGCGGCGTCCGTAGCAGAGGACGAGCGATCGCTCGTCACCCTGCTGCTCCCCCCTCCATCCACGGTGAGGGAACCAGGAAGTGAAGCGCTGCGGCTTCACTGCCCGGTTCCCTACGGCGCATGCGCGAGTCGCGCTGCGCCCGGCGATTGGCTCCCGCTGTGTGCTGGGAGCCGAGTGTTCCCAGCACACAACGGGAAAAGCCCGTCTTTTGCCCGAGACTGCGGGCCGGAAGTGGGTGCAGATACCTGTCTTTTAGACAGGTATCTGCACCCCCCTCCCCCCTGAAAGGTGTCAAATGTGACGCCGGAGGGGGGGAGGGTTCCGATCAGCGGATCTTCACTTTAGGGTGGAGATCCGCTTTAAAGACTACAGACATAGTACAGAAGATGGTCAGAGACTGCAGACATTGTACAGGAGACAGTCAGAGACTACAGACATAGTATAGGAGATGGTCAGAGACACATCAGTTCTGGACGGACACACACCTATACTCCGAACACTAGTTCTGGACAGACACAAACAAGGAGAGAAGGAGGGAGGGGAGAACTTTGCCACTTCGGCGCCCCCACCTCTGCAGGCGCCTGGGTGCAAAGCACCCTGTACACCCTGCCTAGAATCGGCCCTGGACACTGCTTTTGTATTGTGTGATAAACCGGGAATTTATTCATGCTTTCTGAAGGTCGGTAGATCTGATAGGAATGGCAAGCGCCATATGAAGGTAAAGCAACAGAACTCCCCAAAAGAGAACATAAGTAAGCATGTGATACTGTTTACCACCAAGCCCCCATCACCAAAGTGTCCATTCAGAGCGAAGTTGTCCTTTAAGAAAACAAACACACGCCATTGAAGTCACTTCTTAGAATGTAAAAACAAACAGAAGACTTAATAGAGAATTCTGGCGATGGCTCGGGAACGCGGTGTTCTTTAGGGGATAGGACCTGTCTCGCCAGCTTTTGTTTCTCATCAGCGAGACGTTAATGACAAGACTAGCAATTTTTCGCCAGACTGACAGCGTTCACGACAAGAGCGAGCGTCTCCATTCTGTGCTAATAAGAGTTTTGACCTTGGAAAATTCTTCCTGAAATTGCTTCAGACGTGCAGGATATCGCCAACTCCTCTATTCTCAAATATAATGGTTAGAAGGTCAATCCATTGCAAACTCATATTTCTCTTAGATATTCCAAATATGTAGCTGACCAATAAGGATGAGCGAATCTTTCTGGGTTTCGGTTGATTTATGAACAATTTCATGAATCTTGCTGGGAATTCACTAACTTTTGCAAGCCCTATTGACGTCCAGTGTTGTAAGTAACGGAGTTACAATAAACGCAGTTACCTAACGCAGCCCCTTTTGAGGGTAACGAGTAATCTACTTGACTACTCTTCCCCTCACGGTAATGCAGTTCCCATTACTTGGGCGGCATTACCGCAATTACATCTACCGCCACTAGATGGCAGCAGAGTAATTGCTTCTGCCGTCGCTGTTAACATAAATATGGGTGGAACTCCGCTTTAGAATCATGTGACCGCTGTGATGGCCTGTCACAGCGGTCTGAAAACTTCCAATCGCAAGGAGCCCTGCATACAATTAGCCCCACCCGCCTCACACTGACATATCACCGGGGAACAACTCACATCGATTACACACACTGTGTGCGCAACCTGATCAATGATCCGGGGGAACACATGGCCGGAACAAAATGTTCCACAGAACAAACGTTCCCTATACAACACAGTGTACACAGCGACATCTAGTGGTCAACATGGTAAGTGCAGGACACCTATACAGACCAATGATCAGCAGGTTATTTTTGGTCAGTGATTTAATCTCTTCATCAGACAACAAAGAAAAATCTGACATCCCCATTCCAGTTCCCTTGCATCTAATAAAGCTTATATAAGATAAATAAAATAATAAACAATAAACTATAGAAAATTCTAATAAAGCCTAATATAAGATTTTAAATTACAGACTCTGTAAACGTCAAGGGAATGTATATTATAAACATACATTTTAATCCAGCTTATAATTTGGATGTAATATGTAGCAGATGGATAAGGGTTTTAAGTCCTATTAGCTGCACATACATGGTGGGACGGATGCACCTAGGCTGGGATATACACAAAATCACCATTTGTTTCTTCTCTCAAGGATCTGCCATTCTTTTGTCTTGGAGTATTAACTCACTGCTCCCTGGCAAGCCCCCGTCACCTGCTTCTCAACAAAGCATTGTAGAATATTAAAAAACAAAAATTCAGTTACTTTGCTGAGTAACTAATTACTTTTTCAATTTAGTAGCTGAGTCACTAACGCAATTACTTTTTCGGAGAAGTAATTTGTAACTGTAACTAATTACTTTTTTAAAGTAAGATGAGCAACACTGTTGACGTCTACAGGAGGGCAAATCTTAACCCCTTTTTTGCTCAACCTCAGTGTTCCCTTAACTGAGCTATTATGTCCAAAGTACGAGACGGTCTGCCTGATCACATGACCACTGTGATTAGCATACCTCCCAACATTTGAAGTTCAGAATGAGAGACAAGACCTGTAAAATGTGGATGGGGCTAAGCTCTTAACAGTGGGAGGGGCTTAAGGGATGTGGTTAAATAAAACCTATTCCCCCTGATCCCTTCCTAACTCTATCCAGTCCCCTGATCCGGTCCTGACTCCATCCATTCCCCCTGATCCTATCCCTGCTCCATCCACTCTCCTGATCTCATCCTGGCTCCATCCATCCGCCGATCCCATCACAACTTTATCCATCCCTCGATCCCATCCTAACGCTATCCATTCCCCAGATCCCATCCTGGCTCCATCCATCTCCAAATCCATTGCCAGATCCATCCATCATACCCAAAACCCATCCCAGCTCCATCAATCCCCGATCCCATCCCAGCTCGATCCATTCCCCTGATCCCATCCCAGCTCCATCTATCCCATCCCGCCTCCATTGATCCCCCGATCCCATCCCGGCTATATCCATTCTTCTGATCCCATCCCGGCTCCATCCATCCCCCTGATTTCATCCCGGCTCCATCCTTCCCCCTAATCCTATTCCAGCTCCATCCATCCCCTGATCCCGGTTCTATCCTCTGATCACCTCCCAGCTCATACTTCCCCCTTGATTCCATCCTGACTCCATCCATATCACAATCCCATCCGTCTCCATTCTTCCCCCTGATCCTGTGCACCCGCTTATACTCCCCACTTTGTCCTCCTCCCCCCTTCACCTTGTGCAGCTTCCCCATGCCCCCCCTGCGCTTCCCCACCTTGTCCTTCTCTCATCCCTTCACCTTGTGCAGCTCCCCTCTCACATTTTGCAGCATCCTTTCCCTCATCTTGTGGGACTCTGACTAGGGTTTCTTCAAGTCAAACGCACAGTTTTTTTTTCCCTGCGGGGTTCAGGATTGCGTTACTCACAGTGCGGGGTTCAGGATTGCTTATGTACAGGATGCAGGTGTGCATATATACTGGCCAGATTATAACCACACCTCCCCCCCCCCCGAGCTCTCTCCCCAAATTTATATACCCCCCAGTGCAGAGCGCCTCTCTCTCTCTCTTCCATACCTTTCCCCTCCTCTCTGTCCAGTGCACAGCACCCCTCTACCCCACACAAGAGAAGTACTGTACCATAAGTATGTCGGGCTACCTGAGCGGGCTCCGGGAGATGCTGAGGGGCGCGACGCTGGAGTGTGTATACTCCACCCCCTGCTTCTCCTCCTCCGTTGTAGCAGCAGGGGGAACAGGGAGGGTTGTGCGTGTGTGCCGCGGTGACAGAAGCCTCAGCCGATGCACGCAACAGGTTCACTGGGAGCCCAGAATTAGGGGGCGGAGGCCGCAGAGCTGGAGCGGCTGTTTTTTCGATTGTTGTTAGGACACGGGAGGGGGAGAAAGGAGACAAGCGATGTGCAGCCGACAGAAGCCGATCGGCACTGGCTTCATCCATAAATAGATTCCAATGTCTTTTGGCATGCTGTGTGTCCGGGTTTCAAGTGGAGGCAAACCCGGGCATAACTCTCAAAAACCGGACTGCCCGGGTAAATCCCGTACGGGTGGCAACCCTACCTCTGACACCCCTTTACCTTGTCCTTCTTTTCCCCCTCACCTTGTGCAGCTTCACCCAGCCCCCCTCAACCTTGTCCACCCTTTTTACCTTGTGCAGCCTTCCTTCCCCCCTCCATATTTTATGCATCCCCTTTTCCCCTCTCATTTTGTGCACCTGTGTACCCCCAACTTCTGCAGCTTTTACACACCCCCCTGCACCCTGCCATCATCCTTGCCTTGTGCAGCTGCTCCCCCAAACTTGTACAGCTTTCCCTCCTCCAACATTGTGCACCCCTCACCTTGTAGAGCTTACCCATGCCCCCCTTGTATCTCCCCCTCAACTTGTGCAGCTTCAACATGGCCCCCAGAAACTTGACTTTGTGGGCGGCTGTGGAGCCTTCCCTCCTCCAGACGCTGGCAGCATATGGAGACTATATACTGAACACCAGCACATAATAAGAAGAGAACAGGTGGAGGCTCAGTCTGCGGGTCTCCTGGGCGGGGGTATTTGGCCAGCGGTTCCCAGGGCGGATGACAGCGGATGCAGCAGGAATCACAGTGCAGTACATCACACTGCTTGCTCATGATGGTGGCCTTCTCGCACAGATAGTCCCAGGGGCCAGCTGCCTTGCACTGCTGCTCGCGCTCCGTGATGCCCTCCAAGACCTGGTGCAGCTACACCGGTTCTTGGTGACACAGCGGTGCCCCTGCTCATCAAGGAGAACAGAGCAGTGACACTGCAGGCAGGTCAGCCACTGGTGGCATTGAGTGGCAGAGCAGGGCCCCAGAGAATTGAAGAAGTGGTGGTTAGGTTGGTGCGGAGCAGGCATTTCTGGGAAAACCATGCAGAGTGTAGCTTGCAGTGTGTGGGAACCAAGACTCACACGCCTTGGGCATTCCAGGACTCTGACCTGATTTGCTGGGACATGGATCAATTTCCGGGACTGTCCCAGCAAATCAGGTATGTTTGGGAGGTTGGTAATCAAGAGCCAATCCCACGATCATTACTTGAGGCCAGAAACTGTCTTTGACAGCTAAGTCTCTGTGCTGGCAGAGTGCAGTTAGCATGCTTTCAGCACAGAAACCTCTGCCATCCATGGACACTTATGTTTAGTGTGGGCTTTAAAGCTCACCCTCTTTGCCACCACATACAGGCATACCCCACTTTTAAGTACACGTGAGGTCTGAGAGAGGCAAATGGGCAGCGTGCATATTTATTGTGCTTCAGCCAATCCCTGGGGAGGTGTGCCCAGTAGGTGGCTGGGGAAACATAACTAATCAGGGGTTTGGAGCAGCCCTTGGGGCATCTGTTTGTTCACATGTGTGTGCTTACACAGTATTGATGTACAGTATAGCGGTGTACAGTCATTGGGTGGCTGACACTTTTTTTTTGTGCGTTTCTTGTGAATGGGACAGCCCATTGAAATTAATGAGCTGCCCTAAACGTGATATGCAGAAAATGCAGAGAAAAGTGCACACGCTCAGTTGTACCTATGGGTGTGAACCTAGCCTTAAAGTGGAACTCTACTCACCTTCAGCCAAGCAATCGGGTATCCTGGAGCTGTTTTCCGGCTGCTGACATCTTTGAGCTGCCAGCCTCTGGGTATCGATCGCGAGCCGCTTTCATTGGCCGGACTGTTATGACGTCACTCCCACATGTGTGGGCGTTCGGTCAGCTTCGGCATTGCTGAAGTTAAACAGTGAGATTCAAAATTCACTGTACAAGGGTGGACAGGCAGGTATGTAACTATAATGCAGAATAGACATAGCATGTCTCTTCTGCATTAAAAATCCTGCCTGTTCGCCATTTTTTACAAAAAAGTTCCACATAGCTCTTTGTTCAGAAAAATTGCTGGTACATTCGCTATGCATGAATGAGACAAAATCAAATGTTCTCGGGCAGCACTTCGGGCGTCAGCAGCCTTTCTCTGGGCTACGGGCTGTTTCCTTGCTTCCCTTCTGTCTCCTCCCTCTTGGCGGCCAATCCGATCGGATCTCCTTTCGGACAATTGAGTGACACTTCCTGATTGGCACAGGAGAATCAGTGTTACGATGGTGAATATTCGTTGGTTATTGTCACGCAACTGGGGGGCTCAGCCCCCCACCCACCCTTTTTTGAAGCCTATCCCTTGGCGGTCACCAGAATTAGTGTCCCCATTGGAAGATTTCCCCTTATTACTGTTCTGGACAGGAAACAACCCAAAATTTTTGTTTTTTTTTACTTTTGGTGATAAAACTATCCAAAACTGACAAAGTTTTGCCTTTAGGATAGAATGGGGGAAGATTTAACCCCTGTTGGGTCTTTAGCTCTGTCTGTGTCCCCAATAGGGAGATTTCCTCTTTGTCCAGCCTGTCTCTGAGGTCATCAAATATAATGCAGGGCCCAGGGCCGTTTGAAGGAATTTGGGGGACCCAAGCAAAATAGGGGTCCCCAAGCACTCCCATGTTCTTGCTCCCCCCTCCCTATTCCCTACGTTATTCTATTTTCACCTCCCCTTCTTCCCTGTAGGCTGCCGCTGTAGCATGGCCGAGCTCCTCTTCCTCCTGTCAGTCTGGTGTTCTATTATTATGGGTCCCCAGTCCCTAATCAGATAGTGCCAGGGCCGGGCTGGGTACTGCGTGGTACAGGAGATTCAGTTTCCTGTGTTCCCAGCCGGACTGACAGGAAGTGAGCACTCAGTGTGCACTTCCTGTCAGTCCGGCCGGGAAAAGGAAACTGAATCTCCTGTACCACTCGAGTTACCGAGCCGGACTGACAGGACTCCAGGAGGAAGGAAGAGGAGCTCGGCCATGCTACAGCCTGGGAAGGGGAAGTTGGGGGCCCCAGGCCTGCTCGAGGCCCCAAGCAATTGTTTGTTTTGCCTGTCCTGTAGCGACGGGTCTGGCAGGGCCAACGGTAATTCAGGGACTTGAAATGTTTGCTTCAACCGCCAGGAATTTGTTGAAAGATCTTCAAAACCCAGGGTTTCCTGGGTGATAGTACCCCAAACGCACAGCCAACACACTTGCACTAAACTGCACCGTGCTGCCATGCCTTGTTGTGCAATGAGATTAAATATATATATATATATATATATATATATATATATATATATATATATATATATATATATATAATACTTGCACTATTTTGTGCAATTGTACGGAGTAGGGAAGTCTAACACATCAAAGCTTGCAAAAACGTGCAAGCATCATGATAGGGGGATACTAAAACTACACTTAATTTTTCTGTTGAAACACATGGTGAAATCCCAGGAATGTAGCACCACCTAGTGGCAATCTATTTAGTAACATTTCATGGAAAAGCCACTCTAGCTCAAAAAATCTATTTCAGTCATTTAATGTTATTAAGGACTTATTGTTACATTACCCAGTTCAGTGCTCACACCACGTTACTGTTATGGGTCTATTAATTCAGCAATAATTTAGTCATTTCTTAAAATAGGAAAGTAATATCTTGTGACCAACAATGCTTTCTTTTGGTGCAAACAAATATATATATTTTATTTTATATGCAATGCCTAGACAAAATTGTACCAAAACTAAACAAAAAACACACTTTTCTACTTTGATTAATGTTAGTTTAAAAAAATATATATAAAAAGTATAATGTTTATTCTATAATTTGTCCTATTTAAAATTACACTAAAATTATGATTCTGGTAAAAAATATTGTAAAATTATTAATAAAGCAAATACAAATATTTTTTTTTTTAATGTTAATGGCTAGAAAAAAATAAAGTAACAAATAAAAAAGTAGGCAGAAAAATAATAGAAGGGGAAGAAGTTCATTAGGGATGAATAGGGTAAACTGAGGGTTAAGAAATAGGAGCACATTTTATTTAAAAACAATTTTTTATTATTATTATTATTTTTATTTATTTTTTTATAATTTTTTTTTTTTATTGTTGCATTGACTGACATTATACAGTATGCAGGCTAAACATCATTCCTTCATACTCCATACATACTTGAACTGAGCTTTTTTAATTATTAATATGTCCAGCCAATGAAAAGCAAGTTACTAGGCAATATATATATACCGTATTAATCGGCGTATAACACGCACCCTAACTTTAAGAGGGAAGTTTCAGGCAAAAAAACGTTCCACAGCCCCTCGCGTATAACACGCAGGCACAGTTTACCCTCTGTTTTCAGGGTAAAAAAGTGAGTGTTATACGTCAATAAATACAGTATATACTGTGTGTATATATACAGTATCTCACAAAAGTGAGTACACCCCTCACATTTTTGTAAATATTTTCTTCTATCTTTTCATGTGAAAACACTAAAGAAATGACACTTTGGGCCAGATTCAGATAGAATCGCGTAACTTTCCGGCGGCGTAGCGTATCTCATTTACACTACGCCGCCGTAACTTTGAGAGGCAGGTGCCGTATTCACAGAGAACTTGCGCCCAAAGTTACGGCGGCGTAGTGTAATTGTGCAGGTGTAAGCCCGCGTAATTCAAAGTAGGCTGGTAGTGGGCGTGTTGTATGTAAGCTAATCGTGACCCCACGTAAATGACGCGCCGAACGAACTGCGCATGCGCCGGCCGTGGATGTATCCCAGTACGCATGCTCCAAAATCAAGTCGGAAATATTCATTGATAACGACGTGAAGATAACTTACGTCCAGCCCCATTCCCGAGCGACTTACGCAAACGACGTAAACACCGTACAGTTCGATGCTGTTCCGACGTCCATACTTAACATGGGCTGCGCCTCATATAGCAGGGGTAACTTTACGCCTGTCGAACGCCTACGTAAAGGACGTATATCAATACGACGGGCGCAACTACGTTCGTGAATCGGCGTATCTACCTAATTTGCATATTCAACGCGTAAATCTACGGAAGCGCCACCTATCGGCCAGCGTAAATATGCAGTTAAGATCCGACGGCGTAAGAGACTTGCGTTGGTCGGATCTTGCCTAAATTCCGGCGTATCTGATTCTTTGATTTAGGCGCCGAGATACAACGGCACCCATTCGGACATACAACGGTGTATCTGGAGATACGCCATCGTAAGTCCTTTCTGAATCTGGCCCTTTGTATCTACAATGTAAAGTAGTGAGTGTACAGCTTGTATAACAGTGTAAATTTGCTGTCCCCTCAAAATAACTCACACATTAATGTCTAAACCGCTGGCAACAAAAGTGAGTACAGCCCTAAGTGAAAATTTCCAAATTGGGCCCAAAGTGTCAATATTTTATGCGGCCACCATTATTTACCAGCACTGCCTTAGGCGGCGTACACACGACCGAGGTTCTCGCTAGAAACCAGCGAGAACCTCGCTGGGAGCTGCATTCCAGCGAGAACCTCGGCTGTGTGTACGCTCCTGGCTCACCCCGCCCGTCGGGAATCCCGTAGAGCGAATAGAGAGCAGGCTCTCTATTTGCTCGACGGCCCGCCTGGATGAATGACTGATTGCCATTTTCCGACAGGCAGGTCGCCAATTTCGACGGCCGGGCGAGAACCTCGACGGGCGGAACGATGTGTTCCGCCCGTCGAGGTTCTCGTACGTGTGTACGCCGCCTTAACCCTCTTGGACATGGAGTTCAGCAGAGCTTCACAGCTTGCCACTGGAGTCTCTTCCACTGCTCCATGATGACATCACAGAGCTGGTGAATGTTAGAGACCTTGCGCTCCTCCACCCTTCATTTGAAGATGCCCCACAGATTAAGGTGACCAGATTTTTAAAATTAAATCCGGGGACATATGTTTTTTTTTTACTGGTAATGGCGCCAATCAGCGACTCTTTGCCCGTCGCCCGCCTCACAGCCTCTCAAGTCTCAGTCTCTGGCCCCGGCTACTACTGGGTGGGGAGTGGAGGCAGATCACTCCACCAGAGAAGGCAAGAAGATAAGCAGGCCGAAAGCCAAGGCAGATGAACGTGTGAGCGGAGCTGAATGGGCATGCACCCGAAACTGAAGAGATGTTCCCTTCCGCTCCGACCAGCACATGATCATCAGAAAGGGGCACAGATAATGGAAAAAAATACACCCGCTAAACTAGTAGGAGCGGTGGAGCAGGAGTGTGTAAATCAGAATTTTTTTTTCTTTTATTCTGCACTGACTGTCTTTGAAATTGCCCCAGCCCCCTGTTCAAATCCAATCCAGGGACAAAATCGGGGACAGACTTGGTCCGGGGACAATGTCCTCAATCCGGGGACTGTCCCCTGAAACTGGGGATGTCTGGTCACCCTACCACAGATACTCAATAGGGTTTAGGTCTGGAGACATGCTTGATCAGTCCATCACCTTTACCCTCAGCTTCTTTAGCAAGGCAGTTGTCGTCTTTGAGGTGTGTTTGGGGTCATTATCATGTTGGAATACTGCCCTGCGGCCCAGTCTCTGATGGGAGGGGATCATGCTCTGCTTCAGTATGTCACAGTACATGTTGGTATTCATGGTTCCCTCAATGATCTGTAGCTCCCCAGTGCCAGCAGCACTCATGTAGCCCCAGACCATGACAATCCCACCACCATGCTTGACTGTAGACAAAACACACTTGTCTTTGTACTCCTCACCTGGTTCCCGCCACACACGCTTGTCACCATCTGAACCAAATAAGTTTATCTTGGTCTCATCAGACCACAGGACATGGTTCCAGTAATCCATGTCCTTAGTCTGCTTGTCTTCAGCAAACTGTTTGCGGGCTTTCTTGTGCATCATCTTTAGAAGAGGCTTCCTTCTGGGACAATAGCCATGCAGAGTTTGATGCAGTGTGCGGCATA
The DNA here is from genome assembly GCA_029574335.1 of Rana kukunoris. Classification (NCBI taxonomy): domain Eukaryota; kingdom Metazoa; phylum Chordata; class Amphibia; order Anura; family Ranidae; genus Rana; species Rana kukunoris. Next base: position 27,405,982 of record CM056050.1, read on the forward strand.
TGGTCTGAGTACTGACAGGCTGACCCCTCCACCCCTTCAACCTCTACGGCAATGCTGGCAGCACTAATACGTCTATTTCCCAAAGACAACCTCTGGATATGACACTGAACACGTGCACTCAACTTCTTTGTTCAGCCCATCTCTAGCAGCTATGATCAGATTGGGGTATTTCCAGCAGCCTTGTCCAATTACAAATGACAATCCCTTAACATACCGTATTTATCGGCGTATACCGCACACTTTTTTCCCCTTAAAATCAGGGGAAAATTGTGGGTGCGCGATATACGCCGATCCCCGCTGTGTAGCCTAGGCTCCGCCGCAGCAGCCTAGAGCCGAGCCGAGCCGAGTGTACTGCGCACTCGGCTAGGCTCCGCCACGCTCGGCTCCGCCCGCAGCCACGTGAGAGGAGCCGAACACACTGGAAATCCGGCTCCTCTCGGCTCGCGCCAAATCCAAAAATGCAGCCCCGGGCAAGGTGCGGACTCGCAGACGGACACGCTGGATGGAGACGGACACGCTGGATGGAGACGGACACCTGGATAGAGACGGACACCTAAATGGAGGCCGCAGACGGACACCTCCAAAGCTGCAGACGGACCCCGCGCAAGGAAGAAAGGCTTGCAGATGGACACCCACAAGGCTGGACGGACGGACGCCGGACAAGGCCGCCGATGGACGCAGGGCAAAAATGTAAGTTGTTTTTTTTCCTTAAACTATCTCTCTAGATTTGGGGGTTATACGCCGGCGCACGGTATACCCCAATAAATACGGTACTTACCTTTACCCCCCCGATTCATTCATGTTCACTGTATGTCTCTGTATTTAAAGAAAACTTTTTGGCCAGCTTCTCTTCACAGTACAAATGTGCATGATGTAAAAATGAGAAACACATTGCTGCTCCTCTTCCTAATCATGTCGAATGTTTTCACCAGTTGCTTAAAGCTGTACTCCCTATAGAATCGAATTCTTAAAGAAATGGCAAAAATTCTGTAAAATCCACAGGCAAACAGCCTTTATTTAGGTAGAACAATGAATAAAATCTACACAGAGATTCATTGTGCTTTGGCCATTAGGCCTTAGTCATGACGTATTCCTAACGGCCGAAACCCGTTGGCCTGTGTGTGTGTATTTTATGCATTGTTCTACTTAAGTAAAGGCTGTCTGCTTTTGGATTTTACTGAAGTGTCAGCATTTCTTCAAGAATCAAAATGTGTATGATGGCCCCATTCATTCCTATAGGACGACTATACTCTCCAGAACTTCCGGAGGCCTCTATGAGCATGTCTAACCCTTAGGAATTAATGCGGTTGTGGCACGCATGTTCAGTGTGCATAGCAGCAGGCTGGAGGCTTTCTTTGGGATGGCTGTATGGCAGGGGCGGACTGACCATTGAGGAACTCAGGCACTGCCCGAGGACCCCATGCCACTAGGGGGCCCCATCAGGGTTGCCAGGCTCATTAAAACCAGGGACAGTATGTAAAAATCTGTTTTTTTTTTTACATCTGTCCCTGTTATGTCCAAAACCTACATGCTTTTGATGTGAAAATCCCAAGATTTTAGCTGCCCCGCTTCTGTACTGCCACCTGGCTTGGTGGCCATCTGTAAGCCTGGGGGCCCCACAATCTTCTATTGCCCAGGGGCCCCATGAGTTGTCAGTCCACCCCTGCTGTATGGTGTAGGGGAAACAGGGCCGGGACAAGGGGTGGACTGGAGGGGCGGCTGCCCTGAACACTGTGGTAACATGAGAGGTGGGGGGGTCACCACGAATAGATTGGGGGAGGAGATTTCAGGGGGGGGGACTACTAGCAGGGGGAATTTGGGGGTGGAGGGGGCAATGGGTTTGAATTTTTCTAGGAGGGAATAGAAGTGCTATAGAAGTTGTAATTTGAGAGTATTTGTTTTGGGAGGAAAATAAGGGAAGAGGATTTGTGCTAAGAAGGAGGATTTGGGAGGTTTGTGCTAGAATAGGTGATATGGTGGTATAAGAGGGAAATGCATTCTATGTATTAATATACAAAGCCTTCTGTGTGCAGCAACCCCCCTCATACTTACCTGAGCCCCATCTCTGTCCAGCGATGTTCATGAATCCCTCGGACATCCGAGAGTCTCTCTCCCTGATTTGCTGAAACATAACAGCGGCACCATTGGCTCCCACGGCTGTCAATCAAAGTCAGTAAGCCAATCGGGAGAGAGAGGGGACGGGGCCAAAAGGCAGATCCGTGTCTGAATGGACACACAGAGCTGCAGCTTGGGTGCCCCCATAGTAAGCTGCTGGCTGTGGGGGCACACGACAGTAGGGAGGGGCCAGGAGTGGTGACGAGGGACCCGAGAAGAGGAGGATTTGGGCTGCTCTGTACAAAACCACTGCAAAGAGCAGGTAAGTATAACAGGTTTATTTTTTTTATTTTTTTTAACTAGCCTTTACAATCACTTTAAATTAAGAAAGAAGGGTGAAGAGTCAGAAGGATACAGCCGCATGAAGACCTATGATTGTATTTATAAAACATTGGTTAGAATGTCAGAAGCATTCATGCAACCTAAATGAAAAGCCACTGTATTTTTTTGGAAGAGATTAATTCCTGTATTATCAGCTCCATCTACTGGCCAAAATGTGATAGTTTTCTCATTTAGCCATTTCAGAAAACTATATCACATTTTTGCCACTAGATGGAGCTGATAATACAGGAATTAATCTTTTACAAGAAGTATTACTGACATTTCGTTCAGTTTACATCAATGCTTCAATTTTTTTTGAAACAAATGCTTTATAAATAGCCCACTTAATAATTAAAATGCAGGGAAAAAAAGTAAAATTAGAGAAAGGTTACAAAAGGTAAATTTTGATAGGAAAAATCCTCTGGATTTGAGCAAACTGCATATACAGAGACAGGCCATTGCAGTGAACTTCCTCAAAGGGAGGACTAGAAGGAAGCGTATACATCAAGGGTCTCCAAACTGCGGCCCGAGGGCCAGATGTGGCCCTTTGCTAGCCTGAATCTGGCCCTTGGGGCACAATTCTTAAATTTAATGAATGTACAACATTTAGCAACTCATATGGTTGATGATTAAAAGAGGCACATCTAAGTATGCAGGGATCCGGGGTAAAGCGATCCACATAGACCAGGGGTCTCCAAACTTTTGAAACAAAGGGCCAGTTTTCGGTCCTTCAGGCATTATAGGGGCCGGACTGTGGTCACTGGGCGCAGACAAGGTCCTGATGTCAGTGTGAAAAAACGATGCCCCATCTTTGGTGTCAATGCAAGGGATTGTGCCCCATTGTTGGTGTCATTGGGTGGAATAGTGCCCCATTATTGGTGTCATTGTGTTCCATTTTTGGTGTCATAGGGTGGTATTGGGTCCCATTGTTGGTGTCATTGGGCCCCATTGTTGGTGCCAATGGGAGGAACTGGGGTCCCATCATTGGTGTCACTTGGAGACATTGGACCCCATCATTGGTGACATTGGGAGGAATTATGCCCCACTGTTAGTATCAGTGGATTAAATAGTGTTCCAAGGGCCAGAAAAAAGCAAGCAAAGGGCCACAGCTGGCCCCCCGGGGCCGCAGTTTGGAAACCACTGACATAGACCATCCTCCGCACCACCAGCTCTCACTGCTGTCAGTCTGCAATTGTGACCGGGAAGACTACCCTGCAGTAGAGCGATCTGAAAGTGAGGCTTGAACCGCTCGTGGAAGGGACAACATCAATGGTGGTGAGGAGGACAATTTATGTGGACAGCTTTACCCCAGATGCCTGCATACTTAGATGTGCCTGTTTTAATCATCAATCATGTAGGTTTCCAAATATTGTACCTTCATTAACCGGTTCCCGACCGCCTCCTGTAGATTAACGTCGGCAGAATGGCACGGCTGGGCAAAGTGACGTATATATACGCCCCTGCCGCGAGCTCAGTGACCAGGCCCACTGGACCCGCGGACTCGATGTCTGCAGGTGTCCCACAATCAGGTCACAGAGCTGCAGAACGGGGAGAAGCATGTGTAAACAAGCATCTCCCCATTCTGCCTAGTGACACTGTCACTGATTGTCTGTTCCCTGTGATCGGGAACAGCGATTAGTGACGTGTCAAATGTAGCCACGCCCCCTACAGTAAGAATCACTCCCTAGGGCACACGTAGCCCCTTCAGTGCCACCTAGTGGTTAACCCCTTCACTGCCAGTGTAATTTTCAGTAATCGGTGCATATTTATAGCACTGATCGCTGTAAAAATTACGATGGTCCCAAAAATGTGTCAAAAGTGTCCGATGTGTCCGACACAATGTCGCAGTCACAATAAAAAAAAATCGCTGATCGATGTCATTACTAGTAAAAAAATATTATTAATAAAAATGCCATAAAAAACTATTCCCTATTTTGTAGACGCTATAACTTTTGCGCAAACCAATCAATAGATACTTATTGCGACTTTTTTTAAAATCAAAAACATGTAGAAGAATACGTATCGGCCTAAACTGAGGATTTTTTTTTTTTTCAAAATTGTCACTCTATTTTTGTTTATAGCGCAAAAAATAAAAACCACAGAGGTGACCAAATACCACCAAAAGAAAGCTCTATTTGTGGCAAAAAAAGGGCGTCAATTTTGTTTGGGAGCCACGTCGCACGACCGCGCAATTGTCAGTTAAATTGACGCAGTGCTGAATCGCAAAAAATGCTCTGGTCTTTGGTCAGTGAAATAGTCTGGGACTGAAGTGGTTAAATGTAACCATATTGCTACACTTAGGCCCCTTTCACATACTGGGGCGTTTTTTGAGCGTTTTTTCAAGCGTTATTCGAGCGTTATTCGAGCGAAGCCTCATCTGTTAGTGGTGGAGTAGGACGCTCCGGACCTTCCGCCCGAGTCTGCTCTCACCCAGGGACCAGACAGACAGTCAGGCAGGCTGATAGGCAGGCTCCTGCTTACCCCTTACTGTATGAAACAACCACAGCTCCTAGGACCAGCTACTTACTCCCCCCTTCTCCACAGACAAACATCTCCAGGGAGACTAAACAGGTAGGCCCCTGTTCTCAGGGCTATCCACCTCCCCTGGAACCGTTTGGCAGCCGTCCTTTTCAGGACAAGCCACTGCATCGGCCTAAACACTGCGGCTCTCCCCCTCTCCTTCACCCCGCATCGCCGCCCACACTGCCACCCACAATTGAGGCATCCCCCCCGCCACCTCCCCGCCTCAGTTCCCCGTATTTTCCCCGATTCTCTGACATCCGCGCCAGCCTATGACAGATTCGCGGCTGCCGCGTCTTAGGAAAGACCGCAGCTTCATCCGCGGCCTAGCAGCGCGTCGTACCCACGCCCAGCTAACACCTCCAGAACTGCCCAGAACACCCCCCCCTACCCCTGGAGGACCCTATCCACCCCTGGTTAACAACCAGCTTCCCCTGTATATCCAATCCACCCAGCTGACAGCCCCCCAGCCTGGGTCCTGTGTCTTGGTCGGTGGCCATCTTGGTACACCCCCAGCAACAGAGATACCTCTCACCCCCTCCCCCTCCTTCACAACCTACCTACCTTCACAACAGTACTTGATCCAGGGTTTTGGCCGATCGCCTCTCAGGGATCAGGATTTTTTTTCCCTGCCACAGCACATTGGCATAGCACGGCCAGGGTTTTTTTGCCTTCCTCTGGACCAAGCTAGGAGAGAGGATTTAGTGAATCTTCCCTCCATCGCCATTTAAACCCCCCCCCCCCCCGGTGATTGGCGACTATGACTAATCTGCGGTACTCTGCAGAAACCATTTGGGGTCTGAGGCGATTTGCCGCAATATTACCAGCCGTCACCAAAAAGGCCTTAAGAATTGAGCAACTATTGAGAATCGATCGACGATCGACTATCAAAAATTTCAGTCATCCACCCCAGCCTAAGCACATATCATGTGCTTTGATCAACACAAGATCGGCAGTAAAACACTGACTAGAAATCTATGATTTCATACTACAATACGATTTAGACTGCCTCTTTATTACAGAGAGCTGGCTTACAGCCGACTGTAACACCATTCTAGGAGAACTGGTGCCAGAAAACGATCGTATTATAACGGAAAACAGAATAGGGCAAAGAGGAGGAGGACTGGCGGTGACCCACAAGACTCACCTTGGGATCACTAAACTAATCCTTCAAAACCCTCATCCATTTATGGAAACCCTTACTCTGCAGCTGCAAACAAACCCCCAGGAGACTGTCCGTATTCTTCTCTGCTATAGACCACCCGGGCCAAAATCGCAGCTTCTACCATCACTGACGGAATTTGTCTCCACCTATACCCTAAACAGCAAACACCTTTTGCTGCTCGGGGACTTCAATCTCTGGGCCAACTCCTCACAGGATTCTATTGCCGACGCCTGTATTGACCACCTGGAAGGATTAGGGCTACAGCAACTAGTATGTGGGCCCACACATGCTTCAGGTCACACACTCGACTTAATTTTCAGACAAGATCTGAAAATAAACATTTTGGAAAATGAACCGTTGCCATGGACAGATCACCATGCAATTAAATTCATAATTTCCGAAATCCCCCCGTTAATAAAAACACCTAAGCCGATGACAACACACTGGACTAGATCTCAGAAGAAGCTCCATTCGGAACTCTTCAAATCTACCTTAGGGAATCAAATAAAAACAATCCAACCACTTCAAACACCCTCAGAAACACTGGAGGCCATAAATGCAGCCCTACTAAAGTCAGCCGACTTAGTAGCGCCGAAACGCAAAGCCCGCATCCGAAAAAACAACTCTGGTTGGTTCAACTACCAGCTGTCGTTACTGAAGCAAGAGCGCAGAAGGGTGGAAGCCGCCTGGAAAAGAAGCGCTTTAGAGGAGAACCTCATCATCTACAAGGCAATAACAAGAAAATACCATAAAGAAATTTTCATAGCCAAGAAATATCACTTTTCCAATGCCATCACCAACGCCATAAACCGCCCCCGCAAATTCTTCAAGCTGGTCACTCAGACCATGAATCCAGGCTGTCTTGAAGCCCCCAGTTCAGATACCCAAGGATTTTGCAATGAATTATCGGATTTCTTCATCAATAAAATTGAGAGAATCCGGGAAAGCATTCAGCAAAACAATACTCCCCTCAACCCCTCCCCCCCCTCAATCATTCACACAACACCCAAAGACATTTTCTACAATCAACGAAGTTCACTCTGGAACCCATCTCCATCGAGGCCACTAAAAATATCATCGGTACTTTGCGAAACAGCACAGCGCCTAATGATATCATCCCCACTAAACTTCTGAAGGAATGTGCCGATATCGTGGCTCCGCCCATCACGCAGCTTATAAACCAGTCATTCAGAGAAGGCATAGTGCCCTCCCTGCTGAAAGAGAGCACAATCCAGCCCATCTTAAAGAAACCCACCCTGGACCCCAAGGACCCAACTCACCACCGTCCCATAACAGGCCTAAACGTTCTCTCCAAGGTAATGGAAAAAGTAGTGGTACAACAGCTGCAACAGCATCTAGATACCCATAATCAACTTGATCCATTTCAATCGGGTTTCCGTCCCGGACACGGGACGGAAACAGCATTGCTCAAAATATGGGATGACACTCTCGAGGCCGCAGACTAAGGAGAATCTTGTCTCCTGGTTCTGTTGGACCTAAGCGCTGCCTTCGACACGGTAGACCACAAACTGTTGTTACTGACTCGGCTGGCTGAGGTAGCCAGAGTCGCAGAAGGCGATTTATCATGGTTCTCCTCCTTTCTGGAAAACCGATCACAAATAGTGAAATTAGGACCTTTCACTTCTGAAAAACGCACGGTATCATGCGGAGTCGCTCAGGGATGCCCTCTGTCACCGGTGCTGTTCAACATCTATCTTCGCCCTCTCTTTGAAATCATCAGTAGCCAAAAACTACTTTATCACTCATATGCAGACGACACGCAACTGTATTTTCGCATCTGCAATAAAAAGGATCATCACCTCAATCTAGAGACATGCCTCTCTTTGATAGAAAACTAGATGACAAACAACAGTTCCAAAACAGAACTTCTTCTGTTTCACGCCAATCGTAAGAACCAACTAGCAACAACCTGGACACCTCCGCCCTGGGCAAAATCATCACCCCTAGCTCCAAAGTCAAAAGTCTCGGGGTCATTTTCGACACCCACATGACAATGGATGCACAAATAGGGTCAGTAGTCAGCGGATCTCACCATCTGCTGCACCTACTACGTAGACTTATTCCATTTATTCCTAAAGAAGACATTAGCAGTCGTGGTGGGAACAATTGTGAACTCCAGACTGGACTACGCAAACGCCCTCTACCTCGCCCTCTACCTCGGACTCCAAAAGTACCAAATCTCTCTTCTACAAGTCGTTCAGAATACGGCCGCCAGACTTGTGACTGGGAAAAAAACATGGGAATCAATCTCACCTTCGTTGAGATCCCTTCACTGGTTGCCAGTAAAAGACAGAATTGTTTTTAAAGCACTCTGTCTGACGCATAAGTGCATCCATGGGAAGGCTCTGCAATATCTATGCGAAAAGATAGAAGCCCACAATCCCAATCGCGTTCTGCGATTCACCAACCAAAATCTGCTCCAGATACCCAAAGCCAAACTCAAGTCGAAAGGAGAAAGAAGATTCGAGATCCAAGGTCCCAGACTATGGAACGCTTTACCAACCAGCATTCGGTTGGAGGAGAACCACCTAGCCTTCAGAAGACGGATCAAAACCCATCTCTTTAGATGTCAAAAGAGACCGGAACATCAAGCGCCCAGAGGCGCATGTGCTGCGCTATATAAGTTCTTCACTCACTCACAAAATACAAACCGCAGAGGTGATCAGATACCACCAAAATAATTATTTGTGGGAAAAAAAGGATGTCAATTTGGTGGGGAGCCACGTCGCACATGTCAGTTAAATTGACAGTGCTGTATCGCAAAAAATGCTCTGGTCAGTGAAATAGTCTGGGACTGAATTGGTTAAATGTAACCATATTGCTACACTTAGGCCCCTTTCATACTGGTGCGTTTTCAAGCGTTTTTCAATCGTTATTCGAGCGAAGCCTCATCTGCAATTCCAATGTGCTGGTAAAGCACCGCTAAGACGTTTTAGGGTGTTTTTGCAGTGCCTTAGTGTGAAAGGGTAAGGCATTTTTACAGCGCTTTCAATTCATTTGTATGGAGAGGGGAATTTTGGAGCGTTTTTTTTAGCGCCCAAAAGTTGCTCCAAAGATGCTGCTTGCAGGACTCAGTGTGAAAGGATAGAAAGATCTGCTTTTCCCAGTGATTAGGAACAGAGGTCAGTCCCCTCCCCCCACAGTTAGAAACACCTCCTAGGGAACACATTTAACCCCTTGATTGCCCCCTAGTGTTAACCCCTACCCTGCCAGTGACATTTACACAGTAATCAGTTAATGCTTATAGCACTGATCGCTGTATACGTGTCAATTGTTCCCAAAATTGGTCCATTAAGATGCACGGAGCGCGTTTTATGAGCGTTTTAATAGCGCTATTTTTAACGCTAGAACGCTGTAAAAACGCTTCAGTGTGAAAGGGGTTTTAGAGGCTCCTCTCTTTTGTACTCAGTTGTGACATGACACTACTCTTATATCAAGACATCGCTTGTATATTAAGTCAAAACTTATAAAAAATATATTTGCTTGTCTTGCAAAACGCTTTCAAACCAAGTTACTCTCAAACTAAGGTTTTACTGTATGTGAACTTGAGTCTGAGAGACATAAAAAACTAGCATGTGATTCAAGCTCTAAATAACAGATCTTGTTATAAATAAAAAATAAAAATAAAAATCTGACATTAAAGTAAATTTTTGGCAAACCTGTAAAAATCTTATTCTTAGTGGTATCGATGGGAAAACACAGCAAAGGCATCTGAGCTTTATTTCAGTATCTGGATGTTCCAAAAAAAATGAAAATAATAATAATAAAAATAAGCCCGGAAAAAGCAGCATAAACATGAACTATCTCTACACATCAAAAAGCAGTGTGCCCCCGGGGAGATTAATTTTTACGTAATGCTGCGTAAGGGGATTAGAGCTATTTGGGGCACAATAAATCCAAGTCCAACATATAATATTTTATGGAGATCCATTCAAACACAAAACATCGCTATGGTAAACCTCTTTATGCTCACCCGCTAAAGCTGATTAACGAGTTAAAAACAGCAAGCACTTTGTCTAATCAAATAAACTGTTCCTCGCCAAGCTAAATATGCCTCATGCCGAGTTCTGTGCGCTCCATCTGGGTGTACGGGAGCTGCAAAGGCACCCAATTGAAGTCTATAGGACCCTTTCATGGTCACAGGTGCTCCGGGACTTTTTAGGCCTGATTTTTTTTTTAACCACTTTAATACCGGGCTTTTATACCCACCTCAATACCGGGCCTATTCTGGCACTTCTCTCCTACATGTACAAATCATCATTCTTTTGATAGAAAATTACTCAGAACCCCCAAACATTATGGGCCAGATTCAGAAAGCATTTACGCCAGCGTATCTATAGATATGCTGCGTAAATACTAAGAATAGCCGGTGTATCTTTTTTTGCTATTCAGAAAAGAAGATACGCCGGCTTTCTTCTAAGATACAAGCGGCGTAATTAGCTTACACCGTCGTATCTTAAGTTGCATATTTACGCTGGCCACTAGGCGGCGCTTCGCGTAAATTATGTGAATGAGCTATTTACGCAGATTCACGAGCGTACTTGCGACGCCGCGTCGTTTTTAACGTCGTTTGCGTAAGCGTGAGACTGGCGTAAGGTTACCCCTGCTATAGCAGGGGCAGCCAATGTTAAGTATGGACATCGGGACAGCGTCGAATTGAACGTCGGTTACGTCGTTTGCGTAAGTCGATTCAGAAATCCCTGAGATCGCTGAGATCCCTTCATTGGTTACCAGTAAAAGACAGAATCACTTTTAAAGCTCTCTGTCTAACGCATAGATGTGTCCATGGGAATGCCCCCCATTATCTATGTGAAAAAATAAAAGCTCATAATCCCAATCGCGTTCTGCGATCCACCAATCAAAATCTCCTCCAGATACCAAAAGCCAAGTACAAGTCCAAAGGAGAAAGGAGATTCGCGGTCCAAGGTCCCAGACTATGGAACGCTTTACCAACCAGCATTCGGTTGGAGGAGAACCACTTAGCGTTCAGGAAAAAGATCAAGACTCATCTCTTTTGATACCACAAAAGATACAACAAGCGCCCAGAGGCGATTAAGTTTGCATGTGCCGCGCTATATACGTTTTCATTCATTCATTCAGAAAGAGGCTGGGCGTAAGTTACGTTCACAGCATTTACATTGACAAAAAAACATCAATTATGTGGGGTCATGATTCATGACACATGAATCACGCCCACAACATCCCCATTTGAATTACGCAGCCTTACACCGCAACACATACGTTACACCGCCGTAAATAAGGGAGCAAGTTCTTTCTGAATACAGAACTTGCGCGCAAAGTTACAGCGGCGTAACGTATCAGGGATACGTTACGCCAGCAGAAAGATCCGATGATCTTTCTGAATCTGGCCCTATAAATGTTTTTTTTTTTAGCAGACACCCTAGGGAATAAAATGACGGTCATTGCAACTGTTTTTATCTTTCGCAATTATTTTTCAAACGCCCTTTTTTTGGAAAAAAACGGTTTCATGAATTAAAAAATAACAAAACAGTAAAGTTAGCCCAATTTTTTTGTAAGATATGAAAGATGATATTACGCCGAGTAAATAGATACCTAACATCTCACGCATTAAAATTGCGCACACTCATGGAATGGCGCCAAATTTCAGTACTTAAAAATCTCCATAGGCGACGCTTTGAAATTTTTTACAGGTTACCAATTTAGAGTTACAGAGGAGGTCTAGTGTGAGAATTGTTGCACACGCGCTAACGCACGCAGCGATGCCTCACATATTGGACGGCGTTTGCATATGTAGGCAGGACTTATGTGTGCGTTCGCTTCTGAGCACGAGCTACCGTGGACAGGGGCGTTTAAAAAAAAATATATATATATATTGTACAGGACGCCGGGGTTGGGTCCTGGACGGGTGCTATACGGCACCACTATTTGGACTATGGTCCATTTAAATAGAGGGAGAAGGTTCAGGGGGTCACCCAAAAGTGGGTGAAAAGTTCCAGGCAGGCGCTAATTCAGAGAGGACTGGCTTGCAGTCTTCTCTATCTTTAATAAAGTAGTTTGGGGCCTGGAATTTTGGAGGCTCCAAAGTGTTATTTGGGTGGGACGGAGCCTCCACTCCGAAACCTTGGGAGCCAGCGCACATGGTGTTAACTCTCCCAGAGAACCACCCATTAAAGCAGGAAGTGGTGCTGGAGATGGTGAGTGAGTTTGGAGAGTGCACCTGTGAGGACAAGATGGAAGTCTGCTAGCTGCACAGTGAGGACTTTTGAAGTGCAGGGGGTGAAGATTGATCTTGCAACAAACCGTATGTCATTTTGCTTTCACTGTTTTGTGCTGGATATAAGCAGACTTTTTGTTGACGCTGGAGCCAAGCGGACTTTTATGTTATAGTTTTTGGCATGCTGAGAAAGCCTTATTTTGCTTTTCTGTGAATAAAAGCCTTTTTCCTTTAAAACAACGGTTTAAGCACTGAATCCCTGTTGAGCTATGGCCCCCAAACGTTACAATATATATATATATATATATATATATATATATATATATATATATATTAGGGCTGTGCAAATTAACTTTTAATTAATCGATTAATCTTTAATTTTTTTGATCGATCAAAATCTTTTTGATCGATTAAAATTCTTTTGGTTGGTACTCACCTCTCCTCCGGCTTCTGGGCCTTCAGGGAGTTCTGTCGGAGATCCGGTGAGGTCATGGACACCGGCGGGGCTTGCCGTGTCCATCTGAAGGGCTCCTTTGCTGTGCCTTTATATCTGTATGCCGGCGGGAGTTGTGATAGTTCCCTTTATGGGACATTTACATGCCGACGGACTGATGTTAACCTCTCCTCATCTGGATTCAGCAGTGGTATCCTTGTACACATTTATATACCAGTATCATGCTTAGCTACATGTTTTTATGACTGCTTTTGGTACTGTTTGGTATTACTCGCACCATTTTTACAGTTTATGTAGCTATATCGATTTTTATCTCCAGTGCAATATTTAATATTTATTTGTTTACCTACTTGAAGACTATACAAGTTGTAATGCTATTCCCATCGAGCGCTGCCTTTGTGTGTTTGTTGTATCGTGCTATCCATTTTTAGTTTCAATAGTTTTTTATTAGTTTTAACAGTTTTAAACATAGATGACATGAATAGAGAAAAAAGAAAAAAATAGTTAAATACAAAGAAACACATCAGTGAGTTGGGTCATAGGGTGATGAGGCATCTTATTCATACATCACACCAAAAGGGCCATTTTTCATGTAGAACCGAGACAAAATAACATCTCCAAACTCGCCACATCTGAAATGAGATAGTATAACTGATATGGCAAAAACAAGAAAAGGAACAGAAAAGGAAACAAAAACAAACGAAGTGGCAGCCTGGAACTCGGGCATCAGGAACATACGCAGTCAATCATCCTTAGCAGTGGGCAATATATCTCCCGGTAAGAGCCAACTCATTTGGGGCCAGGGCCGGGTTGAACCTTATACCATTCGGTCCAAGGTTCCCAGATTTTCTTAACTTCTGTATAATTTCCGACCCCTGAGGCAAATTGTTGTTCATATGAACCATGGGTATTGACTATCTGGATAACTTCAGACAATGTAGGTCGAGGAGCGGCCTTCCAATGTCTGACCAAGGCTAGCCTAGCGGCTAGAAGAATGTGGGGTAGAAGGGTCCTAGAGTGATAAGGGATATGATCCATACCTAAGGAGAGTAACGCCAGCCCAGGGGACAGGGTCAGATCAAGTTTGAGGACCTGTGCTACCAGGTTTTGGATTAGTTGCCAGTATTGCATTGTCACGGGGCAGGACCATAGGATATGGAACGGTGTACCCGTTCCCCCGCACTCCCTCCAGCACCCGGGGGATATACCCTTGCCTATCTTGGACAGTCTGAATGGGGTGAGATACCATCTCAAGATTTTTTGGAATAGTTCCCAAAGATTAACACATTTGGTGGAGGAGTACGTTACCCTTAGGGCCGTCTGCCATTGATCAACTGAATATACTGTATCAAATTTCTTTCTCCCAGGCTTGCATATCAGAAGATTTGGCGAATGTCAATTTATCCTGTAAGTAAGAGTAAAACACTGATATACCCTTGACATTCGTACGTTTCGTTGAGTAATATTGAGCTATATGCCACGGGAGGTGGGTATATAGGTCAGTCTGTCGTTTTAGTAGGTGTGAGATTTGCGCATACCGAAAGCATTCAGTCGTGGGTATAGAGTACTCCAGTTGGAGAGCTCTAAACGTTTTAAGTGCAGGTCCCACATACAAATCTTCTATATCCAGTACCCCACCCGAACTCCAACCCTCCACAGAGATATCAGGGATAATGCAGGATATAGCAGTCAGCGGAAATCTCATAGGGATAAGTCTATACTGTGGGGAAATTTGCAAAGTCAGTATTCGCCATGCGTCAGTAGACGCTCTAATAGTCGGTCCTATGTCCGGGGGCGGGTTTGGGCGGAGGTTGCTCGTGATGAGATAATTGTAAAGATTCCGGCCCGGGACCTGCTGTTGTTCAAGAGCAGTCCACAGGGATAAAGCGGAATTAGGAAACTAGCCCTTCAGCTGGGCTAAGATCGAGGCTGTATAGTAATCCTTGATGTAGACATGGCCTATACCTCCCGCCCTTCTATGTTTGATAATTTTGCGGAATGCGCATCGCGCCCTTTTGCCCCCCCAAAGAAACTTGAGAGTAGATTGCGCTGATAGGAAGAAGGAGGGTGGGACTGGGATGGGCAGAGTCCTAAAGACATATAGTAGCTGCGGGAGGACCTGCATTTTGAAGGCGGCCAGTCGCCCCGACCAGGATAATTCGAATTTCACCAGAGCCTCTAATTTAGTATGTAACATTTGCAAAAACGTGGTGTAGTTTTCTCTCACCAAATCAGAGGGCGAAGATGTGAGAGTTATACCTAGGTATGAAATAACTTTCTCCTTCCATGTGAAGGGGAACTTCATGCTAAGGGCGTGTCTGGTCCGGGCAGGAATACCCAACCCTAAAATATGCGACTTGGTTTCATTGACTTTATAATATGACACTGTCGAAAATAGTTGCAATACCTGGTGAGCCGAAGCCAGAGAGGACTCAACATCGGTGAGATCAAAATGATGTCATCCGCAAAGAGGCTTATGGTATGTTGTACTCCTCTAACCATGAAGCCACTTATCTGGGGGTGAGTGCGTATATAAGTTGCTAGGGGTTCCATAAGGAGATTAAATATAAGGGGGGACAATGGGCACCCCTGACGGGTTCCATTAGAAATATTGAATGCCGTGGAGAGCGTCCCCGATATATACACCTGGGCCGAGGAAGTCGTGTAGAGTGCCATAATAGCCGAGTAAATTCTGCCCTCGAACCCAAATTTGGAAAGCACTTTGGCCAAATAATCCCAGTGGACTCTATCAAACGCCTTCTCTGCGTCCAAAGCTAGGAGCAGAGAAGGCGTTTTTGTTCGATTGGCCAGGTGTAGGATAGTAATTAGACGCCGGGTGGCGTCAGATGTCTGTCGGCCCCTTGTGAACCCTGATTGGTCCAGGTGTATCAATGACGGCAACAAAATAAAAGGGTATAACTGCGCTTAGGAGGGTGGAAATAGGGTAGGGGATATACAACTGCAGCCCCCCCTAAATATAGCTCCCCTAGGGGAGTATAGTGGAATAGATGGACGATGTGTTGGGGGTCGTGGCGCTGTTGTTGATAAATTGTATTGGTGAGCAAAAAGAGAAAGCTCTAATAGGGCAAGTTCCCTAAATGTAGAGGTGGCCACCCTGAGCAAGGTGGATCTAGGTGTACAGGAGTGAGGGTATTACCCTCTAGGAACCGCTGAAGGCAGTAGTGTTCCTATTATTGAGTGGTATAAGTACTTGGTGATGTTCTATAATGTAACAGGTCCACTAGTCATAAAGCTCATGCCACAGTGTACCAGTGTAGGACTAGCCCTAAAACACCAACTAATAAAGTACATATAAAACAGCAAGTTATTCAAAGCTAAGGGCTCAAATATGTATATACAAATTATAAATTATAAATAGTAATTTATACAATAGATATAATAAATATGCAGGAGTCCATGTGGTAAAATCCACAAAAAACACAGCAAAGAACACACAAGACACTAAACAGCAGGCTGGTAGGTGAAGGTGATGAGAGACCCGCTTCAGAAGACGTGTTATTACGAAACGTGCGTAAAGCGGATACACGCACAGCCACACGCACTTCCGGATCCGGTTCACCAGCTGATTGCAGCTGGAACGCAAGCCGTTCCCACGCTGGGACGAACATATTACAGGTCCCATAGTGCAGTGGCTACGCAGGACCTATATCTTGCCTATTAGGTTACTGCTATCTTTTGGTTTTTCTGACTGTTAGCTGTGCCAGACACACAACACAGTCTGCTGTCATTTTTATACTTTTATTTTTTATTTGTATTTTTATTTTTGCATTTCTGTTATTGCTTTGATGCACACCTATTGGTAGTGCTAATAAAACTTTTTTACATTTTAAACGTACTACTCTATGGGAGCTTTTTTCTTTGCATTGGAGGAACTTATAAAGAACTGAACTTCAAATCACCACTATCCAGGACACACTACAGGAGACACACTAGGAGACAAGGCTGTGGCACGAAGGAGCAGTCGTCGGCTTTGACACGCATTCTACCCCTGCAGGGGTGATTGCTTCTGGTGAGTGGGGACCCACAAGGGGGAGCACCGGGATCACAGCGAACAACACCTGTTGTACAGTATAAAGACCACCTAGCTAGGTGCACCCTGATCCTCTCATCACCTTCACCTACCAGCCTGCTGTTTAGTGTCTTGTGTGTTCTTTGCTGTGTTTTTTGTGGATTTTACCACATGGACTCCTGCATATTTATTATATCTATTGTATAAATTACTATTTATAATTTATAATTTGTATATACATATTTGAGCCCTTAGCTTTGAATAACTTGCTGTTTTATATGTACTTTATTAGTTGGTGTTTTAGGGCTAGTCCTACACTGGTACACTGTGGCATGAGCTTTATGACTAGTGGACCTGTTACATTATAGAACATCACCAAGTACTTATACCACTCAATAATAGGAACACTACTGCCTTCAGCGGTTCCTAGAGGGTAATACCCTCACTCCTGTACACCTAGATCCACCTTGCTCAGGGTGGCCACCTCTACATTTAGGGAACTTGCCCTATTAGAGCTTTCTCTTTTTGCTCACCAATACAATTTATCAACAACAGCGCCACGACCCCCAACACATCGTCCATCTAATGACGGCAACAAGTCCACCAGTCTATTGGCGAGGAGCTTGGCAAATAATTTTAAATCGTTATTGAGCAAAGAAATGGGCCTAAAATTTTGGGGTGTGTCAGGGTCCTTCCCAGGCTTCGGCAATGCCACAATCATAGCCTTAAGCATTTCAGACGGAAAAAAGGACGAGGAGGCAGCTTGGTTATAAATACCTGCTAAATATGGGACTAGTTCTATTTTAAATGCCTTATAATACTCTCCGGTGAAGCCATCAGGCCCAGGAGCTTTGTTGTTAGGAAGGGAATCTATTGCTTTGGCGATTTCAGTTTCCGAAAAGGGAGAATTTAAGTCTTCCAGTTGGTCGGATGATATTTGGGGGAGTTCAATCTTGTTCAGAAAGTCTGATATAGTGGGCCCCGTGGGTTGAATTGTGGAAGGGTCGTCTTTTAAATTGTAGAGTGAGCTGTAATAGCAACTGAATGCGTCAGCTATTGCTTGTGGATGAAATAATTTATCTCGGGTGAAGGGGTGGCGAACAAAGGGGATAGTGGTCTTATGTCTCAACCCTCTTAGGCGGTTGGCCAAGAGTTTCCCAGCCCTGTTGCCGCTTACATAGTATGTCATTTTAAGGCGCTTGGAAGATTTTTCAAAGTTGTCGAGTAGAATCAAGCGGAGCTCGCTCCTAAGCTGTGTTAATTTACTAGAAACTAGCGGGGAAGCTTTTTGTTTATTCTGGGATTCTAGGGTGTGTATATTAGAAATTGGAGTTTGTATCTGCTGCCCCCTCATCCTCTTAGCCCTCGCCCCCATCTTAATCAAAACCCCTCTCATAAATGCCTTATGGGAATTCCATAATACCATAGGGTCCGATACAGAGCCGACATTGCAAGAGAAAAAATCGGTCAGCTCCTTCTGCAAGGTCTTTCTGGAGTTATCAGCTTGGAACAATCTCGGGCTGGAACGCCAGACGAATGTAGTACCCACGCCCGGCGAATCGGCAACCGAGAGAGTCACAGAGGCATGATCCGACCATGTGATAACATTAATTTTAGTATCCACAATTTTAGGCAACAACCACTTGTCAGTAAGAAAAAGATCTAATCTTGTATAAACGCCATGGCTCGGTGAGAAGAAAGAATAGTCCCTCTCGGTGCTGTGGAGACATCTCCAAGCGTCATAGAGATCCTGTGAGTGTAGCATTGATTGTAGAGAATGATGGTGTCTGCGTGAGCATGACGTGGAGTCCATCTGAGGATCAGGGGGGAGGTTGAAGTCTCCACATAGGAGAAGAAAACCTTTTTGTATCGGCCTAACACTTCTGAGGACTCGTTTCAAAAAGTGTATTTGGTGGTCATTAGGCGCATAAACATTAACCACCGTGTAAGTGGTAGAGTTGATGTCGCACACAAGGATGTGGTAGCGGCCTTGGGAGTCAGCAATTTCATTGTGCAGTTTGAACGCAACAGAGTCCCTGATTGCTGTCATCACCCCCCGTTTTTTAGTCGAGGCACTTGCTTTAAAGATGTGTGGATACTTTGGATGGGTGCATTTAGGTGTTTTGTCTCCCTGAAAGTGGGTCTCTTGAGTGCAGAGGACATCACAATTAAATCGAGTCGCCTCAGCCCACAATGATTTTCTTTTGGCTGGGTGGTTGAGGCCTTTAGCGTTAATAGTTAAGAAAATGATAGTCATCCTGGGATAGCGATCTGAGTTGATAGGCAGTATGAAAAACAAGTATCACTTACATCAGGTATACCATACCGGTGAGCCAGGAAGAGTCGCCGTCACGATTAGGCGACCACGCGTGAGTCCCTTCAATAGAGTTCCAGCGGATAGGAGGATGCCCACGAGACCAACTGCATAGCGGGGTGCTAGACTGCAACGTAAACAATGAGAACCAAACAAAAACAAGAAAAAAATAAATAAAGAAAGAAAACAGATCCAAAACAGGAAAACATAGGTCACTGTGACCTGAGTGCAGCTCATGGCTGCAAGTAACCAAAAGGGTGTAAGGGAAGTTCAGCTAGGTGCCTCCAGAACAGGGCAATCAGGAATAGTTAAACGATATTGGCAGCTCACAACTTCCTCAGCGGTGTGAGCGAGCATTCTTGGAGTTGACTACATTCCAATCCCCTCCAATGCGATCTGGATTGTGACTGTTAGACCCACCGGGGGGATCATCTGGGATGATATTCCATGTCTTGAGCAAATCTAATCCTTTAGCTAGGGAATCCACTGTGTGTTCTTTTCCATCATTGGTGATAATGAGTTTGGTTGGAAATCCCCATTTATAGACTATCTTGTGGTTACGCAATGCCTTGGAAATGGTGTTGAGATTTCGCCGTTTCTGCAGCGTAAATTGAGATAGATCGGAGAAGAACTGGAGATCTTTGTATTGCGGGGGGATGAGATCTTTATTACGCACCTTGGACATCAGGCGTTCTTTTACGTGGAAAAAATGCAGGCGTAGAATGATATCCCTCGGTACTTTATCTGGAAGGTAGGAGGGTTTTGGTAGTCTGTGGATTCTGTCCATTGTTATGTCCATTTCAGTGAGGTCAGGTAGGATTGAGGTAAAGATCTTGGAGACATAAACGCGCAATTCCGATTGTTGAATGGACTCGGGAACCCCACGTATTTTGAGGTTGTTCCTTCTGGAACGGTCCTCCATGTCTGCAATTTTAGCCTTGACTGCCTCCATTTCTTCGTCCCTAGCGTCATGGGCATCCACGAGGCTGTTGATTGTGGTGGCAAATTCCCCCATCCTGTTTTCCACATGGTCTACCCGTGATGCCACAGCCTGCAGTTCACTCCCAAATTTATGGACGCATGCCATCATGTCGCTGTGGAGGGAGCTCCTCAGAGATACCAGCATATCTTTAAGCGTTGTATCCAACACTGGTTGGTTACTCGTGGGGAAACGGTCGATGGCGTCCGGGAGCTCCCTGGTGTCATCTCCAGATTCGAGGCTTGCACTCACCTCATGGGAAGGTCCCGTGCTGTCCAGCTTAAACCTGGCCTTGTCAGGACTGCCAGATGCAGAGGAAGAGGCAGGGGAGTGTCTATTGTTAGTTGGAGACATTCGTTTAGAGGGTTTATCTTTCCTCTGCGGTAGATGAGGGGTGCTGGCTGCAGAGGGCACAGGTGTGCCGGAGCCACCCTGCCTCTGCTCTAGGGCGAAGTATTCGGTCAGCCTTTGTGGCTTTTGAAGCCCCTTTTGTTTTCTGGTCATGGTTGCAGGAGTCAGCTAAGGGTAGTTATAAAGGCAGGTTGTCTCAATCACCTCAGTGTGGGCTGCTATGTGCTAATTATTCCCTGTGGGGCCTGGAGCACCGTTTTTATGCTGCCATTGCAGAGCTTAGCAGGTCTAGCTTCAGGTAGATCAGGTTAATAGTGGTGTAGAGAGCAGGCCATCTCCACCCCTTCCAATCATAAGAAAAAGGGCTCCACTCCAGCCTCCCTCTGGGGTGCAGTGCTGTTAGGCCCGGATGGTCTGTCAGTGAGGCAGGAACTGGCCTGGTTTGCGGGAGGACTACAGGTCTCAGGCGAACCAAGATGGCCGCTGTGAGTCTGCTGTACAGCAGGTGTGCAGATGGTGTAGCCCTAGATACTGTCCGCAGGGTTTAGAAGGGATCGTGGGTGCTAGATGGCGTCTGTAACGCCGAAGGTGCGCTTCCGCGGGGCACAGTGCCAGAAAAGTCCAGGGATTCACGGGCCTAGCTAGGCCGCACCAGACCGCGGCCGCTGCGGACGACTCCGGGAGCCGGCGAGGCCTTCAGACAGGACCGGGTAGGTGGTAAGGAGGGGGGTAAGGGCTGGATGTGGTCCCCTACCTCCAGAAGCAGTGGGATCCGGCTCCTCTGGCAGGCAATATGGCGGCGACCTCGCGGGTTGATGCGGGGATATCTCCGGCTCCGATCGGTCAATCTCCTCCCAGAGTACCGGCCCCAAACTCCCCGGGGGATTAGGGCTAAGAACGATGTAGGTGTTATGGCTTAGAGCAGGGGTGGCAAACTCAAATTCATCGGGGGCCGCATCAGCAGTTTGGTTGTCCTCAAAGGGCCGGTTATATCTGCACTCCAGTTTTCTTGCGCTGCGTAGGGAGCTCAGTGTTCAGGAGTGCGCTGCGTAGGGAGCGCAGGGTTCAGGAGTGTCCCCCCCCCCCCTCTTAGGTGTCACTGGTTTCCCCCCCTCTCTGGTGTCACTGGTGTCCCCCCTCTGGTGTCACTGGGGTCCCCCTCCTCTCCTCAGTGACCCCAGTGACACCAGAGAGGAGGGGGACCCCAGTGACACCAGATAGAAGAGGAGGACCCCAGTGACACCAGAGAGGAGAGGGACCCCAGAGAGATTGGGGACACCAGAGAGGAGAGGAGGGTGACCCCAGTGACACCAGAGAGGAGAGGAGGGTGACACCAGAGAGGAGAGGAGGGTGACCCCAGTGACACCAGAGAGGTGAGGGGGACCCCAGTGATACCAGAGAGGAGGGGGACCCCAGAGAGGTTGGGGACCCCAGGGACACCAGAGAGGAGAGGGACCCCAGAGAGGTTGGGGATCCCAGGGACACCAGAGAGGAGAGAAGGGGGACCCCAGTGACACCAGAGAGGAGAGGAGGGTGACCCCAGTGACACCAGAGAGGAGGGTGACCCCAGTGACACCAGAGAGGAGGGGGACCCCAGTGACACCAGAGAGGTGAGGGACCCCAGAGAGGTTGGGGACCCCAGGGACACCAGAGAGGAGAGGAGAGGGACCCCAGAGAGGTTGGGACACCAGAGAGGAAAGAAGGGTGACCCCAGTGACACCAGAGGAGGGTGACCCCAGTGACACCAGAGAGGAGAGGAGGGGGACCCCAGTGACACCAGAGAGAAGGACCCCAGAGAGGTTGGGGACCACAGGGACACCAGAGAGAAGAGGGGGACCCCAGGGACACCAGAGAGGAGAGGAGGGGGACCCCGGAGAGGTTGGGGACCCCAGGGACACCAGAGAGGAGAGGAGGGGGACCCCAGAGAGGTTAGGGACCCCAGGGACACCAGAGAGGAGAGAAGGGGACCCCAGTGACACCAGAGAGGAGAGAAGGGGCACCCCAGTGACACCAGAGAGGAGAGGAGGGGGACACCTGTGACACCAGAGGTGAGGAGCCCCAGTGACACTGGTCCCCCTTCTCTCCTCTCTGGTGTCACAGGTGTCCCCCTCCTCTGCTCAGTACAGACAGCCATGCTCCCCGGGTGATGGTCTCTCCTACCTGCAGGTGCAGATCTTGCAGTTCTCCTCATGTCTGCGGTTGTGGTCCCGGGTCTGTAATCAGTGAGCTGAGGCGGTGCAGTGTCACGCCATGCACTGGTTACTAGGCAAGCCGACTGGGGTGGAGCAAGATGGCGGCGGGAAACGTCACTTCCTGACGAGACAACCGCCGCCGGGTGTACCAAGATGGCCGCCGCTCCGGAGCCGGGGACTTTCCTATGGCCGAGGCTGCGGAGCGGATCGCATGGTGTCACGGATAGGTAACACTCTGTTGCCACCGCCGCGCGGGCCACATGGCAAGGCCTGGCGGGCCGGATTCGGCCCGCGGGCCTTGTGTTTGCCACCCCTGGCTTAGAGCGAAGAAACACCCCGATGGCTGCGGATTGCGGCAATGGCACTAGGAGCTCCTCTCTGAAACGTCTGCCGCCGCCCACGCCAGGCCACGCCCCCGTGCTATCCATTTTTCCAGTGGTTGGTAGCTGCACTGGGAATCAGCCTGCAAGGAGATCAACTAAAAGTAGTTGGATCTGTATGTTTGTTATAATCGAAATTAGTCGATTAATCGATAAAAAAAACAAAACGATTAATCGAACACAAAAATTTTGATCAGTAACAGCCTATATATATATATATATATATATATATATATATATATATTTTTTTTTTTATTTTTTTTTTTTATTTTTTTTTTTAAGTGTAAGAATAAAAAAAATAAGTAAAAAAAAAAATAAACATTTTTGTATCACTTTTATTCCTATTACAAGGAATGTAAACATCCCTTGTAATAGGACTAGTGTGTGACAGGTCCTCTTTATGGAGAGATGCGGGGACAATAAGACCCCACATCTCTCCTCCAGGCTGGAAAGCATGAGATTGTGAAAAAAATGTCACCGATCTCATGCTTATTAGCCGCAATCGCGACTTTGTTTACCTCCGGGTACCCGGGCGTGACGTCATCACATCGCGCCCGGGCCTCCAACGGTCATAGAGATGACTGGTGACCATCTGGTCACTAGTCATCTCTATGCTTCCCATCCGTCGCCGGACGATTCTTTCTCCGGGCCTCCGATGGTACGGGAGAGCGCAGAGAAACACTGGATGGCGACGGGAGGGGGGGGATGTCCCCTTTCCGCCACCTAAAAGAGGCGGAACAAAAGCACAGAATCGCCGGCACAAAAGAATGATATCTGAATGATGCCTCTAGCTGCACCGCACAAAGCCCAGGACGTCATATGACGTCCACCCGGGATGGGAGATCCCATCTGTGGACGTCATATTGCAATAGGCCGGTAATGAAGTGGTTAAGCTTCATTTATAGTTTTTTTTAACAAAAGACTATTACAACCAGCGGTCAGCTATAAATGAAGTTAAAAAGACTTTCAGGGCCAGATTCAGGTAGATCAGAGCATCTTTGCTCTGGAGTAACGCTTCTCATTTACGTTACTCTGCCGAAATTTTAGGAGCAAGTGCTGTTATTCATGAAGCACTTGCTCCTAAAGTTGCGGCAGCGCATCGCAAATGAGCCGGCGGAATTCAAATTGGGCGGGTACGGGGCGTGTATTTAAACTATGCGCGATCCCGCGGCGAACGTACTGCGCATGCGTCGAGTGTCGATGCATCCCAGTGCGCATGCTCCAAATTCTGTCAGTGAACGTCAATGACGTCACATCCCCATTCATGAACGTTTTACGCAAGCGACGCGATTTGTTTTTTTTCCGACGCGATGACGACGCCTATACTTAACATAGGATACTCCACTAGGGGGCTGCTTTATCTTTACGTTGCGTATCGCTTCCGGAAGCGTCGTAAAGTCACTGCGTCGCGCCCGAAAAAGATCGTGAATTTCCTCCAGCGTTAATCAGCGGGAACGCCCCCGGTGCCATTTTTAAGTTGAAGTAACGATGCGATGGCGAAATTCAATTGCGCCGATCGCATCGGAACTCCAACCCGGCGTTTCTTGTTTTCTGGTTACAGAAAACAAAAACGCCGGCTTAAAGTGACAGTTAGGCTGGCGGATCAATGGATACTCCAGCCTAACTCTACCTGAATCTGGCCCTCAGTAGCTAAAAATCTAAATATAAAATTTAAATAAAATAATAAACGTTTGTAAATGTAAAACTACAGAGGAAACTTGGATTGCGAGCATAATCCGTTCCAGGGGAATGCTTGTAATCCAAAGCACTCGCATATCAAAGGGAGTTTCCCCATAGAAGTCAATGGAAACAAAGATAATTTGTTCCGCATTGACCTCTATTGCATGCAATGTGGCCAGAGGTGAGGGGGGGGGGGCGCCGGAGAGCCTTGGGGGACAGCTCGGCTGAACTCAGAAACCCCCGGAAAGGCTTGGAAACACTCGGGAATGGACAGGGGAGGATAGACAGATCTGCTTTTCCCAGTGCAGTGTTTTTCAACTCCAGTCCCCAAGGCACACCAACAGGTCAAGTTTTCAGGATTTCCCTCAGATGAAATGGCTGTGGTGATTACCAGTGTTGTAAGTAACGGAGTTACAATAAACGCAGTTGCCTAACGCAGCCCCTTTTGAGGGTAACAAGTAATCTACTTGATTACTCTTCCCCTCACGGTAATGCAGTTCCCATTACTTGGGCGGCATTACCGCAATTACATCTACCACCACTAGATGGCAGCAGAGTAATTGCTTCTGCCGTCGCTGTTAACATAAATATGGGTGGAAATCCACTTTAGAATCATGTGACCGCTGTGATGGCCTGTCACAGCGGTCTGAAAACTTCCAATCGCAAGGAGCCCTGCATACAATTAGCCCCACCCGCCTCACACTGACATATCACCGGGGAACAACTCACATCGATCACACACATTGTGTGCGCAACCTGATCAATGATCCGGGGAACACATGGCCGGAACAAAATGTTTCACAGAACAAACGTTCCCTATACAACACAGTGTACACAGCGACATCTAGTGGTCAACATGTTAAGTGCAGGACACCTATACAGACCAATGATCAGCAGGTTATTTTTGGTCAGTGATTTAATCTCTTCATCAGACAACAAAGACAAATCGGACATCCCCATTCCAGTTCCCTGGCATCTAATAAAGCTTATATAAGATAAATAAAATAATAAACAATAAACTATAGAAAATTCTAATAAAGCCTAATATAAGATTTTAAATTACAGACTCTGTAAACGTCAAGGGAATGTATATTATAAACATACATTTTAATCCAACTTATAATTTGGATGTAATATGTAGCAGATGGATAAGGGTTTTAAGTCCTATTAGCTGCACATACATGGTGGGACGGATGCACCTAGGCTGGGATATACACGAGATCACCATTTGTTTCGGGCTTTCTTCTCTCAAGGATCTGGCATTCTTTTGTCTTGGAGTATTAACTCTCTGCTCCCTGGCAAGCGCCCGTCACCTGCTTCTCAACAAAGCATTGTAGAATATAAAAAACAAAAATTCAGTTACTTTGCTGAGTAACTAATTACTTTTTCAATGTAGTAACTGAGTCACTAACGCAATTACTTTTTCGGAGAAGTAATTTGTAACTGTAACTAATTACTTTTTTAAAGTAAGATGAGCAACACTGGTGATTACTAAGGCAGTGAATCTGATCAAATCACCTGTGCAAAATAATGGAAAGCCCGAAAACATGATCTGTTGGTGTGCCTTGAGGACTGGAGTTGAAAAACACTGTCCCAGTGAATAGAAACAGAGATCAGTCCCCTCCCCCCACAGTTAGAAACACCTCCTAGGGAACACATTTAACCCCTTGATTGCCCCTAGTGTTAACCCCTTCCCTGCCAGTGACATTTACACAGTAATCAGTTAGGGCCAGATCCACAAAGCATTACGACGGCGTATCTCCAGATACGCCGCCATTATTTCAAATTTGCGCCGGCGTATCTTTGTTTTGTATCCACAAAACAAGATATGCCGGAATTACGCTAAAATACGACTGGCGTAAGTCTATTACGCCGTCGTATCTTAGTTGCATATTAACGCTGGACGCTAGGGGCGCTTCCGTAGATGTTCAGCGTAAAAATGCAAATGAGATAGATACGCCGATCCATGAACGTACGTAAAGTTACCCCTGCTCTATAGAGGCGTATGCAATGTTAAGTATGAACGTCGGGACAGCGCAGAATTTTCCGTTGTTTGCGTAAAATGATCGCGAATAGGGGCTTTGCGTAAGTTACGTTCACGTCGAAAGCATTGACTATTTGCGACGTGATTTCACGCATGCGCAGTGGGATACCTCCACGGACGACGCATGCGCAGTTAAAAAAAAACTTAATTTACATCGGGTCACGAATAATTTAAATAAAAAGTGCCCACCTCTTCCCCATTTGAATTAGACGCGCGTACGCTGGGCCATTTACGCTACGCCGCCGTAACTTAGGACGCAAGTGCTTTGTGAATACGGCAGTTGCCATTCTAACATACGGCGGCGTAGCGTAAATGATATACACTACGCCCGGCAGAGAGTTACGCCAGGCTTCATGGATCTGGCCCTTAATGTTTCTAGCACTGATCGCTGTATACGTGTCAATTGTCCCCAAAAAGTGTCAAAAGAGTCCGATCTGTCCACCGCAATGTCGCAGTACCACTAAAAATTTCAGACCGCTGCCATTACTATGAAAAAAAAGTCATAAATCTATTTCCTATTTTGTAGACGCTATAACCAATCAATATACACTTATTGCGATTTTACCAAAAGTTTGTAGAAGAATACATATTGGCCTAAACTGATGAAGACATTTTAATTATTATTATTTTTTTTGGATAATTGTTATAGCAAAAAGTAAAACATATTGGGCCAGATTCTCGTACAGACGTGCATCTTTGTGCGGGCGTAGCGTATCTTGTTTACCCTACGCCGCCGCAACTTAGAGAGGCAAGTGCCGTATTCACAAAGAACTTACGCCCAAAGTTACGGCGACGTAGCGTAAATGGGCCGGCGTAAGCCCGGGTAATTCAAAGTAGGCTTGGAGTGGGCGTGTTGTATGGTAATAAATCATTACCCCACAGGGAAACCATGCGCCGTCCGTGGACGTATCCCAGTGCACATGCTCAAAATTACGCCGCAAATACTCATTGGTTTTGATGTGAACGTAACTTACGCAAAGCCCTATTCGCGAACGTTTTACGCAGACGACGTAAACAACGGAAAATTTGACGCTGTCTCGGCGTCCATACTTAACATTACGTATGCATCATATAGCAGGGGTAACTTTACGCCGGACTTACGCTTACGCAAACGACGTAAAAAATGCGACCGGGCGCAAGTACGTTTGTGAATCGGTGTATCTAGCTCATTTGCATATTCGACGCGTAAATCGACGGAAGCGTAAATATGCAACTAAGATACAACGGCGTAAGACTTACGCCGGTCGGATCTAAGCAAAATTCCGGCGAATCTTGCTTTCTGAATACAGAAAATAGATACGCCGACGTAACTTCTGAGAATCTGGCCCATTTTTTTAAAATAAATTGGCACTATTTTTTTGTTTATAGCACAAAAGATTAAAATCGCAGAGGCAATCAATAACCACCAAACGAAAGCTCTATTTGCGATGGGTCAAGAGGACCTGAGGCCAAAGTCTGAGCAGCAATGCTGACCAGAGAGCCAGGTGGCTTGGTATTTTCCATTTTTTTTACATTATGTGAAGTTGAAACCCATGTGTGGGCAATCCTGGATGGACATTTTCTTTTTTGTTTAATAAAAATGTGCCAACAAGCCCTTTAACTAGTTACCGCCTGCCCCGCATCAAATGACGGCGGGGTGGTGCAGCTCTTGTTCTGGGAAGCCCTCATATGACGGCGTCCCAGAACTGCCGCTCTGGCGCGCCCGCAGCGCAGCGTTTCTGACAGTGCTATGTTGCTAGGACACGGCGTGACCCTGATCTCTGTAAAGAGCCGTGTCCGCGGCTCTTTAACCATGTGATCGGCTGTGTCCAACATGTAAACACGGAGATGCCGGTAATCGGCTCTCCTCGCCTCGGACTGACAGAGTCAGTGCCGTTCAGAGGCATCTTCTCACAGGGGGACATCTAGGATTGTAATCAGGGCACTGATTACTGTATAGCAATTTAGTGTCACCAATCAGTGTCCACCAATGGCAGCAATCAGTGCCCACCAGTGGCAGCAATCAGTGCCCACCACTGCCCACAAGTGCCACCAATCAGTGCCCATTAGCGATGCCAGTCAGTGCGGCCTATCAGTGCTGCCCATCAATGCCCATCACTGCTGTCGATCAATGCCCATCTGTGCCACCCATCAGTGCCCATCAGTACGCCTGTCCATGCTGCCTATTGATGCCCACCAGTACCGCCGATCAGTGCCCACCAGTGCCGCCTCATCAATGCCCGTCAGTTCAGCCTATCAGTGCCCATCCGTACTGCCTATCGGTGCCCACCAGTACCGCCGATCAGTGCCCACCAGTGCTGCCTATTAGTGCCACATATCAGTGCCCATAAATGCAGCATATTAGTGCTTTCGTATCAGTGCCGCCTCATCAGTGCCCATAAGTGCCACCTCATCAATGCCCATCAGTTCAGCCTATCAGTGCCCATCCGTGCTCCCTATCGATGCCCACCAGTACCGCCGATCAGTGGCGCCTATTAGTACCACATGTCAGTGCCCATAAATGCAGCATATTCGTGCTTTCATATCAGTGCCGTCTCATCAGTGCCACCTCATCAATGCCCGTCAGTTCAGCCTATCAGTGCCCATCCGTACTGCCTATCGATGCCCACCAGTACCGCCGATCAGTGCCGCCTATTAGTACCACATGTCAGTGCCCATAAATGCAGCATATTCGTGCTTTCATATCAGTGCCGTCTCATCAGTGCCACCTCATCAATGCCCGTCAGTTCAGCCTATCAGTGCCCATCCGTACTGCCTATCGGTGCCCACCAGTACCGCCGATCAGTGCCCACCAGTGCCGCCTATTACTGCCACATATCAGTGCCCATAAATGCAGGATATTAGTGCTTTCGTATCAGTGCCGCCTCATCAGTGCCCATAAGTGCCACCTCATCAATGCCCATCAGTTCAGCCTATCAGTGCCCATCCGTGCTGCCTATCGATGCCCACCAGTACCGCCGATCAGTGCCCACCAGTACCGCCGAACAGTGCCCACCAGTACCGCCTATTAGTACCACATGTCAGTGCCCATAAATGCAGCATATTCGTGCTTTCATATCAGTGCCGTCTCATCAGTGCCCATAAGTGCCACCTCATCAATGCCAATCAGTTCAGCCTATCGGTGCCCACCAGTGCCATAAGTGCAGCATATTAGTGCTTTCATATCAGTGCCGCCTCATCAGTTCAGCCTATCAGTGCCCATCCGTGCTGCCTCATCAGCGCACATCAGTGGAGGCGAAAAATTACTTAGTTACAAAATTTACTGACAGCAACACAGTAAAAAAAAAAAAAAAAAAAAATCCAAAAAAATTGTTTTTAAATACAAAACCCAGCAGTGATTAAATACCACCAAACAGACAGAGAGACAGAGTGTGAGGAAAGGACTTCCGATAACCGACAAGTCTGTTTACATGTGAACACAGCTGATCACATGGTAAAGGGCCGCTGTGATTGGCCCTTTCCCTCCAATCTGGTTAAGTCCCTTATAAAAGGATGTGGTGCTGCCAATTACCCATCAGCTCACCCTATCCATTATTTATTATGACACATATATTACCATAGGCAACTACAGAATTTGCCACCTGCAGGATTTTCCACATCGGGCGTGCTTTGTAGACCTTGGCCTGACAGTACAGACTCCCAGCTACCGGCAGTAAAATGATCAGGATAATGAAAATAAAATAGAGAGATTTGTCGTTGGAGCATCTGCTGCCGTGCCCGGTGCAGCCCTGGCGTGCGGTAAATACCATGGCTGGCTCAGAGGTGCATCTGTTTCCCTGGCAGGTGCCGTCCTCAGACTGCCAGCGCACTATAAAGATAGAACATTCAGGGACAGTCCCCAATACACAAAGCGGCAAGGAAAGTCCACATAAGCAGTACATGCAGGTGTATGGATATATATAAAACCAAACACTCCCTGTTCTGTTTTCTGTATTTTCACATGAACAGCTAATTTAAAGGACAACTAAAGTCAAACTGATATACAGCTAAAACAAATATAAAGTACCAGTTTTCACTTTTGTGATACTACAACTAATACACTGCGCTTTACTTTTCAGAGATGGCTGTTCTGCTGTGTCACTGCCCCGCCTACTGTTTGCTTCCATGTTTTTTTGGTTGCTACTGAGGTCTCGTTACTTCCAACCTGATTTTTCTTGTCCATGCAAGCCCACCAATGCCACCAACCTAGGGTTGCCACATGTCCGGGATTCACCCGGACAGTCCAGGTCCATCAGAGTTTCCAGTCACTGACTCTCCATTTACCACAGTTAGGGTGGATTCACACCTGTGCAGTTTTAGTGCTTTTTGCATTTTGCAGATTTGCACTACAGTCCATTTATCATGGTTTCCTATGGAACACGTTCTGTAATGCAAATCTGCAAAATGCAAAACACACTAAAACTGCATAAGTGTCAATCCAGCCTTAGAGCATATCAATCCCAGGAAAGGAATGCTGCCAATAAGGGCATATTATTCACATACTGCCCCCATCATACCCTCCACACTCCTCTCCTGTACAGTACATACTGCCCCCATCATACCCTCCACACTCCTCTCCTGTACAGTACATACTGCCCCCATCATACCCTCCACACTTCTCTCCCATACATACTGCCCCCATCATACCCTCCACACTCCTGTCCCATACATACTGCCCCCATCATACCCTCCACACTCCTCTCCTGTACAGTTCTCAAAGACGTTTTACGACAATGACTTGCATATTAGGCTTTAGGTTTGAATTTGAACGTTCGAGTCCCATAGATGTCATTGGGGTTCTAAATGTTTGCGCGAATGTTCGATGGTTCTGGTGCGAACCGAACGCGGGTATGTTCGGCTCATCCCTACCCTCCACACTCCTGTCTCATACATACTGCCCCCATCATACCCTCCACACTCCTGTCCAATACATACTGGCCCCATCATACCCTCCACACTCCTGTCCCATACATACTGCCCCCATCATACCCTCCACACTCCTGTCCAATACATACTGGCCCCATCATACCCTCCACACTCCTGTCCCATACATACTGCCCCCATCATACCCTCCACACTCCTGTCCCATACATACTGCACCCATCATACCCTCCACACTCCTGTCCCATACATACTGCCGCCATTACACCCTCCACACTCCTGTCTCATACATACTGCCCCCATCATACCCTCCACACTCCTGTCCCATACATACTGCCGCCATTACACCCTCCACACTCCTGTCTCATACATACTGCCCCCATCATACCCTCCACACTCCTGTCCCATACATACTGCCCCCATCATACCCTCCACACTCCTGTCCCATACATACTGCCCCCATCATACCCTCCACACTCCTGTCCAATACATACTGCCCCCATCATACCCTCCACACTCCTGTCCAATACATACTGCCCCCATCATACCCTCCACACTCCTGTCCCATACATACTGCCGCCATTACACCCTCCACACTCCTGTCTCATACATACTGCCCCCATCATACCCTCCACACTCCTGTCCCATACATACTGCCGCCATTACACACTCCTGTCTCATACATACTGCCCCCATCATACCCTCCACACTCCTGTCCCATACATACTGCCGCCATTACACCCTCCACACTCCTGTCTCATACATACTGCCCCATCATACCCTCCACACTCCTGTCCCATACATACTGCCGCCATTACACCCTCCACACTCCTGTCTCATACATACTGCCCCCATCATACCCTCCACACTCCTGTCCCATACATACTGCCCCCATCATACCCTCCACACTCCTGTCCAATACATACTGCCCCCATCATACCCTCCACACTCCTGTCCCATACATACTGCCCCCATCATACCCTCCACACTCCTGTCCCATACATACTGCCGCCATTAAACCCTCCACACTCCTGTCTCATACATACTGCCCCCATCATACCCTCCACACTCCTGTCCCATACATACTGCCCCCCATCATACTCTCCACACTCCTGTCCCATACATACTGCCCCCCATCATACTCTCCACACTCCTGTCCCATACATACTGCCCCCCATCATACTCTCCACACTCCTGTCCCATACATACTGCCCCCCATCATACTCTCCACACTCCTGTCCCATACATACTGCCCCCCATCATACTCTCCACACTCCTGTCCCATACATACTGCCCCCATCTTACCCTCCACACTCCTGTCTCATACATACTGCCCCCATCTTACCCTCCACACTCCTGTCCCATACATACTGCCCCCATCATACCCTCCACACTCCTGTCCAATACATACTGCCCCCATCATACCCTCCACACTCCTGTCCCATACATACTGCCCCCATCATACCCTCCACACTCCTGTCCCATACATACTGCCGCCATTACACCCTCCACACTCCTGTCTCATACATACTGCCCCCATCATACTCTCCACACTCCTCTCCCGCACATAATAAATTTAATGTACTAAAAAATATATATATTTTCCGTGCACTGCTAAAGTGTTCGGGATCGGCTTGAAGAAAATGTGGCAACCCTACCTGCAAGGAGAAAGGTGTTCAGAGGCTTCAGGGTTAACATACACTTAAATACATGAAAAAACTATTAAACAAACTATATAAAGCAGCTGGACATTTCCTCAGCCTCTCCACAAAGGTTGGGAAGATCTGTGCAGGAGTGGACAGGAACATAGAAGGTACCTACCTATCAATGCTTGGAATAAATGGCTTTTGAACATAGAGATGACCTTCTCAATGGCCAGGCGTAGCTGCCTGTCACTTGGGTCCTGTAACTTGCTGCAGTAATCCTCTAGCAGTGACAACGCTCGCTCCGTATCTGTAGGAAAAGGAGCACAGGGGACACAGTCATAACAATTCTTTAGCATTATTCCTTGTAGCTGATCTCCGGCCTTCCCTTCAGTCTTGCACAGTTGTACCGGCTCCTCTCCTAGACAGAAAATACTCTGATTTCACTGCACACTGTGAGCTTCTCACAATATGCATTAGAAGAAGCAGCAGCAAGTTAGTGTATCTAGAGCTCACCTAATTTCCTGGCTAGAGGACTTCCGGCATCATCTAACTCAGGGATCCCCAAGATTTCTAAATAAAGGACCGGTTTACTGTCCTTCAGACTTTAGGGGCAGCGGACTGAAGTCAGGGAGAGCAGAAAATGCCCCATCCTCAGAGGGAGGGGACAATGTCTCAGACTTGGTGGTCAGTGGGCGTAAAAAGATTACAAAGCTCCTGTGATTGTTGGTGTCATTGGAAGGAATAGTGTCCCATCATGGGTGTCAATGGGAGAAATGGTGCCCCATTGTTGGTGTCAATGGGAGAAATAGTGCCCCATTGTTGGTGTCAGTGGGAGAAATAGTGCCCCATTGTTGGTGTCAGTGGGAGAAATAGTGCCCCATTGTTGGTGTCAGTGGGAGAAATAGTGCCCCATTGTTGGTGTCAGTGGGAGAAATAGTGCCCCATTGTTGGTGTCAGTGGGAGAAACAGTGCCCCATTGTTGAAATCAGTGGAAGGAATAGTGTCCCATCATTGGTGTCAGTGGAATGAATAGTATCCCATCATTGGTGTCAGTGCAATGAATAGTGTGCTATCATTGGTGTTAGTGCAATGAATAGTGTGCTGTCATTGGTGTTAGTGCAATGAATAGTGTGCTGTCATTGGTGTCAATGGAAGGAATAGTGCCCCATTGTTGGTGTCAGTGGAAGGAATAGTGCCCCATTGTTGGTGTCAGTGGGAGAAACAGTGCCACATTGTTGGTGTCAGTGGAAGAAATAGTACTCCATTGTTGGTGTCAGTGGAAGGAATAGTGCCCCATCATTGGTGTCAATGAGAGAAACATTGCCCCATCGTTGGTGTCAGTGGAATGAATAGTATCCCATCATTGGTGTCAGTGCAATGAATAGTATCCCATCATTGGTGTCAGTGCAATGAATAATGTGCTATCATTGGTGTCAATGGGAAAACAGTGCCCCATTGTTGGTATCAGTGAAAAGAATAATGCCCCATCTGTGGTGATCTGGCCAGTAACACACCTCCTGTATAAGAATGCCCCCACTGACAGGTCAAATCGCATGACAAGTCGCACCCTATTGTCGGCAATGGCACTGTTCAAATCGGTGCAATGCCAACTGTGCGGTGCCACATAGATTTGAAAAAATTGTTCCTGTACTACTTTTGGTGATTTCAGGTGCGTCTTAGATGAAGCTGCACAGATGTCTTCCGTGTCGCACTTGAAATCGCGCTGACATGCAGCTTTGAAATCATGCGATTTCAGATGAAGTCACACGCAGTGTTCATTTTGACGTCCAATTTCAATTTAGTTTTAGTCATATTTTAGTCATCTGAATTGTTTTAGTCAACTAAAATCTAGGGCTGTTACTGATTAAAGTTTTCGTGTTCGATTGATCGATTTTTTTTTAATCGATTAATCGACTAATTTCGATTAATTATAACGCACATACCGATCCACTTACTTTTAGCTGATCTCCTTGCATTGCAACTCTGCATTAGTCAGTGGTAAATGTGGTATACACTCTATACAATCACCCGACACTAGTTAGTTAAACACAGAGCTCCACGTGCTGTCAGAGGAGAGGAGACCGATCTGTGTCTCTTGTACATAGGGTCACCTCCCCCAGTCACCCCCCTCCCCCCACACAGTTAGAACACCCAGGATACACATTTAACCCCTTCCTCACCCCCTAGTGTTAACCCCTTCCCTGCCAGTCACATTTATACAGTAATTAGTGCATTTTTATAGCACTGATCGCTGTATAAATGTGAATGGTCCCAAATTTGTGTCAAAAGTGTCCAATATGTCCGCCGCAATATCGCAGTCACAATAAAAATCGCAGATCGCCGCCATTACTAGTAAAAATAATAATAATAAAAAAAGTCATAATTCTGTCCCCCATTTTGTAGGCGCTATAACTTTTGCGCAAACCAGTCGCTTATTGCGATTTTTTTTTTTATTTTTTTTTTACAAAAATACGTCAAAATACGTATCGGCCTTAACTGTGAAAAAAAAAAATTTTTTTTTAAAAGAAATTGGGATATTTATTATAGCAACAAGTAAAAAATATATATATTTTTTAAATTGTCGCTCTTTTTTTGTTTATAGCGCAAAAAATAAAAACCGCAGAGGTGATCAAATACCACCAAAATAAAGCTCTATTTGTGGGGAAAAAAGGACGTCAATTTTGCTTGGGAGCCACATCGCACGACCGCGCAAATGTCAGTTAAAGCGACGCAGTGCCGGAACCTTAAATTTCGCCTGGGAACGAAGGGGGTTTATGTGCCCAGTAAGCAAGTGGTTAACTAGAAGAGTGATTGATATTATATCAGCAATACATTCTGATTGGGATGGGGGAGGAAAACGGAGGAGTATGCTTTTGTCCTTAGATATGCACAAAGCATTTGATTCCCTATCTTGGAATTATGTCTTCTATATTTTACATAGACTAGCATACCTTTCAACCGTCCCGGATTCTGCGGGAATTTGAAGTATTTCCCGCGGTCCCGTGATCAGGGCTAAATTCCCGCAGCCCAGTTCCAGAACAAGTGAGTTCCAAGGGGGAGGAGGTGGAGGCGGAGGAAATGATCTCAGGGGAGAGAGGAGAGACAAGCTGTGCACCGAAAGGTAAGCATCCCCCGCTCAACAACTTAGTTTGCGGCACCCCTCTTCCGCTTAACAACTTAGTTCCCGGACCCCCCCCCCCCCCCCCCTGCTCAACAACTTTGTTTGCGGAACCCCCCCGCTCAACAACTTAGTTCGCGGCACCCCTCTTCCGCTCAACAACTTAGTTCCCGGACCCCCCCCCCCCCCTGCTCAACAACTTTGTTTGCGGAACCCCCCCCCCCCTGCTCAACAACTTGTCCCGCAGTAAAAAAAAATTAAATGTTGGGAGGTACATTTTTGACTATACTTTCAAGTACTATATGATTCCCCTTCAGCATCCTTGATGATAAAGGGTTACTCTTCCAGCCCCTTCTCCATACATAGAGGCACGCGACAAGGTTGTCCTCTGTCACCACATCTTCGAATTTCGTTCGTTTTTTCGAATTTGTTTAAATTCGTTAATTTTGTAATTCGGAAATTCGGATGCATCCGAATTTCCAAATAATGAAACATGTGTCCGAATTCGAATTCGTAACAAAACGAATGATAAAATTCAAGGTCATATTTCACAGATCTATTCTATTTTGACTGGTTTTTCCGTTAAACTAGGTTATATGGAAAAGTGGGAGGAAGATATCCAGGAGAATATTAAACTTGTGGAATGGCATAAAATAGCACGAGATACATCACGTTCACTTATGAACACCTCTATAATCGAGGCTAATTACAAAATACTTTTGAGATTGTACATGGTCCCCTCTAGACTTGCTTCTTTTGTTCCTGATATATCTCCTAGACATGTACAAAAGGAAAAAAAAAAATTTGTTTTTAATTCGTTATTTAATTAATTTTGTTAAGTTAGAATCGTTAAATTTGTTAAATTAGTTTTCGGAATTCGATCATTTTCGACCGAATTCGAAAAAAAACACGGTCTAATTCGATCGTTTTCGACCAAATTAGAAAAACCTGGTCGAATTCGATCGTTTGACCGAATTCGAAAAAACCCGGATTGGAAATTATTTCAACCGGATTGGAAATTATTTCAACCGGATTGGAAATTATTTCAACCGGATTGGAAATTATTTCAACCGGATTGGAAATTATTTCAACCGGATTGGAAATTATTTCAACCGGATTGGAAATTATTTCAACCGGATTTGATTGTATGTATTTGTATTATTGTATTTGATTACATTTTATTAAATTCTATTCTGTACTTTACTATTCTTTGATTTTCATTCTATTGTTTTATTATTTTATATTCTATTTTATTGTATTCTTTTTTAGATTTTGATTAAAATTTGCTTTCAATTTTCATTCGAATTTGTTTTAGATTCGAATTGTTTTCGAATTCGATTCAAATAGGATTTGTTTTCGAATTAGATTCGAATTCGTTTCGAATTTCGTTCGCGTTTTTTCGAATTTGTTTAAAGAGGGATTTGTTTAAAGAGGGATTCCACCCGCAATTTTTTTTTTTTTTTTTAAAGTCAGCAGCTACTACCTTTAATAAGGACACTTACCTGTCCTACTTGCCCGCGCTGATGGGCCCCCCCCCCCGATGCTGGTCCCACGATCGATCCAGGTCCCGCGCCGCCATTCACACTAGGGGAAACAGGCAGTGAAGCGCCAATTTCCTACTGCGCCTGCGTGAGTCTCACGCCGGCTTATGAATGGGCGCCTGCTCTCTGAGAACACACACAGTTCCCAGAAAGCAGCGTGCCCCATTCACAAGGAGAAGAAGCAGAAGAAAACACACCGCGGTGGGGAAGAGGCAGATTACGGACTTCCGCATAGCAACAGGTATTTCGGGTGAGTATTAATTTTTTTTTTCACGTTTTTTTAATATTTTTTTAGGACTTTTGCCCAAATGTTGTTTTCCTGGGTGGCACTCCCCTTTAAATTTGTAAATTCGGATGCATTCGAATTTCCAAATAATGAAAGATTTGTCCAAATTCGTAACAAAACGAAATGCACGTGTCTAATATCTCCTCATTGCTTCCGCAGATGTGAAAAAGAGGGGACAATGTATCACATATGGTGGGATTGCCCCAAAGTAAAACACTATTGGACTAGAGTTTATAATTTCATATATACTCTTAGGCCGCTTTCAGCAGATAAATTTGATCGTGTGTACGGGCGAGCAGACAGGTTTTTCCAGCAGACAAATTTTAAAGCATGCTTTAAAATCTGTCTGCTGGAAACCCGTCCGTCCGACATGTCCGCTGGTTGTTAAACCAACCAGCGGACATATCTGTCCGCACATGCGTCGAATGGATTCGACGCATGTGTGGAAGTATTTTACTTCCTGGTTCGGTGACGTGGCGCCACGTCACCGCGCTGTCTGCCGTGTGTACACGATCAAACCAACATATCCCAGCAGACAAATCCGATCAAAACGGTCTGTCAGACCGATTTGATCGGATTTATTTAGTCGTGTGTACGCGGCCATACTCAAATAAATTTGGTCAAATCACCGAAACAGGCACTGCTAGGAAGCTATTTAAAAACTGCTTCTAAACCTCAAAAATGCCTCATAAATTTTATTTTTATCTCCGCAAGAATAATTATAGCTAAATCCTGGAAATCGACTATATTGCCATTGGAACAAGTTAAAAATAAACTCTCCTGGATCATGCTCAACGGACATATGACAGCTAATCTAAATGACAAATTAGATTTGTTTAAACTGATCTGGGATCCATGGGTCAGATATTTATCTGAAGATCCTAGATCCCTACCAGATTAAAGGAACACTAAAGGTTTGTTTTTTATTAGTTCAATTGATTGCTGTAAGCTAGAGCATTTAAATATCACTTACCTCGTTTTTCCTTTTTGACCTTCAAAATACAGTAATCCAGGTTTGAAAATGCCATTTCCTGTCTCTCCTCTTCTTGCTTTCCACCAGCACCTGAGCTGTTTTGCATGGTGGAAAGCAGACGTGCTCACCCCCTCCCTATGACTACAGCCCTGCGTCAAGATGCTCTCTTATCCCTCACAGGCATGGAGGCTACGCCTAATGGGAACTGTAGT
Organism: Rana kukunoris; assembly: GCA_029574335.1. NCBI lineage: Eukaryota > Metazoa > Chordata > Amphibia > Anura > Ranidae > Rana > Rana kukunoris. The sequence continues at coordinate 27,445,380 of CM056050.1, forward strand.
TCCCATTAGGCCGTGATGTAGCAAAAATGAATGCGCACTGCAAACCAGGAAGTCAGTGAGAATAACGATTCAGGAGTGACGGAGGTGAATAAAACGGCACGATTTCAACAGGTATCAAACTAGTTATAATGCAAAACATTACTTTTTACTTTATCAGCTACTGTCAGACTTTAATTTAAGAGGAAAATATTTTTGTCTTTACAACCCCTTTAAGCTGGTTTTCTTCATAAAGGTTGTGATAAATAACAGTTATTCCACACCCTCCCCCCTGGCTCTCTTCTCTCCTCTCCCTTCTCTCTATTTTTTGTAATCTCTCTTTTTCTATAATCTCTTTTTTTTTTTTTTTTTTTAGTTATCTTGTCCTTTTCTTTTGTTTTCTTTTTATTATCAGGGCTCAAGTCCTGCGGGAAGGCGTGGGAACGGAGTCCCTGCACTTTTTTCACAGCAGGAACGCAGTTCCCTTTGCAGGACTAGAGCAGCCGAGCCGCCCGAGCCAATTCTTCACTAAGCGGCGATGCCCAGCTCGAGTCACTGTCAGGGGCAGGCGAACCTCAGTAATCTTTTGTTACTGGCCGCTTCCTGTATATGGATTCATCGGGTAGTGTGCGTTTATTCCGTCACTTCCTCGATGCCGCAATGTCTCCTGGGGGCTTTTGTCATTGTTCCCAGGAGACATTGTGGAGGTCTGCCGCAGGATTTAGAAATGACAAAAGCTCCCAGGAGACATTGCGGCATAGAAGAAGTGACGGAATACCTGCACATTACCCGATGAATCCATATACATAAAGCGGCCAGTAACACAAAGGATTACTAAGGTACAGTGGATCGAAAAAATACAAAAAAAATGCGGTTTAGTAATAATGCATATGAGCGTATCATTTTTTATTTTATTTTTTGGTGGGGGAGTGGATCTTGAGTGGGAGTTCCCACACATTTTTTCCCAGAACTTGACCCCTGATTGTTATTTATTCCATATATATTTTGTTTTATTTAATTTACAGGAGTATGAGCAGGATATCCGGGTTCTACTCCTACTAGACCAGATATCACCCCTAATTTGGATAGAATCTGATGTGATAAGAGTAATTGTATGCCCCCTATTAGGCTTAATTTCCATGGACGTTTTTACAGCCACTTTTCTGAGCGTTTTTTGCAGCTTAAAAACTGCTCTCCATGTTAGCCTATGGCCTCATGCTCACCATGACGTTTTTGAGCTGTAGATGGCTGAGCCGTTTTTAAGCTGCAAAAAAAAAAACAGGACCAGTGCGCTCTGAAGCTCCAGCGTTAGAGCTGTAAAAACGCCAGACGTTAAACGCTCAAAAAAGCTAAAAAACGCTTCAAAACGCGTCAAAACAAAACATAGACAGGCGTTTTTAACCACTTGACCACTGGGCACTTAAACACCCTTAATAACCAGACCAATTTTCAGCTTTTGGTGCTCTCACATTTTGAATGACAATAACTCAGTCATACAACACTGTAACCAAATGAATTTTTTGTCCTTTTTTTCCCACAAATAGAGCTTTCTTTTGGTGGTATTTTATCACCTCTGCGGTTTTTATTTTTTTTGCTATAAATGAAAAAAGAACGAAAATTTTGTAAAAAAAGTAATTTTTCTTCATAAACTTGGCCTAAAATGTATACTGCTACATATCTTTGGTAACAAAACAATTTTTTTTTAGATATTATTTAGTCTGGGTGAAAGTTATAGGGTCTAAAAGCTATGGTACCAATTACTGAAAATTTATCAATTTGATCACATCTGATGTACTGACAGCATCTCTCATTTCTTGAGACCCTAACATGCCAAAAAAGTACAAATATCCCTCAAATTACCCCTTTTTGGAAAGAAGACATTCCAAGGTATTTAGAAAGAGGCATTGTGAGTTTTTTGAAGTTGTAATTTTTTCCCACAATTCTTTGAAAAATCAAGATTTTTTTCATTTTTTTTTTCCCACAAACTTTTCATATTAGCAGGTTATTTCTCACACACAGCATATGCATACCACACATTACACCCCAAAACACATTCTGCTATTCCTCCCGAGTATGGGGATACCACATGAGTGAGACTTTTACACAGCGTGGCCACATACAGAGGCCCAACATGCAGGGAGCACCATCAGACCAATTCTGACATTCCTCTCCTACATGGAAAAATCATAATTTATATGCTAGAAAATTACATAGAACCCCAAAACATTATATATGCTTTTTTAGCAAAGACCCTAGAGAATACAATGGCGGTTGTTGCAACTTTTTATCGTGCATGGTATTTGCACAGCAATTTTTCGAACGCATTTTTTTGGAAATAAAACTGTTTTGTGCTTAAAAAAAAAAAACAGTAAAGTTAGCCCAATGTTTTTTGCATAATATGAAAGATGAAATTACGCCGAGTAAATAGATACCCAACATGTCACCCTTCAATATTGCACACGCTTGTGGAATGGCGCCAAACTTCACTACTTAAAAATCCCCATAGGTGACGCTTTAAATATTTTTACTGGTTACATGTTTTTAGTTGGAGAAGAGGTCTAGGGCCAAAATTATTGCTCTCGCTCTAACGTTTGCAGCGATACCTCACATGTGTGGTTTGAACACCGTTTTCATATGTAGGCGGGACTCACTTACGTTCGCTTCTGTATACAAGCACGCGGGAACAGGGGCGCTTTAAAAAAATATATATATATTGTTCATTTTACTTTATTTATTTTAGTTTGACACGTTTTTCCCCAAAAATAAATGTTTTGATTATTTTATTCCTATTACAAGGAATGTAAACATCCCTTGTAATAGGAATATAGCATGACAGGTCCTCTTTACAGTGAGATATGGGGTCAATAAGACCCCACATCTTGCCTCTAGGCTGGGAAGCCTGAAAAAAAAATGATCGCAGAGTATTGCGCAGGGAGTATTGCAGAGTATTGTGTGGGGGTACTGCAGAGTATTGTTCAGAGTATTGCGCAGGGGGTACTGCAGAGTATTGTTCAGAGTATTGCGCAGGGGGTACTGCAGAGTATTGCGCAGGGGGTACTGCAGAGTATTGCGCAGGGGGTACTGCAGAGTATTGTTCAGAGTATTGTGCGGGGTACTGCAGAGTATTGTTCAGAGTATTGCGCAGGGGGTACTGCAGAGTATTGTTCAGAGTATTGCGCAGGGGGTACTGCAGAGTATTGCGCAGGGGGTACTGCAGAGTATTGCGCAGGGGGTACTGCAGAGTATTGCGCAGGGGGTACTGCAGAGTATTGCGCAGGGGGTACTGCAGAGTATTGCGCAGGGGGTACTGCAGAGTATTGCGCAGGGGGTACTGCAGAGTATTGCGCAGGGGGTACTGCAGAGTATTGCGCAGGGGGTACTGCAGAGTATTGCGCAGGGGGTACTGCAGAGTATTGTTCAGAGTATTGCGCGGGGTACTGCAGAGTATTGTTCAGAGTATTGCGCGGGGGTACTGCAGAGTATTGTGCAGAGGCACTGCAGAGTATTGTTCAGAGTATTGCGCAGGGGGTACTGCAGAGTATTGTGCGGGGGTACTGCAGAGTATTGTGCAGGGGCACTGCAGAGTATTGTTCAGAGTACTGTGCGGGGGTACTGCAGAGTATTGTTCAGAGTACTGTGCGGGGGTACTGCAGAGTATTGTTCAGAGTACTGTGCGGGGGTACTGCAGAGTATTGTTCAGAGTACTGTGCGGGGGTACTGCAGAGTATTGTTCAGAGTACTGTGCGGGGGTACTGCAGAGTATTGTTCAGAGTACTGTGCGGGGGTACTGCAGAGTATTGTTCAGAGTACTGTGCGGGGGTACTGCAGAGTATTGTTCAGAGTACTGTGCGGGGGTACTGCAGAGTATTGTTCAGAGTACTGTGCGGGGGTACTGCAGAGTATTGTTCAGAGTACTGTGCGGGGGGGTATTGCGGGGGGTATTGCGGAGTATTGCTCAGGGGGGTATGCGGACTATTGCTCAGGGGGGTATGCAGACTATTGCTCAGGGGGGTATGCAGACTATTGCTCAGGGGGGTATGCAGACTATTGCTCAGGGGGATATGCAGACTATTGCTCAGGGGGGTATGCAGACTATTGCTCAGGGGGTATTGCAGAGTATTGCGCAGGGAAGGAAGAGTATTGTGCAGGGGGTATGCAGAGTAATGCACAGGGAAGGAAGGGGTTAATGCAGGGATGGCTGAGCAGGGATGGATGGATCTGTGACTGCAATAGTCACAGATCCATCCCACAGCGCTGCTGCCATCCGCGCTCCCCCTCTCACACTGTACCGATCGGTTTACATGTCATTGGACGGAGCGATCACGTGGTAAACCGCCGCTATCAGCGGCGATTTACCGTGATCCGTCATGGACATTCTCGTGTGCGCGCCCCAGGATTCTGGAATCACGTTATATAACCTGATCCCAGAGTTAAGCCACCACCTTGCTGCCGTTTATTTGACGGCGGCTGGTTGCTAAGTGGTTAAGTTGTAAAAAAGGCTAAAATAAGTGGCTGTAAAAACGTCCATGGAAATGAAGCTTTAACCACTTGCCTACTGTGCACCCACACCCCTTCCTGTCCAGACGAAATTTTAGCTTCCGGCAGTGTGTCGCTTTAACTGACAATTGCGCGGTCGTGCGACGTGGCTCCCAAACAAAATTGACGTCCTTTTTTCCCCACAAATAGAACTTTCTTTTGGTGGTATTTGATCACCTCTGCAGTTTTTATTTTTTGCTCTATAAACAAAAAAAGCAACAATTAAAAAAAAAAAAAATCAATATTTTTCAATAAATAGCCCAATTAAAAAAAAAAAAAATTCTCAGTTTAGGTCGATACGTATTCTTCTACATATTTTTGGTAAAAAAAAATCGCAATAAGCGTTTGCGCTAAAGTTATAACGCTTACAAAATATGGGACAGAATTATTATTTTTTATTATTATTTTTTTACTAGTAATGGCGGCGATCTGCGATTTTTATTGGGACTGCGACATTATGGCGGACACATCGGACACTTTTGACACATTTTTGGCGCCATTCACATTTATACAGCGATCAGTGTTATAAATATGCACTAATTACTGTATAAATGTGACTGGCATTGAAGGGGTTAACACTAGGAGGTGAGGAAGGGGTTAAATGATGTGTACCTGTATTGTGTTCTAACTGTGGGGGGAGGGGGGTGACTGGGGGAGGTGACCGATGCTGTGTCCCTGTGAACAAGGGACACAGATCAGTCTCCTCTCCCCCTGACAGGAAGTGGAGCTCTGTGTTTACACACAGAGCTCCACGTCACTGCTCTGTCATTGTCGATTGCGTGTACCTGGCTTGCTCCAGTGGCCAGAGGAATCCAGGACGTCATATGATGTCCTGTTGGATTTTCAGAGCCACCGTGAGGCCGTCTTTTGACAATGGCCCGGGGCTCAAGTGGTAATATACTCTTCTTTATTCTGTATATGTTTCTTTCTTACCACACATATGACGTACTAAGTATCCAATTGTGGTACCTTGATTTTTGAATGAAAATGACAAGTAAATTGAGATTTTAAACACTACAATAGTAATCTATTAAATGGTACTATACACAAGGCTCTTTAAGGGAAAAACGTTTGATAGACAATATATTGCAAACGGTAAACGACATCAAAAATATTACCGATTACTGGTGTAACACTTTATCTATCTGCTATCAGATTCTAGATACTAATATTGTGTATTCATACTGCTTCTGTCCATATATATTGTTGTACTCTCTCGTTTGTACTTTTATTATATGGAAATTGTTTATACCTTTATATAAACATGTTGAAAAAGAAAGAAAGAAAGAAAGTTAGTTTAACTTTAATTATAAAACGTATCCAGTATATTGACTGTCAGTCACTTTATAGTAGGCATCACTTTAGCCAGTCACACAGACATACCAGAGTGTTTACATTTTCTTGAAGTAGACATGATCACGTTTTATTGACAATATACCCTGAAGAACTGAACAGTCTTTCGCACGGAACAGATGTTGGCGATACACAAAGAATTGTCTGCACAAAACTGCTAAGGACAGGAAAACGATGGTTATTTTTGCCCCCCTTCCCCTGATGGAGCCTGATGTATCCTCCTGCTCCACAGATGCAAAGGTAACTCAATCCAATGGGTGCAGTTTTCTCACATCCAGCAGGGTAAGTCTCACTGTCCAGGCTGTCCGGTGACGTCAAGAATTTTGATCGAACAAAAAAAATTAAAGATTAATCAAGGAATTAATCTTTAATTTCCCCAGCCCTACTAAAATCTAATGGGATTAGTTAAAAATTGTAATGCTCTATTTAAGCATTTCTCCAGAATTTCCAAACTCATTCTATACTTCTGGAGTAAAAATCTAATCATATGTTTATTATTTATGGCATTAAGGTTTGAACATGCATTAACCACTGGGGCCCGCGCTATAGCCGAATGACGGCTACAGCGAGGACCTGAATTTCCAAGCCGCCTTTTTTTGACGGACGCCCCTTTGGGCGTTCCCCGCGCGCACAGGAAATTCTTTGTTGGCCGTGTCCCTTGGACACAGCCAATCACAGATCGCGGCGAACGGCCAATCAGAGTGGCCATTTGCAATGCGATCTGCGTGGCCAATGAGAGATGATCTCAAATGTAAACATATGAGATTATCTCTCATTGTCGGCTCACACAGAGACAGTGTCCTGTCTCTGGAGAGGAGACCGATCTGTGTCCCTTGTACATAGGGACACAGATCAGTCACCTTTCCCAGTCACCCCCTTCCCCCACAATTAGAACACTATACAGGGAACATATTTAACCCCTTCCTCACCCCCTAGTGTTAACCCCTTCAATGCCAGTCACATTTATACAGTAATTAGTGCATATTTATAGCACTGATCGCAGTATAAATGTGAATGGCGCCAAAAATGTGTCAAAAGTGTCCGATGTGTCCGCCATAACGTCGCAGTCCCAATAAAAATTGCAGATCGCCGCCATTTCTAGTAAAAAAAAAAAATAATAATAATTCTGTCCCCTATTTTGTAGGCGCTATAACTTTTGCGCAAACCAGTCGCTTATTGCTATTTTATTTATTTTTTACCCAATTTTTTTTTTTACAGAATTCTGGGTTTGAAAAAAAAAATTGAAATTTTTTTTTTTTTTACAGAATTCTGAGTTTAACCCCTTCCCTACCGAGTCATTGTAAAAAGACGTCGGCCGGAACCCTCTCTCCCTCCGAAGGGCGGCTAGGGGGTGTGTGCGTGCCGCCGCGGCATTGCTCGGGACCCAGTGCGCGTGCCTGGTGACCGCAATGTCCGCCGGGCACACGCAATTGCCCGCAATCACGGCAGGACCATGGATCTGTGTGTGTAAACGCACAGATCCATGTCCTGTCAGTGGTGAGGAGACTGATGTGTGTTCCCAGTACAGAGGAACACACATTGGTCTCCTCCCCTTGTGAGTTCCCTCCCACCTACAGTTAGAACACACTTTAGGGAACATATTAACACCTTCAGCGCCCCCTAGTGTTAACCCCTTCCCTGCCAGTCACATTTACACAGTAATCAGTGCAGTTTTATAGCACTAATCGCTGTATAAATGTGAATGGTCCCAAAAGCGTGTCAAAAGTGTCCGTTGTGTCCGCAGCAATGTCACAGTCAAAACAAAAATCACAGATTGCCACTATTACTAGTAAAAAAAAAAAAATGCCATAAAACTATCCCCTATTTTGTAGACGCTATGGGGCAGATTCACAGAGAAATGGATTATTGTAGCGTATCAGAAATACACTACGCCGCCGTTTTTTACCTTGCTCTACGTGGAATTCAGGTAGATTTTCTATGGTAAACGACGGCGGCGTAGTGTATTTCTCCCGTCGCAATCCATCTGTGCGAGTAGGGGGCGTGAAACATTTAAATTAGGCGCGTTCCCGCGGCGATCGATCTGCGCATGCTCCGTTCGCAAATTTCCCGCCGTGCATTGCGCGAAATCACGGTGTGACGTCATTCGTTGATTATGTAGCGTACATTACGGGCGATCCACGTCCCGACGAGTTACGTAAACAAAATAAAATTTTAAATAAATTCGAAGCGGGAACGACGGCCATACTTAACACATTTGCATATCCCGACGCACCAAAACGACGCAAACTCCTCCCAGCGGCCGCAAATAGATGGCAGCGTAGATCCGAAGGCTTACGAAGACGCAAGCCTCTCGGATCGAAGCCCGAAGCCGGCGTATCATGGTTTGAGGATTCAAACTAGTGATACGCCGCGCGAAATTTGAAATTACTCCTGTCTAACCCCAGTTAGACAGGCGTAATTGTTTTGTGAATCTGCCCCTATAACTTTTGTGTAAACCAATCAAACGCTTATTGCGTTTTTTTTTTTACCAAAAATATGTAGAAGAATATGTATCGGCCTAAACTGAGGAAAACATTGATTTATTTTTAAAAAAATTGTGATATTTATTAAATCAAAAAGTAAGAAATCTTGTGTTTTTTTTCAAAACTGACGCTCTTCTTTTGTTTATAGCGCAAAAAATAAAAACCACAGAGGTGATCAAATACCACCAAAAAAAAGCTTCTATTTGTGGGGAAAAAACATAAAGCTTTCATTTGGGTACAGTGTAGCACGACCGCGCAATTGTCATTCGAACTGCGACAGCACTGAAAACTAAAAATTGGTCTGGGCAGGAAGGGGGTGAAAATGCCCGGTATGGAAGTGGTTAAGAAAATGACAAAAATTCCCCAATTTTTTTTAATTTTTTTTTATAAATTCTGAGTTTGAAGGTCAGAATTCTCACTTTCAAACTCAGAATTTTGTAAAAAAATATATATATATATATATATATATATATATATATATATATATATATATATATATATATATATATATATATATACTCAGAATTCTGTAAAATATAAAAATAAAAATGTATGATGAATTAAAGATTCCATAGTCTTGTAACGCCTGGCGCCTGTAAAAAAAAAATAGATGAATAAAAGTTGATATTCCACAATATTATCAAAGGAAAAAAGCGACATTTCTGCAAATCATCATCACTAGGAACCACAGAAATGAATGAAGCTCTTTAATATATTTATAGAGGGGATTGTTCTGCAGTTGATTATAAAGGGAAGCCCTGACTGTTGGAGGCATAAAACCAGTGCTTTAAGTGGGCCGGAACGCGGCGGTACTCAGTACCGCCACTTCCAAAAATGGCCCTGGAGAGTACCAGCACCTCTCCGTGCGCCCAGTACGTGGGTTTCCCGTACCGGAACGCACTGGCGTAGCGGGGGGGGCTCCTGCACCAGGCGAAAAATCCTGGCGTCCGCAGAATGCGCCACCGCCGCCTTAGGAAAGGCCGCGGCTTTGGCCTAGCTCTGGAGCTATCGGCCATCTTGGTACACCCGGCGGCGGCGCGCGATTAGTTTTTTTTCCAGCCCTTCCGCCTGGTTGGCTGGTGGAACTGTCTGTCTCCCTTGATGTGGGAGTGGCGGGAAACACCAGCCAACTAGGCAGAAGGGCTAAAAAAAACAGATAACGACGCAGGAGATTGGCGGGCGGTGGAGTTGGAGGCGCTGTACCTCTGTGCTGCGCTGATTGGCCTGGAAGTTGGGACAGCGCGTTGGTGTTTACAGCGCGGCAGCGGCGGCAAGTTTCTCCATCTCCAGCAAGGTAAGCAAAACACTCTCCTGTACCACAGGGGAGAGAGAGAAGGGGGGGGTCGGTGTAAATCTAAAGGGGTGCACTGCCTGATCCCCACCTATCCACCTCAGAGCAGTGCTTTAAGTGGGCCAAAAGAGGTGCCGGTACTCTATTAGGCGCCGGTGCCCCCCCCCCCCAATACTGAACATGAAAATACCCTTAGAAAGTACCCTGAAAAAGAGCTACCGTAGAAAGAGCTACTGAACATAAATAAAATGTGCAAAAGGGTATTGAACAAAATGTTGTACAAAATGTACATAAAATAAATTATAAAAATTATTAACCGTCCTTACATCAGAGTGTCCCCCATCAGCACCCCCATACATCAGAGTGTGTCCCCCATCAGCACCTCCTTACATCAGATCAGAGTGTCCCCCATCAGCACCTCCTTACATCAGAGTGTCCCCCATCAGCACCTCCTTACATCAGTGTCCCCCATCAGCACCTCCTTACATCAGTGTCCCCCATCAGCACCTCCTTACATCAGTGTCCCCCATCGGCACCTCCTTACATCAGAGTGTCCCCCCCATCGGCACCTCCTTACATCAGAGTGTCCCCCCCATCGGCACCTCCTTACATCAGAGTGTCCCCCCCATCGGCACCTCCTTACATCAGAGTGTCCCCCCCATCGGCACCTCCTTACATCAGAGTGTCCCCCCCATCGGCACCTCCTTACATCAGAGTGTGTCCCCCCCATCGGCACCTCCTTACATCAGAGTGTGTCCCCCATCGGCACCTCCTTACATCAGAGTGTGTCCCCCATCGGCACCTCCTTACATCAGAGTGTGTCCCCCATCGGCACCTCCTTACATCAGAGTGTGTCCCCCATCGGCACCTCCTTACATCAGAGTGTGTCCCCCATCGGCACCTCCTTACATCAGAGTGTGTCCCCCATCGGCACCTCCTTACATCAGAGTGTGTCCCCCATCGGCACCTCCTTACATCAGAGTGTGTCCCCCATCGGCACCTCCTTACATCAGAGTGTGTCCCCCATCGGCACCTCCTTACATCAGAGTGTGTCCCCCATCGGCACCTCCTTACATCAGAGTGTGTCCCCCATCGGCACCTCCTTACATCAGAGTGTGTCCCCCATCGGCACCTCCTTACATCAGAGTGTGTCCCCCATCGGCACCTCCTTACATCAGAGTGTGTCCCCCATCGGCACCTCCTTACATCAGAGTGTGTCCCCCATCGGCACCTCCTTACATCAGAGTGTGTCCCCCATCGGCACCTCCTTACATCAGAGTGTGTCCCCCATCGGCACCTCCTTACATCAGAGTGTGTCCCCCATCGGCACCTCCTTACATCAGAGTGTGTCCCCCATCGGCACCTCCTTACATCAGAGTGTGTCCCCCATCGGCACCTCCTTACATCAGAGTGTGTCCCCCATCGGCACCTCCTTACATCAGAGTGTGTCCCCCATCGGCACCTCCTTACATCAGAGTGTGTCCCCCATCGGCACCTCCTTACATCAGAGTGTGTCCCCCATCGGCACCTCCTTACATCAGAGTGTCTTCCCTGTCTTCCCTCTCCTCCTCCTCACACGTGTACAGTGTACTCACTACTCACAGTTCTGAAGGCAGTTCTTCCTCTCCTCTCTCCAGTCTCACGGTAACAGTTCTGGCGCGCGCGCTGATACATGTCCCGCCCTCCTCCTCTAGACCAGCTTGTGTGACAGACAGCACACTGGCTCTATCACATGAGCTAGGAGAAGGAGGAGGGCGGGACATGTATCACAGCGCGGCGCGCCCTTTTTTTTCATGGCGTTTTAAAGTTCACCGCGGCCGGGAGCCGCGGGCTGCCGCTCCCCTGAAAGTGCCGCCTGGGGCTGCGTTCCGGTACGGGAAACGCACGTCCTGGGCGCACGGAGAGGTGCTGGTACTCTCCAGGGCCATTTTTGGAAGTGGCGGTACTGAGTACCGCCGCGTTCCGGCCCACTTAAAGCACTGCCTCAGAGCCTGTCATTTTAGTAAGACTGCTGGGACTTGTAGTTCTCCATCTTCTCCTGGGGCTCATGGAGATTGGAGAACTACAAGTCCCAGCAGGTTATACATACAATAATGCCGCGTACACACGGTCGTTTTTTGCGATGAAAAAAAAAACGACGTTTTTTAAAACGTCATTTAAATTGATCGTGTGTGGGAAAAACATTGTTTTTTGTCTTCAAAAAAACGACCAAAAAAAAATTCCAACATGTTTGAATTTTTTGTGTCGTTTTTCAAAACGTCGTTTTTTGTTTCACAAAAAGTCACCGTGTGTAGCAAAAACGTCGTTTTTCAACCCGCGCATGCCCAGAAGCTAGTTATGAAGCGAGCTTCAATGGAAAAGAGTGGTGAACGTAACCTCGCTTTTTGTGAAAAAACGATGGTGTGTATGCAAAATTGTCTTTGAAAAGTGACGTTTCAAAAACGTCGTTTTTTACTTCACAGAAAACGTCGTTTTTTTTTATCGCAAAAAAACGACCGTGTGTACGCGGCATAAGGCTCTGAGGTGGATGGGTGTGGATTGCATGCACCTGAGACCCAGGAGAAGATGGAGAACTACAAGTCCCAGCAGGTTATAATATAAGGCTCCGAGGTGGATGAATGTCCGGACACCTATCCATCTCGGAGCCTTATATTATAACCTGCTGGGACTTGTAGTTCTCCATCTTCTCCTGGGGCTCAGGTGCATGCAATCCACACCCATCCACCTCAGAGCCTTATTGTATGTATAACCTGCTGGGACTTGTAGTTCTCCAAACTCCATGAGCCCCAGGAGAAGATGGAGAACTACAAGTCCCAGCAGTCTTACTAAAATGACAGGCTCTGAGGTGGATAGATGTCTGGACAGTGACAATTGGTGGCACAGTGGTGACAATTGGTGGCACAGTGGTGACAATTGGCATGGTACAGTGACTGCATTTGATGGCATGGCACAGTGGTTGCGTTTGTTGGCATGGCACAGTGGTGACAATTGATGGGACAGTGGCTGCATTTGATGGCATGACACAGTGGTTGCGTTTGGCATGGCACAGTGGTGACAATTGATGGCACAGTGGTTGCGTAAAAAAACGTTCTGCCCCGGGGGGGGGGGGGGGGGCACCGGCGCCTAATAGAGTACTGGCACCTCTTTTGGTCCACTTAAAGCACTGCTTAAAACCCATATAAACCTTGGAGCGTCTCTAATCCTTTGCTGTGCTTTTCACTGCTGTCGTTGAATGCTTTGATTGCTCTGATTCATATTGGAGATTACTAACTGTACCTGTACATGTATTTACTATCTAATGCAATCTTTCTCAACCTTTTCACTCCAACTGAACCTAAAAAGAGGGTTGTCCCGATACCACTTTTTAAAGACCAAGTACAAGTACCGATACTTTTTTTCAAGTACTCGCCAATACCAATACTTTTTTTTTTTTTAATGTCATGTGACAGTGGCGTGTTGTGTTTTTTTTTTTTTACAGTGGGGGGTAGTTGATTGTCAGTGTTTTTTTTTTTTTTTTTTTTTTTTTATTACTATTTACATTTTATTTTTTTATTTTATTTATTGCAATTTTTTTTTTCAATCAGCCCTGTTGGGGGGGCTTTGGTGAGATATCAGGGGTCTTAACAGACCTCTGACATCTCCCCTTTGAGACAGAGAAAGGTACTAGGGAAACAGATTCCCCTGTCCCTTTCTCAGCAGCCTAAGCTGCGCTGAAAATGAATGGAGAGAAGACAGCGTCTTCTCTTTATTCATAAACTGAAACATTGTAATCACAGTTTACGATGTTTCAGTTCTGTGAATGGACAGAGTCATCGCTGACTCTGTCCATTCGGAACAGTAAGGAGAAGGAAACAGTGGGGGGGCACGGGGGAGAGAAGGAAACAGTGGGGGGGCACGGGGGAGAGAAGGAAACAGTGGGGGGGCACGGGGGGAGAGAAGGAAACAGTGGGGGGGCACGGGGGAGAGAAGGAAACAGTGGGGGGGCACGGGGGAGAGAAGGAAACAGTGGGGGGGCACGGGGGAGAGAAGGAAACAGTGGGGGGGCACGGGGGAGAGAAGGAAACAGTGGGGGGGCACGGGGGAGAGAAGGAAACAGTGGGGGGGCACGGGGGAGAGAAGGAAACAGTGGGGGGGCACGGGGGAGAGAAGGAAACAGTGGGGGGGCACGGGGAGAGAAGGAAACAGTGGGGGGGCACGGGGGAGAGAAGGAAACAGTGGGGGGGCACGGGGGAGAGAAGGAAACAGTGGGGGGGCACGGGGGAGAGAAGGAAACAGTGGGGGGGCACGGGGAGAGAAGGAAACAGTGGGGGGGCACGGGGGAGAGAAGGAAACAGTGGGGGGGCACGGGGGAGAGAAGGAAACAGTGGGGGGGCACGGGGGAGAGAAGGAAACAGTGGGGGGGCACGGGGGAGAGAAGGAAACAGTGGGGGGGCACGGGGGAGAGAAGGAAACAGTAGCGGGGGACACGAGGGAGAAGGAAACAGCAGCGGGGGACACTGAGGGAGAAGGAAACAGCAGCGGGGGACACTGAGGGAGAAGGAAACAGCAGCGGGGGACACTGAGGGAGAAGGAAACAGCAGCGGGGGACACTGAGGGAGAAGGAAACAGCAGCGGGGGACACTGAGGGAGAAGGAAACAGCAGCGGGGGACACGGAGGAGAAGGAAAACACGGCGGGGGGGCACAGAGGGAGAGAGACTGCAGCAAAACGGAGGGGGGCTGGAGGAGGACACAGGACAAGTATCGGGTGAAGCATCGGGAGCATTTGCCCGAGTAAAAGTACTCGGGCAAATGCTTGGTATCGGTCCCGATACTGATACTAGTATCGGTATCGGGACAACACTACCTAAAAAAAAAAATAATAATTCAGGTCCAAACTAAATCCAAATTATTAGAGATCAATAGGGAAAATGCCCTTCACATTTGTGGTCAGAAGAAAGAATGCCACCCTTAAGCTCCTTTCACACTGAGGTGCTTTTTAGGCACTTTCATGCTAACAAAAGTGCATTAAAAGCTCACAAAAAATAATTTCCATTAAAATCAATGAATGCTTTCACACTGGGGCAGTGCACTGGCAGGGTTGGTGAAAAAAAAACCCTCTCTATTAAAATGATTGGAAAGCTGTTCAAAAGCGCCTGAAAAGCTCTTCAAAATCGCTCAGTGTTTTACTGGCAGTTTAGAAGCGCTTCAGTGTAAAAAGGGCCTTACAGAGGTGGTCAGAAGACCACCCTTATGCCGCGTACACACGGTCGTTTTTTGCGATGAAAAAAAAACGTAGTTTTTTAAAACGTCATTTAAATTGATCGTGTGTCGCCAAAACAAAAATTCCAACATGCTTGATTTTTTGTGTCGTTTTTCAAAACGTCGTTTTTTGTTTCACAAAAAGTCACCGTGTGTAGCAAAAACGTCGTTCAAAACGACGTTTTTCAACCCGCGCATGCCCAGAAGCTAGTTATGAAGCGAGCTTCAATGGAAAAGTGTGGTGAACGTAACCTCGTTTTTTGTGAAAAAACGATGGTGTGTATGCAAGATTGTCTTTGAAAAGTGACGTTTCAAAAACGTCGTTTTTTACTTCACAGAAAACGTTGTTTTTTTTCATCGCAAAAAACGACCGTGTGTACGCGGCATAACAGAAAGCTATAAAAATCTTTGTTGTCATTCTGCTGGTTTTCGCAAGTGGTGTTGGCTCCAAGAACTATGCAGGCGGTCCATCAGCCATAGCTGAAGGAACCCCTAGAAACCTCTGGAGGAACCCTGTTTAGGAATGGTTGATCTACAAATAAAACTGGGGTTGAGGGCTACACCCATGTACAAGATGGGGGTTATTAACCCCCCCCTGGAGCTATTCTTGAGTCTGACTCGGGGTTACATTTTTGTGCTGCGATCGGTAACCCCGAGTCAGACTCGGGCTCGCCTTGCAGCATCCACAGGCAGGGTTTTCTTACCTTGTTACTGGATCCAGCAATGCATCCAGGCTGTGTGAGCGGGTGGGTGCTCGCTCGATTCATACGGTGCTTCTGTGTGCCGTCGATCTCCGTTCCCTGCGACGTTACAACGCACGGGAGCGGAGAACGGCGCCAAATTCAAAAACGTAAACAAACACAGTACACTGTATTCTTATAGATTACAATTCTGTGTGTAAAAAATACACACACCCCTTGCCCCTAGTGGTCTGCCCAGTGCCCTACATGTTCTTTTAAATAATAAAAACTGTAAATAATAAAAACTTCTGCCTGCAAAATGTAGATTGTCCATAGCAACCAAAAGTGTCCCTTTATGTCAAAAGTGATTTTAGAGCAGCTAGAAAACAGCGATAATAAATTATAACCACTTGCAGAATTGAGCGATAGCGATTTGTGGGGAAATTCGTCATAAAAAAACTAAAAGTAATGACAGCGACAATTCTGCAACTGAGCAAATTTCAGTGATTTTGAGTTGATTACATTATTGAATATTTTTTATTATAATTACATTATTATTTGTAATAAGTATTTATAGTTATTTATTATATTATATTTTATAATTTTGTTTTTTAAAAAAAAATCATACCCGGATGCCTACTAGACTCTTGTTTGGTCAGATTTAAGTGAGTTATTACTAAGAATTACAGGCCTACAGTATAAAACGCCAAATTTCCTTGCAAATAATGGTACCGCTTTCAGCACCTAAAATCAGAAAGAATCATACCGCCAGGGAGGTTAATAACCCAAATCAATTCTAAAGATTATAATAACTGTTCAAAGAAGATAAATTGTTAAATAGCCATG
Source organism: Rana kukunoris (assembly GCA_029574335.1). Lineage (NCBI taxonomy): Eukaryota > Metazoa > Chordata > Amphibia > Anura > Ranidae > Rana > Rana kukunoris. The sequence continues at coordinate 27,461,784 of CM056050.1, forward strand.
CCCTTTCTTCCTTTTCCTAGATCTAGTTTCCTCTATAGACAGAGTAGCAGTCCTTCACACCTTAGGGCCCTTTCACACGTGCGGACGAACGGTCCGCTTTTTCTAAGTCTGTAAACGGACTTAGAATGGGGCCCTATGGGAGCGGATCCATTAGCGGATGATGCATCCGCTAACGTCCGCCTACTATCCGCGTCCGCCTGGATCCGTTTTGCGGACGGAAGAAAACACTATTTTTCTTCCGTCCGGTGGATCGGATGCAAACGGACAGACGGTCCGTTTCCATCCGATTCCCCATAGGGGATAGCGGAGGAGAGACAGGGCGGTCCCTGCACAGTGTGCGGGGACCGCCCTGTCCGCCGACGGCTGAGCGGGACCCCCCGCTGAGCCGACGGACACACACGGTGCGGACCGAAAAACGGTCCGCACCGTGTGAAAGGGCCTTTACCCATATTCTGCTTCGCAGCTGTGAGAATGTGGACCATCTATTTTAACTGATATCAGGTGCCTGACGCTAAAGAGAGCATGTTTTGTGGCATGTTTCCCGAACCTAGCAACATTGGGCCAGATTCAGGTAGTTAGGCTGGAGTATCAGTGATACTCCAGCCTAACTGTCACTTTAAGCCGGCGTTTTTGTTTTCTGTAACCAGAAAACAAGAAACGCCGGGTTGGAGTTCCGATGCGAGCGGCGTAATTGAATTTCGCCATCGCAACTTTAATCGCAGCTCCCGCTGATTTACGCCGAAAAAATATGTTAATCAGCGGGAATCGGCCATTTTACAATCGTATTCGGGCGCGACGCGGTGACTTTCCGACGTTTCCGTAAGAGATACGCGGCGTAAAGATAAAGCAGCCCCCTAGTGGAGTATCCTATGTTAAGTATAGCCGTCGTCATCGCGTCGAAAAAAAAAAATTTGCGTCGCTTGCATAAAACGTCCATGAATGGGGATTTGACGTCATTGATGTTCACTGACAGAATTTGGAGCATGCGCACTGGGATGCATTGACAGTCGACGCATGCGCAGTACGTTCGCCGCGGGATCGCGCTTAGTTTAAATAATACACGCCCCGTACCCGCCCAATTTGAATTCCGCCGGCTCATTTTCGATACGCTGCCGCAACTTTAGGAGCAAGTGCTTCATGAATAACAGCACTTGCTCCTAAAATTTCGCCAGAGTAACGTAAATGAGAAACGTTACTCCAGATTAAAGATGCTCCCATCTACCTGAATCTGGCCCATAGTGGGCATTTGAAAGACCTCGGTGCAGATCTGCTGTACCAAAGGACAAGTACATTAGATATGGAAGAAGGTTCCCAACTGGTCACAGCCACAGAAGCACAGGGGCAAGTAACCAGGCACATAATAGGTGATTCTAACAGGCACCATATACCAGCATGTAGGGACCTTGTTATTGGTCTCTATTGCCAGAAGATTGACTGAGCATGATACTTGTGGTGGCCCAAATATGAGTCCATTTGCCATCCTCGAGGTCTGAGCCTAGATGAGAAGCCCAGTGTTGACTATAGAAAGTGTAAAAAAGTGATCAATACTGCGCTAACCCCATGGTGAAACGTGGAAAGTTGCTACATACAAATGTGACAACGATTAGTGAACAAGGTAAATGGAAAATGTAGCACTAAAAAGTTGAGTAAGCAGTATTCAAATAATCAAATACTGCTATACACATGAAGGTAGGTCACAAAGTGTGAAAACATAACATATATAAATATAACTCATATATGGAAGATTATGTCAATCCATGTAGTGAACACATAGGGCCAGATTCAGAAAGGACTTACGACGGCGTATCTCCAGATACGCCGTCGTAAGTCCGAATGAGTGCCGTCGTATCTCGGCGCCTGATTCAAAGAATCAGATACGCCGGAATTTAGGCGTAAGTCTCTTACTCCGTCGGATCTTAACTGCATATTTACGCTGGCCGCTAGGTGGCGCTTCCGTAGATTTACGCGTTGAATATGCAAATTAGGTAGATACGCTGATTCACGGACGTAGTTGCGCTCGTCGTATTGATATACGTCCTTTATGTAGGCGTTCGACCGGCGTAAAGTTACCCCGTAACTTTGGGCGCAAGTTCTCTGTGAATACGGCACCTGCCTCTCAAAGTTACGGCGGCGTAGTGTAAATGAGATACGCTACGCCGCCGGAAAGTCCGAATGAGTGTCGTCGTATCTCGGCGCCTGATTCAAAGAATCAGATACGCCGGAATTTAGGCAAGATCCGACCAACGTAAGTCTCTTACGCCGTCGGATCTTAACTGCATATTTACGCTGGCCGCTAGGTGGCGCTTCCGTAGATTTACGCGTTGAATATGCAAATTAGGTAGATACGCCGATTCACGAACGTAGTTGCGCCTGTCGTATTGATATAAGTCGTTTACGTAGGCGTTCGACCGACGTAAAGTTACCCCTGCTATATGAGGCGCAGCCTATATTAAGTATGGACGTCGGAACAGCATCGAATTGTACGCCGTTTACGTCGCTTGCGTAAGTCGTTCGGGAATGGGGCTGGGCGTACGTTGGGTTCACGTCGATATCAATGAATATTTCCGACGTGATTTTGGAGCATGCGCACTGGGATACGTCCACGGCCGGCGCATGCGCCGTTCGTTCGGCACTTCATTTACGTGGGGTCACGTTTTGTTTACATACAACACGCCCACTACCAGCATACCTTGAATTACACGGGCTTACGCCTGCACATTTACACTACGCCTACGCCGACGTAACTTTGGGCGCAAGTTCTCTGTGAATATGGCACCTGCCTCTCAAAGTTACGGCGGCGTAGCGTAAATGAGATACGCTACGCCGCCGGAAAGATAGGCGATTCTTTCTGAATCTGGCCCATAAAGTCCAGTATAAAATACTTGTTGCTCAGAAATGAAGCACAGTGATATGGTGGACTCGTGGAAACATCAAGATGGTGTATCTTCAATCGAAATAATGGGGCGTGTACTCACCAGAGATCGTGGACTAGAATGTCGATGACAACGAGTCAATCGAACAAAGAGAGCCATGATGTGCAGTCTTCCACAGCTTCCTGGGGTCTCTAAGGTTGAGAAACCAAGTTGGAACAGCCGGATGGAAGGGCCAAAAACTCTCATTGAGGAAGATGTAAAGAGAAAAAAGAAAAGCGCCACATGGTAGATCAAAAAGGATACGTTTTAGTTAAAAAAAAACGATTGGCATCCTTTTTACTTTTGTGATCACAAACTACGGATGCCAATCGGTTTTTATTCAATAAAACGTATCCTTTTTGATCTATACCAGTGGTCTCCAAACTGCGGCCCAAGGGCTGGGTGCGGCCCTTTGCTTGCCTTTAACTGGCCCTTGGAGCACTATTCCCTCCCAATGATACGAGACACTATTCTGCCATCTGACACCGACAATGGAGCACCATTTCTCTCACTGACACCACTAATGGGGCACTATTCCTCCCTATGATACCAGCAATGGGGCACTATTCCTCCCCCTAATACCAGATGTTTACTCCCACTGATGCCAGGAAAATTTTCACTCCCGCTGGCTAAAATCTGTCCCTCCAAGAGTCTGAAAGACAATAAACCGGCCCTTTGTTTAGAATGTTTGGAGACCCCTGATCTATACCATATGGAGCCCTTCTTTTTTCTCTTTATATCTTCCTCAATGAGAGTTTTTTGGCCCATCCGGCTGTTCCAACTTGGTTTCTCAACCTTATGGTCACCTACAAGACCCCTGGAAGCTGCTCCTGGAAACACCTGGGTTCCCATGATCATTGTGGAAGACTGCACATGACTTGTTGTCATCGTCATTTGAGTCCACTATCTCTGGTAAGCAGGGCCGTCTTAGGGTCCTTTCACACGGAGCGGACCGTTTTTCGGTCCGCTCCGTGTGTGTCCGTCAGCTCAGCGGGGGGTCTCCGCTCAGCTGTCGGCAGACAGGGCGGACCCCGCACACTGTGCAGGGACCGCCCTGTCTCTCCTCCGCTCTCCCCTATGGGGAATCGGATGAAAACGGACCGTTTGTCTGTCTTCATCCGATCTGTTCCGCCGGACGGAAGAAAAATAGGGTTTTCTTCCGTCCGAAAAACCAGATCCAGACGGACGCGGATCTTTGCGGACGTTAGCGGATGCATCATCTGCTAACGGACGTCATCCCATAGGGAACCATTACAAGTCCGTTTAAGGGCCCTAAATAGCATTATGGGCCCCTGGGCAAAGCAATGCTCTGGGGCCCCTACAATGATGACAAGTGCAGGTAAACAGACATTAAGTAGGTAGGAGGCAGACTGCCCTCTCTGTGTATCTATCACTCTCAGTGCCATCATGGGGCCCCCAATTTCAGGGCAGCGTGGGCTCAAAGACAAATACATGCCCCATTATTTTGATTGAAGATACAACACATGATGTTTCCACGTGTTCACCATATCACTGTGCTTCACTTCTGAGCAACAACTATTTTATACTGGACTTTATGGGCCAGATTCAGATAGCCCGCCGTAACTTTGTGCGGGCGTAGCGTATCTTGTTTACGCTACGCCGCCGTAACTTTGAGAGGCAGGTGCCGTATTTAGAAAAAAGTTGCGCCCAAAGTTATGGCGGCATAGCGTAAATGGGCCGGCGTAAGGGCGCCTAATTCAAAATAGGCTGGTAGGGGACGTGATCCATGTAAATGAATCGTGACCCCGCGCAATTGACGCTTTTTCCAAACTGCGCATGCACCGGCCCTGAACGTATCCCAGTGCGCATGCTCCAAATCACATCAAAAATATTCATTGATATCGACGTGAATGTAACTTACGCCCAGCCCCATTCCCGAACGACTTACGCAAACGATGTACAATACGGCGCTGTCACGACGTCCATACTTAAAGGGGTGTTCCACCCAAAAAAACGACCTTAGCTTACTCCACTCCTCACCCCCATACATGCCACATTTGGCATGTAATTTTTTTGGGGGGGGAGTGGGGGCTTCAGTAGGAGTGGGACTTCCTGTCCCACTTCCTGCTTCCGCCGAGGGGCTGGTTAGGCGATTAAGCCTTAATCGCCTACACCAGCCCCTCCCTGTAGGCGATCACATGGGACACTGACAGGTCCCATGCGATCGCCTCTCCAATCAGCGGCGAGCCGCGCCGCGCACGCATGCGCAGTACGGCTCGCGCATGCGCAGTGGGTGCCCGGCCGTGAAGCCGAAGGCTGTCACGGCTGGGTGCCCACAGTCAGGATGGAGACGCCGGCCGGGCAGGGGGGGAGAGGAGCGGAGCCCCGGTCGGCGCGTCGCTGGAACGCAGGAGCAGGTAAGTGAGTGTTTATTAAAAGCCAGCAGCTACACTTTTTGTAGCTGCTGACTTTTAATAAACACAACTTAGGGCTGGAACACCCCTTTAACTTTGACTGCGCCTTATATAGCAGGGGTAACTTTACGCCGGAACTAACCTTAAGCAAACAACGTAAAATACGACGACCGGGCGCAAGTACGCTCGTGAATCGGCGTATCTAGCTCATTTGCATATTTGACACAAAAATTAACGGAAGCGCCACCTAGCGGCCAGTGTAAATATGCAACTAAGATACGACGGCGTAAGAGACTTGCGCCACTCGTATCTTAGTTAAATTCCGGCGTATCTTGTTTTCTGAATACAGAAAAAAGATACGCCGGCTCTTCTTAGAAGTTACGCGGCGTATCTCTAGATACGCCGACGTAACTTCGTTCTGAATCTGGCCCTATGTGTTCACTACATGGATTGGTTCATAAATTTGAACATTTCCCATAATCTTCCATATACGAGTTTAATTTCTATATGTTATGTTTTCACACTTTGTGACCTACCTTCATGTGTATAGCAACATTTTATTATTTGAATACAGTGGAACCTTGGCATAATCCGTTCCAGGAGAATGCTCGTAATCCAAAGTACTTGCATATCAAAGCGCGTTTCCCCATTGAAGTCAATGGAAACAAAAATGATGCAATACTGCATCCGGCTAGAAGCGGGGGGGTGCCGATCGGCGTAGTTCGGAAACGGCCGGAAAGGCCCAAGGACAGTTCGACTGACCTTGGAAAGACATCGTTCACGAGCCTTTCCTAGGTTTGCCGAGGTCAGCCGAACTGTCCTTGTGCTTTTCCGGCCGTTTCCGAACTACGCCGTTTGGCGCCATTCATCTCCGGCGCCCCCCACCACCTCAGGCCAAATCCGGTACTGCACCCGCTTTGGCCTGAATCCTGCTCATTTTACGAGAGACAACACTCACAAACCGAGTTAGGATTTTATTAAATACAGTGCTCGTATTGCGAAACGCTCGTTAACTCGCAATCCGAGGTTCCACTGTATTGTTTACTCAACTTTTTAGCGCTACATTTTCCATTTACAGTGTTGACTATAGGTCAGAAGGTTTTTTGCGTCAAGGGGCTGAACATGCTTTTTCTTCCTCTCATTCTTGTTATTTCCTTCCTCTATTTGTGTTTTATTTTTTGTAGTCTCTATTAATTTTTGGTGCCATTTCAAGTGATTTTGAGATAGATTCTACTGTTCTCATCTTTATCTTAGGCTGCATTCACATCTGAGCATTTTGTCGCCTGAAGCGCGACGCTCAAAGACGCTAGAGGGGAAAAATAACATTATTCTCTATGGAGATGGTTCACATCTCCAACGCAAAACGTTGAATGCCAAAAGAACGTCGAACGCCTGAATTTTAAACAAGTCCCGGACCCTTTTTTGACGCGCGAATCGGGCGGCTTGGGCGTTTTACATTGATGCCAATGACCTGTACAAAACCGCGGAGAAAAACGCCACGTTTTGTTGCGGCAAATCGCGGGGAAAAACTCCGCAATTTGTCACGGCATATTGCGGTTAAAAAACGCCGCAAATCGCATACGCCTAGGTGTGAATGCGGCCTTATTGTTCCACCTTACCCATTAATTATCCTCCCACTGCTTGGGTGCTCCTGTAGTTCTACCCCATTAGGAGCCCCTGTAATTTAACTGGTTCTTCCCCAGAGCTAGTGAAGAGGCAGCCAGGCACACAGCATCATTTCACTCATTCTGGCTCAATAATCAGTCTAGGGGGTGCCTTTTAGGATTTGTAGAGCTATAAAACTTGGAATGGGATGTAGGGTGAAATGGGATACTCCAGGTTCCATGATTCTTTACTTTTACTAAGTTTCTCTGAGCAGCCTCTATGTAGGTGCAAATGCCCTTCCCTTCACATTGGTGGTCAGAAGAAAGAATGCCACCCTTCATAGGTGTGTGAACAGGGTGTGCTAGATGTGCCTGGGCACACCCTAATTGCCCTGTGTGGTGCAGATTCCCTCTGCCCCTTGGCAGAGCTGCTGGCTTCCTTCCTCTCCTGTCGACGGTTGCTGCAGACACAAAAGGGAACGTCTCAGGCTGAAGAGCAAGGGAAGGGGCCACTAAATATGTCATTTACAGGCTCCTTCCTTTTCTTTCATTCATAACTGTGTTTACTATTCTTTAGTTTGTAAATGAACAGGAAGCCATTCAGCACAGAACACTTCCCACATGAGGCTACATGTGTGTTTTGAGCTTTGGGGTGCGCACCCTAATGCAATAGGCTGTGCACACCTGTGCCACCCCTATAGAGGTGGTCAGAGGACCACCCTTACAGAAAGCTATGAAGACCATTGGTGTCATTCTGCTGGTTTTGGCAAGTGGTGTTGGCTCCAAGAACTATGCAGGCACCATCAGATGGCCGTACAAAGTTGTACGGTCGTCAGCAAGTGGTTAATTAATTAAAGTGTATTTTTTTAAATTGCGTTAAAAAAAACACTGCGCAAATACGGTGTGACATAAAAAATTGCAACAAGCACCATTTTATTCTCTAGGGTCTCTGCTACTATATATATATATATATATATATATATATATATATATATATATATATATATATATATAATGTGTATGTTTGGGTGTTCCAGGCAATTTTCTAGCAGAAAATAATGATTTTTGTCTGAAAGCAACAAATGTCAGAAAAGGTTTGGCTTTTAAATGGTTAAACTTCCTTCATCTACACGCCAGAGTTCTTTCCTTTGAAAAAGAACGAAAATATACTTTGTTTCGACTTATTCCCATGTTGTAATAAAACTTGGCAGCAATTGCGATTTTGATTCTTTTAACGATTAATCGTGCAGCTCTAGGTCTGGGTTTTCTTCGATGCTCTAGGTCTGGGTTTTCTTCGATGGCTACAAGTTGGCAGCTGCCGTTATGAGTCATAACTAATCTTTAGGTGGGCCCTAACCCGACAAGGCACAATGAAGAAGATTCAGATCAAATATCTGGTGAGAGGCCTCCAGCTAGCCATGACCAACAATTGCTTTTGGGCCAACCACCATTATTACAAACAATGAAGTTGTGTGGCCATGCGGGCAAGGTATGCCCCGAGTGTTGCCAACGTTGTTCTCAATAAATGGGAACATTTGCATATTTTTTCCAATCAAGATCAGTCGTTGGTATTTTACCGAAGATATATAGACGATGTGATATTTTGGGAAGGAACATCTACTAGCCTTGATCATTTCCTAATATTAATGAATGCGAACGAATATGGCCTTAAAGTGGATGTAAACCCAAAAAAAAAAATTTTTTTTTTTTTATGTCACAATTTAGAGTATAAGATTTTCTATCATCTGTGCCCAGTCTTGCCACACAGAGTTAATCCAGCGCTGAGTAATCCTCTTTTAAATTCCAGTGCAAATTAACGGACTTCAGATAAAAACCTGCCAAATTAGGTTAAGTCCGTTTCTCTGTTATTGCTTTCAGTGACAGGTTATTTACAAATATAGCTTGGACATGTTTATCATAACAAGAGGTGATCCAAAGTTCATTGTATATTACTAGGATGTGTTATGATGTTATATCACCTCATGTTATGATAAACAAAACATAACATATGATAAAAATGTCCTAGCTAGATATGTAAACAACCTCTCACTCAAAGCAAGAAGAGAGATTCCGGACTTTTTGATTTAGGCAGGGTTTTATCTGGAAGGCTGTTCGTTTTCACTGAACATAAAAGAGGATTACTCAGCGCTGGATTCACTCTGTGTGGCAAGACTGGGCACAAATGATAGGAAATATTATACTCTACACTGTGACATCAAAACAAAAAAAAAAATTTTTGGGGTTTACATCCACTTTAAGTTTACAGCTGAAAAGAGTTTGGAATCCATCCACTATCTTAACCTCACGATCAAGAAAAATGGAACTAGGTATGAGACAAAAACATACTTCAAACCAACTGACAGAAACGGATTCGTGCCAACTAGTAGCTGTCACCATCCACGGTGGATAGGAGCAATTTATGAGACTAATGACGCGTACACACGGTCGTTTTTTGCGATGAAAAAAAACGTCGTTTTTTAAAAACGTCATTTAAATTGATCGTGTGTGGGCAAAACGTTGTTGAAAAAAACGATGGTGTATAGGCAACATCGTCTTTGAAAGTGACGTTTCAAAAACATCATTTTTTACTTCACAGAAAACGTCGTTTTTTTTCATCACAAAAAATGATCGTGTGTACGCGGCATAAGGCGGAACTGTATAAACTGAAGAAGACTTTACATATCAGGCAGGGATTCTAATGAACAAATTTCTTGAAAAATGATATAGCAAAGACACTCTAAACAAAGTCATGAATCAAGTATCACAAATGGAAAGAGAGTCTGTGTTGACAAGTAACCCCAAAAAAAACGTTTGACGGCCAAGTCGCCTTTATTACAGGTTTCAATCGACAATATCGGCAGGTCGAAACCATCTTCAAAAAACATTGGCCACTTCTTCTAAAAGATCCAGATTTAAAGGATCACTAAAGGATTTTTTTTTTTAGCTAAATAGCTTCCTTTACCTTACTGCAGTACTGGTTTCATGTCCTTATTGTTTGTTTTTGCTTTGAAGTTGCTGTTGCTGTAATCCTACTCTGATCTTCCTGCTTGTCTGTTTCCTTATAACCACAGTGCTGGGAGCTTTCTCACGGTGGTCTAAGCTGTCATTACTGTGTGTCTAAAACTTCCCAGAACCAATCAGATTCATTTTAAAAACAAAACACTGCCCTGGATTTGTTTGTTTTTGTTCTGTGTGTCTATTTCTACTTCACAGAAACATAAAGCCAGTTCAAAAGTGAAACTAACCTGCAGGCACATTATATGATTGATTTTTATCTATTTTTAATCATTTTGAAAAGGAATCAGTTAACTTTTATGTCTCTCTACCTTGTAAACAGTCATTTCAACAAAAAAAATTGTTTCCTTTAGTGACCCTTTAAAATCCACTCTAACAATGCGACCCACATTTATATATTGAAGGGCCCCAGGTCTGAGGAATCGTATTGCACTCAATGTACCAGAGCCCCCAAAGAAACTGGGTACATTTCTGGACGGCTCCGGATTCCACTACTGCACTAGGTGCAAAGCGTGCCATATTACCAGAGCACCAGGAGCCCCCAAAAAAAGAATGCATTTCCAGTCCAATGTAACTCATGAAAGCTTCAAAATTAAACCATTAATCACATGCAATTCTAATCATGTGACCTACGTGTTGGAGTGCCCCTGTAGCCTCCAATACGTAGGTCGAACAACACGCAAACTTTGAGTTCGCATAAATGAACATCTGGCCAATATAAAAAACAAGGGTACCCTAACCACAGTGTATCAAGACATTTAAAAAATGCAATGATAGTGACCCGAGCCTCTGTAAGTTTTATGGTATAGACAAGATATCAAATCATTGGAGAGGGACACACATGAGGAGAATGATTTCTCAGAATGAAACCATGTGGCTGTATAAAATGAAAAGTATGCAGCCTTATGGACTGAACATCGAACTAGACCTCAATTGTTTTCTCTCCAATGAGTAAAATTACAAATGCCAGCTGTAATGTGGTATCTTCCTTTCTTTAATATAACATTAGAGATTTATATCCAACTCTCTACTTTCCCCATGCCTCCTTTTTATGGGTTTTGTTTACCGCTTTGGCCTTCAGTCAGGTGGACCCATTAGCATAGAATTGAGGAGCAAGGGGTAACTGTTTTTTTACTAATTTTCAATTTTTATTTTTATTAATTTTTGGCTAACTTGTAATTTCGTATATGTTGGCCCACAACTAATAACATAGTTGCAAGGGTCAATGGTTTTCACCCAATTTGCCAACTTAGAACTTCGTATATGTTGACCCACAACGAACAACATATTTATATTTTCAATTAACCAATTTGTTTTTTTGGATAGACATTATATACCATTTCCCCCCCTCCCTTCACCTATGTATATATGTTATCCAATCTTCATTTATGTTTTTTTAATCACCACTTAATGTCAATCATACATACCATTTTTAAATTTGTGCAATCAATCTGATAATGAATACCGATCAACATGGCTTTTCTGTGTATACGGTTTTAAATTAAGTATGATTTTAAGGATACTATGGTTGCCAATCTGACTAGGACATGGGTTAGATTGGCCAATCCTGTTGTGTTTTTTAAATCACCATACGTCCGGACCTACGTCCGCGATTTAGCATAAATTACGTGATCTCTAGTGACCAGGCACGCCCCCCTGAAGACGTTACACATACGAAACGTACGTCGGTTGGCACAGCCTGGTCACGTGTATGCTAGGTGCCCTCCTTCCCGGCGACTGCCTCATTCGATACAGCAACGTATCCACAAGGAATGACTGCATGTCCTCACATCTGAGCGAGGTCATCCCATGTGAACGCGGTATTCGACCCCCGGTATATGACTGCCTGCAGCCTCAGTGCCGGGATAGGGCACTGTCTAATGTAAGTGGCCCCTTGGCCCTATTGTTTTTATTCCGTTTTTAAATAAATTGATCGCACTATGGGAGATTTTTCTCTGTTTATTTATTCTATGTATATCCCAATGGAGTGCATCTTCTTGCTTGCTAGTGAAGAACTGTCCCAAATGAATGCAGGCATACTCCTGCATAAGCGTTACTGACCTTCTTTTCGGTAAGAGGTCATGTCCATCTGGTAAGCGCAACCTTTTTCTGAGCACAGTTGGGGTGATTCAATCTACTTGGTGAAGGAGCTGTGGAATGTTTTTGAGGAATCATATTGGTGTTTTCTCTCCTTGGATTTTATGGACTGCACTGTTTGTCATTTCCAGAATTTATTTAGGACTCATTAGTTCTATCCTCTATGCACTTTATTTGCACTTTATATTTTTTGATATACACAATCACATTGTTTGTGGTCAAAGATTTACAAGTATATGTGTAGTTTTTATATTATTATATTGTATTAGAGCGCCCTCTATCACCTTCTCATAACTAATCTTTGTTTACCGACTCGTACTTTTCATTTTTTATGGCGACCATTAAAATAATTCAACAGTTTTAGCCGCGGTAAAATACAGACAGAGCGAGATACTGTACACATAGGGGGTTGATTTACTAAAGGCAAATAGACTGTGAACTCTGCAAGAGCAGTTGCTCCAGAGCTTAGTAAATGAGCAAAAGCCCCGCTGACTTCCATCATCCAATGACGTGCTGTTTTTATTTTTATTTTCCTTGAACGTGATTGGGTACTTTTTGCAAAGTGAACCTTTACCTCATTTACTAATCTCTGGAGCAACTGCACTTTGTAAAGTGCAAAGTCTATTTGTCTTTAGTAAAATTAACCTTAAAGTGTGGGATGCAGCTTTCTACTGAGGCTCAGTAGAAACCCCCAGCTCCACTGATCCCCCACTCAGTAGAACCCCAGCTCAGCCGATGTCCTGCTCAGTAGTACCCGTAAGATCCCCGCTCAGTAGTAACCCCCCAGCTCTGCCGATCCCCTACTCAGTAGTAAACCCCAGCTCTGCTGATCTCTCACTCAATAATAGCCTCCAGCACTATTCCCTACTCAGTAGTAAACCCCAGCTCTGCCGATCCCCTACTCAGTAGTAAACCCCAGCTCTGCTGATCTCTCACTCAATAATAGCCTCCAGCACTGCTGATCCCCAGCTTAGTAGTAACCCCCAGCTCTGCTGATCCCTTGTTTAGTAGTAACTCCCAGCTTTGCCGACTCCCTGCTCACTAGTACCCCCAGCTCTGCCAATCCCCTAATCAGTAGTACCCCCATCTCTGCCAATCCCCCATTCAGTAGTACCCCCAGCTCTGCTGATCCCCTGCTCAGTAGTACCCCCAGCTCTGCTGATCCCCTACTCAGTAGTAACCCCCAGCTCTGCCGATCACCTACTCAGTAGTAACCCCCAGATCTTCCGATCTCTCACTCAATAATAGCCTCCAGCACTGCTGATCCCCTGCTCAGTAGTAACCCCCAGCTCTGCTGATTCCTCGTTTAGTAGTAGATTCCCTGCTCAGCCTATCCCCCCTGCTCAATAGTACCCCCAGCTCTGCTGATCCCCTACTCAGTAGTAACCCCCAGCTCTGCCAATTACCTACTCAGTAGTAACCCCCAGCTCTGCCGATCTCCTGCTCAGTAGTACCCCTAGCTCTGCTGATCCCCTGCTCAGTAGCACCGCCCAGCTCTGCCAATCCCCTACTCACTAGTACCCCCAGCTCTGCCGGTCCCCTACTCAGAAGTACCCCCAGCTCTGCCGATCCCATACTCAGTGGTAAACTCCAGCTCTGCTGATTTCTCACTCAATAATAGCCTCCAGCTTTGCTGATTCCCTGCTCAGTAGTTACCCCCAGCTCTGCTGATCCCTGCTCAGTAGTTACTCTCAGCTCTGCTGATCACCTACTTTGCAGTAACCTCAGCTCTGCTTATCCCCTGCTCTGTAGTAACCCCCAGCTCTGCTCATCCTCCAGTCCACACTCACCTCCCGCTGTTCACCAAATTTTTCTGCCTGATAGTTTCTCCGCTCCAGTCCAGACCCGGCTCACCTTCCTGCTGCTCTATACCAGATATCACATCTGCACCAGACATTCCAGGACAGATTCAGGTACATCTGCAAATTATTGGACCGGCGTAGCGCACCGCCTTTACGTTAGACTGGCGCAATGTATCGGCGCAATCACCCTATTCTCGTCGCTTTTACACAGAAATTAGCGCCTGTGCAGCGTTATTTCTGAGGCGCAAGGCAGAGTAATCCAAATTGGGAAGGACGTGGGCGTGTTACATTGAAATGAGCCGTGACCCCATGCAAATGAAGGGCCGGCCGGCTCGCGCATGCGCGCTTGAAGCAGACCATGTCAGCACCTCTGTGCGCATGCTCCCAACTCTGGAACAGCACAATCGGTGAAATTGGAAGTGGACTAGGGCAACGTTCTGAACTACGCAGACAGCATAAATAGACACACACAAACGCACTTCCTTTGCAAAAGTACATCCCTTTGTATCCCTTCCTATACAGCAAGGTGCTTTTGTTCTGTTGTTAGTTGCGTTGTGTTTTGTCTTTGTGATATTTGTGGACTGTGTGATCTTGTGTTTGGTAGACGATATTTGTAAGTGATTTTTGGTGACTGCTTGTGATATTTTTTGGTTCGTTTGTTTTCTTGCTTGATTTTTCCTGCTTGTTTTTGTGAGTGATTTTTGCTGACTGTTTGGGAGAGAGTTTTTGTATGAGTATGACTGAGAGGAAGAGGAAGTTAAATTTTACTTTGGGGGAGAAATGAATTCTTGCCCGGGCCATTTCCGAATATGGGCGTTTCCTCCACGGCCCGCAGAGTGCCAACACCCCCCCGGCCAGGAGGAGAGAGATTTTGGACAGGATTACTGACCAGGTGAATGCATCGGGGGAGGGAGAGGAGATCCGGACACGGTCGGGGATTGAAAAGAAAATCAATGACCTCCGGCGTCTGGTCAAAAAACTGGCCAAAATGCTAGCCCATGCCAGGGGCACAGGAGGGGGCCCACCATGCCCTGTTAGGCTGACAGCGGAGGAGCGTGCGGTGGCCCTGACCTTTCATAGGCAAGAAGTGGAGGGCCTGCCCTGCTATGACTCAAGTCATGAAGGCGTGATGCCAGGTAAGGTTTTTTGGCCCTATCAGGTGTGTAGCATGTGTGGGGGAGGGGGTGAAAGGGAATATGTGGCAAGTGTGTGGATCCTCCAACCTGTGAATGTTTTGTGTCATCCACAGATGAGCAGGAGGGTGCTGGGCCATCTGGGCTGACCGCACCATCCCAGCCTGATGAGGACCCCCCGACAAGGCCAGAGTCCTCGGAGGAGGTTGAAGAGGAGGAGGAGGAGTTTAAAGAGGAGGAGGAGTCCATGTCAGGCACTGGATTTTTGTTTTTGGAGGACTCTTCCCCTCTGGCTGGCAGCAGCCAGCCCTCCATAAGGGGTAGCCCCCCCCACTCCTCCCCCAACAGGGCTCCCCTCCCAAGGTGCTCCCCTTCTCCCCGGGCACAAGCCTCAGCTGGAGGCAGGAAGGCGACCCAGAAGACCAGGGGGCTGGCCGATCTCCTGCCCGCCACTCTGAGAAAGGACCAGTTCCGTCAGACCCGCCATCTGGGAGAGGTCAGCAAGACTTTGGGGCGGATGGAGGAGAGCCTGTCCTCCATAAAGGATACGCTTGGGGACCTGGACTGCCACTCCCGGGCTCTTACAAACTGCCTAAACCACCTGCAGACTACAACAGCAGGCGTTGGGCAGGGTGTGAGGGCCCTCACCCAGGCTATCCAGGCCAATACGGCATCAATTAGTGCTGGCCTAGACAGAATTGCTGTGGCCTTGGAGGGCAGGCCGCCAGGTGGGCAGAGACCAGGGGCTGCTCCTCCTTCCCCGGTTTACCCCCTCCCCCATGAGTCTCCCCTGAGGAGCCGGGGCTGTGGCCGTGGGCGCCCCAGGCGTTGGCTCACGTCAACGGCATTAATTTGTTTTTCCCTTTTTTTTTTTTGGCCTTTTTTTTTTTGGGGGGTTGTGAATGCTGTTTGAATGTGGGGGTGACATTCCTGCCGGAAAAGGGGTGTCGCCCTCAATTTTGGTGGAGAAGGGTTCCCCAGGACCAGGGAGAAGTGATCCCCAGGTCCGTGTGAATGGTGTATGAATGTACAGTGACATAATTGGAGCCAATCCAATGTGATGAGGATGTGGGGTGTGTGTGCTAGGGACCACAGTGGTGTGCATGCATGCATTCTCATTGTGCCATGATTAATGTGTGTGTTTAACGTGCAAAGATGCATAATGTGAGCTGGCATGAGATGGGGTCCCAGTGCATATGCAGAGTCACCTTGAAGGGAAAAGACAGGAGGATGTTAGTAGTGCATGTGCCCCTTGTGATGTGTGCATCATGGGGGGGGGGACAGTCATGCCTGCCACCCATGTCACTCACCAACCAGCCAGCTGTCCCCATACATGTTCTGTTCGCAATCTGTGGGGATGGGGCTCTGATTGTATATGTAGCTGTCATGGGATGCGAGACACCTCAGAATCACCCATGCCATAGATGTCTAGGCGTGTGCAGTATATCCTCTCCCGTGAAGAGTGAGGGGCTTGTATCAGCTAAGAATATTGTATTAGATTAGATTAAATTGAAAAGTTTATATGAGCCAAAAAAAAAATTTAGAAAAAAATAATAAAAAAAATCCTGTGCCCTCCTCCTTCTTTGCTCTTCTAAAGTCAGTAGTATAGCTATGAGCATGGATGCTACTGGCATGTTGGCATACAGTTTGTTGTGCAACACATGTGACTGCTCAGCTCCTCACTAACAGTGTTGCTTTAGCTGACATGTAGACGGGATTGTCTAATTTTATACCAGCTTTTATATGGTCTAATTTTAGACAGGACATTTAGCTGTTGCGCACAGCGCGTAGCCTGCGCTGCACCAACGTTCTTTTGTGGATCCCCGTAACTCCCTCATTAGCATATTTGAATAGCAAATCAATGGTGTGCCTAGCGCAGTTTTGCGCGGACGGATGCGCCTGTCTAATGAAATTACGCTGGACAAAAAAAAGTAGATTTCTTGCGTATCTCGTTTTGGGGATGCCGTGCATCGAAACGCACGCGCACATTTAGACTTACGCCGCGCATCTCCTGTTACGCCGGGGTAATCGCTCTGTGAATCTGGCCCTCCTTTTTTTACAAAGCTATTCCTCCTGCAAAAGTACATTCATTCTGTGCAAAATCAAACATTACCAGGTTATTTCTATCCAGGTCAGATGTTCTTCATCCATATTAGTTTGAATAAATACTGCATTATGGTGACTGGATGAGCTAATAAGGAAAATAAAATATTTATCACTATGAATGTCAGTTCCATCTAGTGGCCTTATTGCAGTATTTTCACAATTTACTCTATTATGTTGAATAAAGAACATCCGACCTGGAGAGAAAATAGCCTAGGGACATTCGATAATTTTTACGGCATTTGCACAGAACAAACTTAAATTCAGTTTTATGAGATAAATAGCTCTGCCGTTTTTAATGAGAACACTTGCTTAGGTGACAAATAATTAGGAGGGGGTAAACCTTCCGGGGCTTAAGTGGTTAATATAGGACATAGAACATGAAACAAATAGCAATAAATAACTGAAAAAAATAAATAAATAAAATAAAAAAAACTGTGAAAAGTAGTATATTACATTATCCTATCAAATTAATTATAGAGCATCAAAAAATAGCAAAAAATAATAAATAACTGCAAACAAAGTATAAAATGAGGGCAGCGTCTGATGACGGGGGTTCTAATCTCTTTCCATTTTGTCCAAAACAAAAGAAAACGTTTTGCCTTTAGTTATTCTTTATTAAAAGAATATAGAACATGACAAAAATAGCAATAAATAATAAAATAACTGCAAAAAAAATAAAAAATAAAATGTGAAGAGTAGTATATTACACATTATCCTATCAAAATAATTCAAATAATTATAGATCATTGAAAAATTGTGAAAAGTAGTAAATTACACATTATCCTATCAAAAATAATTCATCTAACAATAGAGCATTTAAAAATACCGATAAATAATAAATAACTGCAAACAAAGTATAAAATGAGGGCAGAGTCTGATGACGGGGGTTCTAATCCCTTTCCATTTTGTCCAAAACTAGAACTTAGTATATAGAACATGAGAAAAATTGCAATAAAGCAATAAATAGAATAGAAAAACACTGAAAAGTAGTATATTACACATTACCCTATCAAAAATAATAATTCAGTTAATTATAGAACATCCAAAAATAGAGATATTTAATAAATATCTGCAAACAAAGTATAAAATGAGGGCAGGCTCTGATGACGGGGGTTCTAATCCCTCTCTATGATGTTCAAAGCTAAAGAAAATGTTTTGCCTTTAGTTGTTCTTTAATTATAGAATATAGAACATGAAAAAAATAGCAATAAATAACTGCAAAAAATTCATGAATGAAAAAATATGAAAAAAAAATGAAAGGTAGTATATTACACATTACCCAATAAAAAAAAAAAAAATTTGTTATAGAACATCAAAAGATAGCGATAAATAATGACTGCAAAGTATAAAATGAGGGCAGCGTCTAATGACAGGGGTTCTGATCCCTCTCTATTTTGTCCAAAACGAAATAATTTTTTTTATTGGGTAATGTGTAATATACTACTTTTAAAAAATATATATTTTTATTTATTTTTTGCAGTTATTTATTGCTATTTTTTCATGTTCTATATTCTATAATTAAAGAACAATTAAAGGCAAACAAAATATTTAATATAAAATATAGAACATGAAAAAAATATAGCAATAAATAATTAAAGAACTGCAAAAAAAATAATAATCATAAAAAAGAAATACAGTAAAAAGTAGTATAGTACCCTTTCAAAAATAATTTAATTAATTACAGCATAAAGAATTTTAAAAAATAGCGATAAGTAATTGCAAAGTATAAAACGAGGGCAGGGTCTAATGTGAATGTACAAGCTCTGTGTAAAATAAGACAGTGGTATATAAGTACCTGTAATAACTAAAAATAATAGAAAAAATGTGACAAATAGTATATTAAACATTAACCCTTAAAAAAATAAATAAATAAGAACACCAAAAAAGTGAAAAATAATAAAAAAAAATGCAAAAAGTATTATAAAAAAGAAAAGTAGAAATGAAATAGCAATTACTTTTTAAAATGAAAAATCGAAAATAATTCATTATAAAATAAGTGAAAAATAATAAATAACTGCAAAAAAAAAGGTATAATGTAAAAAGGTAGAAAAAAATAACAGTTACCTTTTAAAATTAAAAAATCTAAATAATTAATTAGAAAATAAGTGAAAAATTATAAATAACTGCAAAAAAAAAGACATATAATGTAAAAAAGTAGAAAAAAATAACAATTACCTTGAAAATTAAAAAAATCTAAAATAATTCATTATAAAATAAGTGAAAAATTATAAATGACTGCAAAAAAATGTATTATAAAAATAAAGTAGAATAAAAATAGCAATTACCTTTAAAATAAAAATCTAAAATAATTAATTGTAAAATAAAACACAATAACATAAAAATACAAATTAAAAAATATACTAACAATTAAAAACTTTTTTTTTTTTTGTTGCAGAAAGCGGGATAATAGCAGAAGGGAAAAGGTAAGTAATGAAAAGCCCACCTTTCTTCCTCACTGGCATGCTTAGTAATACTCCTCGGACTCCTCACTGGCTGCTGTGGGGGGCACAGAGGTAGGTACAACCAGGAGTAGTTCAGGTCTGTATTAAAGTCAATGCCAATATAAGTCAAAGTTTAGTCCAGCAGCAGGAGCCGGGTGACCCCCAGGAAAGGAAGAGACAGGAAAGTTAGGCAGTGTAGTCACCGGAGAATTAAAGATCCAGAAGGAAAGCTGACCACACATTTATTGGATTATTTTAACAGATCAAAAAAAAAAAAATTAAATCTGCATATAAAATAAAATATTGCCACCTGGATAGTGAAAAAAATCAAATAAAATCTGCAGAAGTTGTGATAAAGTCATGGTGGTGGGGTGGCACTGTCCCCCAGGGCTGGCAGCAGAGGGGCACAGGGTGGGTGGCACACAGACACTGCTTGGCTGTGATATCCCAATGGTGCCAGTCACCAGCTCATCCTATGTGTGTGCAATGTGTGCCAGCTGCAGGGGGAGGGGTTACAGGGGTGCCATGCAGCCTGGCAGAGAAGGGATTAGGAGGTGGGGGAGCCAATCGTTGCTCCGGGCAGCCATGGCAGACCAGTGGGAAGGATCAGGCATGTCTTGGGGCAGCAGATCATCATCTCCCCTCCGATCAGCACTCACACACTGGAGGGGAAAGGGGGCGGGGTCATGTCACACACTGGACGGGAGGGGGCGGGGTCATGTCAGGTGCACACGCAGCTTGTCACTCTCTCCCTGTGCGCGCCGCTGGTCCGGGCTGCCGCGGTCACGTGGTCGCTGGCGCTCGGTCAGCTGACCGGCCAACATGGCGGCGCCCGGCGGAGAGGCACGCTGAAGGTGAAACTGGCGGAGGAGAAATACCGGGCACCTGAGAGGCTCGGGTGACCGGCCTGTGATGGTAAGGGATGCAGAATGACGCTACTAGTATTGTACACTGTGTTAGAAAAAGGGGGAGAGTGGGGGTAAGGGAATAGTAGCTGAAGCTAACCCAAAACTACCCACTCAATTTGGTTGGTGGGGACTATCCCGGTACAGATAAAATATGGTAAACAAAATTTTATAAAACATATTTTTATTGATATAAAAGCATTTTGTCCATAAAATTGCAAAATTGTACACATCAATGATTGGTCATGGTCGACTAGTTTCGCGGGAATTGAAATACCGCTTCATCAGGACAGCCAATCTATAGAATGATGCAAAGAACATTATACAATAAACATAAATAAATAATTAAAAGGAATCAGCAATACAATATAAGTTTCCGAAGGAAATTATAACAATGGTAATATTAGCTTACCCTATGAGTCAATTAAAAGTGTGCGGGGGGCGGACAGCTACGGAGCTTCCCCCCACGATGGACAAGGGGATAATTGGCGTGGAAATTTGGGTAAGAACAAAAAACATATATGTACGTATGCATATATACATATACATACAATTGTGGTAAAACCTCCAATGATACGTGAGCTGGTGGGGAGGGGAGAGTTGAAAGGAAAGGGGGGAAGGAAAAAGGAAGGGGAAAAGGATGGGGGGGAACGGGAAAAGGGGGAGGATAGGAAAGGACAAGTGGGCAAGGGAGAGAGGGGGGGGAAGGCAGGGAAAAAACGGGAGGGGGGGGGACCAAGAAAGGGAAGGTAAGTAGGGAGGTAGGAGGGGGGAAAAGAAAGAAGGGAAGGAGCAAGAAAAGGAAAGAAACAGAGGAAAAAGGAGGAGGGAAGAGGAACGCCAGAGAATGGTATCAAAAGGGGAAGAAGGATAACAAACTTACCCCAATAGGGCATGATGAAAAAATAGTCAGGTGGCAAAGGGCACGACGGGGACTGTGGGCTGATAAAAAATGTGGGGATTCAAAAATGGGCACATGAATAGGCTGGTCCGATTGCCTGGTAAAAACCAGGATGGTGTCATCCAAGGGAATAACCCATTTTGGTGGCACAATGCATGGTAATGCATGGACTAGAGGGTAAAATAAGCAGTGCCCAGGAGGAGCCCCAAAATAGTGTCAGACCAGGTCCTAGTCTGTCCGTGCTGGACCAGCGGACCGCAGATGGACAGATCCACGCTGCCGATCTAATGGCCAGACGGCCATTAAATATGCTATCCCTACCCGAGAACGCCATAGACGCCGCCAGGTGGCCGCGTCATGACGTCACCGGGTCAGTCTCCCCGTGCTCAGCCAATGCGCACGGAGCGCCGACCAGTGTGCACGCCCGAGCGAGGGGCGGGGAGTCCCGCGCTGGGAAAAGAGCAAGGGGGGCGAGGCATGGTAACGCCCCCACCAGGGGAGAGACAAGTCCGCCGTGGAAGGAATATGTAGGCAGCCGGGGCCGCACAAAAAGACTCAAGGGGAAGCTACATGACAAAGGAAAAACGGCAACAATAAAAAGAATACATTGTATATAGAGTAATAGTAATGAGTCGGAGTATATATCCCACACGTTTGATTGCTAATACTAGGTGACCCCAAACATTGTCACATTGCTGACAGTTGCAAAACAGAAAAGGAATACAAAGAAAGACATGAAGGGTGAAGTAGAATAACCAAAATCAATATGGACAGGTGAGAGTGAAAGCGAGAAGTGAGAGGGTGAGTCAAGGCTCAATTCCCATAGAAAATGTAAGGTGCAGCAATAGAATGCAGTCAGAGAATGAGAGTGAAAAGTGAGGAAATGAGTAAGTAAATAAAAAAGGAAAAGGGGCAATGAAGTCCCAGAACGGTGAATAGAAAAAATTGAGTGACAAGTGTGTAGTGTGATAGTCCCAGAATTGGGACAGGATGGTGCAAGTATATAGTATGCGTGCTGCCCACGAATTAGTGGGGAAGAAAATTGGCAATTTAAGGAAGTATAACCGATTGAACAAGGTAGATGTATGGGGGAGTACCCCTGAGAAATTAGAGAAGATATTTCTAATACAGTAGAGGGTAAAGAGATAGCAGTACATAGATAAATCTAGTGTCTAGATATAGCGTAATGATTTATTTATGGCGGGGGGAGGTCCAGTCCATATTAACACAAGGGCCTTGGATAAAAGTCGCTGTGTCTTGAATAATTGTACCCTCTTGGAAAAATGATCAAACTAATAATGGCATACATTAGAGGTATAAACTCATAATATGTAGATTACATGTTCAAAAATTTAATATTGAATAGATGTAGGTCAATCCGAGAAAACCAAAAATGTCCATTGAACCATCAGAAATGAAGACAATATCTAAGCTGGGGTCATCAAACAATCAAGGAGGAGTTACATAATGTAAGAGAATTTATAGGTTAGAGGCACTCAAGAGGAAGGAGAAGCAGGTGTGTTATCCACCCAATAATTATGAGCAAAAGGGAGAGTATAGCCTCATATAGAAATAAATAGGGGATAAAATTGTACCATCATCCCAGTTATGTTAGAAAAAAGGGGGAGAGTGGGGGTAAGGGAATAGTAGCTGAAGCTAACCCAAAACTACCCACTCAATTTGGTTGGTGGGGACTATCTCGGTACAGATAAAATATGGTAAACAAAATATTTCTAACATAACTGGGATGATGGTACAATTTTATCCCCTATTTATTTCTATATGAGGCTATACTCTCCCTTTTGCTCATTGTACACTGTGTGTGGGGACACTGAGCTCATGTAGGGTGATACCATTATATATCTGATTGGGGGGCTTTTCACTGTCTGTGCTCCTCTGTCCCTCCTGTCACTTCCCTACATAACCTTTTACTTAGTATAGACCTGGGGCCCCAAACTCTCCACTATGAGGGACACATGGTATACATTACACAGATCTACAGGCAGAAACCAAAACTGCTTTTTTTACATCGAATGTCCCCCCCCCCTTATATCAGGCGTCCCCCCCTTATATCAGGCGTCCCCCCCTTATATCAGGCGTCCCCCCCCCTTACATCAGGAGTCCCCCCCTTATCAGGTGTCCCCCCCCCCCCCCGTTACATCAGGTTACATCAGGTGTTCCCCCCCCCCGTTACATCAGGTGTTCCCCCCCCCCCGTTACATCAGGTGTTCCCCCCCCCCCCCCCCGTTACATCAGGTGTCCCCCCCCCCCCCCCCGTTACATCAGGTGTTCCCCCCCCCCCCCCCCCCGTTACATCAGGTGTTCCCCCCCCCGTTCATCAGGAGTCTCCCCCCCCGTTCATCAGGAGTCTCCCCCCCCGTTCATCAGGAGTCTCCCCCCCCGTTCATCAGGTTCATCAGGAGTCTCCCCCCCCGTTCATCAGGAGTCTCCCCCCCCGTTCATCAGGAGTCTCCCCCCCCGTTCATCAGGAGTCTCCCCCCCCCGTTCATCAGGAGTCTCCCCCCCCCCGTTCATCAGGAGTCTCTCCCCCCCCCGTTCATCAGGAGTCTCCCCCCCCGTTCATCAGGATCAGGAGTCTCCCCCCCCCCGTTCATCAGGAGTCTCCCCCCCCCCTTCATCAGGATCAGGAGTCTCCCCCCCCCCGTTCATCAGGAGTCTCCCCCCCCCCCGTTCATCAGGAGTCTCCCCCCCCCCGTCTCATCAGGAGTCTCCCCCCCCCCGTCATCAGGAGTCTCCCCCCCCCCCTTCATCAGGAGTCTCCCCCCCCCGTTCATCAGGAGTCTCCCCCCCCCCTTCATCAGGAGTCTCCCCCCCCCCCCCTTCATCAGGAGTCTCCCCCCCCCCATCATCAGGAGTTCATCAGGAGTCTCCCCCCCCCCCTTCATCAGGAGTCTCCCCCCCCCCTTCATCAGGAGTCTCCCCCCCCCCTTCATCAGGAGTCTCCCCCCCCCCCCCCTTCATCAGGAGTCTCCCCCCCCCCCCTTCATCAGGAGTCTCCCCCCCCCCCCTTCATCAGGAGTCTCCCCCCCCCCCCTTCATCAGGAGTCTCCCCCCCCCCCCTTCATCAGGAGTCTCCCCCCCCCCCCTTCATCAGGAGTCTCCCCCCCCCCCCTTCATCAGGAGTCTCCCCCCCCCCCCTTCATCAGGAGTCTTCCCCCCCCCCCCCCCCCATCAGGAGTCTCCCCCCCCCCCCCCCTTCATCAGGAGTCTCCCCCCCCCCCCCCCGTATTTGTATGGGCAACCTTTTTCGCTACTCACAGATCACAACCCGTTGGTGTGGCTAAACCGTGTGGCGGGAGACAATGCCCGGCTGCTGCGCTGGAGTTTGGGCTGCAGCCGTTTGACTTTACAATCCACTACCGACCAGGGAAGCAAAACGGTAACGCCGGCGGGTTATCTAGACAAACTGAACTTGAAAAGTAATCTGTGAGTACTTCCCCGGACATCCCCAAGCCGATCCGTTGGGATCAGACTGTGTATGCCGGCTTGGTTCTGGGGGAGCATTGTGGCAAACCTAGCTACTTCTGGAGCACTGGACGTTACATGTAAAAAGGTTGTCTGTATTATATGCTATGTATTCTGCTGGGTCTTATGTGGGCATAGTAATTGGTATGCTGGCAGCCGTAAGCCACTAGCATTCAAGTACTTCGTTTTATGTTACCCAATCGGTGTTCAGCAGTTTTAAACCGAACTCCCACAACACATAACCCCAGACCCCAGCAATCAACTGACTTTTCCCTCGTGCAGCAATGCCTGATGGGAGAATTATCCAAAATGTTAAGTTCCCCATCTGGTCCTCCCTGTATTACCCCTGTTAAATTTATTTGGCTGTTTGGAAACCCCCTGCATGGGGAATTCTATAAATATGGAAGCCTGTGAATAAAAAGTCAGTTGACTCTCAGAGCTGTGTTGTCCGGTTACTGGGCGGGATTTGGGACATTGCCTTACTTTTCAACGCTGACTGTGGATTTACCCTGGTTACCAGCGGAGATCGTGGAGTTTAATACTGTACTCCGCTACAGCTACTTTTATTGTTCCTCGGGTGTGTGAAAGCGATCGGGTGACTGTACAGCTGCCGGATCACTTCCATCAGAAAGTGAGCAGTCAGCTTGTCAGTGTGTAAAACTCCCCGGTGCTGCCCATGTATGACGTACGGCGGTGGCAGCGAAAGGGTTAATGAGGTCCTGAGGGATTTGATTACAAAAGGACTGCGGGGAGATATTTAATATATATATCATATTATTATATCTGCTTTGATAGTCATTTTAGGATTTATAGCTCAGACATGATCTATAATCGGGATTTTGCTGGTTTCAGGGCGACAACATGGAAGAACAAAGTGCCGGCGATATGAATCGGACCTCTGCAAAGGAGCCAGTCATGCCCATCGGCCAGTTCCTGCAGCAGAATTATAAAAATCTCCCTCGGCTTGAAAAGTAAGTAACATATCATTGAGCTTCCACTACGCTACTCTCATTATGCCAACATAGGAAGAAAATGAGGGTGTAGCTGGCTCCAGCCCCGTCCCTCCCCTGGATGTTTTTTATATATATATATATATATTTTTATCATTATTGAACCACTTAAGGACCAGGTCTATTTTTCAAACTTGTTTTTAATTAAAATCTTTTTTTTTTTTTACTAGAAAATTACTTAGAACCCCAAAATGATATATTATTTTCAGACACCCTAGAGAATAAAATGGCGATCGTTGCAATACTTTGTCACAGCGTATTTGCTCAGCGGTCTTCCAAACGCATTTTTTGGGGGGGAAAAATACACCCTTTTGAACTAAAAAACAAAACGGTAAAGTAAGTCCAATGTTTTTTTTTAAATTGTGAAAGATGATGTTACGCTGAGTAAATTGATACCCAACATGTCACGTTTGAAAATTGCGCTCGCTCGTGGAATCTTGACAAACTTTAACCCTTAAAGAAGTTGTAAAGGAAAATGTTTTTTCACCTTAAAGCGGAAGTAAACCCATCGATTTAACAGTTTCAAAAAGCAGTTACATTTCCGGAATGCCGGGATTGCTAACTGTCACATTGGTTGTGCTCTCAACCAAACTGTCAAACCATCCAATGGCTGGTGTCATAACTGATCACATGTGCAGCACCATGGCAGTTGAAGATTAAACATAGGCCAAGATGGCAGCTTCCTTGGCTGAAAATGATAGGTGGGTTTACTTCCACTTTAATGCAAACAGAGTATACCACCCCCCCCCCCCCCCCCCCCCCCCCAGTCCCCATCTTACTTACCTGACCCGTCGAAAGTCCTTCACGGTCCCAAGATCCTCTTTGCCGCTAATTGGCTAGAGCAGATGGATTGAGAGCAGCGCAGCCAGTGGCTGGCGTTGCTGTTCATCACATCCAGTGACGCTGCACGCCGAGGGGCGGGCCCAGTGATGCAGTGAACACGCCCGCAATTACTCACCACCATGCGAGCAGCCGCCGAGGGACCCCAGAAGACGAGGATCAGGGCCACTCTGTGCAAACCGAATTGCACAGTGGAGGTAAGTATAACATGTTTTGTTATTTTAAAGAAAAAACATTTTTTCCTTTACTAACCCTTTTAAAGATCTCCATATGCGACGTTTAAAAAATTCTACAGGTTGCATGTTTTGAGTTACAGAGGAGGTCTAGTGCTAGAATTCTTGCTCTCATTCTAACAATCACGACGAGACCTCACATGTGTGGTTTAAATACCATTTTCATATGTGGGCGCAACTTAGTATGCGTTCGCTTCTGTGCAATTTTTTTATTTTTTTTTATTCATTTAACTTTACATTTTTATACTGTCCCTTTAAAAAAATTGGATCAATTTTATGAATGTAAACGTGCCTTGTAATAGAAAAAAGCACGACAGGACCTTCCATACCGGGCATTTTCATCCCCTTCCTGCCCAGACCAATTTTTAGTTTTCAGCGCTGTTGCACTTTGAATGACAATTGCGAGGTCATGCAACACTGTACCCAAATAAATCCTTGTTTTTTTTCCCCCCACAAATGGAGCTTTCGTTTTGGTGGTATTTTATCATCTCTGCGGTTTTATTTTTTGTGCTATAAACAAAAGAAGAGCGACAATTAGAAAAAAAAAATATTTTTTACTTTTTTTATTTAATAAATATCAATTTTTCTCAGTTTAGACCGATACGTATTCTTCTACGTATTTTTGGTTAAAAAAACCGCAATAATCGTATATTGATTGGTTTGCGCAAAAGTTATAGCGTCTACAAAATAGGTGATAGATTTATGGCATTTTTATTTTATTAATTTTTTTTACTAGTAATGGCGGCGATCTGCAATTTTTTTTTTTTTTTGACCGTGACATTGCGGCGGACACATCGGACACTTTTGACACGTTTTTGGGACCATTCACATTTATCAAGCGATTAGTGCTATAAATATGCACTGATTACTGTGTAAATGTGACTGGCGGGGAAGGGGTTAACACTAGGGGGTGATCAAGGGGTTAAAATGTTACCTAACATGTGTTCTAACTGTAGGGAGGAGATTGATGTGTGTTTCCCTGTACTGGGAATACAGCATTGGTCTCCTCACCACTGACAGGAGGTGGATCTGTGTGTTTACACACACAGATCCACACTCCTGCCGTGATCGCTGGTGCATGGCGGCAATTGCGGCCGCCAGGCACGGGGTCGCGAACGAAGGACGTCCTGTGACTTCCACCCGGATCGAGGGAGGGTTCCTGCTGGCGTCATTTTACAATGACCCCGGTAGGGAAAAGGGTTAACCACTTCACTTCAGCCCCGGACCATTTTGTTGCTAAATGACCAGGCCCCTTTTTGCGATTCGACACTGCGTCGCTTTAACTGACAATTGTGCGGTGGTGCGACGTGGATCCCAAACAAAATTGGCGTCTTTTTTTTTTTTCCCACAAATGGAGCTTTCTTTTGGTGGTATTTGATCACCTCTGCAGTTTTTTTATTTTTTGCGCTATAAACAAAAATAGAGCGACAATATTGAAAAAAAATGCAATATTTTTTTACTTTTTGCTATAATAAATATCCCCGAAAAATATATAAAACCTTTTGTTCTCCTCAGTTTTGGCCGATACATATTCTTCTACATAGTTTTTGTAAAAAAAAAAAATCGCAATAACCAGTTATTGATTGGTTTGCGCAAAAGTTATAGCGTTTACAAAATAGGGGATAGTTTTATAGCGTTTTTATTAATAATATTTTTTTTACTAGCAATGGTGGCAGTTTTTTTTTTTATCGTGACTGCGACATTATGGCGGACACTTTTGACACTATTTTGGGACTATTTGTCATTTTTACAGCGAACAGTGCTATAAAAATGCACTGATTACTGTGAAAATGGCAGTGAGGGGGTTAAGTGTGCCCTAGTGAGTGATTCTTACTGTGGGGGGCGTGGCTTGGTGTGTGACATCACTGATTGTCGTTCTCTATGACAGGGAACAGACGATAAGTGACAGTCTGACTAGGAAGCACGGGTTTACACATCTCTCCCCGTTCTTCAGCTTTGTGACCCGATCGCGGGACACCAGCGGCGATCGTACCTGCGGGTGCAGTCACGGAGCACCCAACTGGGTCGCAGACAGGCCACCCACGGCTGTGCATATTAAATCGTGCTCGCCCCTCCCTTGGACTACAGGAGAGTCAGGATGCTCTCTACGTTGTAGATGGAGAAAAAAAGCTGTGTGTTAGTGGGTGTCCTGACTCTCCTGTAGTCCAAGGGAGGGGGTGAGCACGACACTCCACACCAGGGAGAAAGTCTCGCATTACTGTGTGGAGTTACTGACAGAAGAACAGGAAGTGAGGATTTCTCAGAAGAAATAAGGACATTTAAAAGCAAAATGGAAGAATGAGGTAAGTGAAGGAGGACTGCACTAAGGTAAAGGAAGCTATTTAGGGAATTTTTTTTTTTTTACCTTTACAACCCCTTTAAGATAGAATTGGCATGGCACAGACACTGTGCAGTAAAGCTAAACAAAAACCCTGGCCTGCATATATAATAAGCAATGGATTCCTGTGTGTACCTATATAGTTGCAAACGACACATCATGTTGTTTACAATAATCTCACATGCAGATACTTCCTGCGGTGGGCAGTGCTCAGTTGCAGAGATCAGCGCACACTTGATTGAGTATCTTGCGGCCTTCTTCTGTGGGGGAAGGGACCCTTTTTTTTTTTTTTTTATTGCCTTTTTTTAATTGTGGCAACAGAGTTGCTTTAACGTTTCTAATTCCCTTGCAGGTTTTTCTTCGATTATGCATCTTCATTCATGGCTGCAAATTCATTCGTGTGTGGGCTGTTGGCTCACAACTTTTTCCGAAGAGCGCTGAAAGTGCGGAGATATTACCTGCTGTCTAGTTTGCCAGCCTCAGTAGTCCCCTTTGTGTTCACCAATATATACCATGAACTGCTTATAACCCAGCCCCTCTTAGAAGGTTTGTGACGTTAAACATGGTTTATGTTTTTATTGTTTTTTTATTGGAATCTGTGAGAATGGTAATATGAAAGATGCCATGGCTGGATGGATGACACACCCTTAGTGGGTGTGTCCATGATGCCCTGGGATTGCAAAGAGCTGGTTGAATGATTGTGGGCGTCATTCCATCAGGGTGAGCCTTGCAGCACAGCATGGACGTGGACTTAGAAGAAGGCCCCTTTCACACTGAGGAGTTTTTCAGGTGGTACAGCGCTAATAGCGCCTAAATACCGCCTGAAAAACTCCTGCCCAGCCTTCTCAATGTGAAAGCCCAAGGCGGTGCGCTGGCAGGAGAGAAAAAAATCTCCTGCCAGCAGCATCTTTGGAGCGGTGTGTATACCGCTCCTTCCCATTTAAAACAATGGGAAACTGCGGTGATACCGCCTGCAAAGCACCTCTGCAGAAATCCAAAGTAGAAACACGCATGCTCTGAACCAATGCTAAACATCAGACAACAATAGCAGAAGTTGACCAAAGGGTGGCGCTAAAGAGCGGAAAACCCATGTGGTTTGGTGAATGTTGGATGAAAAAGTTCTGCCGTCTGTATGCAGAACAAGTTCACAGCCAACGCCCTTCGGACAAAATTCCACGGATTTGTCCGATGGAAATCCGATCGTGTGTACGAGGCTTAAGACTTCTATCCTTGGAGCCTGCTGTGTACCTAATTCATGTTTACATACGCCTAGGTTGTGAGCAGGTTCGTCCCAGCTACCATTAACCCTTCCTCTACCAGAGCTGTTCTTGCACACATGATTAACCACTTGCCGCCCGCCCTATAACAAAAAGACGTCGGCAAAGTGGTTTCAATATCCTGACTGGACGTCGTATGGCGTCCTCAGGATATTGAGCCGCTGCGCGCCCCGGGGGACGCACATCGCGGCGATGGTTGTTGCAGGGTGTCAGTCTGACACCCCGCAACACCGATCTAGGTAAAGAGTCTCTGACGGAGACTCTTTACCACGTGATGCCAATCGGTGCCCACAATAGATGCCAAGTACAATTATAAGTACAGTACATCCGTGCCGCCTATCGGTGCCCGGCCGTGCAACCCCATCAGTGAAGGAGAAAATGTACTTATTTACAAAGTTTTGTAACTGAAACCAAAAAAAAAAAGCATTTGTTATTCAAAATTTTGGGTATTTTTTATTTTTTTGCAGAAAATAAAAATCCCAGAGGTGATCAAATACCACCAAAAGAAAGCTCTATTTGTGGGAACAAAATGATACAAATTTAGTTTGGGTGCAGTGTAGCACGACCGCGCAATTGTCATTCAAAATGCAACGGTGCTGAAAAATGGTCTGGGACGGAAGGTGCGTGAGTGCCCAGTATGGAAGTGGTTAAAAAAATCATTTTAGCCCTGAAGATTACATAAAAAACTGCCAGACATTATATATTTTCTGAAAGCAGACGATATGCATTAAAATGTTATTTTAGGGCACACAAGCATAATAAATTACTCAATTGTTTTGGTATAATCGAGTAAATAGATACCCAACATCTCAAACCTTAGAGCCCTGTCACACTGTGCCGCCCATAGCGTGGGCGGTATGACCCTGCTATTTTTACCGCCAATGCTATGGGCGGATTTGCGGCACATTTCGGTCGCTTGCGGATCGCATTTACCCTGAAGCAGCGCATTGCGGGCGGTATAGCCGCACTGTCCCTGTTTACACACAGAGATCCACGTCCCTGGCTCTGTGACGAGCAATCGTGGATGCCCGGAGGACATTACGGCCGCCGGGCACACACATCGGGTCCCCAGTCATTCGGCGAGCATGCGCGCGCTCCACACTGCGGGATTCCTGCGGTCGTCCTATGACTATAGGCCGGGCGAGAAGCGGTAAACCCTCAATGTGGTCTATTTTTCATGGTGTGGCTCTTCAATTCCAGATTCACTTACATTTTTTATGTTTTTATTTCCCATTTGGTTATTGTAATGCTGTACTGATCATTTTTATTTTTTTCTTCTATCTTTGCAGGTTCTTTGAACTGTGCTCCATGTACTATGATGAGAGGCGGCTATATCGGGATGTGTATGGGTGGTGTGGCTCCAGTTCTTTTGGCTGGTTATGTCAATTTAATGATGGTACCTAGGTAAATATATATGGCTTTCCATTGTCAAGTGAAATTGTTATGGGCAAAGTTTCACAACAAAGTGCACCAAGAGTTCCTGAACCCAAGCTATGGTCGTCGGAACTTGGATCTCAACTTTTGATTTGAATTGGGGATCAGGCAGTCTGATCTCTCCTACCCCATAATCCAGGGGTGCCCAACCTTTTAAAGAGCAAGGGCCACCTAAGCGACTTGGTAACCGGTCGCGGGCCACCATGAGTGGAGAGGGTGGCTGGCAGCCCACTCTACTTTTTGGAGGTAGGCGTTTGTACATAGACTCAAGTCCATTTACATCTGCTACTCCTCAGAGGTGAATGAAGGGTCCAATTGGGTCGGACTGACCATGCCAAAGGGGCCTATGGCTCAGTGCAGGTAACGCGCAGCAGCCCAGTAACTACTGCAGAACAGATATGCCCATATATACACTTTGATTTTAGTAATAAACTTACCTTTAATAACAGTATTCTATTCCATCCCAGAGCAGGAGGTCGCGGGTCACATCAGAGGGCCCTGGGGGGCCACTGTTTGGGCACCCCTGCCATAAGCTCCTATAGTCATATTAAAGAACTTATGCCCCGTACACACAACATTTCCGACAAGACAGGTTCGATGTGAGCTTTTGGTTGGAAATTCCGACCGTGTGTAGGCTCCATTGGACTTTTCCTGTCGGAATTTCTGC
The DNA here is from genome assembly GCA_029574335.1 of Rana kukunoris. Taxonomy (NCBI): domain Eukaryota; kingdom Metazoa; phylum Chordata; class Amphibia; order Anura; family Ranidae; genus Rana; species Rana kukunoris. Next base: position 27,494,360 of record CM056050.1, read on the forward strand.
CAACAAAAATTTGAGCGCTGGTTCTCAAATTTTGGAGGACGGTGGACACCTGACCATCAGTCCTTGATGGTAAGAGCTTGTTGAGCTTCCCATATTTAAAAAATAAAATGTTGTGGAACTAAAGAACAAAAATGTGCAGGCAGGCTGCTGTACTATGGTGAGGTGAGCAGGATTTTTATTTTATTTTTTTACACACTACGATTGCTTATAACAGTGACTTTAACTGTGATGAACAACATTTTTTTTTTTTTAGAATATAATCTATTCATTCAGTGTTTACTATTGTGATTGGCGACAGCTAATCACATGGTACAGATGGGCTGTGATTGGCCCTGTTTGGTCACAAGGTACAATCACAAAGATCCACACAATAGTAGACAATGAATGGAAGCCGTCCATTGTGTGCAATAGTCATGTGATCCGATTCGGTCACAACGATCACATGGTACTGGCAGCAGGCTAGTCTACTGATCTGTCATCCGCTGCGACTGGTGGACACAGCAGGTGACAGATCATGGCGCAGCACGGACCATGGAGAGCAAGCGAGGCGTGTTCTGGGGAGGACGTCATATGATATCATATTTACTATAGGCGTCCTCTCCAGAACACGCCTCGCCTCCACCCTATGGGCCGCTCTGTGATCTCCCACCATGGAATGTCTCTTGTGCTGTGAAATGCACCTACCTGCCGGTTCGCAGTCTTCTGCAGAATGTAAACTTGGCTACACATGCACAGCTCGTTTTATGTTGCGACACAATGTAAACGTCGCCATGTACTGGAGAACTTAAGGATCAGCAGTCTTGTGATTACTTGGTCTTATAGCCGGTGGGGGACAGCTACAGCCCTATAGATACACTATATAACCAAAAGTATTGGGACGCCTGCCTTCACATGCACATGAAATCTTTTGGCATCTCCGTCTTCGTCCAAAGAGTTCAATATTGGCCCACCCTTTGTAGCTATAACAACTTTAACTCTTCTGGGAAGGCCGTCCACAAGGTTTAGGAGTGTGTCTATGGAAATGTTTGCCGATTCTTTCAGAAGTGTATTTGTGAGGTCAGGCACTGATGTTGTATGAGAAGGCCTGGCTTCCAGTCTCCGCTCGAATTCATTCCAAAGGTGTTCCATGGGGGTTGAGATCAGGACTCTGTGCAGGCAAATCAAGTTCCTCCACCCCAAACTCTCCTATCCATGTCTTTATGAACCTTGATTTGTGCACTGGTCCAAATCATTTGGTGGAGGGGGGATTATGGTGGGGGGGATGGGCTTGACCCCTTTGTTCCAGTGATGGTAACTCTTAAAGTGGTAGCATACTCTATACTACACTTTCACTTACAGGTAAGCCTATAATAAGGCTTACCTGTAAGTATAACAAATATCTCCTAAACCTGTATGGTTTAGGAGATATTCCCCTCACAATGCTCCGCTAATTGCAGCGGCGCATGCGCAGGGGGGATCCACGGCGAAAGGACCGGCAGCCGCCGGACCTTGCCGAATTGAAATTGACGCGCGGGAGTGACGTCATCGCCGCTCTAGCCAATCATAGCCCCGGAGCGGCGATACCCGGAAGACACGCCGGAGCAAGATGACATCTCGCTCGGTCTGGACCAGGTAAGTTCCTCTCACCTCGTTTTAAGGTAAGTATTTCATAATGAGCTAATGTGCGGTGCATACTAGCTCATTATGGCTTTTCCCTTGCAGGTGTAAAAATAATTAAGTAATGCGGGTATACAACCGCTTTAAGGCTTTTACCTTTGATCAATAAATCAGAGAATCCTTTTTCTCATTCGTTCATGGACGGACACAGCATTCTTTGACCTTAGGGTTATATCACCTTTCCGACCAGGAGGACTAGGCAGAAAAACAGCACTTTCAGTGTTAAAAACACTTCTGCTGCACAGCTCCTCCCAGGGGGCGTGTCCCCCAGGGGTATATAACCCTCCACTCTGACTGAAGAGCCCAGTTTTTTTCTGCCTAGCATCAGGAGTGTACTTGGGCCTCTCTGAGTCTTTGTACTCTGGAGTTTTTTTCGCGTTTTTCTTCGCTTTTATTATTTTGGTTCCTGTTTTTTGGTTCCTGTGATTCTTCTATCAACAGCCGACTGGGCGACAGGCTGGATCCGTGATCCTTGTAGTCTTCCCATGTCTGGCCATCGAGCGTGTCCGGCCTCAGCTTGGCTAGTGGTCGTCCACGACATGCCCCATCGCTCCAAGGGGTGGCCGGGGGACTTCGGTCCTAGGGCACACATATGACCGGTCTCCATGGCCTGGTCACAGTGTGTCTGGCCGACTGCCATGCCGTTCGCGGATGTTGGTTCAGTCAGGAATGTCGCCAGCCGGTGGTCGCAGGATGGGTGAGTAGGCCCCTTGCTTCGGCAAGGTGGCATGGCTGGTGTTTTCTCCTGTGGGAGATCGACTGAGGGTACGCCCTGCTTTCCTCTCTCCCATCCTCTCTCTTTCCCCTTCATGGGTGACGGCTGCTAAGGGGGGGGGGCCTTCCTGGGGTACCTGTGTTTTTACTTTACGGCGTCTGGCCGCCATTTTGCCGCGGATTCGCGGCAAAATATCACTCGGCGGCCATTTTCTTGTAGCCCACATGCTGTTTCTGGCATACGGCGGCCATCTTGGATTTTTCCTTTGGCCTCTAGTGGCAGGAATAGCGATGGGAAGAGCTCCCTGTGGGACTACACGGCGCTGCAAGCCTTCTCAGCTCCTCTCAGGCACAGCGGTGGATCGATCGGGTGGTGAGTTCCCCGGGGGGCCCCTGCTTTACTGTACAGCCAGGAGGGCGGCCGGTGGGAGTTCTGCCTTGCAGTACTAAGGGGGCAATTTTTCCTATTGGTGGGGCAGCATGGACCCTGAACTAAGGGATTCCACCCTGACATGCCCCCAGTACCTTTACCCCTGCAACCTCTCTGGAGGTCATAAATGCAGTCCTTGGGGCGTTTTTGAGCCAGGATTGAAGCGACTAGGGCCGGAAGGGGGGTAAAAAAAAGCGCCCCCTCCCTGCGCCAGCTACTGGGGTTGTCTCTGACACAGAACCAGTCCTCGCTACTGCCTCTGGCTCTGGTTCTGTCTAGTCAGAAGATGCAGGCTTGACCCACACGGACCCTGAGGACGGCTCTGTTTTCAGAGTCGATGCCTGTTAAGGCGTTTGTTGGAGCCTCTATCACTGCGCTGCGGGATACTCAAATATTGAGGTGTTGGCAGAGGCATCGGATGTGCCGGTCCCTTTTGGAATCCGCAAGCCACCCCGTGCCGCGTTAGTGTTTCCTTGTGTTCCGTAGGGACAAAATATGTACAAGGAATGAATGGGATGCACCGCAGGTTCAAAAATGCCTGGCGGTTCGCTATCCTTTTGAGGAGAACTTTTATAAAAAAAAAAAGTATGTATCTCCTCCCTCAGTGGACCCTCCGGGGTTCGGAATGAGTAAGGCCACCACGTTACCTGTGGAAGGGGCTCCCGCATACACGGACCCCGTCAAAAGGGAGGGCTGAGGCTATGTCCCGCTCCGTGTCACGGGTGTGGGTTCGGCTGTGAGACCGGTGGTGACTGGGGCTCTGGTGTCGCAATCACTCACTGGGTGGGCGAAGGTTTTGCTGCAAGACCTTGAGGCACAACCGCCTCTGAAGCCTGTCCGGTCCTGGCCGATCAGTTGATACTGGGCCTAAAAGATGCCTGTGAATTGGCCCTAGACACGCTTTCTTGCTCCTTAGGGCTTCCGCGGCGGTACTGCGACACCTGCTGTGGCTGAAGTGTTGGTCTGCGGACCAGTGTTCAAAGGCTTTGGGGGATTTATCCTCTTAGGGTGAGTGACCTTTGGGACGTCCCTGTTGACATCCTCATGTCTCCCACGGGTGGGTAGAACGCACTGCTCCCAGTCTGGGAAGGGTAAGGAGCCTCGCTGTGAACGAGAGTCCTTTTCTGCCTCCGAGCCTTTTTTTTTGCGCACCAAGTGCGGCAGGAAAAAATTTGCGGGGTGCAATAGCGTCCGCTGCAGGGCATATGCGCGACTGATATCGCAAGCCTGCGGACAAGCCTGCTTCAGCATGTAGGTCTGCCCCCGCTCATGTGAAGGGTGCGGGGCCGACTCTGCAAATCACAGCTCGGTGGAATTCTCTTCTAGCCGACTGTTGAGTTTGCGAGATAGTTTCCTCGGGGTACAAGATAGTTTCTCTCTTGTCCGCCAAACAGTTTTCTTCCTTCCAACCCCCAGCTGCTGGAAGGCTCTGGCAGGGGCGGTCCAGGATCTACTGGTCAGGGGAGTGATTGTATCAGTTCCCTCGGGAACGGTTTCAGGGGTTTTTACTCCAATCTGTTGGTAGTCCCCAAGTAGGAATGGATCCGTCCAATTTTGGACCTCAGGGCGCTCAATTGTTTTCTCTCAGTCCGAAACCTCAAGATGGAGTCGTCTCGCTCAGTAGGGCAGAGCTCCTTCAGGGGGAATTCATGACCTCCTTGGATGCGTACCCGCATGTTCCCATATGTGCAAGGCATCAGATTCTTCTGCGCCTTGCGATCGGAGGGGTCCACTTTCAGTTTGTGGCCCTCCGGTTCGGACTGGCCTCGACGCCAAGGTTTTTTGTACTAAGGTCCTCGCTCCGATCCGGCCCTGCCCAGGCAACGCCGGATCACTACCATGGCCTATCTGGACGACCTTCTCTTAGGAGATTCCTAAAGCTCAGGATATAAGAAGTTGTGTCCGTCACCTGACAAACCCTGCAGGACCTCGGCTGGCTTCTGAACATACAGAAGTCCATGTTGGTACCCTCTCAACGTCTGGGCTACCTGGGTTATTCCTGGAATCCTCAGAGGTGAGAGTCTTTCTCCCATGGAGAAACTTCAGACACTGTAGTCGGTGGTCCACCTGTTGTCTACCCTGAAGAGGTCGTCACTCCGGTTCTGCATGAGGGTTCTGGGCCTGATGGTGGCCTCATCGAGGCTGCACCGTATGCCCATTTCCACACCAGAATGCTACAGAAGGAGATTCTGTCGCGTTGGAACAAGCTCCCTTCGTCCCTGGATTGCCAGATCCAGGTGTGTCGACTGGTCAAGTCGGTGCTGGTGTGGTGGCTGATGTCCCCGGGACTTCGGTCCGGGAGGTCGTTTCTGGTTGCTACAAAAGGGCATTCTGTTGCGTTGGGACAAGCTCTCTTCATCCCTGGATTGCCAGATCCAGGTGTGTCGACTGGTCAAGTCGGTGCTGGTGTGGTGGCTGATGTCCCCGGGACTTCGGTCCGGGAGGTCGTTTCTGGTTGCTACAAAAGGGGATTCTGTTGCGTTGGGACAAGCTCTCGTCATCCCTGGATTGCCAGATCCAGGTGAGTCGACTGGTCGAGTCGGTGCTGGTGTGGTGGCTGACGTCCCCGGGACTCTGGTCCGGGAGGTCGTTTCTGCCGTACCGTTGGACTGTGGTCTCGACGGATGCCAGCCTCTCCGGCTGTGAGGGGGTGTCTGGGGTTCCCAGTCAGCCCTAGGGCGCTGGACTCGGGAGGAGTCGCGCCTTCAGATCGACGTGCTGGAGCTCCGTGCCATCAGATTATGCTTCATAAGTGGTCCGGGGTCTGCAGGACCGTCCAATCGGGACCCAGTCCGACAACGCCACAGCCGTGGCATATGTAAATCTGCGGCAAAGGAGGTCGCGCACACCCTTCGGTGGGCCGAACGATACGTTCCGGCTATCTGGGCCGTGTACATTCCGGCCGTTCAGAATTGGCAGGCCTACTGCCTAAGCCGCAAAACAATAGACCAAGGAGAGTGGTCCATGCACTGCAGGTGTCTCAGAGTCTGAGAAAGAAATGGGGCACTCCAGACAGGGACCTTCGATTAAATTACACACAGTGGACTCTATTTACTAATTAGGTGACTTCTGAAGGCAATTGGTTCCACTAGAGTTTAGTTAGTGGTATCAGAGTAAAGGGGGCTGAGTACAAATGCACGCCACACTTTTCACTTATTTATTTGTAAAAAAAAAAAAAAAAAATGAAAATCATTTATCATTTTCCTTCCACTTGACAATTATCTGCCACTTTGTGTTGGTCCATCACATAAAATCCCAATAAAATACATTTACTTTTCTGATTGTAACATGACAAATGTGGAACATTTCAAGGGGTATGAATAATTTTTCAAGGCACTGTAGCAAAGTTGTTTTGAATGCAGCCACTGCTTTAGGGCTCATGCACACACGATGTAAAAAAAAAACCGCCAGCGCTGCTGCCATGAAAAAGCAGCTGTAAAAAACATGCTTTTAGTCGCATTTTTGACTAGCATTTGTGTTTTAATTTTAAAAAAAATGTTGTCGTTAGCATTTTACAGGAAAAATAATCCCTATAATGCAAAAACGCCAAAAGCTTGTTACAGCATTTAGCAGCGATTTTTGGTGTTGTACATTTTTACAGCCAAACAGCCTCTGCTCCTGGACACACTGGCATGCGTTTTTTTTTTTACTGTCCCTTAACGCTTATACCTCCAAACCCCTTTGAAAGTTTGGGTGCATGGACACATAGGGGTTGATTTACTAAAGGGAAATCCACTTTGCACTACAAGTGGAATTGCTATAGATCTGAGGGGAAGCTCTGCTGATTTTATCATCCAATTATGTGCAAGCAAAAAATAGGATTTTTGTACTCGCCGTAAAATCTTTTTCTCTTTCGTCCATGGATGGACACAGCTTCCTTATACTCTTGACTGTAGGAACATAACCCCTCAGTCAAGAGTATAAGGAAGCTCTGTCTGTCCATGGACGAAAGAGAAATGCTGTTTTTTTTTTTTTCCTTGCATGTCCCTCACAGATTTACAGCGACTGCACTTCCAGTGCAAAGTAGATTTGCCTTTCGTAAATGAGCCCCATAGGCTGACACGGAGGAGTGTTCAGAGGCAGTAACAAAAATAAAAACCGCCAGATGTCCTTAAAAGAAGCTGCAAAAACATCTTCTGTATTGTACACATGTACTAAGGGCTCATGTACACATTTTATTTTTATTTATTTTTTGTACCCTCTACTCCTAAACTTTTGGGCTCCATGCACACTGAAGTGATAAACTGCAGTTTATTGGCGTTTTGGCTTTTTTTTTTTTTTTAAACTGAACTCTGTTTGCCTATGTGCCCATGCACACCTGGGCGTTTTTCAGTGTTAATGAACTATGGAGCTTATTGGCTTTTATCTGAACGCCCGAAATTTGCGTCCAAAAGTGCATTTTTTTGGCGGGAAATAACGCTGAAAAACGCCGATGCCAGCATTTTTTTTTTTATCCATTAAAAAAAAAAGCTGATAAAAGCTACACTGAAAAACACTGATTAAAGCTATTACAAAAACGCTAAAAAAACGTTGCAAGGCTCCCTGCAAAGCTACTGGCGTTTTTATTTTTTTATAGCTTTTATCAGCGTTAGTGTCTTGTCTTGAAGTCGTTTTAACAATCTGTATGAATATGTATTTGTTATCGGTATTCTAAAAGTATGATTTGTATTTTGTTTGGCAGTGTCTTGCGGACTGAAATGAAGGGAAGTGCGCTGCGGGAAATGATCTCCTTCACCAAGCCGGTGTTCAGAAAACTGAAATATTTCTTCCTGTTTGAGGCCATAGTCAGCGTCGCCATCCCTACCGGACAATTTGCCACAATAGAAAAGCTGCTTGAGATGTCGTCGGGTTCCCAGACTGAGGAGGAGCTGAGAAAATAAAAAATGTTATCGGTCTTGTACATCATTTTTTTTATTGTAATTGTTCTGTTATTTGAGAAGTGATTATAAAGCTTATTAAACACATTCTTTATATTTTTTGTTGGCCTCACTTGTTTAGACATATGGGCAGTCTCTTTCATCCCACATCGCTCCATGCTGCAGATCTAAAGTATTGGCCAGTACACTTGGGGTGGCTATGCGACCTTGTGGGGGCACCCTGGTGTAACCACCCATATGTGCGTGCTCCTGACCCAGACTACAGTCATGTGCGTATCTGCAAAGCGCCTACTGGGCTAAGTGATGTCAGTGATACTGCAGCCCACGTCTCTGATTGCACTCAGCTGGGGGGGCAGCCCCATGTACTACATTTTATTTTTTTTTTCCCGTGAGGATTTAGATATGCTTTAACCACTTCAGTCCTGGAAGAATTTACCCCCTTCCTGACCAGAGCACTTTTTGCGATTTGGCACTGCGTCGCTTTAACTGACAATTGCGCGGTCGTGCGACGTGGTACCCAAACAAAATTGACATCCTTTTTTTTTTCCCCCACAAATAGAGATTTATTTTGGTGGTATTTGATCACCAAAAGCAATATTTTCTACTTTTTGCTATAATAAATTTCCCCAAAAAATATTTTAAAAAAATTGCAATAAGCGTATAGTGATTGCTTTGCGCAAAAGTTAAAGCGTCTACAAAATGGGGGATAGTTTTATGGCATTTTTATTTTACTAGTGGCGATTTTTATTGTGGCTGCGACATTATGGTAGACATATAGGACACCTTTGACACTATTTTGGGACCATTGTCATTTATACAGTGATCAAAGCTATAAAAATGCACTGATTACTGTGTAAATGGCACTGGCAGGGAAGGGGTTAAGTGTGTCCTAGGAAGTGATTCTAACTGTGTGGGGGCTGGGCTACATCTGACACTGCTCCCGATCACAGGGAACAGTAGATCACTAGGCAGAACAGGGAAATGCCTTGTTTACATAGGCATCTCCCCGTTCTGCCTCTTTGACATGATTGCAGGACACCAGTGGACATTGAATCTGCAGGTCCCTCAGGGACGGAGCACATGCCCGGTGGCAAATTCAAAGCAACATACAGGTACGTTGCGCCGCTCCTTCCTGGCTGACATCAGGGGAATCTTGGCGCCACCCACTGGAGATATCACACAGGGAGAGCTGAGAGCCTGGAGTCTGGAAGATACTGTTAAAACAAGTAGAAATTGTTTGTTTTTTGACAGAGCTGATGATATAAAGATGACAGTGGCTTAACAACAACTTTAAAGGGTCACTAAAGGATTTTTTTTAGCTAAATAGCCTTCTTTACCTTAATGCAGTGCTGTTTTCATGTTCTCATTGTTCGTTTTTGCTTTGAAGTTGCTGTAATTCTGCTCTGATCTCCACACTTCCTGCTTGTCTGGCTCCTTATGAAAAATCTCATGGCAGTTTTCACTGTGGTTTAAGCTGTCATTACTGTGTGTCTAAAACTCCTCAGAACCAATCAGATTCATTTTAAAAACAAAACACTGTCCTGGATTTGTTTGTTTTTGTTCTGTGTGTCTTTTGTACTTCACAGGAACATGAAACCAGTTTAAAAACTAAAATGAAACTAGAGGCACATTATATGATTGATTTTTATCTATTTTTAAAAGGAACCAGTTAACTTTTATGTCTCTATACCCTGTAAACAGTCATTTCAGCAAAAACATTTTTTTTCCTTTAGTGACCCTTTAAGTTTATATACGCTTAAAAAAAAAAAAAGACACCACCATCACTCCATCTTCTTACAGAAAAGACAGAAGTTTAATTTCGTGATATAAATTACCTTCTCAAAGTTTGGATATCTCCTTATGCAATGCAGCAGCTCCAAAATTCCAAACCGGTTGATCTGTAGAACTATTATAAGAAGGGCAACATCTCTGCACTTGCCTTGGTAGCTAACAATTTGGAGACAAGCATATACAGTCCATACCACTTGTATCAAAGCGGCGCTGGCCCAAATGCTTAGCACTGGGTAGTACCCACCAGCAGCAACATGGACAGGTTGATTAAAGATGAACTCCTGGCAAACTGCTGAAAAGATAAAAATACATATATGGGAGCCGTTTTACCTGCCATAGGGCCTGCATTTGTTCATCCAGTCCTGACATTTACAGAGCAGACCGTTCTTCCCTTATTCGCACACAACCGAGTAGCTCCTTCTGTTGCTCATCTTTCTCCCAACCCCAGCTCTGCTGTACAGGAGGTAGCAAGAGGCTGATACCAGGTCAAATACAGCTCTATACATTTAATGAGCTGCATTGGCTCATGTCTAGTATCTGCCTGACCTCCAGCTTTTCATATCCCTCACTAACATGTGAGGCCATTGGAAGTGCGGGATGGAGCTTTCTCTGGAGTCTGACTGATGATGTCACAACCTCTGACGCCAATCAGAGGAAGCTTTGTATGCATTGCTTTCTATGAATAGCCGAACACCAATCAGATACTCTAGTGCAGTGATGGCGAACCTTGGCACCCCAGATGTTTTGGAACTACATTTCCCATGATGCTCATCTACAATGAAGAGTGCATGAGCATCATGGGAAATGTAGTTCCAAAACATCTGGGGTGCCAAGGTTTGCTATCACTGGTATAGTGTGTTGCAGGTATGAGACAGGAAGCCTCGGCTCACACCGGGAACACATTTGTTGTATGTGGTCTCAGCTACATACAGTTTATACCGCACATCCAGCAGAATCACATGGTAGTGAGGGACATGGTTCATTTGGGCCAGCTTGGCTTGTAAAGGGTATGAAAAGCTGGAGTTCAGCTTTAACTTCACAGATGCAGCTGTGGCAGTGAGCTGACATTTCAGTCCACCAGCTGACACTGGGGGAGGGGACAGGTAGCTCAGCCACGTTTTAGACCCCATACACACGAATAGATTTTCAGCAGATTTTTGTCATCAGATTTACCAAAACCATGTAGTGCAAAGGCCTGCCTGGTTACATACAAATTTAAACTCTTAGGCCGCGTACACGCGATCAGCCCATCCGATGACAACGGTCCAAAGGACCGTTTTCATCGGTTAACCGATGAAGCTGACTGATGGCCTGATGTGCCTACACACCATTGGTTAAAAAAACGATCGTGTCAGAACGAGGTGACGTAAAACACAACGACGTGGTGAAAAAAATGACATTCAATGCTTCCAAGTATGCGTCGACTTGATTCTGAGCATGCGCGGCTTTTTAACCGATGCTTTTGCATACTAACGATCGGTTTTGACTCATCGGTTAGGCGTCCATCGGTTACATTTTAAAGCAAGTTCTCTTTTTTTGACCGATGGTGCCCACACACCATCGGTTTGGACCTTCAGTCCGTTTTTATCGATCCAAACCGATCGTGTTTAAGGTGCTTAAGGTTTGACCTCATATTATATGGTTTTGGTAAAGCTGCAGACAAAAATCTGCAGAAAACCCAATAGTGTGTATGGGGCTTAAGGCTCCTTTCACATTGGAGCAAGAGCCGCGGTGGCGGTATAGTGCCGCTAAAAGTACACCACTCCTCTCACCGCTCCAAAGATGCTGCTGACAGATTTTTTTTCTCTCCCGCCAGCCGAGGGCTTTCACATTGAGGATGCAGAGAAGGGGTTTTTCAGGCGGTATAGCAGTGCTATTTTTAGCGCTGTACCGCCTGAAAAATTTCTCAGTGTGAAAGGGGCCTAAGGGTCCTTTCACACGGAGCGGACCGTTTTTTCGGTCCGCTCCGTGTGTGTCCGTCAACGCTCAGCGGGGGGTCTCCGCTCAGCTGTCGGCGGACAGGGCGGTCCCCGCACACTGTGCAGGGACCGCCCTCTCTCTCCTCCGCTCTCCCCTATGGGGAATCGGATGAAAACGGACCGTTTGTCCTTATTCATCCGATCTATTCCGCCGGACGGAAGAAAAATAGGGTTTTCTTCCGTCCGAAAAACCGGATCCAGACGGACGCGGATCTTTGCGGACGTTAGCGGATGCATCATCCGCTAATGGACGCAATCCCATAGGGAACCATTACACGTCATGTGAAAGGGCCCGAAGTCTTTTAAGACATCAGATAAAGCAATTTATAGACTAAACTTTTTACCTTGGGACTTTTCCTAAGAACTGAAGCAGAAAATTTCATCTGCAGTCTCAAAAACGGTTTCCTGTCATGGTCGCACCTCATCAGCACTGGCGTAGCGGGGGGGGGGGGAGCTGTCGCACCGGGCGAAAAATTGGGGGGGGGGGCGAAATCCTGGCGTCCGTGTCACTTTTTTTAAAATTAATGAAAAGTCATACTGTACTGTAGGGGTGCAACGGATCGTGTCCGATCCGCGATCTGAACGGGTCGACCTGTTCGGATCGGCACAGATTGCAATCCGTGGAACGCACCGCCGCTTTGGCTTAGCTCTGGAGCGGTCGGCCATCTTGGTACACCCGGCGGCGGTGCGGGATGACATCATCACTACTCTGCTCGTGGATCTCTTCCTACCAGAGCGCGCGCTGATGTATTCTCAGTGCTTCTGCAAGACTGCAACAAGTAAAGTGAGTTGAATCATGTTGGGCAATGCTAAAACTACTGGCTATTATTACTAATATTTGGGGGCAATGTTCTACTACTGGCTATTACTAATGTTATGTGGGGGCAATGTTATACTACTGGCTATTACTAATGTCACGTGGGGGCAATGTTATACTACTGGCTATTACTAATGTCATGTGGGGGCAATGTTATACTACTGGCTATTACTAATGTCATGTGGGGGCAATGTTCTACTACTGGCTATTACTAATGTCATGTGGGGGCAATGTTATACTACTGGCTATTACTAATGTCACGTGGGGGCAATGTTATACTACTGGCTATTACTAATGTCACGTGGGGGCAATGTTATACTACTGGCTATTACTAATGTCACGTGGGGGCAATGTTATACTACTGGCTATTACTAATGTCACGTGGGGACAATGTTATACTACTGGCTATTACTAATGTCATGTGGGGGCAATGTTATACTACTGGCTATTACTAATGTCACGTGGGGGCAATGTTATACTACTGGCTATTACTAATGTCATGTGGGGGCAATGTTCTACTACTGGCTATTACTAATGTCACGTGGGGACAATGTTATACTACTGGCTATTACTAATGTCATGTGGGGGCAATGTTATACTACTGGCTATTACTAATGTCACGTGGGGGCAATGTTATACTACTGGCTATTACTAATGTCATGTGGGGGCAATGTTATACTACTGGCTATTACTAATGTCATGTGGGGGCAATGTTATACTACTGGCTATTACTAATGTCATGTGGGGGCAATGTTCTACTACTGGCTATTACTAATGTCACGTGGGGACAATGTTATACTACTGGCTATTACTAATGTCATGTGGGGGCAATGTTCTACTACTGGCTATTACTAATGTCACGTGGGGACAATGTTATACTACTGGCTATTACTAATGTCATGTGGGGGCAATGTTCTACTACTGGCTATTACTAATGTCACGTGGGGACAATGTTATACTACTGGCTATTACTAATGTCATGTGGGGGCAATGTTATACTACTGGCTATTACTAATGTTATGTGGGGACAATGTTAAACTACTGGCTATTACTAATATTATGTGGGGGCAATGTTATACTACTGGCTATTACTAATGTCATGTGGGGACAATGTTCTACTACTGGCTATTACTAATGTCACATGGGGGCAATGTTCTACTACTGGCTATTACTAATACCACGTGGGGGCAATGTTATACTACTGGCTATTACTAATGTTATGTGGGGATAATGTTTTACTACTGGCTATTACTAATGTCACGTGGGGGCAATGTTAAACTACTGGCTATTACTAATGTCATGTGGGGGCAATGTTATACTACTGGCTATTACTAATGTCATGTGGGGGCAATGTTATACTACTGGCTATTACTAATGTCATGTGGGGGCAATGTTATACTACTGGCTATTACTAATGTTATGTGGGGGCAATGTTATACTACTGGCTATTACTAATGTTATGTGGGGGCAATGTTATACTACTGGCTATTACTAATGTTATGTGGGGGCAATGTTATACTACTGGCTATTACTAATGTCATGCTATTACTAATGGGGGCAATGTTATACTACTGGCTATTACTAATGTCATGTGGGGGCAATGTTATACTACTGGCTATTACTAATGTCACGTGGGGGCAATGTTATACTACTGGCTATTACTAATGTCATGTGGGGGCAATGTTATACTACTGGCTATTACTAATGTCATGTGGGGGGGGGCAATGTTATACTACTGGCTATTACTAATGTCACGTGGGGGCAATGTTATACTACTGGCTATTACTAATGTCATGTGGGGGCAATGTTATACTACTGGCTATTACTAATGTCATGTGGGGGCAATGTTATACTACTGGCTATTACTAATGTCACGTGGGGGCAATGTTATACTACTGGCTATTACTAATGTCATGTGGGGGCAATGTTATACTACTGGCTATTACTAATGTCACGTGGGGGCAATGTTATACTACTGGCTATTACTAATGTTATGTGGGGACAATGTTCTACTACTGGCTATTACTAATGCCACGTGGGGGCATTGTTATACTACTGGCTATTACTAATGTCATGTGGGGACAATGTTATACTACTGGCTATTACTAATGTCATGTGGGGACAATGTTATACTACTGGCTATTACTAATACCACGTGGGGGCAATGTTATACTACTGGCTATTACTAATGTCACGTGGGGACAATGTTATACTACTGGCTATTACTAATGTTATGTGGGGGCAATGTTATACTACTGGCTATTACTAATGTCACGTGGGGACAATGTTATACTACTGGCTATTACTAATGTCACGTGGGGGCAATGTTATACTACTGGCTATTACTAATGTCACGTGGGGACAATGTTATACTACTGGCTATTACTAATGTTATGTGGGGGCAATGTTATACTACTGGCTATTACTAATGTCACGTGGGGACAATGTTATACTACTGGCTATTACTAATGTCACGTGGGGGCAATGTTATACTACTGGCTATTACTAATGTCACGTGGGGGCAATGTTATACTACTGGCTATTACTAATGTCACGTGGGGGCAATGTTATACTACTGGCTATTACTAATGTCACGTGGGGGCAATGTTAAACTACTGGCTATTACTAATTTCATGTGGGGGCAATGTTATACTACTGGCTATTACTAATGTCATGTGGGGACAATGTTATACTACTGGCTATTACTAATGTCACGTGGGGGCAATGTTATACTACTGGCTAGCCTATTATTACTAATGTCATAAACAAAAAGACAAAACGTATGTTTGTCTTGGTTTTTTTTTTTTTGTGATCCGAAAATGATCCGATCCGTGAGTTTTTTGATCCGTTGCACCCCTACTGTACTGTGTCCCGAGCGAGTACAGTACGCGGCCACCATTTTGCGGCAGATGGCGCCCTGTGATTGGGCATATGTGGTCATGTGCTGGCGCCGGATCTGGCCAATCCATGAACGTGGGCGGGCGCATGCGCAAAGGCTGCCCTGGCCTGGAGGAGTCCCGCCCACGCTTCTCCGGATTTCGCCGCCAGGCATCTTCTCCTGCGTGAGAATCTACACCCTGACACTGCCGGTCCAGATGTGCAGTGGACTTCATTTGGGAGTCGAGGAGAGTCTTGAAGTTGCAGATGAGCCTGTCTGTGTGTGAACTTTTACTTGAAGTGACAATACATACAAGTACTCTGACTGTAGTACAGTAATAGGACTCGGCACCGCACCGCCACCACACCAGATTATACAGGGGGGGGGCGCGAAAAAAAAATTCTGCCCGGGGCGCCCATAACTCTGGTTACGCCACTACTTGCCAGGTATTTCCATTTGACATGTGCTCCAAAACCAAGCTTAAAATATATAAGTGATTAGGCCAAAATGTTTAGCACATGATTAGAGGTCGACCGATATATCGGCCGATTTTTGGCACTTTTCAATTAATCGTCATCGCCGATTGTTAAAAAAAAAAGCCGACTTGCATTGACTCTTATGATACAGAAGTCATTGCAAGTTGCCTGAGTTGGGAATTGACTTTTCTCAAAATTTGGCAGGCTGCCCAGAGACAAGAGTTACAATGTTGCTACTTATCAATGAACTGAAAGTGTGGAGAAGTTCTCAGTTTAACCATTTAAAGGCTAAATCTTTTCTCACACTTGTTGCTTGTAATTAAAAATCCTGTATTTTCTGCTAGAAAATCACCCACACATTAAATATTTTTTTAAGCAGAGACCCCAGGGAATAAAATAGAGGTTGTTGCAATATTTTATGTCACAAGGTATTTGCGCAGCGGTCTTTCAAAAGCAATTTTTGGGGAAAAAAATCACAAAAACGAAAACAGTAAAGTTCGATTTTTTTTCGTCCAAAAGTTTTGATTTCCCGTTTTTGTGCCTGTTACTCGATTCCCTTAAAGAAGATGGCCGGGGCAGCACCCGACAGCCAAGGGAGAGATTGGCTTCGGGTGCCGACATCGCCGGCGCCCAAGACAGGTAAGTGACCATATATTAAAAGTCAGCAGCAGTATTTGTAGCTGCTGACTTTTAATTTTTATTTTTTGGTAGAACTCTGCTGCTTTCACACTGAAGCGGGCAGGCGCTATTCAGCTGCTAGCGGGGCGCTTATAACCCAGCTAGAGGCAGATGAAGTGGTTAAAAGGTGCCCATGCAGCACCGTCCTGCCAGCACACCACCTCAGTGTGAAAGCACTTGGCCGTTCACATCGAGACTGCAGGGGAGCCGTTTTGCAGGCACTTTACAGGTGCTATTTTTAGCCCAAAAGCACCTGAAAAACACCCCAGTGTGAAAGGAGTCCAACTGTTAGATTGTCCAACCGTTAGATTTTATGAGATGAAGGGGAGTTTTTTTTAAAATTGGCCTAACATATCGGCCGCCACAACTTCTAAATATCGGTATCGGCCAGAGAAAAAGCCATATCGGTCGACCTCTAGACAGGATACAGTTAAAGTAATATATCAGCCCAATGCTTTGTTAAAAAATTTTACCTGCCATCTCCTACCTGTAAAAAGCAATTAGCTTTTTTTTTTTTTGTCTGGCCTAGCGATCTGCAGTGTTGGCTTCCGGTGTCAGTCAGTGACAGCTGCAGAAAAGAGGGAGAGTACAGACAATAAGGGCTCTTTCACACGGAGCGGATCCGTATTGATCTGCCCGGTGTGTCCGTCTGCTCAGCGGGGATCATCTGTAAATCCCCGCTGAGCTGTCGGCTGACAGGGCAGTCCCCACACAGTGTCCTATCTTTTCTCCGCTCTCCCCTATGGGGAATCGGATGAATACGGACCGTATGTCCGTATTCATCAGATCCGCCAGACGGAAGAAAAAAAGGGATTTTTAAATACAGCTTACCTGTAAAATCCTTTTCTTGGAGTACATCACGGGACACAGAGCGGCATATTCATTACTATATGGGTTATATGGAGTACCTTCAGGTGTGGACACTGGCAATCTCAAACAGGAAGTCCCCTCCCTATATAACCCCCTCCCCTAGAGGGAGTCCCTCAGTTTTGTAGCAAGCAGTATGCCTCCCAAAATGGTCACCCAAAAGAGGGGTGGGAGCTCTGTGTCCCGTGATGTACTCCAAGAAAAGGATTTTACAGGTAAGCTGTATTTAAAAATCCCTTTTTCTTTCTCGTACATCACGGGACACAGAGCGGCATATTCATTACTATATGGGATGTCCGAAAGCAATGCTTTAATGAGGGGAGGGAGACATCTTCCAAAGAAGGATTCAATTTAGAGGTATACTCAAATAATAATAATTCCAACTTAGTCAAGAAAAAACTTTTTTTTTTTTTACAACCAAGGGTGCCTTAAACTGCAGCCTGTAGTACTGCCTGTCCAAAGGCAGAATCCGCATTCCTTCTCACGTCTAGTTGATAAAACTTTGTAAACGTGTGGACTGATGACCACGTTGCCGCCTTGCATATCTGAGCCATAGAGATCTGATGGTGTGCTGCCCAGGAGGCGCCCATGGCCCTGGTAGAATGGGCCTTTACCGACAAAGGAGGAGGCAACCTCTTCAAACCGTAGGCTTGAATGATTAATTGTCTAATCCATCTCGAGATGGTGGATTTTGCAGCTGCCTGCCCCTTCTTGGGGCCATCTGGTAGAACGAACAACACATCTGTTTTCCGGATCTTTTCTGTAGCTTTAAGATAGGCCTTCATGGCCCGGACAATATCCAAGGTATGCAGCAAACCCTCCTTTCTAGATGTGGGTTTCGGAAAGAAGGATGGAAGTACCAAATCCTGGTTCAAGTGAAAATTGGATATAACCTTTGGTAGAAAGGAAGGATGGGGCCGGAGAACTGCCCTGTCCTTATGTAGAATGAGATATGGTTCCTTACACGATAAGGCTGCTAATTCTGACACTCTCCTGGCCGAAACTATGGCGACCAAGAAAACCAACTTTCTTGTCAGTAAAACTAAAGGAATCTCAGCCAACGGCTCAAAGGGTTGTTTCTGTAGAGTGGACAGGACAAGATTTAAGTCCCATGGACAAATTGGTGACTTGACAGGAGGATTAATACGCAAGACCCCCTGTATGAAGGTCTTTACCAGCGAGTGGGTGGCCAGCGGCCTCTGAAACCATACTGACAGAGCTGAAATCTGTCCCTTGATTGTGCTTAATGCCAGGCCTTTATCCACTCCTAGCTGGAGAAAACTTAACACCCTATCAATGGTATATTTGCGGGAATTCCATCTTTTGGATTCACACCAGCCTACGTAGTTCCTCCACACCCTGTAATAAATCACCCTGGAGGCCGGCTTTCTAGCCCTAATCAGGGTAGGAATTACCTGCCTAGACAGACCTCTACCCCTGAGAATCAGGGATTCAGCCTCCAGGCCGTCAAATTTAGACGTTGTAATGTAGGGTGGAGGATCGGGCCTTGTGAGAGTAGGTCTGGTCGTAGAGGAAGAGTCCAAGGGTCTCCCACTGCCATCTTCAGGACTAGTGAGTACCATGTCCTCCGGGGCCAAGCTGGAGCCACTAGAATGACTGGCTTGTGCTCCACTCTGATCCTGCGCAACAGGCGAGGAAGTAACTGTAGCGGAGGGAATGCATATAGAAGTTTGAATTGATGCCAAGGGCAAACCAACGCATCGGTTCCGCAGGCCATAGGGTCCCTCGCTCGAGACAGGAACCTGTCTAGTTTCTTGTTGAACCTGGATTCCATTATATCTACGTCTGGCATTCCCCACCTCTGGCAGATTGTCTGAAAGACCTGGGGATGCAGAGACCACTCCCCTGGCAAAAGACTCTGGCGACTTAAGAAGTCTGCCTGCAGGTTGTCCACTCCGGGAATGAATATCGCCGAAATGCAGGGTACATGAACCTCTGCCCACTGAAAAATCAAGCTCACCTCCCTCTGAGCGGCCTGACTCCTGGTTCCCCCTTGGTGGTTTATGTATGCCACCGCTGTGGCATTGTCTGACTGGATTCTCACCGGGAACCCCTGTAATCTGGAGGTCCATGCCAGAAGGGCTAGGCGAGCAGCTCTGATCTCCAAGATATTGATGGGGAGCTGCCTCTCTGTTTTCACCCAAGTTCCCTGGCGAGAGAACCCCTTGAAGACCGCCCCCCAGCCTGCCAGGCTGGCGTCTGTGGTAACTACCTTCCAGACAACAGGGCTGAAGGATCTTCCCTTTAGAAGATTCTGAGGGTTCAACCACCAGGCCAGGCTTTGTCGGACCCTTGATGATAGCGTCAAAGGGGACTCTAAGGCATGTGCTTTCTTGCCCCAGGCTGCTAGAATGGCTGCCTGTAGGACGCGAGTGTGGATCTGAGCGTATGGTACTGCCTCGAACGTGGCCACTAGCTTGCCTAGTAATCGCATACACAGACGAATAGTTGGTTTTTTCTTGCTTAGAACCAACCCCTTGATAGCCTCGATCTTTACAAGGGGCAGGAACACCCTTTGCTGTTCTGTGTCTAACCTCATGCCGAGGTATTCCAACTGCTTTGTAGGTTGGAACGCTGACTTTTCCCGGTTTAGGACCCAGCCGAATCCTTCGAGGTACTGAACCGTGAGGTTTACTGCCTGTTGCAGACACGGCCGTGAGTGATCTATGATTAAAAGGTCGTCCAAGTACGCTAGGACTGTGACCCCTTGGATCCTTAAATTGGCCAGAACTGGGGCTAGGATCTTCGTGAATACCCGGGGGGCCGTGGCCAGCCCGAAGGGGAGCGCCCTGAATTGGAAGTGTCGCTGCCCCACCGCGAAGCGTAAAAATCTTTGATGCGACTGAAAGATTGGTACATGAAGGTAAGCATCCTTTATGTCTATGGAGGCCAGAAAATCGTCCCTCTGAAGCGCGGCGGCTGCTGACCGGATGGATTCCATCCGGAAGGAATGAACCCTTAGGTAACCATTTAACCTCTTTAGGTCCAAGATTGGCCTGACATCGCCGTTGGGCTTTGGTATGCCAAAGAGATTGGAATAGAAACCTAGCCCTTGCTCTTGGGCTGGCACCTCTATTATTACGTCCTGGCAAAGCAGGTGATCCAAAGCTGCCAGCATTGAGGCCTTCCTTGCTGGATCCTTTGGTAGCCTTGACTCTTGAAAATGAGGCGGAGGAAAGTTTAGAAACTCCAGTCTGTAGCCTGCGGTTACAGACGCCCGGACCCATTTGTCGGGGATCTTGGCTTCCCAATCTTCTGAGAAGAAACGAAGCCTTCCCCCCACCCGCGAGAGTGGGGGCGCCCCTTCATAAGGCAGACTTAGGGGCTGTCTTTGTCGGCTTGCGATACCATGGCCTCTTACCCCCAGGGGCCTGTCACTGCGATCTACTGTTAACGTTGGATCGTGCAGGCGGCCGTCGATACTGCCTGGAATTTGAGGGCCCTGAGACAGGAAAGAGCTGCCTTTTAAATGTAGGACCCCGGAATGTCTTTTTGACCGGTAAAAGGGTACTTTTGCCACTTGAAATAGTCTGAATGTATTTATCCAGATCCTCCCCAAAGAGTCGTCCTCAATGGAAGGGAAACCCTGCCAGAAGCTTTTTGCATGGGGGCTCCGCTGCCCAGTTCTTCAACCATAAGAGCCTTCTCATGTGCACCAAAAATAGTGATAAACGAGAGGCCTGCTGGATGGAATCCTTTATAGCATCTACAGCAAAACACAGAGCTCTGGGAATGTCAGAAAACTCTTCTGCTTGTTGGGTAGGCATGTCCTTTAACATTTCTTTTGTCTGGTCTTTTAACGCCTGACAAACACCAATCGCAGCCACCGCTGGCTGTACCACTGCTCCTGCCGTAGCAAAGGATGCTTTTAAAAGTGTCTCTAACCGTTTATCAACCGGATCTTTAAACATATGTATGTTTTCCACCGGGCAAGTTAGTGATTTATTCACACATGAGATGGCTGCATCCACCACTGGGAGCCTCCACCTCTTGGAGAATTTTTCCTCCATGGGGTAAATGACCGCAAATCTTTTCGGTGGCAGAAAAATCCTGTCCGGCCATACCCAATCCCGAAAGATCAATTCCTCCAAGAGAGGATGGACCGGAAAAACTGCGTTGCTTAACGGAGCTTTCAAAGAGCCCAGAGAGGATACCGGAGGAACCTGAGGCTCTGGCAATGGTAAACTAAATGCCGAGCGGACCATGTCCGTCAAAGACTGTACCCACAGTCTTTCTGTCTGGGAGTCTGAAAATGGTTCCTCAGAGGTAGATCCCTCAATCCCTGAACCCTCTTGGTTCAGGTCTAGTTGATCCTCCTGCGATTCCAATTCCTCCGGAGAGAGAATCTCAGCATCTGAGGATACACCTCTTGGTGATGGGGATCTAACCCGTTTCTTGCTAGGAATAGCTCTAGCGATCAATGCTGCTATTCTCTCTTCTAGCCCCCCTAGGGATACGGCTAGCATCTCCTCTGTGATAAACACAGGGCTGGGCTGATCTGGGCCAGCCTCCGCACCAGACCCCCCTAATTACTCATCCAAGGCGCCCTTTATGGGAATAAGTTGCGGGGAAAGTATCGGCATATCATCAGAATCAGAGGGGGAACCCCTTTGTTTTTTGGTCTTTTTTGTACCCTTTGACCCCGAACCTTTGGAAGCCATAATACAAAATCGAGGGACTCCGCCAACAACAACAGACTGTAGTGGCCAGGAGTACAAAACTAGAGCTTAGGGGACAATAGATCACTAATGCCCAAAAACTGATGGGGCCCCGTATGTTTTTTTTTTTTTTTAAATATATATAAGTCTCTTTCTTTTTTTTTTTTTTTTTTTTTCAAACATACAGTGACCCCAAACTTAGTTTGCCAGCCTCCAACCTGCTGCCAAAAAGGGGAATTTCTTGGCTTAACAAAAAAGGCATTGGAACAAAGTCCAGCATGTACTACCCCTCTTCCGCCACCGGGAGTCACTGTTCTGCCGCTCTGCGTCCTCTCCCTCTGAGATCAGCCTCAGACTGAGCACTGACAATGCCTGCTGATCTATAACAGCACAAGGCGCGCCCTGTATGACGCTGCAGGCACGCCCCCCCCCGCCCTCCTCTTCGAACGGCGCGAAAAACGTCTATAAGACGTGCGCGCGCACGCGTATGCCGGAGCAGGAGGAACATGGAGGAGCCGCGCTGCTGGAGACCCAGGACTGCAGAATCAGGCGGCAGATTCAAACCCCCGGCCAGGTAGGACTCTTCAAAAGGCCCCATAGGGATCCTTACCAGTCCTAGGAAGAAAGCAGCAGGTAGCTAGCAACACCATCTTAGACAGGGGAACCTAGTGATGGGGGAAAAGGGATCATCCTGTCTTTCTCAGACATAGTGAGCAAGGTTGCCAATGCAGAGCATACTTAGGCTACCCCCCTTTTAGGTTACCCCGGAGAGCCTGCTGTCGAACCAAGTCCCGCAGGCTCCCCTCTTACCTGCTCCATGCTGCAGGACGTTTGTCTAGCAAAACGGTCCAATCTTCTCCCATCTCCGTGGGTAGCGTAGTAGACCTTCAGGCCCTGGGGTCCTATGAAGGTACCCACTGTCCTGGACCTATATAGCACCCTGGCAAACAGGAACTTATGGTTTTTACAAACTCCAAGTCCTGGGCCCAGGGTCCAGCCCTCCAAAGAGGAGCATTATAGGCAAAACCCCGGTTTGGGGCCCGGGTACTGTCCACTTTGGCACTGAGGCTCCTTGGACAGATCCGGTTAGCCCGCCCTTAATCCCAAGGATGTGGAGCAAAGCTATTCCGTGACCAACACCTAAGACACTGGCAAAAAAACTGAGGGACTCCCTCTAGGGGAGGGGGTTATATAGGGAGGGGACTTCCTGTTTGAGATTGCCAGTGTCCACACCTGAAGGTACTCCATATAACCCATATAGTAATGAATATGCCGCTCTGTGTCCCGTGATGTACGAGAAAGAAATAGGATTTTCTTCCGTCCGAAAAACCGGATCTTGATGGAGGCGGATGTTTACGGACGTTAGCAGATGCATCATCCGCTAACGTCCGCGATCCCATAGGGATGCATTGCGAGTCCGTAAACAGACTTATAAAAATCGGACTGTTCGTCCATTTGTGTGAAAGGCCCCTAACTGGGGCATAGGAGCCTAGGAGTGACATCAGGGCTCCCTGAATGCCTAATGGTTGTAAGTGCTTCCTTCTCTACCCCACAGCAACCACCACTCATTAACACAGGCGATTACATGACTGGGGCACATATACACACAGGTTAAGAAGGATATGTAGCAGGAAGGGAAAGGGAACATTTAAAGGCTAGGGAAACACTTGAAATTGCAGTCACAGTAAATCTGAGGGGAGGATCTGAAATGAGGGGAAGCTCTGCTGATTTTATCATCCAATCATGTTAAAGCTAAAAGGCTGTATCTTATTTTTCTTGCATGTTCCCCTCAGACCTACAATGACTGCACTTCCAAGTGCGCTTTGCATGCACTTGTAGTGCAAAGTGTATTTGCCTTTAGTAAATAACCCCCTAGGTATTGTTAGGCTGCAATTCTTCTTCGAAAACAACCGACAGCTGTTTATTTTTTTTCCCTCACCATCAGTCTTAGGGAGACTTCCCTTCATTTCCTGTGCACCAAGTATGAAGCTGTCCAGCTTTGTAAGACCGCTTTCACACTGAGGTATTGTTCAGGTTCTAAAGGGCTAAAAAATTAAATAAAATAAATAAATAGCACCTGTAAAACGACTCCCCTGCCACCCAATACAAAAGCCCGAGGGCTTTCACACTGGGGTGCTGGCATGGCAGGATGCTAAAAAATCTTGCAAGCAGCATCTTTTGGAGCGGTGTATACACCGCTCCAAAACTGTCCCTGCCCACTAGAATGAATGGGCACATCGCTACACGGCGTATTAAACCCTTTCTTCAGTTGCTTGCGAAGCAAGCACCCCGCTTTCTGCTGTATAGCACTGCCAAAACTAGAAGCACTTTACCAATAACACTGCCTGTGGCTCAGTGTGAAAGGGCTCTAAAAGTTCACCAATTTGTTTTGTCCATGTACAAACGGAAAAGGATATGTGCATGCAGGCATTAATGGTGACAATAATGGTGTCATTAAAGTTGTTCACTCATAGCCAATAGAAGTTCCTCCCATTCAACTAGACTTGTTCTGTAAAGTTGAAGATATGTTGTAGCTTGTCCAAGACACTTCTTGAGTTTTGAGAATCAAGGAACTTACCTCAGCATTTATAACTACACAGGCAGCACAGACCCTTTAATCTAAGCACCATGGAATGTACAGATGTTGATTGTCCGAGAACAGCATGAGAAGTGTGCAAGTTTTAATGAAGTAATTTCATCCTCATGTGTTAGGAGTAGGTACAGAGGTTAATTCCGCCATTTACTTGGATAAAGGTCTGAATTGTTGCCGGTTTCCAGCTTCTAGTAAAGTTTAACCACTTGCCTACTGGGCACTATTACCCGTTTCCTGCCCATGCCAGCTTTTAGCACTATCCCACTTTAAAAATGACAATTGCACAGTCATGCAACGCTTTACCCAAACAAAATTATAATTTTTTGAGAGAGAGCTTTCTTCTGATGGTATTTAATCACCACCCCCCCCCCCCTCATTTAAAAAATAAATAAAACATTTCTTATAGTTATAAAATGTTGTAAATAAGTAATTTTTCACCTTCGCTGATAAGAACTGGCAGGCATTACTGAAGGCGCTGCAGTGATAATCTGTGCAGATCTCCAATGGGGAAATGCTGGTGATCAGCTCTCCTTTCCTCACACGCTGTCAGAGGAATGACGATAACTGGCATTACCTTGTTTACCATGTGATTAGCTGTGGTACCAGGATTGATGATGTGCTGTGTCCCAGGGACAGAGTGCACCAGCGATCGCCAGGCGTGCAAGCGAGAAATGATACCACTCTAAAAACTGCTGACCCCTTGGCTTTGCTTCCGTCCCGCTAAACCAAAAAGGTGATGGCTATGCACAGGTGTATTGAATAGAAGATCCTGGACTGCCGCACTCCTTAAAACCATGTCTTCGATGCAGTCAAAATGAAGTGAACAGGAAAAAGGTGGCTGACATGTTTCACATCATGTGATGCTTACTCGTAGGCATGCAAGCGAAATGAGTGTATGAGGACGTCAGAGAGTGCTCCCGTCTGCCCGTCATTTGACAATACAGCAGGTGGGAAGCGGTTAAATTATAACTAAAGACAAAACTTTTACATTTTTTAAGTTGTGGATATAATGGAGAGGGGTTAGAACACCTGTCAGTTTTTATGGCTGTCTATGCTCCTTTTAAAGGAGATTCACACTCTCCGCTTACCATTATCACTGAAAGTAAAAGGAAATTTTGGGGTTGGGCCCCAGAAACGTAATAGAGGGAAATCTTCCAATGGGGACATTCGCTCTGGTGACACCCAAGGAATTTCCTCAATCTGTTGGGATTTCCTCTCCCCATCTGTTGGGCTATGGGACAGGAAGTGAATGTAAAGGAAATCTCCACAATGAGACAGCGGTGGGAAAAGAGGAAGGGGGGGGCGCCTTCCTTTACGCTACAAAAAAAAAAGTTGCCTATAGTTTTACTTTAAATAGTGTGAATTGACCAAACTATTACCTTCACTGCTAGATTTTCCCCCCATAGGCACTGTATACGTCTGTGTCCTTCAAACACAGATTGAGGTAAAGGGCCAATCAGAGCAGCCCATTACCATGTAATCTGCTGTGTCCAATCACAGCTGATCAGTGTAAACAGACTTGTCAGTCATCGGCAGTCTTCTTTCATGCACTGTGCCAGTGTGAGGCGAAGAGAGACGGTAATTGGCAATTTTCCCATGGGATAGCTACACCGACAATCAGGGCATTGATCACCAGTGCGGCTCCAAAAAGGTGCCTATCCGTGAAGAAATAAATATTACGTATATGCAAAGTTTTATAACAGACTTAAAAAAAAAAAGCGACAGTGCTGAAGTGGCCTGGGCGGGGAGGAGGGTTAGTAGGATAGTGGTTACAACTTCACCAAAAACCGAAGATCAGCTTTAAAATGCCATTCATGCAGAAGCCAGATGGGGGAGATTTACTAAAACTAGCGCACACATAATCTGGTGAAGTTGTGCAGAGCAACCATTCAGATTCTAGGTTTTGTTGTCAAAACTAAACAAGCTGATTGGTTATTATGCACAGCTTCACCAGGTTTTCGTCTGTGCCAGTTTTAGCAAGTCTCTCCCCTTTTTCAGTTTGACAGAGGACCTCTTTCATTCCTCCTGGCAATCAATTGTCTTTGCTGTCCCCACTGCACATCTCCCGATTCCCAAATGGTGAAGAAAAGCTGTTGAGCCTTGCATACTACCCAGCACTGCCTGTACAAAGTTGGGTTTGGGTGTAAATATGTACAAGCTGTATCTGTGCAGCTGGAATTGAAAAGCACAAGCATGTCCATTTCTCCCTAAAGCTGAATACACACTATACAACTTTTGTTGTTAGATTTCCTTTAGATATACCTTCAACTGTGCAGTCCAAGGGCCTGCCTGATTGCATACACATTAAAGGTGACCTCATATTATATGGTTTTGGCAAATCTAAAAGGGGAAAAAATTTTTTTTAAAGGAAAATTGTATAGCGCAGGGGTCTCCAAACTGCAGCCCGAGGGCCAGATGTGGCCCTTTGCTAGCCTTTATCCGGCCCTTGGGGCACTATTCCTCTCACTGACAATGAGGGGGGCACTATTTCTTCTACTGATACCAATGATGGGATACTACTCTTCTTACTAATATGGGCACTACACCTACTGACCACCAACCCTAAGGCTATATTTATTGTCATTAATGCTGGGCCCGGGACATTTTCTGCCCCCCGTTGTCCACAATCCAGCCCTTCTAAAGTCTGAAGGACAATAAACTGGCCCTTTGTTTGAAAAGTTTGGAGACCCCTGGTATAGCGTATATTCAGATTAACACTCCAGCTACATAAAGAATGTACTAGATTACAGTGCGAATCGTTTCTTTTTGTTACACCTCCTTTTCAGCCAATCAACATCTACACATTCCATTGTGAATCTGTCTGAGTTTTGTTGAAATAAAAGCTAGGGTACCACGTCACTCATCATTTTTTTAGCTTCTATAAGGGCCAGTTCACACCAGATGCAGTTGTGTGCATTTTTTCTTCTGCACTAAAAATGCATGCACAGTGTTTTCCATTGGCTCTAGTTCACACACCATACAGCTGGTTTCCGATCATTTTGTGCGCCGGAAACTGACGGCATGTGTGAACTAGAGCCATTGGAATACATGGAAAACACTGCATGCATTTTTAGTCCAGAAGAAAAAAT
Source organism: Rana kukunoris (assembly GCA_029574335.1). Lineage (NCBI taxonomy): Eukaryota > Metazoa > Chordata > Amphibia > Anura > Ranidae > Rana > Rana kukunoris. The sequence continues at coordinate 27,521,884 of CM056050.1, forward strand.
GCACACAACTGCATCTGGTGTGAACTGGCCCTTATAGAAGCTAAAATAAAAATAAAAAAATCTTCCACATAACAAGTACCAACCTGTGATTACCAATGGTTAAACCATGGCCAGGATTAGACTCCACAGGGGCATGTTCACTGGCCAAACAACAAATTTCCCAGCATACCAGTTAGCCTACAAGAAAACTATTATGCAATGCCCGTTTTCACATGTGTAAACCCAGGCTCGAGGGATACAGTTTACCTCTACCACAAAGCTACCTATGCAGAGAAAGGTCATCTGTAGATGGAACTGCAGCTCTGACTAAAGCCCGTTATAGGTGTAGGCCATTTACATACCTTATAAAGCCTGACTGGAATACTCCCAGGATGTGGCAAAGGGAGGTCTAGTCATTACTGCTCATCTCCATCATAGTAGTGGGCTCTCCAACGCCAATCTCAGATCTACTGCATAAGGGAGAGAAAGTGAGGGAGGTTTGAATCAGAGAAAGCACTCGCTGCTGTAATAGTGGAGGTTAGAGCTGCACAATTATTGCGGAGAGAATCGCGATCTCAAATCTCCCTGCGGGATGACCCGCGATTCTTAAGTGTGTCCTTGCGTTCCACGTAACCAGCGTGGAACGCAATTGCCGGAGAAAGGAATTGACGTCAGCAACCGAAACGGACGTCAGTTATCAGATGCAGCGTGATGCCTGGGCGGTACCACCACACTTCTCGGCCGGCGGAAAAAACGTTAAAGAAACGGCGGAGGAGGAGCGGTGCACCGCACACTACATGCACCTTCCCGGGACTCCAGAGACACCACCCTCACTAGACCAAATCTGACAGAACTCGGGCTGTAGGTTCATATGGTGGGCATACACCATTGCACAAGAAGCGTTGCATGAATGCCACAATACAGGATACGGGTTTGTCACTGAGGGAAAATGTTTAGTGTACACAGGGGGCTTGGAGTCCATAAAGAGATGTATGTCTCCACAACATTTGTTGCTGACCTTGTGTGTCTGTAACCAACAAGGGGTTTGCTCACACCAATGTGCAGCTATGCCATTTTGTGCGATTCAGCGTGAGGTTTTCAGTGCCATTACAGTGCACTTCAGATCTGAGTTTGATTGCATGTTGTGTGAATGAGACCAGACAGTAAAGAATGGAGATGATTCATAGTAGGGTTTTGGCTGCTTGAGAATTTTGCAGTACTACAGTTAAAACAAAGCAATATGATGTGAGCCTGTGAGGAGTGTGGACTTAAAATACAAGCAACCACTGTCCCTTATAATATAATCAATATTACCATAGTCAAATAAAGTTTGAGAATCGTGATCTTCATTTTAAGCAAAAGAACCGCGGTTCTCATTTTTCCCCAGAATCGTGCAGCCCTAGTGGAGGTGAGCAGTGATGACTAGTCCTCACTTAGCGATGTCCTGGGAGTATTCCAGTCAAGCTTCATAAGGAATGTAAATGGCCAACACCTAAAAGCAAGGGTATTATTCAACTTTAGTCAGGAGCTGCACAGTTTGTTTTATCTACAAATACTCCTTATCTGCATAGGCAGTTTTTTGTAAAGGTGGCCTATCCTTTTAAAGACACAGGACAACCAGCAAGAGCACCTTGGCAGCTGGTGCATCCCTGTCTTGGTTGAATTTGATGCAGGGACACACTGGATGCCTTTAGCTGCCTTCAAGGAGGGGTGGGCTCCCTCTAGACAAACCTGTCCTTAACTGCATTATGTGCTCCAGCTTGGGAGCCATTGAAAATTATAGAGTTAAGTTGGCAGTACACAGAAGAGCCTTCTGTGGCTTACACATATATTTGCAAATGTGTGCAAAGGAAACCCTCTGGGGGTTATTTACTAAAGGCACTAAATCCACTTTGCACTGCAACTAAAAGTGAAAAGTGCAGTCGCTGTAGATCCAAGGGGGACATGCAAGAGAAAAAAAAAGAAAAAGCATTTTAGCTTTCATGTGATTGGATAATAAAATCAGCAGAGCTTCCCCTCATTTCAGACCTACCCCTCAGAGTTAGTGACTGCATTTCCAAGTGCACTTTTAGTGCAATTTTGGATTTGCCTTTCATAAATAACCCCCCTGTTTAACATGAATTGTTAAGCAGGGTCAGTTTGTCTTTTTTGCAGGCTGCAAAATCTTTGCGATGTACGTTGCCCCTTCCATGTGCATCTTGCTGCCAAGGCCAGTTCTAGATAGGGGTGGTTGCCAGCAGATTCACTTGTATCAACAATAAGTTGAGCACTTGGGTGCATCACCTTGTGTACCTCATTTTTAAATCTCTTTTATACAAAACATTGTGAAAGGTGTACTTTGACATTCCGGACTACCTACTAATTCCTCCATTTGCAAGGATGACAAGGGTGGAGCTGTTTGAAGAAAAGAGGAAACAGTTCATTATTGGTTTTACCAACTTTTCCCCCCAAACCCAAATATCAAGAGATACATTTAGCTTTTCGCTTAACAAAATAACTATAGGACACAGTTTGCAGCACTAGATTTTTTATTACAGCAGCCACTTATATTAACAGCCATAGCACTCATAGGTATAGAGAACATTATAACATTTCAAAGTGAACACAATAGAATTAAGAACATTTGCCATGCTGGAGCTGTGTAGTTGGATGTCTTCCAATGCTGCTTTGTTTTCCCAAAGAAGCTTTACAAGATTCTAGTATTTTTAGAAAACAAAAACCTCAAACCTTGAGTATTTTCCTCATTCTATACATTCAGTAATACTCTTAGCAATACGAAATTCCCCATGGAAAAAAAAATAAAAACGACAAACATGTGGCGCCCCATTACAAGGTGCCTGAATAAAGTTTATGGTCACAGCAACCAGTCTGATTCTAATGAACCTTTCTGGATACAATGAGAACATAAACATCTTTCAAGCTCTTAGATCTGACCCCCCCCCCCCCCCGTTTAATATAATAAATGATCTTGCATTGCAGGGCATGAGTTTAGAAGCATTTGCTGGCCAAGAAGAATCTTAAAAAAAAAAAAATCTAGACAGACACAAAAAGATAATGTATTTCATTTCCTTGACAGCAACAGAATCAGCCTGTTGTGCCCAGGTGAAAGACTAAGCAAAAGTGATAAAAAAAAAATTGTCAAATTGCTTGTTGTCCAAGATAACCAATACCTAGCAATCACAGGGCAGCTTTTATTTTAACAGACTGTACATAAACATATGCACAATTGTGGACGTCCATAAGCAAAATCATTTGTGTTCAGCTACAATAGAAGAAAGCCAGCCTAATAAAAAAAAAAAAAAATGAAGTAATGCGGCCATTACATCCAAGAATTGATAAGCTGCAATATAATAAAGGGTTGCTTCTGCGTTTAATACTGCCGTTTCAACAGTAAGCCCACGTTCACTGAGGGCCGGTTTGAAATCGAGAGCTCAGCTAAACTTGGACGATTTCAAACCAACATTTTAGTCGGACTTCAGGGGCGACTGGACAGACATCTGTGTGGGTTCATGCACAGATATCTATTCAAATCGCCCCCGAAGTCACCAAAAGTAGTGCAGGAGCTACTTTTGGTAATCCGTGCAGAGCCACAAAATCAGCTTCACACCGATACGGATGGTGCCGGTGTCAGCAATAGGCTGCAATTTGACATGTCAAGGTGAACATGGGCTAAAGCTGGGAGATATAGATTGAGAGAGATACATACACACAGATCTACATCTCAAATAGCCTTGTAATGGGGTCAAATCTAGGTGTAAAGGAATGAGGTTTGCTACTTACCCTATTCCTCTCCTCTGATGCTCTGGCTTGTGGGCCAGGCCTCATCATCCTAGCCTACATAAAATACAGAACTGTGATCCTGCATTGTACTTGATGCAATAGAATAATCACCAGCCATAGAGAGGAGGCTTCAAGGGACTAGTCATAGAATGGTGGAAGCTTGCCAGAGTAAGGAATAAGGCCAGTATTACCGCTCCTCTCCACTTTGGCTTTCAGCCTTGCAAGTTTGGGGGGGGGGGGGGGTGTGGGTGCTTGTTATTTTTTTTAAGCTACCCGATGTGGGGCTTTAACAGTAATGCAGCTTATGCATCAACATAAGTGCCAGGTAAATTCTGTAAATTTAAACAAATGGTCAATATAAAACCATGATGGAGCCTATCAAAAAGGCAAAATCGGGTGGACTAATGTGAGGTCTAGAACCTTTATTACATTAAAGAATAATTTCCTCCATTGCTCATTGAGAGGCACAGCCAGATTTATTAGACATGTGACTTTATGCTGCCGTCTCTAGGAGGGCAGGACTTTCACCAGCAGGATTGCAAATTTTCCTGGCATCAGTGGGTGTATATATTGGGAGGAGGAATGATGCCCCATCATGGTCATCACAGGGAGGAATATGGAACCATTATTGGTGTCAGTGGGAGAAGTGATGCCCCATTGTCAGATGACAGTAGTGTCATCAGTGGGAGGAAAAGTGCCCCAAGGGCCAGATAAATGCAAGCAAAGGGCCTCATCTGGCCCCTGGGCCACATCTTGGAAACCATTGTTCTGGAATATCTGAAACAGTTTTATGATAAAACCCAAATATCTTAACCCTCCATTTCTCCTGGGATTTCAATCCTAAAGCAGACAGGCTTTTTTTTAAGCCAAGAGTTTCTCTAGACAGCATTAAATCCATGCTTCTCAACTTCTGTCCAACAAACCCACTAACAGGCCAGATTTTAAGTATTACCCTGGGGAGATGCAGACTACAATACTGCAATCAACGAGCAGCAAATGATATCACCTGTGATGCATTTTACTGATCTTGCAAACCTGGCCTGTTAGTGGGTCCCGAGGACAGGCGATGAGAACCTCTGCTCTAAAGTCTACCATCGCTTTGCCAAGTTGTTAAAATTAAAGGCAATAGGTAATCAGGCATTTTTCGCTGCAGCTTGCCCAGTCTTGGCAGTGTTCCCAGGTACACCCGGGAACACTCAAGAATTAGGCACATGCATTTTCTATAAAAAAAAAAAAAAACACCCTGTCAGAAAGCATTGTTATGACTGCTGGATCATGGGCAAAACCTGACAGATTTAAAGTCCCCATCAAGTTCGATTTTTACATCTGCCTATTGTTGAGAATGGGCGGGCCCCCCCCCCCCCCCCCAAAACAACAAGAGGAAATCGTTGCATCCGTATGGAACAAGGGTAAAATAGTGAGCTTTAATACTTACTGCAGACCAGCCAATGCAGGTCTTAGTCAGGTTATGACAAAGGCCAGCAAAGGCTGAAAAAAATGTCAACGATTTTGTTCATGTTTTATTACCCCTACCTTGCTTACAATAAAGATAGGATTTTAACCTTCCGAGTTGCCTAGCTCCTTTTGACTGTTTCATACTAATGAATCCCCCTTAGGTGTCACCAGAACATTCCAAAGATCTCCCCACCTCTTGTTTGGGCAACAATTTTGGATCTTGTATCGATAACTCATCTGCCAGGTCAGACTGCAATCAAATCTAGTCAGGAGGTTCCTATCCTTCCCCACTCCATAAAAATATAAAAGGGCTATACAAACACCTACAACTTAAAGGGTGGAATGCGCCACATTTTCCCTTTAAAGCATTACCATGCAAGTCTATGAAGGATACATTTTTAGTTTTATATTCTATAGCAGTCCAGCAAGCCTAACTGACTAAGGCACCAATTTAAATGATAGACCACAAGCAGAAATACTGATAAATTAGTTACACTGCAAGATATGAGTAGAACAGTGAATGCTCATGTATGCATCATTTAAACTGGAGGCTAAATCCTTTAGAATTGCTGGGCACACTGGAGAGATAACGCCCCCCCCCCCCAAAGTATTTTTTGTTTTGCCCAGGAGTGAAACTTTAGTTCCTTGTTATAAATTAACAGATAATGTAAGTTGTGTGGAGGCAGGAAAGTAAGACCATGGCTACCCGCCTACACACAAATCTACTTCTACAGGTTTCTTGTGCATGTCAAGGAAACCGACATAACCTGCCAAGCTGTAGGCTTACTGTAACCATACTAAACATTTTATGAAAGCGTTTCACAACCAGACTGCAGACATGCTTTTAAACCCAAGCCCTGCAGCAATGGCCCAGCATTTCAAGTTCCCTTCCAACCTCCCACACTTCACAGAACACAAACAAGTAAAACCGAAAAGCCCTCCTGTTACCTCTGGTACCATACTACCTTTTATTACACAGCAGGGCATGTGGTCAGTGGCAGAATCCGAGTCTTCTGTCCCATACAGCTGAATCCACTTTAGCATAAAAAAAAACAAGGATGCTAAATATACATATTCATTGGAGGAAGTGAGATTTCAAAAGGGATCAGGCTGTTTGTGAACACAGCGAACGTTCAGAGCCATTTGATTGCACGGAAATTATCCAATCATAACTACTATAGGTGAATTTACATGAGCAGTTTGGTAGAACAAAAAAAAAGAATAAAGTTGAAAAATTCAAGATAAAAACAGATATTATAGCAGGCTCTGGGAAGAGGGAGCAGCAACAAATCACATGTAATCCCTTGTAAAATCTCACTTTACAGATAATTTTTATATACAGTCTACTCTTCATTTACCTCTCTAATAAATCTAATTTTATAAACCACTATGGCCATGCACAATGTCACAGTAGCCAATGGTGTACATCAGGGGTGGGCAACCTGGGGCCCTCCAGCTGTTGTGGTACTACATTTCCCATGAGCCATTGCAAGGCTGGCAGTTACAATTATTCCCAGAGGCGTGGTGGGACTTGTAGTTCTGCAACAGCTGGAGGGCCCCAGGTTGTCTACCCCTGGTGTACATGAATCTTCCTCAAAACCCCCATACATCCTTAGAATTATTATGATTGTTTAGGGGGGGTGGCAAACATCACTTCCTACTGGCTATGAAACCAGAAGGGTGACATTTAAAAAAAAATAAAAAAAATTCTGTTATATTATGTATATAATTTGTTTATGTATTATGAAAGTTTAAGTGGTTACTAAAGATGGATTTTCCAAAAAGAATTTTGATCAATCGGCAATATAAAGTTTAACAAAAAAATAGTTGCCAACCTACAAAGTAGCCCACTCAATGGACAGCGGCCATGTCATATGGCTCAATACAAATGTAATAAGAGATAAACATTGAAACAAGAACATGTATGCGGTACTTCTGCTTTATGAGTCAGAGTACTCAAGTAATGTTACTTTATTTGATTAAACTATCAACTTGTTCCCCGTCTGCCCACCCCTCCCAAGACTAGGTCTGCATTAGGTAAGCACTGAGATCCTTACCAGGTTGCAAGGCGATAAGGAACTGCTCTTTAACTCCTACAACGGAGCAAGCCATCAAGTCACCTAAAAGAGAAACTGTCAAGAGAGGTTTACTAGTATTTGTATAACAGATGCAGAAACAGTCTTCATGCAGTCAGCATTTGCAATCTAATACGACAAAAAATAGCTTGATCAATAAGGCTGTACAAAGTTCAGTGACTGTGCGAGGTCCGAGACAACACAGCGTCTGATATCAGCGTACCATATTCACATTTAGGTTAGGTCATAGCGCTCTGTACTGCCTTATTGGATCAGCAGGAAGTTTTTCAAAACAATTTACATCTTTAATAGGGCAACCACATATTTCATAACCGCCCCCCCCCCAACCTTAGCCCTCAAGACATACTCCAACCACTGACCAAAATATTTTCTGCAAGGGCTTCCATATGAGATTGAGGCTAGGGGAGCCCAAATGAATCTAAATCCTCCAAATATATTCCAGGTGCATCAAAACAAAAATGTGCTCAATATCTAAAGCTGGCCATACAGTATACAATTTTCTTTACATTTACTTTTTAACTAAGTACTGCAAGAGCCTGCATAAGTGCATACAAATTAAAAGTGTTTAGGATTGACCTCCCCCCTTTTTTTTTAATTGTACATAGAGGAGGAGGTCACAACTAAAAACGTTCACGTTGTATGCACTTATGCAGGCTCTTGCAGTACTTAGTTAAAAAGTAAATCTAAAGAAAAGGAAAAAAACGGTATACTGTATGGCCAGCTTTAGTTTTATTTTTCTAAAGCGGCCACAGAGTAGAAGAGCCTGCCCCCTGCCAACAGATGCAGGCGACTATTGCTCTGTGGTAAAAGCACTCTCAGTGCAGAGGTCCATCACGCCCCCTGCCAAACCAAGTGCTAGAGCAGGGATATGCAATTAGCGGACCTCCAGCTGTTGCAAAACTACAAGTCCCATCATGCCTCTGGGTGTCATGCTTGTGGCTGTCAGAGTCTTGCTATGCTTAATGGGATTTGTAGTTATGCAACAGCTGGAGGTCCGCTAATTGGATATCCCTGTGCTAGAGGGACAGTGCCGATCACAGATCTATAGGTCTGGCTCAGCAGGGCTACTGCAGAGAAATCGCTGCTTCCACACAGAGCAAAGGAACCTTCTCTGTATAGCATGCTGGCAGGGGGACAGGCTTTTCTACTCAGGTTGTGGCTGCTTTAGAATGAATATAAACTAATGCCTAGTACACACGAGGCGAACATTGGTTGACTTTCAGCCTGTGTGTCGGTCAGCACGTCTAACAGAAGCCAGACGTTTGGCCAGCTTCTGTCGGACATGAATGCTGGAAAACCAGCAGCAGGTCAGTGCTCTCAGCCAATGGTTGAGAGCGCTGACAGGAGGGTTATGGGCGGAGCTCTCCTCTGTCAGAACACAACAGCTACGACCAGAGTTATCAGTTTTTCCCCAATAGCGTATACCGGGCTTAAGACTATGCACACCTTGTTCTCATCTGCACCTGGAATTTAGTTAACCAACTAAGCTTTAAAGGGGAGGTTGCCCTTTAAACATTCCTTCCCAAAACCCAACATAAAACTAATTTGAAAAAGATAAAATACAGGGACGCATTGCTGCAACTGACACGCAAGTCAGACCATTACAGAACGGGTCTATAGCTGTAAGTACAAAACACGCCGGACTCCCAGCGTCCCAAGTTATATGAAGAGCCATGGATTGCCTAGATGCAAGGAAGAAAACAGGAAGGCAACTGTCTGACCCCCTTTGCTTGAAGTGCTGCCATTGGTCAGGGCTCAGGCTCTCCAGTGACCTATACTGATAGGGCGTCTTAGGATCTTGCTGCAAATCACCTACACTGGAAGGAGTGGCAGGCTGTAGCGGCCTATAGTTGCAATCCTTAGAGAATGTTAGGAATGCTGCAGACAGTGATTATTATACACTGACAGCGGGATGTGCAGACTGCAGCAAATAAACAACGCAAAGGAGGTCAACGCATTTCCCCCCACAGCCTACACTCATCTCTCTTTCTGGAGAATCTGGAGATGGCTGCCTTACACCCACAACATGCATATGCAGTGGGGAGTCTCTCTTCCGATGTCCAGCACACACAAGATCAGATACTTGACCCTACATTGTCAGCCGCACTCCTGGAACACGCAGGACAGAACTCCACCGACACCTTCTCCTTGTCCACGTGCAGGCACACTCCTCCACCGACAGGGGGCTCCCTCTCCTCCGCGGGCAGTGCGTAGTCGTGCTCGTGCGCCGCCTTCTTCCTCTTCTGGTCGCCGAAGAGTGACGTGGACAGCTTGACCCCGCCCAGCCCAGTCAGGCGACCTAGCAGCTGCGACAGAGCGCTGTCATTGGCCAGCACGGCCCTGAGGTAGCGGGTCTCCTCCTCTAGGTGGCGCACTCTCTCCTCCAGGCCCCGGTTGTCCCGCTCCAGCCGCTGGTTGTCCTCGGACAGGCGCGCCACCTTGCCCTCCAGGCCGCTTACGTACTCCTTCTTGCGCAGGCGGTTGAGGCGCGCGGCCATCGCGTTCCTGTTGTCGCCCCGGGGCGCCCCCCTGCGGTCGGAGGCCGCCATCGTGTCCAGAGGGGCGGATGAGACCTCGGCGGGATCATGGCGGCAAAGTTCGGCTTCCTGAACTTCCTCGCAGGCTGCCAGCTGCTGCAGGAGGTCGGCTAAGGTGCTGTCGGCGGGGCGCTCGACGTCTTCCGTCCACCAGGCCGCAGCCTCCCCGTCAGCGCACAGCAGCTCGCCCAAGTCGGTGACGAGGCTCTCATCCTCATCGACCTCCACGCTCCGGAGCTTCCTCTTACGGGTAGTGCCTCTTGTAGGCTGGGCACGTTCTCTTAGCGGGCGCCTCATAGTGATCCGCCGCCGGGCAAACAGAGCGACAGCTTACCGCGCCAACGTCTTGATGGCGTCTGAACCGGAAACAGGAAGCCGAGTCCACCGGAAGTGACTGACGTGCCTGCGCACGCCTTCTCTCCTGCGTCAGCGCTGGAGGAGGCGCGAGAGTGCCGCGCCCACGTTGTTATCCCTTAGTTGCCGTGGCAACATTCATGTAGGCCTCTGAGCATGAGGGAGATGGAACTCCCTTTAGTGGACATTGGAGTTCCCCTCCTATGGAAGGCCAATCACTAAACTCCTCTTGCAACACTTGACTACCAGGCCAATTCTGACATTTCTCCCCTACATGTAAAAAATCATAATTATTTTAATTGAAAATTGCATAGAACCCCCAAACATTATATATTATATGTCTTTTTTTTTTTTTTTAGCAAAGACCCTAGAGAATACAGTGGCGGTTGCTGCAACTTTTTAACTCGTACGGTATTTGCGCACCAATTTTTCATACGCGTTTTTTTTTTTTAAAAACAGGTTTGTGCTTTAACCACTTGCCTACTGTTCACCTACACCCCCTTCCTGCCCAGACGAAGTTTTAGCTTACGGCACTGCGTCGCTTTAACCACTTAAAGCGGTATTTCACCCTAAACATAAGATCTCCCATGCGATCCAGCATACTGGCGTCAGCGCCAGTATGCTGGGTTTTTTTTTTTTTAATAGCACACTTACTGTATTATTGTAGAATTCCTTTTCTGTCCCCCGTGGTGGACGGCGCCAGTATAGCGCGTCACATCTTCCTAAAATACCCGATATGGACTCGGGTAATCTCGGCGAAAATGCGGCGCCTGCGCACAGACCTAGGAGCTGACTGCGCAGGCGCCGTATTTCTCCGAGTCCTACGGCTATGGCGCGTCACGCCCTCCGAAATAGGACTCGGAGAAATACGGCGCCTGCGCAGTCAGCTCCTAGGTCTGTGCGCAGGCGCCGCATTTTCGCCGAGATTACCCGAGTCCATATCGGGTATTTTAGGAAGATGTGACGCGCTATACTACAGCCGTCCACCGCGGGGGACAGAAAAGGAATTCTACAATAATACAGTAAGTGTGCTATTAAAAAAAAAAAAAACCAGCATACTGGCGCTGACGCCAGTATGCTGGATCGCATGGGAGATATTATATTTAGGGTGAACCTCCGCTTTAAGACCCGGACCAAAATGTAGGTAAAGGACCTTGCCCCTTTTTGCGATTCGGCACTGCGTCGATTTAACTGACAATTGCGCGGTCGTGCGACGTGGCTCCCAAACAAAATTGGCGTCCTTTTTTCCCCACAAATAGAGCTTTCTTTTGGGGGTATTTGATCACCTCTGCGGTTTTTATTTTTTGCGCTATAAACAAAAATAGAGCGACAATTTCAAAAAAAATTCAATATTTTTTACTTTTTGCTATAATAAATATCCCCCAAAAATATATAAAAAAAAATTTTTTTTCCTCAGTTTAGGCCGATACGTATTCTTCTACCTATTTTTGGTAAAAAAAATCGCAATAAGCGTTTATCGGTTGGTTTTCACAAAATTTATAGCGTTTACAAAATAAGGGATAGTTTTATTGCATTTTTATTAATTTTTTTTTTTTTTACTACTAATAGCGGCGATCAGCGATTTTTTTCGTGACTGCGACAATATGGCGGACACTTCGGACAATTTTGACACATTTTTGGGACAATTGTCATTTTCACAGCAAAAAATGCATTTAAATTTGCATTGTTTACTGTGGAAATGACAGTTGCAGTTTGGGAGTTAACCACAGGGGGCGCTGTAGGGGATGTGTGCCTATGTGTTGTGTTTACAACTGTAGGGGGGTGTGGCTGTAGGTGTGACGTCATCGATCGCGTCCCCCTATTACAGGGATGACGCGATCGATGCTACGGCCACAGAGAAGCACGGGGAAGCCGTGTGTACACACGGCTCTCCCCGTTCTTCCGCTCCAGGGACGGATCGCCGCACTGCAGCGACGATCGGGTCCGCGAATCCCGCGGTCCCGGTCCTGGAGCTTCGGACCGGGTCCCCACAAATAGAGCTTTCTTTTGGTGGTATTTGATCGCCCGTGCGGTTTTTATTTTTTGCTTTTTGCTATAATAAATATCCAATTTAAAAAAAATATATATATATATATATATATATAATTTTATCTCAGTTTAGGCTGATACGTATTCTACATATTTTTGGTAAAAAAAATAATATCGAAATAACCGTATAGTGACTGGTTTGCGCACAAGTTATATTGCCTACAAAATAGGGGACATAATTATGATTTTTTTTTTTTTTTTTTACTAGGAATGGCGGCGATCTGCGATTTTTTTTTGGGACTGCGACATTATAGCGGACACATCGGACACTTTTGACACATTTTTGGGGCCATTCACATTTATACAGTGAACAGTGCTATAAATATGCGTTGATTGCTGTGACTGGCAGTGAAGGGGTTAACCACTAGGGGGGCGGGGAAGGGGTTAAATGTTTGTCCTAGTCAGTGTTCTAACTGTAGGGGGAGGGGGGTGACTGGGGGAGGTAACCGATTGTGTCCCTATGTACAAGGCACACAGATCGGTCTCCTCTCTCCCTGACAGGACGTGGAGCTCTGTGTTTACATACACAGATCCACGTCGCCGCACAGTTACTGGGCAATCGCGAGTGCCCGGCAGCCATCGCGGCCGCTGGGCACGTGCATTGATTTCCCAGTAACGCGCCGGTGGCATGCGCGCGCCCCCTAGCGGCTTTAAATGACAGGACGTCATATGATGTCCTGCCAGAACACCAGGTTATTCTGCCGCCATCATTTGACAGCGTGCAGTACCCTAGTGGTTAAAAAAAAAAAGAAAACAGTAAAGTTAGCCCAATGTGTTTGCATAATGTGAAAGATGAAGTTACGCGAATTAAATAGATACTTAACATGTCACGCTTCAAAATTCCACATGCTCATGGAATGGCGTCACACTTTGCTACTTAAAGTGGAGGTCCACCCTAAAAAAAAAAACACGTCTTTTTCCTTGTCCTTCATCGCGGTGTCTTCTGGGGAATGGGGCGCGCTGCCTTCTGGGAACTGTGTGTATCCCAGAAAGCAGCCGCCCATTCACAAAGCGCCGCGAGACTCGCACATGCGCAGTAGGAAACAGGCAGTGAAGCCACAAGGCTCCACTGCCTGTTTCCCTTAGTGAGGATGGCGGCACCGGGAGCTGCTGGGATCAAGGGATCAGCCTCGGGGGCCGACATCGCGGGCGCCTAGGACAGGTAAGTGTTTTGTAGCTGCTGACTTTTAAAAAAAATCGCAGGTGGAACCCCGCTTTAACCACTTTAATACTAGTGTATAGTCATATGACATCCACATGGTGACTCTGCCATCCTGGGTGGACGTCATATGACGTCCTCGGGGAGCTAGTGGTCGCGCACCCACCGTGTCCCCCGAGTGGACGTGGATCTCTGTATGTAAACACAGAGATCCACATCCTGTCAGGGAGAGGAGACCGATGCTGTGTCCCTTGTACATAGGGACACCGATCGGTCACCTCCCCCAGTCATTTCTCTCCCCCCAATTAGAATCACTCCCCAGGGAACACATTTAACACCTTGATCACCCCCTAGTGATAACCCCTTCCCTGCCAGTCACATTTATACAGTACTCAGTGCATAGTTATAGCACTAATCGCTGTATAAATGTGAATGGCCCCAAAAAAGTGTCCGAACTGTTCACCGCAATATCGCAGTCCTGACAATAATTGCAGATCGCCGCCATTACTAGTAAAAAAAAATGTCATAAATCTATCCCCTAATTTGTAGGCGCTATAACCTTTGTGCAAACCAATCACTATACGCTTATTGCAATTTTTTTTTTTTACCAAACATATGTAGAAAAACACATATCGGCCTAAACTGAATTATTTTTTTTTAAATGGGAAATTTATTATAGTAAAACATATATATTTTTTTCAAAATTGTCGTTGTTTTTTTTGTTTATAGCACAAAAAATAAAAACCGCAGAGGTGATCAAATACCTCCAAAATGAATCTCTATTTGTGGGGAAAAAAGGACGTCAATTTTGTTTGGGAGCCACGTCGCACGACCGCGCAATTGTTATTCAAAGCGTGACAGCGCTGAAAGCTGAAAATTGGCCTGGGCAGGAAGGGGGTGAAAATGCCCATAGTCAACGCTTAAATATTTATTTACTGGTTACATGTTTTGAGTTACAGAGGAGGTATAGGGCCAAAATTATTATCTCTTTATGGCGATACCTCACATGTGTGGTTTGGACACCATTTACATAAGTGGGCGGGATTTACATATGCGTTTGCTTCTGCATGCGAGCACACAGGGACATATTAAAGGGCCCAGAGGTCCCGAATGGAAAGCCCCCTTTTTTTGTAATTTCCTTTTATAAAAAAAAAATAAGGTCCCCGGGGCCTCAGTTGGCAACCACCCTTTTTAAAATATATATATATATATATATTTTCTCTTTTATTTTTATATTTATTAAAGGGCACAGAGGTCCCCTTTTTTTATATATATTTTTCTTTATTTCTTCTTTTTGTAAAGGGCCCCCCCGCTTCACAATTCGCGGCAGCAGCCCCCCCCCGCTTCTCAATTTCATGCGGCAGCACCCCCCCCCCCCCTCTCTGCTCCAGGGGGCCCATGCCTGAAGCTGTGTAAGGGGCCCCAAAATTCCTGATGGCGGCCCTGTTCAGGTCTATGATATGTTGGTTACTTTGTTTGGTACTGTTACCCTCGCGACACCTGGGAAAGTATTGCTAAATCTTAAGATGCATGGCCTATCGAAATACCATTTCAAATTAATGATGCATGTCCTCATAGCAACACAATATACAATAGCAAAAGCTTGGCTGTCAGACACTCTTTTGCTAATGGCAGTGAAAAATAATTCACAATAGACTTTCTCTATAGAGAAAATTATAGCGAAACCTACTGTTCCATTAGATGTGGGGTCTATGGGTGTCACACTTTTTTCCATGTGACTTTAATCAATGTCTGAAGGATCTGCAAAGTTTATGATTAATTTAGCTGAAATTCAAAGCACTCAAACCCACCCTCCCACCTTTTCCCTTATTCTTCTCTCCCTTCTTCTCTTCCTCCATCGTGTTACTCATTATTACATGTTACAATATACAGTAAAACGTTGGTTTGAGAGCCTTTCGCAAGACAAGCTAACTACATTTTGATATACAAGCGATGTCTTGATATAAGAGTAGCGTCATGTCACAACTGAGTATAAAAGAGAAGAGAGGCGCCTCTAAGTGTAGCAACAGAAGCAGCTCTTTAATTAGGCGGTCGCTTAAGGCCTCACACTCACAGGGGCCCTGTGGCCGCCTAACTTACCCAATGCATTACCCCAGTTTTGAGGGACAGGGGACCTTAACCTCCCTGGCGGTATGATTCTTTCAGATTTTAGGTGCTAAAAGCGGTACCATTATTTGCAAGGGAATTTGGGGTTTTATACTGTAGGCTTGTAATTCTTAGGAATAACTCACTGAAATCTATCCAAACAAGAGTCTAATAGGCATCCCGGGTATGATTTTTTTTTTTTTTTTTTATTAAAAATTATAATATAATAAATAATTATAAAAAATTATAACAAAATAATAATATAATTATAGTAAAAATTATTCAATAATGTAATCAAATCAAAATCACTGAAATTTGCTCAGTTGCAGAATTTTTGCTGTCATTATTTTTTTTTTTTTATGACGAATTTCCCCACAAATCGCTATCGCTAAATTCTGCAAGTGATTCTGATTTATTATCGCTGTTTTTTAGCTGCTCTAAAACAATTTTTGCCATAAAGGGACACTTTTGGTTGCTATGGGCAATCTACAGTTTGCAGGGAGAAAGAACAGTTTTTATTATATAAAAGGACATGTAGTGTACAGGGCAGACCACTAGGGACATGGGGGGGTGTATTTTTTACATACAGTACTGTAATCTATAAGATTACAGTGTACTGTATGTATAGTGTTTGTTTACATTTTTGAATTTGGCGCCGTTCCCCCCCTACGTCGCGACGCTCGCAGGGAAGGGAATCGGCGGTACACACAGCATCAGGCGGACATCCGGCCGCCGTGTACTGGGGAGATTCATCGCTGGATCGCAGAGAAAAGGTAAGAAAACGTTTTTTCTGCATCCAGCGAGGCAAGTCCGTGTGTGGCACGGGGTTACCGATCTTAGCTTAAAAATCTCACCCGTGCCACACACGGGAAGACCGCCAGGGAGGTTAACATTGATGTGCTCAGGTAGCGTTAAGAGCCCTGACTCAGGAGCGGGGCCGCCAGCATCCCTAACAACCAGTAAATATCGATGACACCACCCCTTGTGACGTCAATGACCCAGCATGCCCTCAGTCAATGGGGCGGGTTCATCAGATGACATCACTGGGTGGCCCCTGAGCCTTCGTTATTAAAGAGCAGGATCTGGTGGCCACCTTGTTAAAGGGGGCTTCCAGATTCCAATAAGCCCCCTGCCCGCAGACCCTCACATCCACTAGCCAGGTTTGTGGGGAAGAGGCTCATGTCCTTGAATTATTTTTCCCCATCATTGTTGTGAGTGGAGCCCCAAGTTTTTTGCCTCACAAAGCCTCTGTGTAGCAATATGCTTACATTTAATGAAGGTACAACATTTAGCAACATATTGCTACACTTGGAGGCTCCTCTCTTCTCTTTTATACTCTGTAGCTCCTGACGGATTTTGCTTCTAATCTCGTGGAGGCTTCCATTTGTGAATGGACATTTTATGGTTACACAATTTATCACATTGCTATAATCTTTTTATATGGACCATAAACTGAAGGACTTATGAATAAATGATTGTGGAACGAATCATTTGAGTTTCCATTAATTCTTATGGGGAGATTTGCTTTGATATACAAGTGCTTTGGATTACAAGCATGTTTCTGGAACAAATTATGCTCGCAATCCAAGGTTTTGCTGTACAGGTTATCTTTATTATTGCATCACAAATTCATTATCTTTGTGATCAATTTTGTATTGACTATTCAATGGGTCACTTCTATGCATTGGACTATCTTACTCTGGCCATATCCGATGTGATATCATTATGATATTTTTTTTAAACCACTTAAGGACCGTCTCCTGCAGATATACGTCGGCAGAATGGCATAGCTGCGCACAAACATGTACCTATACGTCCTTTTTAAGTGCCCAGCTTCCGGTCCAAAGCTCCGCGGCCCCGGGACCCGCAGACCCGATCGCCACTGGAGTCCCACGATCGGTCCCTGGAGCTGAAGAACGGGGAGAGGTGTGTGTAAACACAGCTTCCCCGTTCTTCACTGTGGCGCTGTCATTGATCGCCTGTTCCCTGCTATAGGGAAACACAATTAGCCCCGCCCCCTACAGTTAGAAACACATATGAGGTCACACTTAACCCCTACAGCGCCCCCTAGTGGTTAACTCCCAAACTGCAATTGTAATTTTCACAGTAAACAATGCATTTTTATAGCATTTTTTTGCTGTGAAAATGACAATGGTCCCAAAAATTTGTCAAAATTGGCCGATGTGTCCGCCATAATGTCACAGTCACAAAAAAAAGCGCTGATCGCCGCCATTAGTAGTAAAAAAACTATGAATGAAAAGTTCAATAATACTATCCCCTATTTTATAAACGCTATACAATTTGCGCAAACCAATCGATAAACGCTTATTGCGATTTTTTTTACCAAAAATAGGTAGAAGAATACGTATCGGCCTAAACTGAAGAAATTTCTGAAGTAGAATTTTACAAATTTTTCTAATTTTCTCTCCCTTCCCTCTTACATTTTTTTTCTTTATTTTTAATTCCTGTAGCACTACCCCCGTAGGAGCTGTTGGTTTAGATTTTGGGTTTTGCACGTTACCTCTAAGTTCGTTGTCTAGGGAAGAAACTCTGTAGTAATTGGAATGTCCACACAAGATGTAAAACCTTCAACTGTAGGCTTTATTTTTGCTGCATAAACTTTGAAGGAAGAAGAGAGTAAAGAGAGAAGGGGAAGGTTCAGGTACGCGGTACAGAATGCACAATCAATATTCACAGTTCATTATTCACCACTCACTCCTGAGTGGGTATTGCTCACCCGGATATACCCCTCTCACATGGCCTAGCAGCCGGAGTGATGCACGGACAGTATAGGAAACAGTCTCTGCCACAGACCATCTGAAAACACAGAATGGATATTCAGGAATCCTCTGCCACAGGATTTAGGCTAGATTCACACTTTGTGCAGTGCAAATTTCAGCTCTTTTATCTCTGCAGATAGATAAGAGAAGTGTTCAGCAGATTAGCAATGTTTTAGCTGCGAATTTGGAGACCTGGGAGAAGTTCCGGGTGAGAGGAGAGTGGGGGAGAAGTGTATTGAGCTGAATGAGAATAATTCCTGAAGAGAACCGAACACATCTGCGAATCAGCTGTGTACCCATAGAAGATAATGGGACTGAATTCGCACCTGAGCCGCACTGCAAGGCATAAAATCCGCACACGTTTTTTCTGCAATGCGCAGTGCGAATGCATCGCACATATGTGAACCAGCCTCATTGAAAACAATGTATTTAGAAATGTTCTGCGTATTAGATGCGGTTTAAGCCGCACTCAATTCACATAGGTGTGAATCCGGCCTCAAAGTCCAAAACTTCCTGTCTTACAGCCAAAGAGCCTTTAAGCCAATCTGGCGGACTGTAAGGTGTTGTAGGTTACGGTGCATCCTTCAATAAGTTACCAGGCCTCTCTCAAAGTACCAGCCTTCTGCTCGGTCCTTTCGGGGACAGGTCCTCTCCTGGCTTCCTTCTTTGAGTGGCTTCTTCCCGCAGGACAGACAGCACAGGATCACCTTTAACGCATAGGCCCCAGCCAGGATAACTGGGTCTACTTGACAGGAACACAGCCTCAGACCAACGTGGTCCAGAGAACACACCCACCGCGCACCAGAAGGGCCACGAGGCGACGGACCCCAAAAAATTGCGTCTGCTCCTTAAGTAACCCCTTCCAGCATGCACAGCGGGTTCACCACTCCCACTGTACCACCGCCGAGGAGGGACACCCAATACACCTGAGGTCCAACATGGACCTGAAGTGGCAACGCCACCCACAGGCAACAAGGGAAAATACTACCAGGCAGTACCACAGCCAGAACAGAGGCAAATTTGCACATAATTCAACAAGTCTGGGCCTACTTATTCCCCTAAACCCCCTTATTCCCCTAAACCCCCTTATTCCCCTAAACTTAAAATAGTGCCCCAATCTTTGGGAGCAGGGCGCTACATTCCTAAATCCTGGCTTAGGCCAGGGTGATGTCACAGCCTGCTGCATGCAAAGACAACCTGTAGCATGTCCGTGTGTGCCATATTGCAAACTGGATCCTGGGATGTGTGACATAGCATCCAAGAAGCCATTTGCAAGATGTCGCACATATGCAAACATGCTGAGGAGTCTAAAGCCTCGTACACACTATCCGATTGTTGGCCAACCAAGCGTCTGACTTTCGTCTTACGGGCGTGTGCCAGCATCTTGTCGTGCATACTAACGTTACACAATTGTCGTGCCACAAACACAAACGTAGTGACGTACTACGAGGAATTTCAGCCCTTGAGTACCACCCTTTGGGTCCCTTCTGCTAATTTCATGTTTGGTTAGCATTGATTCCGTGCATGCGTGTTTGTACAATCATATCATGTGTACAAGACTCAACAGAGTACTGGCAAAGATCCTGCAACATGTCTGAGCATGCGTGAGGATCTGGTGCCTGTGCAGACATGCTCTAGGATCACTGCTAGACCCCATTGACACGGCACAGACTCACACTGTGTCTGCGCATGCACCAGAGCTCTGGTAAAGATAGTGACGCTTGGACACATATCAGTATAATGTAGCAAAAAATAATTTTCTGTCTAATTCAAGCCTTATTTACTCATAACTTCTTTACACAGACCTAATTTCCCTTAGCATCAATGAACCAGAGATCTAGTTTGTAATGAAACACGACCAAAATAAACAGTCTACCATCTATTATGCATGAGTCCATTTATTTCAGCAGATGTCATTTGAATACCAGACAGCACCAAGGCCAGATATTAGGGCTATTATTGCTTCTCTGCGGTGTTTACATATTTATATTCTGTTTAAAAGAAAAAATTATTTCATCGTGCGTCAGAGCAAGCCCTTTCCAGCGGCAGAAACCAGGCGGACGGAGGGCTTTTTATTAGCATCCCATAATTGAATCTAGATGAGAAATATAAGAGACAAGGCTGCTGATAATCAGATATTTGTCACTCAGTACGAGATGTCCATCCACCAGAGATAGGCTGCGCGCATGCGCAGTAGTGAACCAGCTGTGAAGCCAAAGATCGGCTGGGGTGCCGACATCGCTGGCGCCTATGACAGGTAAGGGTTCATATATTGCAAGTCAGCAGCTCCAGTTTTTGTAGCTGGTGAATTAAAACATTTCGTGGGGGGGGATCGGTGGACCTCCACTTCATTACTGGACACTTAAACCCCTTCCTGCCCAGACCAGTTTTCAGCGCTGACGCATTTTGAATGACAATTGCGCGGTCATACAACACTGTACTCAAATTATATTTTTTTCCCACAAATAGAGCTTTCTTTTGGTCGTATTTGATCATCTCTGCGATTTTTTTTTTTTGCACTATAAACAAAAAAAGACAGAAAATTTTGAAAAAAAAACACAAATTTTTTACTTTTTGTTATAATAATATCCCAATTTTTTTTGATAAATTTTTTTTTTTTTCCTCAGTTTAGGTCGATACGTATTCTTCTACATATTTTTGTTAAAAAAATCGCAATAAGCGTATATTGATTGGTTTGCGCAAAAGTTATAGCGCCTACAAAATAGGGGATAGATTTAGGATTTATTTTTATTTTTTTACTAGTAATGGCGGCGATCTGCGATTTTTTTTGTCAGGCCTGCTATATTGCGGCGGAAATATCGCACACTTTTGACACAATTTTGGGACCATTCACATTTATACAGCGATCAGTGCTATAAAAATGCACTAATTACTGTATAAATGTGACGGGCAGGGAAGGGGTTAACACTAGGGGGTGAAGAAGGGGTTAAATGTATTCCCTGGGTGTGTTCTAACTGTGTGTGGAGGGAGACTGACACAGCATCGGTCTCCTCTCTCCCTGACAGGACGTGGAGCTCGCAGCCATCGCAGCCGCCAGGCACGCGCATCGGCATCTCATCGATACGCCGGGCACAGTGTTTCCCCGCTGCGCACCCCCGGCGGCGCGCGGGGAATGCACATAAAAGGACGTCCAGGAACGTCCACCCGGCAGTTGAGAGCCGCGTTATGGACGTCTTTTATCTTCAGCGCGGGTCTCAAGGGGGTAAAAAAGAAAAGGGGGGTGCAATCCTGTCCCCGGACGCGTTGCGTAATGAATACTTCTTCAGCAGGGCAGGTTGCCTTTCATTACGCAACGCGTCTGGAGACAGGAATGCACCTACTTATGTCGCTCGC
Source organism: Rana kukunoris (assembly GCA_029574335.1). Taxonomy (NCBI): domain Eukaryota; kingdom Metazoa; phylum Chordata; class Amphibia; order Anura; family Ranidae; genus Rana; species Rana kukunoris. The sequence continues at coordinate 27,543,533 of CM056050.1, forward strand.
TATCATCTGAACCTCCTGTGAACGTTCTTACGTCCTACCTAACTTTTGATGCCTTTTTGATTTTAAACAAATGTGAGTAAGCTGTAAGCTATATTTCTCATTAAAAAATTTTAAGCATATGGAAGCTCTTAGATCGCTGTTTTTTCTTTTCTTTGTCTTGGTGTGTCCATCATGATTGTTATATGAGGAAAGGTGACATCATCTAGCTTCCTGGGACACCTGGCTGATTTCTATGCTCATTAGACCTTCTGGTGAAACAGAGGTCTATCTTGGAGGTAATAGCATTTAAACCTTTTTGGTGGTGGGACCACTTTAAGTTTGTGCTAATTTATCACCTGGTGGAGTTCACGGTCGGACATTTCACACAATATCTTGGATTTTGGACATTTTTACGTATCATATATTGGACACTTAATTATATTGATCACATCTGCATGTCATATTTGGGGATTTGATCATTGTTTACTATATTATATCCTAAAATTATTCAGGATATATCATATAATTTATTACTCATTATTTACTATTTAACTTATTGTTTGCGCTGCACTGTTTTTCTATGCTGAATCTCAAGTGGTTAAAGACCGAGCCTTTTCTGGCACTTTTTGATTACAAGTTAAAAGATTGAAAATGACTTGGAACCCCCAGACATTATATAATTTTTTTTGCAGAGCCACTAGAGAATAAAGTGGTGATCGTTGCAATTTTTTTATCTCACGTAGTATTTGTGCAGCCATTTTTCAAAAAAAAAATTGGGGGGGGTGGGGTGAAATACACTTTAACCACTTTCCCCCCAGCCTAAAGCAAAATGACAGCTGGGAAGTGGTTCAGTTATCCTGACTGAGCGTCATATGACTGGGCGTAGCGTGACGATCGATGGTGTGGTGTGTCACTCTGACACACCGCATTCCCGATCGTGGTAAAGAGCCTCTGAAGGAGCGCTAAAATGTAGCGCTAATGGTAAAAGAGAGACAATAATGTCTCACTAGATGAATGTGTAATCACTGTACTGAACTAGTGATAATAACTTTGAGGGGTTAAGGTTCTAAAGCTAGGGTGCTTCCTTAACTATTACATATGGTCGTGAGGGGTTAAAGGTTTTCAGAGTGAATATTATTTCACTAATTTTAGTAGAATTCTAAAAGGCCTTGTACACATATAGCCAAATTCAGTAAGACAGGCGCATCTTTAGTTCAGCGTAGCGCATCCCATTTGCACTACGCCGACATAACATAGTGAGACAAGTACTTTATTCACAAAGCACTTGGGGCCAGATTCAGAAAGATCTGTGGATCTTTCTGCTGGCGTAACGTATCCCCGATACGTTACGCCGCTGTAAATATTTGCGCAAGTTCTTTATTCAGAAAGAACTTGCGCCATTATTTACAGCGGCGTAACGTATGTGTGGTGGCGTAAGGCCACGCAATTCAAATGTCTGAATTGGGGGCGTGATTCATGTAAATGAATCATGACCCCACGTAATTCACGTTTTTTTTGGACGACGAATGCGCCGTCCGTGGACGTTCCCAGTGCGCATGCGTGAGATCACGTCGCTTTTCCTCAATGAAAACGACGTGAACGTTACTAACGTCGAGCCCCATTCCCGAACGATTTACGCAAACGACGTAACTGACGTACAATTCGACGCTGTCTCGACGTCCATACTTAACATTGGCTACGCCTCCTATAGCAGGGGTAACCTTACGCCGCTCGAACGCTTACGCAAACGACGTAAACTACGACGCGCCGCCGCAAGTATGTTCGGGAATCGCCGTAAATAGCTCATTTACATATATTACGCGAATACCGCCGTAAGCGCCACCTAGCGTCCAGCGTAATAATGCAACTTAGATACAACGGTGTAACAGACTTAAGACGCTCGTATCTTAGAAGAAAGCCGGCGTATCTTCTTTTCAGAATAGCAAAAAAAGATGCGCCGGCTATTCTTAGTATTTACGCAGCGTATCTCTTGATGCGCTGCGTAAATAGCTTTCTGAATCTGGCCCTTGCTCTCTAAGTTACGTCGGCGTAGTGCAAATGGCCCGGTTAACCCCAGGACTAAGTCTAATAAGACGAAGCGACGTAGGGTGAGGAGGCGTGCTGACGTCACTGCATTACACGGAGTGCCGGAGTGAACGGGCTGTGTTAGCCGGCCGGCTACAGAACTTTTTACATGCGATTTTATATCTACTCAAATAGGATCGCAGAGAATTTGGGTGAAGATATCTTGCCAGACAAACTTTTAGGCTGGGTTTCTAGCCATATTCCCACAGAAGATCTCTAATTGGGATCTTCCCATCTGGTAAGAGACTGCTAATCACTTAAGGTGGAGGATCTTCTTTCCTATTCGGTCATCTTTTCGTGGTGTTCTGATGTTATGGTTTCTTATTGAGGAGTAATATATCTTCAGCTAGAAGATCATTCTTAAGCAGCGTACACACGATCGAACATGTCCGCTGAAACTGGTCGGCAGACCAGTTTCAGCGGACATGTTCGATCGTGTGTATGGCCTAGCGGACAGGTTTCCAGCGGACAAAAGTTTCTAAACATGCTTAGAAACTTGTCCTCTGGAAACCTGTCCGTCGGACATGTCCGATGGTTAGTACGCCCAACCATCGGACCGAAATCCCGCGCATGCGTCGAATTGATTCGACCAGGGGCGGACTGACCATTGAGGAACTCGGGCACTGCCCGAGGGCCCCATCAGGGTTGCCAGGCTCATTAAAACTAGGGACAGTATGTAAAAATCTGTGTTTTTTTTTACATCTGTCCCTGATATGTCCAAAACCTACATGCTTTTGATGTGAAAATCCAGAGATTTCAGCTGCCCTGCCTCTGTACTGCCACCTGGCTTGGTGGCCATCTGTAAGCCTGGGGGCCCTATAATCTTCTATTGCCCGGGGGCCCTATGAGTTGTCAGTCCGCCCCTGGATTCGACGCATGCGTGGAAGCATTGAACGTCCTGTTTCCAGCACGTCGGTGTCTTCTACGTCACCGCGTTCTGGTCCACGGGGATTTTGGTCTGATGGTGTGTACACACATCAGACCAAAAGATCCCTTCAGACATGTTCGATGAAAACGGTCCGTCAGACCTGTTTCATCGGAAATGTCTGATCATGTGTACGTGGCCTTTGAATCATTTTCTGTTATAGAGACTCATTTGTATATTGGAGGACTAATTTTTCCTGCACAGATTGTGCTATCCTTTCACATTGGAGACTTTTCACATGACTCTACACACCAATGATTGTCCACTGTGTGGTCGATATTTATGTTATTTGCACAGCTTGTTTTTTTCGATTTTCATGTTTATATTGTGTGTATCTCACATTTTAAGTTGCAGCACTACCTTTTTTTGTTTTTGAATTACTTTGACAGCGCAGTATCTCTACATTGCTTTATCTTTACGCCTGAAAAAAAGCCTTACGTAAACAGCGTAGCTTACTGCGACGGGCATACGTACGTTCGTGAATCGGCGTATCTTGCTCATTTGCATATTTAACATGGGAATGCTGAATGCGTCCAGCGTAACTATGTGCCCATGATACGCCGGCGTAGGCAAGTTACATCGGATGGCTGAAGCCATGTTTTTCGGCGTATCTTGCTTTCTGAATCGGTGTAAAGATGCAACGGCGCACATTTGTACTTACGTCAGCGTATTTTGAGATACGCTGGCGTAAACATTTCTGAATCTAGGCCAAGATTTCTTCTTGCAAGTTTTTATCTCTGAGAAAAACATTATGGCCCGGAATTACAAAGCACTTACGCCGATGTATCTCGAGATACGCCGCATAAGTGTAAATATGCGCTGTCGTATCTGTGGGCACGGTATCAAGATACGCCTAAAAACGGACTTTATCTGACCAACGTATCTTGCCTACGCCGGCGTATAGTGGGCGCATAGTTACGCTGGACGCATTTGGCACTCCCATTGATTTTCGATGCAAATATGCAAATGAGGGAGATACGCCTATTCACAAACGTACTTGCGCCCGGCGCATGTTTTAAGCGATTTGCTTAAGGGTTACGTCCGGCGTAAAGTTATTCCCCATATTGGAGGAGCAACTCATGCAAAGGTATGGACCAGGGAACGAACACCGTCTAATTTTATGTAGTTTACGTTGTACGTGAATAGGGCTGGGCGTAGGTTACGTTCACGTCGTAGGCAGTGATTCGACATATCTTAGCCAGTTGTTTCGACGTGATTGTGAGCATGCGCACTGGGATGCGTCCAAGGTACGACGCATGCGCTGTTCATTTTAAGTACTTGTCTGAAGCACAGCCCATCATTTGCATGGGGTCACGCTTCATTTAAATGTATCACGCCCACTTCCAGCCCACTTCTACCTACTTTGACTTACTTTGACTTACGCTGACTTACGCCTACGACTATACGCTACACCGGCGCAACGTTGGGAGCATTTGCTTTGTGAATTCCATGCTTCCCTCTCTGCGTTCTGCTACGGCGGCATTAAATATGCGCCGATGTATGTGAATCCGGGCCAATACATGCAACATTCTTTAGTAATTGCTGGAGGTGTATCTTTCTTCTTGTTATTTTCACAGGTGATGTTTTCAGTGAGAGTAGTCTGTGAGACATTTCTTATTAAAGCGGAGGTTCACCCTAAAACAATCATATACCGTTACATCCAGCATACTGCTGACATCTACGGTATGCTGATTTTTTTTCATTGTACATACCTTCTTATCGTTCTTTTCACCCGGCTTCCGGGTTCTCGCTCCCCCGGGGAGTAGGCGTTCCTATGACGTGGCATAGATGATTGACGTGTGGGTAAGGCGCGTCACGCGTTCCGAAAATAGACGAACTGGGACTGGAATCTTTACGGCACCTGCGCAGTCAGCTCTACACAGCAGGCGCCGTATAGCGGCGTAAAGAGTCCCAGTTCGTATATTATCGGAACGCGTGACGTGCCTTAGGGCCCTTTCACACTAGCGGATGAACGGTCTGCTAATTACAAGTCTGTTAACGGACTTGTAATGAGCCCCTATGGGAGCGGATCCGTTAGCGGATGATGCATCCGCTAACGTCCGCAAGATCCGCATCCGTTTTTTCGGACGGAAGAATGTCCTATTTTTCTTCCATCCGGTGGAACAGATCGGATGCAAACGGACAGACGGTCCATTTCTATCCGATTCCCCATAGGGGATAGCGGAGGAGAGACAGGGCGGTCCCCGCCTTAGTGTGCGGGGACCGCCCTGTCCGCCCGACAGCTCAGCGGAGACCCCCCGCTGAGCCGACGGACACACGGAGCGGACCGCAAAACGGACCGCCTCCGTGTGAAAGAGCCTTTACCCACACGTCAATCATCTACACCTCTTCATAGGAACGCCTATTCCCAGCGGGAGTGAGAACTCGGAGCCGGGTGAAAAGAACTCTAAAACGGTAAGTACAACGAAAAACAAAAACAAAAAAACAGCATACTCTAGATGTCAGCAGTATGCTGGATGTAATGATATATATAGTTGTTTTTTAGGGTAAACCTCCGCTTTAATTACTAGAACTGAGTTTATATATTTTTATCTATCTTGTATTTTCCTCCTCTTTGCAAATATATTAGACAGCTGTTGTTTTTACTTACTAAGCTTTTTTAATGAATAAGAAGTCTGTTTTTTTATCTTTACAGGACACGTAGTCTGTATTAACCAATCACATATTGCTAACATAATATTTCTTTGTTCACTACCCAAAGTTATGTATTTCGGTTCCTCCCTTTTAGTAATGCATATTTTGGGCCAGATTCTCATAGATTCGCGCTGGCGTAGCGTAAGCCATTTACACTACGCCGCAGCTTAACAGAGAAAGTGCCGTATTCTCCATGCACTTGCTCCGTAGTTTGCGGAGCCGTAGTGTAATTGGCCCAGCGTAAGGCCGCGTAATTCAAACTGCGCATGCGCCGGCCGGGGAAAGAGCCTAGTGCGCATGCTCCAGCTCACGTCGGAAAGCATAGTTGAAACCGACGTCAAAACGACGTGATCTTCACTTATGCAATGCCCTATTCGCGAACGACTTAGTAAAACGATGTAACCAACGGAAAAAGCCGACGCTGACCCGACGCAATCTATAACATGGCATCCGACGGCACCCGACGGCATCCGACAGTACTGCGTAAGGTAACTCCACATATTAGCAGGGGTAACCTTACGCCGACGAAAACGACGTAAGCGATGACGGGCGGCGTAAAAGCGTTCGGGAATCTAAGTAGTAGCCTCATTTGCATAGGCAAATGAGAAAACAATGTAAAGGCCACCTAGTGGCCGGAGTTGTCATTACATCTACGATCCGCAAGTGTAATTGTATTACACTTATCGGATCTTCACCCGTATCTATGCCAATGTGATTCTAGGAATCATTCGCATAGATACCCGACAAAAAAAACGGCGATACGACGGGGTATCTGAGATACCCCGTCGTAGCGCCTCTGAGAATCTGGCCCATTGTCTTAGTATTATCACTAAAGTTAGGCTGCATTCACACCTGAGCGTTTTGTCGCCAGAAGCGCTACGCTCAAAAACGCTAGAGGGGAAAAAAAACATTAGGCCAGATTCACAGAGCGATTACGCCGGCGTAACAGGAGATGCACGGCGTAAGTCTAATTGTGCGCGTGCGCTTCGATGCTCCGCATCCCCAAAACGAGATACGCAAGAAATCTACTTTTTTTTGTCCGGTGTCCGATAGACAGGCGCATTCGTCCGCGCAAAACTGCGCTAGTCACACCATTGATTTGCTATTCAAATATGCTAATGAGGGAGTTACGGGGATCCACAAAAGAACGTTGGTGCAGCGCAGGCTACGCGCTGTGCGCAACAGCTGCACGGCCTGTCTAAAATTAGACCATATAAAAGGTGGTATAAAATTAGACAATTCGTCTACATGTCAGAGAAAGCAACACTGTTAGTGAGGAGCTGAGCAGTCACACGTGTTGCACAACAATCTGTATGCCAACATCCCAGGGACATCCTCGCTCATAGCTATACTACTGACTTTAGAGGAGCAAAGAAGGATGAGGGCACGGAGGAGGGCACGGGAGAGCATAGACCTCTTTGGCATGAGTGATTCTAAAGGTGTATCGCATCTTCAGATTCACCCCTCATGCCATCCTGGAATTAACCATAACCCTGCAGGATGACATCACCAGCCAAACACACTGCTCACATGCAGTGCAGCCACTGGTCAAGGTCCTGGCAACACTCCATTTCCTTGCCAGTGGCTCTTTTCAAAGAACAAGTGGAGTGGTGGCTGGGATGTCACAATCCTCCATGAGCAGATGTGTGCACCAGGTTGTCCCTGCAATCCTCACACGCTTGGCCAACCAAATCATCAAACCCACCACTGAGGACCTGCGTCTGAAGGCAATGACAGATTTCTACAGAATTGCCAGATTCCACGCACCGTAGGGGGCATTGATTGCACACATGTGGCACTCCAGCCCCCCTATGAGACAGAGCACATATACCGCAATCGGAAGCATTGGCATTTCATCAACGTACAGGTGATAGTCGATGCCCAAGGCCTCATTTGGCACGTCCGTGCCAAACACCCCAGATCCAGCCATGACAGCTACATTTACAATCAGAGCCCCATCCGAATGGAATTCGAACAGAAAGTGTATGGGGACACCTGGCTGGTTAGTGAGTGACATGGGTGGCAGGCATGACTGTCCCCCCCCATGATGCACACATCACAAGGGGCACATGCATAACTAACATCTTCCTGTTTTTTTCCCTTACAGGTGACTCTGCATATGCACTGGGACCCCATCTCATGACTCCTATCCGGAACCCTCAAACCCCAGGAGAGGAAAGATACAATGAAGCCCACGCCCAAACACGTGCAGTGGTGGAGCGCACCTTTGGCCTCCTGAAGTCACGTTTCCGATGCCTGGATAAGTCTGGGGGGACCCTGTTGTATTCCCCAAACTTTGTGTGCCAGATCATCGGTGCATGTTGCCTGCTGCACAACTTCGCAGTGAGAAAGGGCCTGCAGATTGACATAAGTGATGACCTGACCCCTGAACCAGACAATCCCCCCCTAACGAGGTTACCCCGTCTTCTGAGGGAAGAGCAGCCAGGAGACAGCTTACATTAGGCATCTTTGCATGTTAAACACACACATTAATCATGGCACAATGAGAATGCATGCATGCACACCACTGTGGTCCCTAGCACAGACACATCCTCATCTAGTTGGATTAGCACAAGCCCACCATGCTGGGCTTGTGAGCAGCAACACCACACCACGGCTCCAATTATGTCACTGTACATTCATACACCATTCACACGGACCTGGGAATCACTTCCCCCTGGTCCTGGGGAACCCTTCTCCACCAAAACTGAGGGTGACACCCCTTTTCCGGCAGGAATATCACCCCAACATTCCAAAAACATTCACACCACACACAAAAAAAAGGGGGAAAACAAATTAATGCCGCTGGCGTGAGCCACGCCTGGGGCGCCCACGGCCACGGCCCCGGCTCCTCAGGGGAGACTCATGGGGAGGGGGGGGGGTCACCCGGAGAAGGAGGAGCAGCCCCTGGTCTCTACCCACCTGGCAGCCTGCCCTTCAAGGCCACGGCAATTCTGTTCAGGCCAGCACCTAGTGTTGCCGTGTTGGCCTGGATAGCCTGGGTGAGGGCCCTCACATCCTGCCCAACGTCTGCTGTTGTAGTCTGCAGTACGTTTAGGCAGTTTGTAAGAGCCCGGGAGTGGCAGTCCAGGTCCCCAAGCGTATCCTTTATGGAGGACAGGCTCTCCTCCATCCGCCCCAAAGTCTGGCTGACCTGTCCCAGATGGCGGGTCTGAAGGGCCTGGTCCCTTCTCAGATTAGCGGGCAGAAGCTCGGCCACCCCCCTGGCCTTCTGGGATGCCTTCCTGCCTCCAGCTGAGGCTTGTGGCCGGGGAGAAGGGGAGGCCCTTGGGAGAGGAGCCCTGTTGGGGGAGGAGTGGGAGGGGCTAGCCCTTATGGAAGGCTGGCTGCTGCCAGCCAGAGAGGAAGATTCCTCCAAAAACAGCAATCCACCGGCTGACATGACATCCTCCTCCTCCTCCTCAAACTCCTCCTCCTCAACCTCCTCCTCTTCAACCTCCTCCTCTTCAACCTCCTCCGAGGACTCCGGCCTTGTCGGGGGGTCCTCATCAGGCTGCTGTCCTGGGGTTGGTGCGGTCAGCCCAGATGGCCCAGCACCCTCCTGCTCATCTGTGGATGACACAAAACATTCACAGGTTGGAGGATCCACACACTTGCCACATATTCTCTTTCACCCCCTCCCCCACACATGCTACACACCTGATAGGGCAAAAAAACCTTACCTGGCATCACGCCTTCATGACTGGAGTCATAGCCAGGCAGGCCCTCCACCTGTTGTCTATGAAAGGTCTGGGCCACCGCACGCTCCTCCGCTGTCAGTATAACAGGGCATGGTGGGCCCCCTCCTGTGCCCCTGGCATGGGCTGCCATTTTGGCCAGCTTCTTTCTGACCAGACACCGGAGGTCATTGATCTTCTTTTCAATCCCCGACAATGTCCGGGTCTCCCCCCCAAAAATCACTCAGAAAAACAAGCTGGAAAAATCAAGCAAACGAAACAAACAAACAAAAATCTATCAACCATAAAGTCTTACAAGCAGTCACCAAAAAACACTTTCAAATATATTCTACCAAACACTAGATCAAACAGTCCACAAATATAACAAAGACAAATCACAACGCAACAAACAACAGAACAAAAGCACCTTTCTGTATAGGGAGGGATACAAAGGGATGTACTTTTGCAAAGGAAGGGCGTTTGTGTCTGTCTATTTATGCTGTCTGCGTAGTTCACTATGTTGCCCTAGTCCACTTCCAATTTCACTGATTGCGCTGTTCCCGAGTTGTGAGCATGCGCACAGAGGTGCTGACCATTGTCTGCTTCATGTGCGCATGCGCGAGCCGGCCGGCCCTTCATTTGCATGGGGTCACGGCTCATTTTAATGTAACACGCCCACGTCCTTCCCAATTTCAATTACTCCGCCTTACGCCTCTGAAATTACGTTGCACAGGCGCTATTTTCTGCGCAAATCAATCGAGAATACGGTGATTGCGCCGCTACATTGCAGCAGTCTAACGTAAAGGAGGTGCGCTACGCCAGTCAAAAAATGCGCCGATGTACGTGAATCTGGCCCATTATTCTCTATGGAGATGGTTCACATCTCCACTCCAAAACGCAGAACGCCTGAAGCTCAAACAAGTCCCGGACCCTTTTTTGTCACGCGAATCAGGTGGCTTGGGCGTTTTACATTGGTGACAATGACCTGTACAAAATCGCGGTAAAAAATGCAGCGTTTTTTTGCAGCAAATCGCGGTGAAAAACGCCGCAATTTATTGCGGCAAATCGTGGTAAAAAACTACGCAAATCGCAACGCTCAGTTGTGAATGCAGCCTTAGAGAATGATTTCAGATACATCGTGTCTGTGTCTTATTATTCCTGCACTGAAGTCTCTCTCAAAGGGTGGCCACCCCGAACAAACACACTGAGACTGTCTAAAGTCAATCAGCGCCAGTCTGCACCCCTACAATAACAACAACCAATATTAGGTGAATGAATGTGTTGATAAATCCACAAACAAAAAGGAAACAAAGAATAAGTCCATCAATATGACTTGTGGATGAATGGTGAAGAAAGCAAACGTATGACCACATAGATCCTCATAAGCAAACAGTCATTCCTTGCAACTAAATATAGATGTGAATGCGCTTACTGGAACCAATGAATCTACCTGTCTGTGACAGCAGATCATGTAGACATGGGAAATCTCTGGGAAAATCAGCTCGGCTTCACTGAAGACTGTGCAGTAGGAACCACGGATTGGATGATTGCAAACCAAAGATCTTCAATGAAGGACCTTGGATGAACGATATCCTGGAACAGTGTACCAAACCGGATCTCCCAGAGTGTCCACCCTGAATCCAATGGATGGAAGGGGTGATGATAAAGCCCCTTAAGGGGATGAGGGCACAACGAAACTGCTCTGAAAAAAACTTTCGTTGCTCTGAAGGAAAACACAGCCACTGTGCCATCAAACGCAGCCACTGTGTCATGCTATCAATTGTTACCACTGTGCCCACACCAATTGTCACCACTGTGCACTTTAATTGTCGCCACTGTGCCCTGTAAAATGCTGCCCCCCCCCCCCGCCCAGCACTTACCTTTCTGGGGTCAGCCAACCTCATTCCACGGTCCCTCGATGTCTTCTCCTGCCCTCGATGACGCTTCAGCCAATCAGGTTACCGGTAACCAGAACCGGTGAACCTGATTGGCTGAGATGCCTGTCAGTATTTTCCAGGGAACGCACCCCCGTGCGTCCCCTGGATAACTATTTGGAAGCCTATTACAGCCTGAGGGCTGTAATCGGAAAGCCTATCAGAGCCGCTGGCACTTCCAAAGCCAACCAGCTGCCGTTATTTAGATAGCCGGCACTCACAAGGGGGCCGGCCATCTGAATAGTGGGCGGCAGCAACAATACACAGATTCATGCAATGCATGAATCTGTGTATTGTGTTCAGTGGTGGTACGGGAGCGAGAGGGGGTGGCGCTCCTGCGCCCTCTATGGACGCACCGCCACTGGTGAGGACGTAATACTACCTTGTCCTTATGGACCTCTAAGAATGGCTTTTTACAAGTAAAAGTTGCTAATTCGGAAACTCTTCTTGCGGACGTTACTCTAACCAAAAATACTAGATTCTTTGTCACAAGGCCCAATGGAGCACCTTCCATTGGCTCAAAGGGAGACTCCTGGAGGACGGACAAGACTAGATTCAAATTCCATGGGCATAGGGGTGAAAACTGCGATGGAGCATACACACAACCGGGATTCCCAGCCGAAAGCTCTCATGGCAGTTTTCCCGATGGGAAACCCGTATGTGTGTATGAGACATGAGCCTTAAAGCCCCTGATCTTTCAGAATGAGGGCGCCAACAGCCAAAGTGTTCATAAGTCAGGATGGAATACTGGTCCCTGCGACAGCAGGTTCAGACGGGACGGAAGAGTCCAAGGTTCCCCTACTGCCATCCTCACAATCTCTGCATACCAGGATCTCCTGGGCCATGCTGGAGCAACTAGAATTACCATCTTCTGTTCCACCTTGATCCTGCGTAGAAGCCGCGGAAGCAACTAAACAGGAGGGAATGCATAAAGCAGTGAGAACTGATCCCAAGGAGTTACAAAGGCATCTGTCCTCCAAGCGAGCGGATCCCTCGTCCTTGATACAAAGCTGTTCAACTTTCTGTTGACTCTGTCTGGATGCCAATAGGTCATCGTCCGGGGTACCCCATTTCTGGCATATGGCCTGAAAGATGTTGGGATGTAGAGACCACGCTCCTGGGAGCAATTGTTGGCGGCTCAGGAAATCTGCCTGCCATTTTTCCACCCCTGGAATGAACACTGCAGACAGGCACGGCATATGCCCTTCTTCCCAAGTAAAAATATTATTTACCTCTTTCTGAGCAGCGCGACTTTTGGTGCCGCCTTGGTGATTGATATAGGCCACTGCAGTGGCATTGTTGGATTGAATCCTGACAGGTTAATGTTGTAACCTGCCCGACAAGACCTTTAGGGCCAGAATTCGATGGGCAAGGCTTTCTCGGATTCCAAACACTTCCCTTGGATATTCTCCCTTTCCAGAACTGCTCCCCAGCCCAGGAGGCTGGCATCGGTCGTTACTATCCTCCAAGTGACTGGCATGAAGGATTTTCCCTTCAGCAGATTCTTGGCTGATAACCACCAATTGAGATTCTGGCGTACGTTTGGACTCAAGCGTATTGGACAATCCAAATCCTGGCTTTTCCTGCTCAAAGCATTCAGGATACTGTTTTGCATCAGTCTTGAGTGGAATTGAGTATAGGGAGCTGCCTACCATCTTCCCCAACAACCTCCCTCGTCCTTACTGTGTGTGCTAGCTCTTTTATAGCACAGCTCTTTGCCTGGGGCAAGAATATTGTTTTGTGGGCCGTGTCCATACCCAGACCCAAATACTCCAGTCTCTTTACTGGCCGTAAGGATGATTTTTCTAGGTTGGGAATCCAACCTAGATGCTCCAGATACCTGACCGTGCTGGCGGCGCTCTGATCTATCAGCAGCATGTCAGGTATCTGCATGGTTTAATCTCTAGCAAAAAAAATTGATTTTAAAACATGTGTGAAAAAGTCAAAAATTTATTGATTAATCAAGACACTGCAAAATCCTACAACTGATGGAAGTACGAAGTAGCCCTGTTCATATCAGGTAGCCATATAAGGGCTATTTATTAGAACCGCAAAGTACCAGAAATTGTTTGAATGCACCACCCTTTCTTCACCAGTAGAAGGCAGCAAAGTACATGCCCTGTTCTGAAACCTCATAACCCTTTATCCAACATCTTTATAAAAACAAAACAAAAAAAACAAACAAACAATGATTTGTGGCTGAGAGAAGTAGTGTGAAATGCAATGGTATATTTGGAAGGGTGCGAGTAAAAGTGTTGTAACTCCTTCTCCTGATTTTGCTGTGAATTTTTTTAGAATTGGGGGGGGGGGGGGGGGGGGGGGGTATTTAATTTAATTTGTTTATTTTCATATTTTTTTATTTTTTATATATTTTTGTATTTTTTTGTTTTTGTGTTTGCTTCCAGTTTTATTTTTGTTTTGTTTTTTATCATTGTGAATGGGCACTTAAAAAAAAAATATATATATATATATATATATATATATATATATATATATTGCTCTCAACCTCCTCCAGTTGTATTAATATTTGGTTTATTTTTATATATTTTTTTTTATCATTGTGATTGGGCACTTTCATTTTTTTTATTTGAACATAAGCAGGCATTTATATATTTTTTCAAGTATATATTCTTAACTTAAACAGTTCCTATTGCTCTCAGCCTCCTCAAATATAAAAACATGTTGTTTATTTTAATATGTATATATATATATATATATATATATATATATATATATATATATATATTTTTTTTTTTTCATTGTGAATGGCCACTTACATTTTTTTTATTTCTTGCTCTCAACCTTTAAACACAAAGCACACAATTTTTTGCCATGGTTTCCTTTCAACTATTTGGAGGAGGCTGAGAGCAATAGATATTTTTTGAGTTAAGAATATATACTTGGAAACAAAAAAATAAAAATAATAATAATTACACACATATATATAAATAAATATATAAATGTAAAGTGGCATTCACAATGATAAAACAAAAACAGGAAGAAGACACAAAACAACACAAAAATATAAAAATGTTAAGAATATTAAAATAAACAAAATATTTATATAATTGAAGAGGCTGAGAGCAATAGGTACTTTTTAAGTTAAGAATATATACTTGAAAAAACATAAATACATTTTATTTTTGTATATATATATAAAGAAAAAACAAATACATTTTATCATTTTATTTTTGTATATATATATATATATAAAGAAAAAACATAAATACATTTTATTTTTGTATATATATATATATATAAAATATATATATATATATATATATATATATATATATATATATATATATATATATATTTATACATATATAGATAGATAGATAGATAGATAGATATTAAACATAAGCAGACAAGTCTTTGGCATACACATTTATAGAAGAAGGATATATAATTGCCTTGGCAAGGGTTTCCTTTCAAATATTTGGAGGAGGCTGAGAGTAATAGATATTTTTTGGGTTAAGAATATATACTTGAAAACAAAAAAAAATAATAATGTTAATCAAATTTTTATTAAAATATATATTTAAAGTGGCATTTACAATGATATAAAAAAAAACCCAGGAAGAATACATAAAACAATACAAAAATATAACAATTTTAAGAATATTAAAATAAACAAAATATTTATATAATTGAGGAGGCTGGGAGCAATAAGTACTTTTTAAGTTAAGACTATATACTTGAAAAAAACATAAATAAAAAATATATATATATATTTCTGCATGTGTAATTGCCTCACTGTTTTTCCAAAATATTTTCACAGAACTTGAATTAGAAAGACAGGCATTCCCTGCAATAGGAGTTGTATTTTTGGTGAGATACTCAGGGTCTGCTTAATTTATTTTTGCAATATGGAGACTTGTCAAGTACTTATAATGAATGGAGATCCTCCCAATTAGTTTGAGTATCGTTGAGTAAACGTTGATTATCGACGCGGGAACGACGGCCATACTTAACATGGGCTGTCTAATATTAGACCAACAAAAAGCTGGTATCGTTTTACACAGCAAAAAGATGACTAAAGATGCCGTAAGAGATTGCGATAGACGTTCGTAATTTCGTGGATAGTCGGCAAAAGCTCATTTGCATACCCCGACGCGGAAAACGACGGGAACTCCACCCAGCGGCCGCAATTTTATTGAAGCGTAGATCCGAAGGCCTACGAACACGTAAACCAGTCGGTTTGAAGCCCGCAGCCGTAATTTCATGGTTTGAGGTTTCAGAGTAGTGAAAAAACGCGCGTAATTCTAAAGTACTCCAGTCTAACGCGAGATAGACAGGAGTAATCGCTCTGTGAATCTGGCCCTATATCGCTAAAAATGGTGCCTGCAAAGCACCTGTAAAGCACCTCTCCTGTCACTTCAATGTGAAAAGCCAGACGACTTTCACACTGGGGCGATGCGCTGGCCAGACACTCAAAATAGTCCTGCAAGCAGCATTTTTGAGGCGATGTAGGAGCGGTGCATACACCACTCCTACGGCGCCCTCTGCCCATTGAAATCAGTGGCGCTTTTTTTGGGCACTTTTAACCCTTTTTCAGCCGTTAGCAGGGTTTAAAAGTGCCCCGTTAGTGGCAAAAAGAGCCACAAAAACAACGATAAAGTGCAGCTAAAAATAGCGGCGCTGCTCAGTGCCCTAAAAAAGGTCCTGCAAGCAGCATCTTTGAGGTGCTTTAGGAGCAGTGTATACGCCGAAGTGGGCGCTTTTAAACCTTTTTTGGGCTTTTAACCCCTGCTACCAGCCAAAAATCGCCACTAAACGGCGGCAAAGGGATGCTAAAAATAGCAGCGCTTTACCGCCGACGCCCCCAACGCCTCAGCGTGAAAGTGCTCTTAAAGTTTATTTTAGTCCAACCTATATGTAGTATTGGGAGACATCACCTGGATTGTGACATAGTGTCACCTGCACTCTTGCTGTACATAGGCAGTAAACCAATTAGATAATTGTTCTTCCTCAGGAGACTCATTAGATGGCTTTGTTTACTGAGATGGGATGTCAATGATTAACACAAATACGAGAAGACTCTCCCATGTCCAGAGGTCACCAAATAGAAAAATATGACACCCTATGTGTTCTGATGAGATATATCTCTCTCTCTCTCTCTCTCTCTCTCTCTCTCTCTCTCTCCTTAAAATTAATTGAAAGTCCAAAAATTACAAAGATTACATGACTTGAAACCATCCAAACAGATTGCCGAAGGGACTTTCATACTACTCACCATCCTCGCCAATCTGGTTGGATGGTTTTTAATCCCCTTGTGGATGGACATTTAATGGTTACACAACCAATCACATTGCTATAATCTTTTTATATGGACTATAAATTGAAGGACTTTTGAATAAATGGTTGTGGAACTAATCATTTGAGTTTCCATTATTTCTTATGGGGAAATTTGCTTTCATATACAAGTGCTTTGGATTACAAGCGTGCTTCCGGAATGAATTATGCTCACAATCCAAGGTTTTACTGTATATGAATTCATTGGACTATGTATCATTCTATTGTATAACTTGGTTTACTCTAAAGCCTCGTACACATGCTCGGTTTTCTCGGCAAGAACCAGCAAGAAAACTGCTTCTTGCCTAAATTCCCGTTCGTGTGTACGAGGCTTTCAGGTTTCTCTACTGGAAATCTTCCCAGAATCTCGACGAGAAAAATAGAGAGCCTGCTCTCTATTTTCTCTTTGAGATTCTTGTCGGCCTGTTTCCCAACAAGAAACCCGAGCGTGTGTATACTTACCTGTCGCTGTGGAAACCCGCGCATGCTTGAAATAAGTTTGACGTATGCGCGGTAGCTTCCACGTATGCTCGTCGTATGCAATGACGTCACCACGTTCTTGCCTTTCAAAAGAACCGCGGCAAGAGATTCTTGCCAAGAATCTTGTCAGAATTTTTTTTTTTTCCTGACGAGATTTTGGCCCGTGTGTATGAGGCTTGAATGTTGGGGATTAGAGAGGCCCCAGATTATATTGGCCAGCTGCGTATTATATTTGTTTTACATTATGAACTTTATTTGACTTTGTATTATCATGTATGAATCAAATTGGATTTCGATATATTATTACCATAATTATGAATAATTAAATATACATTTTACCAATCTAGTAATCTATTTACTTGTACCTGTATGCTCCAATTTTCATTTTTTTTTTGACCTTGCAATTACCAGTTAACCACTAACCGACCAGCCGACCAGCCGTTTTATGGCGGCAGGTCGGCTTGGCTTCGCAAAACGACGTAATATTACAGTACGTCATTTTGCATTTCAGCCATTAGGGGTGCCGACGCCCATGGTGCCGGCGCACGCGCCTGGTGGGTGCAATCACCGCTAAGCACCCGGGACCGGTCGTTACAGAGCGAGAACCGGGAGCTGTGTGTGTAAACACACAGCTCCCGGTCCTGTCAGGTGGAGAAATGACTGATCGTCTGTTCATACAATGTATGAACAGCGATCTGTCATTTCCCCTATTCAGTCCCACCCCCTTCAGTTAGAACAGACCCAGGGAACATAATTAACCCCTTCCTCGCCCCCTAGTGTTAACCCCTTCCCTGCCAGTGAAATCTTTACAGTAATCAATGCATTTTTATAGCACTGATCGCTATAAAAATGCCAATGGTCCCAAGTGTCCGCCTTAAGGTCGCAGTACCGATAAAAATCGCTGATTGCCGCCATTACTAGTAAAAAAAAAAAAATATGAATAAAAATGCCATAAAACCACCCCCTATTTTGTAGACGCTATGGGCCAGATTCAGAAAACAAGATACGCCAGAATTTAGCTAAGATAAGAGCAGCGTAAGTCTCTTACGCCGTTGTATCTTAGTTGCATATTTACGCTGGCCGCTAGGTGGCGTTTCCGTTGATTTACACGTCAAATATGCAAATGAGCTAGATATGCCGATTCACAAAAGTACTTGCGGCCGGGCGTATTTTTTTACGTCGTTTGCGTAAGTCCGGCGTAAAGTTACCCCTGCTATATGAGGCGTACGTAATGTTAAGTATGGACGTCGGGCCGGCGTAGAATTTTCCGTCGTTTACGTCGTTTGCGTAAATCGTTCGCGGATAGGGCTTTGCATAAGTTACGTTCACGTCGAAACCAATCAGTATTGGCGGCGTAATTTGGATCATGCGCACTGGGATACGTCCACAGACGGCGCATGCGCCATTCGAAAAATGCGTCAATTACGTGGGGTCACGATTCATTTACATGGATCACGCCCCCTACCTGCCTATTTTAAATTAGGCGCGGTTACGCCGGCCCATTTGCACTACGCCGCCGTAACTTTGGGCGCAAATTCTTTGAGAATACGACACCTGCCTCTCAAAGTTACGGCGGCGTAGTATAAATGGGATACGCTACACCTGCACAAAGATACGCGAATGTATCCGAATCTGGCCCTATAACTTTTGCACAAACCAATCAAAAACTGCTTATTGCAATTTTTTTTACGAAAAATATGTAGAAGAATACGTATCAGCCTAAACCGAGGAAAACTTTTTTATATATATATTTTTGGGGGATATTTATTACGGCATAAAGTAAAAAATATTCATTTTTTTTCAAAATTGCCGCTCTATTTTTGTTTATAGCGCAAAAACTAAAAACCAGAGGTGGTGGAGGGTGGTTAGAAGGAGGCCCTGGTGCCCCCCCCCCTCTTCCCCGAATGTGGGTTGCAGGTCTGGGCCTGGGCCAGATGGTCCCTTGTCTGCTCCGCCTCCTTACCTGCCGTGTAACTGGGCCTGGGCTTCTCAGCAGATATCTTAATTTTGTCCTCCTCCAGTGCCTTGTTAGGTTGATGTCTTACCTTTGTGCTCTCTCAGGTTGCCGCCCACTTTACTACCTTGGTGTCCCGGTGGTCGGCGTGGCTGTTGGTGCCCCTTTGGGCGTCGACCGCTGCGGAGACCCCTGCGGGTTTAAATACCTTCGTTGTTAATGTTATTTTTCTCTTATTATATGTATGTACACAGTGTGATATCTTTGATGTCTGCCTTTAATGGTTTGGCGGCCCTGCGAGGCCAGCCTTTTGGCATGCGATACTTTATTGGCCATGTCGGCCCTACGTTTTATATGTCTTCCTCCCCCCCCCCCCCTTTTTTTTCATTTGTTATTCCTTTAATAAATACTGATTATACAAAAAAAGAAAAAAAAACAGATCTGATCAAATACCACCAAAAGAAATCTCTATTTGTGGAAAAAAATGGACGCCAATTTTGTTTGGGAGCCACATCGCACGACCACGCAATTGTCAGTCAAAGCGACGCAGTGACGGATCGCAAAAAGTGGCCCGGTCATTGACCAGCAAAATTGTCCGGGGCTGAAGTGGTTAAAGTAGCGCAGTGCTGAATCACAAAAAATGGCCTGGTCATGAAGGGGGGCAAAATCTTAGTGATAAGGTTATTGCCGAATAAATAGGCCCGTGGCAGATATATAAAAATGTTCTTGACGATATGGGGTCTACAGGTGTGACACCTGAAGTGGTTAACCCTTTGGCTACAGATCACCCCGATATGATATCTTTATCAGGACATGGCTGGCACCTTGCCTTATAAGGGCAATAAAAAATCTTATCTCGGGAACTTGGTAACTGCTGACAGGTGCAACGTGACATCAGTATCATTGTTTGGGAAATAGAACTCATGGTCCAGCCAGGGCTGGAATATTTACAATAGAAAATATACACAAAGACACAACCTACCTTCTCAGGGCTTCCAATTTTTTTTTTTTTCATCCTGGCATGGTACGATTAAAGCAGTCCAGGAAAATTTGGTTGCTGATATTTCGGGGACACCCGGTCCAACACCAGTGATGCTGGCAGGCAAAGATTCCCATCTGCACCCATTGATTATGTGCGTTCTAGAAATGAGAAAATCAGAGAATTTGGATGTTCGAAGATTGGGGAATTCGAAAATCCAAAAATAGGAACAGAAATCCGAAAATGAGAAAATATGAAATAATAACTAATAATGACTATTATTAACTATTTAAGAGGAACTGCTCACATAATTTGTAATAAAAACATCTTTACTATTCTGACAAACCACTTTGCATATTATTTTATATATACAATGGAACCTCGGTTTAAGAGCAACTTGGTTTGAGAGCGTTTTGATTTGCGAGCAAGTTTTTTTTTTTTATTCTGACTCGATTTGCGAGTGTTGAGCAGAATTCAACCTAATAGGGCCTGCAGTACCGCATTTGGCCTGATGTGTGGGGGCACCGGAGCCAAACAGCGACGATCGCAGCCAATCGCCGCAGTTCACCAATGCTCGGAAAGACACAGAAATACTCAGTTTCCGAGCCTCTCCGACGTTTGCCGAGGTCAGCCGACGTGTCCTCGGGCCTTTACGAACGTTTCTGAGGCTCTCCTGTGCCCCCCCACCTCTGACCGCATGCAGTATTGCATCCCAATGAAGTCAATGCGGAACAAATTATTTTAATTTCCATTGACTTTAATGGGAAAACTCGCTTTGATATGCGGGTACTCTGGATTACGAGCATTCTCCTGGAACGGATTATGCTCGTAATCCGGGGTTCAAGTGTACTGCGATTCTGTACTTGCCAAATATGTTGCAGAAATCTCTCTCCACTAAGTCTGGCTGCAGCCATTTTAACTGTGGGCAGCTGAAGCTGCTGCCTGTTCACTTCCTGTATTTTACACAGACACACACAGAGGCACACCTCAGCTCTGCAGCTCTTATTGACCCTCCTATGACTCATTCCCTTCCCTTTCTGGCATGAGCGAGATAGAGATCTGTGCATGATGTCAAAAGCCTAGGCTAGTGACCAGACAAGAAACAGGAAGTGGGCAGTATAAGGTATTTACTGGCAGAAAAAAAATATTTCTATTCAAGCTAAAACAAGGGCAGAAGATTTAATAGATGGAAAGATGAAAAAATTACTGAAGTTCCGCTTTAATTTATTGGTATTGGAATTTCCTTTCAAAATTGGCTTTTAGTGAACGTAATGAATACAAATTTATCCAAAGTTACGAATTTTCTGAAATAAGAAATGCCGCATCTAAACTATTGGAACATAACAAATTAATAAAAAATATGTAATAATAATAAAAAAACTTTTTATTATTATTTATTATTATTAATTTGTTAGATTCCATTCGTTTAGATGTGGCATTTCTTATTTCGGATAATTAGTAACTTCGGATAAATTCATATTCGTTACGTTCACTAACAGCCAATTTTGAAAGGAAATTACCGTATTTATCGGCGTATATCGCGCACTTTTTTGCCCTGAAAATCAGGGCAAAATCGTGGGTGCGCGATATACGCCGATACCCGCTTTCCCGCGCCGAATTTTGAATACTGCGCCGACATATACCGAGCGCAGTACACTCGGGTATATTCGGCCAGTCTCGGCTTCTTCCGCGGTCACGTCCTGGACGTACAGGACGTGAGCGCGAAAGTTGCCGAGCCTGCCCGAGTGTACTGCGCTCAGTATATGCTGGCGCAGTATTCAAAACTCGGCGCGGGAAACGAGCGGGGAGGACGCGAGGACGCCGGACCCGCCGAAGAGGACGCCGGACCCGCCGAAGAGGACGCCGGACCCGCCGAAGAGGACACCGGACCCGCCGAAGAGGACACCGGACCCGCCGAAGAGGACACCGGACCTGCCGCAGAAGGACACCCGAAGCCGCAGAAGGACGCCGAACCCGACGAGGCCGCCGATGGACGCCGCGCAAGACACCAAAACTGTAAGTACAAAATAACTTTTTTTCCACAGGATTGGGGGGCACTTTGGGGGTGCGCGGTATACGCGGGAGCGCGTTATACCGCGATAAATACGGTACAACACCTATAATTTAATAGTTGGTTATTATTAGTGAGTTAGTTATTTTGAATTTTACAATTTTTGGATTTTCATTCTTATTTTCGGATTTTCTTTCTTATTTTGGTATTTCTGAATTTTAGAATTTCAGATTTTTTTAATTTTTGGCTTTCGAATTTTCGGATTTATGAATTTTCAAATTTCTGAATTTATTCGAAATAACAAATTTGGATCATAACGAATGACCCGGAAAACGAATTATGTGATTTTCTTTCTTATTTTCGGATTTCTGAATTGTTGAATTTCAGAATTTCAGATTTTTTTCGGATTTGGAATTTACGGATTATTGACATTTCAAAGTTAGGAATTTATTCGAAATAACAAATTTCAATCATAACGAATGACCCGGAAAAAAAACAGAATAAAACAAAATGAACACATTTTTTAAAAAGTGCGCATGTCTAATTACCACCACCATATTTTAGTGAATAAAAAATGCCAAAAACATACAAACATGAGAAGGTACAAGCTAGTCAGAATAAAACTCCAGCTTAGGAAATGCCATAACAGCTGCAGTTGGAAATCTGACTAGTTTCGGGGGACTTGCCCCCTACCTCAGAGTACCGTTTCAAATAAATTTGATAAGATTTCAAACAAACTTGCGCTGCAGTCTCCTCCAGTCTCCATTCCACACGAAACCCCCATGACGTATGAGGGGGCGGGGTCACCCGTCCCCGCTTGCCAGGGAATAGCCAATGACGTAGGCAAGACCTCCTTAATATTCATACGAGACCCAAAGGGCCTGGTAATGTACTGGGGGGGGGGGGGGCTGATGTTTTTTTCAATGAATTTTCTCTGTATTGCCGGGGACCCGGGGATTCCTTATAGCCGCAAGTAGTTTTGATTGACTTTTTGTGCAGGGACAATTCTAAACATGGAAACATGCACTGCTTTACAGGCATACTATACACCCCCCCCCCCAGGTATGAAATTTAAAGGAATATTTCACTTTTATTGTTTCACGTTAAGCATTATTAAAATCACTGCTCCCAAAAAAACATCAGATTTTAAAACTTTTTTTTGCATTAATACATGTCCACTGGGGCAGGACCCAGGTCCCCAAACACTTTTTAGGACAATAACATATTATATGAGGCATGGACTGGTGATAGGTACTCGGGTACTCTGATGGGCTGGTGACAGGTACTCAGGTACTCTGATGGGTTGGTGACGGGTACTCAGGTACTTTAATGGGCTGGTGACAGGTACTCGGGTACTCTGATGGGCTGGTGACAGGTACTCAGGGTACTCCGATGGTGACAGATACTCGGGTACTCTGGTGGTGGCAAGTACTCAGGGTACTCTGATGGTGACAGGTACTCGGGTATTTGATGGGCTGTGACGGGTACTCGGGTACTCTGATGAGCTGGTGACAGGTACTCGGGTACTTTGATGGGTTGGTGGTGACGAGTACTCAGGTAATCTAATGGGCTGGTGACAGGTACTCAGGTACTCTGATGGGCTTCCGACGAGTACTCAGGTACTCTAATGGGCTGGTGAGAGATACTCGGATACTCTGATAGTGACAAGTACTCAGGGTACTCTGTTGGTGATAGGTACTCAAGGACTCTGATGGTGACAAGTACTCAGGTACTCTGATGGTGATAGGTACTCAAGGACTCTGATGGTGACAAGTACTCAGGGTACTCTGTTGGTGATAGGTACTCAAGGACTCTGATGGTGACAAGTACTCAGGTACTCTGATGGTGACAGGTACTAAGGGTACTCTGATGGTAACAGGTACTTTAGTACTCTGATGGGCTGGTGACAGGTACTCTGATGGGCTATGACAGGTCCTTTTTATTTGGGGGGATATTGGGCACTGTACTGTACATTTTCTTTCCAGATCTCCTTCTCACACACTCAGGAGGAGAACCCCCGGAAACAGCACTACAGCCGTTTGTTGACATTCGTGACTGGCTGTGATTGGACACAGTCGGCCAATTTCATTGGCTCTCTACCCTGATCGGGGATGGGCTGTGTCCAAGGGACATGCCTCATCCCTGATCGCTGCACTGCAGGCCTCCAGGGGCTGGCAGGAGCGGCGAGCACTGGAGGAAGTCATATGACGGCCACTCGGAGGAGGGGAAATGTTCCTGCCGGCATCATTTTACAATGGCCCGGTATGGAAGTGGTTAATGCATAGAATGAATTAAGATAAAAAAAACTTCTGCCTTTACAACCCCTTTAATCCATTTTAGAATAAGGATGTAACATAACAAAATGTGGAAAAAGTGAAGCACTGTGAATACTTTCCGGATGCATGGTATGTTGTGCTCTATATTACTGTTGGCTATAAAGCCGCAAGAGTGTGCGAATCACACGAGAAGCTAAACAGCATTGCAGTGTCGGGGTTTTGTCCATCTTTATAAATATAATTTTTGCTAAGTGTTCCTTTTTACATTTGTCCCTCTATAAATGTGTCTTTCTTGTTTCCCCCGTTCTAGTATTTAGCCGTGAAATGGATTTTCAAGTCCATTAGAGCTCGCTGTTTCTTGTAGGCTAATGGTTACTTATTTACTCTGAGAGGGTGGATTGCCTCTTGTGTACAAGCCGGAGGAGTAACTGATGTAAGACAATTAATTCTACTGTAAAAGCATAATAAAGGCAGATTATTAAAGGGGTAGTAAACCCGCGCCGTCCTATTTCCGCTATATTAATCATTAGAAATGAAAGTGATTGCTCTGTGTGGATCGCTTCCTACCTTCTTCCTTTCTGTGTAATCTGTCATTTTATGCAAGTTAGAAGCTTTCACTGTGCGGCACATTGCTTCACAATAACTTGAGCTGGCCATCAGTGGCGGTGCGTCCATAGAGGGCGCAGGAGCGCCGCCCCCTCACGCTCCCGCACCACCGCTGAATACTAGGGTTGTCCCGATACCACTTTTTTAGGACCGAGTACAAGTACCGATACTTTTTTTCAAGTAGTCGCCGATACCGAATACCGATACTTTTTTTTAATGTGTCCCCAAATGCAGCCATGTCCCCCCACATATTGCAGCCATGTCCCCCACATATGCAGCCATGCATGTCCCCCACATATTGCAGCCATGTATGTCCCCCACATCTTGCAGCCATGTATGTCCCCCACATATTGCAAGCCATGTATGTCCCCCACATATTACAGCCATGTATGTCCCCCACATATTGCAAGCCATGTATGTCCCCCACATATTGCAGCCATGTATGTCCCCCACATATTGCAAGCCATGTATGTCCCCCACATATTGCAGCCATGTATGTCCCCCATATTGCAAGCCATGTATGTCCCCCATATTGCAAGCCATGTATGTCCCCCATATTGCAAGCCATGTATGTCCCTCATATTGCAGCCATGTATGTCCCTCATACCTGTAGCTATTATACCGCCGCCGCCGCATACCGCCGTTAATCCCTGCATTATAGCGTAACGTGCATTACAATCTTTCATTTTGAATACTTGTAAATGCCCGCGCCGCATTTACAAGTATTCAAAACGAAAGCTTGTAATGCACATTACGCTATAATGCAGGGATTAGCGGCGGTATGCGGCGGCGGTATACGGCGGCGGCAGTATAATAGCTACAGGTATGGGCGACAGGACATGGCTGCAATATGGGGGGGGGGGAGTATTATATTTTGGTATCGGGGGTATTTGCGGGAGCACAAGTACAAGCAAATACTCGGCATCGGTCCCGATACCGATACTAGTATCGGTATCGGGACAACCCTACTGAATACAATACACAGATTCATGCATTGCATTAATCCATGTTTTGCGGCTGCCGCCTACTATTCAGATGGCCGGCCCCCTGGTGAGGGCTGGCCATCTGAATAACGGCAGCTGATTGGCTGTGGAAGTGCCTATCAGAGCCAGCAGCTCTGATAGGCTTTGTGATTACAGCCCTCATGCTGCAATAGGAACCGTGGAAGGAGGATGTCCGACCCCAGAAAGGTAAGTGCCGAGCGGGGGGGCAGCATTTTACAGGGCACAGTGGCGACAATTACAGGGCACAGTGGCGACAATTACAGGGCACAGTAGCGACAATTACAGGGCACAGAGGTGACAATTGGCACAGTGTTGACAATTACAGTATGTTGTCCATTTCTGGGCACCAGTCCTCAGGAAGGATGTGCTGGAACTGGAGAGAGTCCAGAGAAGGGCAACAAAGTTAATAAATTGACTAGAGGACCACAGCTATGGGTAAAGCCAACAAGCAGTGAAATTATTCTCTCCAGAGAGGAAACAATTGAGAGGGGATATGATATTGTAACGGGAGGGCTCGTGGAACCCAGAAACTCTTAAGCCCCGTACACACGGCCGAGGTTCTCGGCAGAAACCAGCGAGAACCTCGCTGGGAGCCGCATTCTGCCGAGAACCTCGGCCGTGTGTACGCTCTCGGCGAGCCCCGCCCGTCGGGAAACCCGTCGAGCAAATAGAGAACAGGTTCTCTATTTGCTCGACGGCCCGTCGGTATGAATGGCCGGTTGGCTTTCCCGGGCGGGTCGCCGAATCTGATGGCCGGCAGAGAACCTCGATGGGCGGAACGACGTGTTCCGCCCGTCGAGTTTCTCTGCCGTGTGTACGCGGCCTTAGAAAGTATGAGCCAGAAAATAATAGACATGCAGAATATGTCTTGGACTGCTTTAACATGGGTCTGTAATTCACAATATATTCCAGGATATCTAAAAAGATTTTCAGAATTAATCACGTAGGATCTTTGATCCACTAATCAATGCTGAACCCAGCGCTCTAATGGAACTTGTTACGCTTGCGCGTGCAATGATAAAAATCAAGAAATAAAGTAAAAAAGTAAAAGCAGTTAAAGCAGCTATTATATATGGTGATGATTGTAGAAGCAAATACTTGTTTAAACTAATAATGATACGGATGTACCAAAAGGTCATTCAAACAATAACAGCGCTAAAATAAGTTCATGATTAGCTCAGAACTAAATATGTTGCCATATCCTGCTAAGAAAGTGTTAGTTTCTGTCACATCAAAGATGCACGGTAACGTACAGTCAGTATGAGTCCTCAGAAAAAATATATATAAAATATAACTAAAACGTTCTCTGTCACAGCTCCTCACTTTACTGTGCTCATACACGATGTATTTCTCTGAATACTAAAGTTATGCAGAGATGAGCTTCAGATAGTGAGAGAATGTGTATAGATCAAAAGTCCATCTGAAACAATCCTAAGCAGTTCTCATAAAAGAAAAGCAAACAAAATTCCTGCTGATGGTGATAGTGCAATAAAACAGTATTTGACACGACGGGGTTCCCCAAAGGAACCTCACTCACCATATGGAGATCAATGATGTGCTCTTAATAACAACGGCTGTCTCTCGATTCCGCGTACACACGGCAGAGAAACTCGACGGGCGGAACACATCGTTCCGCCCGTCGAGGTTCTCTGCCGGCCGTCAGATTCGGCGACCCGCCCGTCGGGAAAGGCAACCAGCCATTCATCCAGGCGGGCCGTCAAGCAAATAGAGAACCTGTTCTCTATTTGCTCGACGGGTTTCACGACGGGCGGGGCTCGCCGAGAGCGTACACACGGCCGAGGTTCTCGGCAGAATGCGGCTTCCAGCGAGGTTCTCGCTGGTTTCTGCCGAGAACCTCGGCCGTGTGTACGGGGCTTCAGTGGTGCAATATGGCTGGATCACTCCTCCTGTTGCTCTGCTTGCCCCTGGTCACTGTCAGCTTGTATC
This sequence comes from Rana kukunoris, assembly GCA_029574335.1. Lineage (NCBI taxonomy): Eukaryota > Metazoa > Chordata > Amphibia > Anura > Ranidae > Rana > Rana kukunoris. The sequence continues at coordinate 27,571,340 of CM056050.1, forward strand.
ACTCCTTAGGGATTGTTCACATGTGTGAATGGTCATGGAATGAAAGAAAATAGGCTCCACATAGTGTAAAACTGTTTATTGCCTAGTGGGGACACGCTTAAAAAATACACTTACAAGATAAAAATGAATGCGAGCATTTAAAACTGTAATCTGATCAGTGCACTGCTCTCACTCGGTTCTACGTTGGGGATTCCTCCTCCTCGAGCCGTCGTGAGTCCCGGGATGCGGTACACCTGATTGGTCAGTTGGATCACGTGGCCACGCCTTGACGCGTTTCGTGATTGGTTGCACGTCTTCAGAGGGCGTGGCCTCGTGTCGTGATACAACTTCTTAAATAGCCCTGCGCTGGCCAAGGTATCCGCCCCTCGCGTGACGTCCATAGCCAGCTGAGTGGGCTGAGCCCGCTCTGTGTTTACCGTAACTTTTATGCATAACTTTAGTATTCAGAGGAATACATCGTGTATGAGCACAGTAAAGTGAGGAGCTGTGACAGAGAACGTTTTAGTTATATTTTATATATATTTTTTCTGAGGACTCATACTGACTGTAGGTTACCGTGCATCTTTGATGTGACAGAAACTAACACTTTCTTAGCAGGATATGACAGCATATTTAGTTCTGAGCTAATCATGACCTTATTTTAGCACTGTTATTGTTTGAATGACCTTTTGGTACACCCGTATCATTATTAGTTTAAACAAGTATTTGCTTCTACATTCCAGGATATCTGTAAAGAACTATTTACTGGTTGTTGATTCTGAACTCATACTGTTAGATGCTATTGCCATCAACTCCAGCCCACCTGTCTGTCTGTTGTGATGTAAATTAATCTAGGATGGCTTCTGAGGACCTTTTATTGTGGCTTGTGCTAATTGACCCTGTATTGTGTGAAGGAGTCCTGTGATAATGTGTATTGTAAGTTAACAGACAGCCTAAAGGTCAGGTGTCTGAGTCATCAGCTGTAGTTAATTAGCTCATGTAAATCAGGTCAGGTCCCAGAGTCAGGATGTCTGCTAAAGAGATGTATTGAGGATGATGGTAAATGTGTATTTAGGCACTTTTCTTGCTATTTAGCATAATTAACATGTTGTGGACATAGGACGTATGCGAACGTCCTGACTTTAGGCTCCTTAAGGCCCAAGGTCGTTCGAATACATATTGCCCTTTAGATTTTTGCAGAACTACAACTTCCAGCATGCCTGGGCATGCTGGGACTTCTAGTTTTGCAAGTTCTGCAGGCCCACATTTTTCAGACCACTATACACGGGTCTCTAAACTGTGGCACTCTAGATGCAGCAAAAGTAAAATTCTTAGCATGCACTGACAGTCCATGCCTGATGGGAGTAGTAGTTTTGCAACAGCTGGAGGCGCACTGGTCTTGAAACTCTGAGTTAGGTAACAAACTCGCAGTGTTTTGCAACCATTGTGCCTCTAGCTGTTGCAAAACTACAACTCCCTGCATGCAACTGGCTGCAATAACCCCCCCCCCTCTCCCCCAATGTGAATGTACAGGGTACATTCACATGGGCTGGGGCTTACAGTGTGCTTCTAGCTGAAGCAAATTTTGCGCTGCAGCATAAACCCTCAGTGGGAAACTACTGTGAACCCCACGCCCCTCTGACTGTACCATAAAAACACTACACCACACTACATAAAAATTAAAAAACACAACATATACACATACCCCTACATAGCCACCCTCCCCTCCACAAAAAAAAAAAAAACGTCTGGTACGGCACTGTTTCCTAAACGGAGCCTACAGCTGTTGCAAAACAACTCCCCAGTATTACCGGACAGCCATTAACTGTCCAGGCATGCTGGGAGTTAAAGTAAAATAGTTGTACAGCTGGTGACGGTAAGCTACATGGTGTATCAGAGCATGCTGGTAGTTGTAGTTTTTAAATAACATCAACTCCATTATTTATTCAAAATTAATTCATCAAAAAGTCAAAAGAAACAAACATATTATTGTTCCTATATAAAGATAGGGATGAAAAAAAATAATCTATTGTACAGGCCCAGTATAAGGGTCCAACAATAATTATAGCGGTCAGATGGATAGCAACGCATTTCTCCCCTATCCGTGTATCCTGTGTTGTTACTCATATATACATAATTATGCAAATGATAATGGCTGCTATATTTATGCAAAAAAGGTGGCGACCAAAATGGCAAGATATAAAATCTGTCATGTTACCCCTGTCATTGATTAATAAGGCGAGAATGCTTCCAATTGTTGAATACCATACATTTACGTCATATATCCATAAGGGTTTAAACAAAAGTATTATAATATACTTTGTTCTTCATCTTGCAGAGGTTCCTGCAAAAGGGATACGATCAGCTGCGGAGGCAGCAGTAAAAAAGTTGTCTGCTCCCTATTGGGGGAGTTACGCAAGGTGCATGGCCGCACACATGACCGCATGGCCATCTTAAAAAAGTGGTCGGACCTAAAGAGGCGCCACATGGGCCAGGTGACACAGATGCGGGATGAATTTCATCCAGGTAAGTTATTGGTGACAGTTATGTAAGGTCATATGTAATTAACCTTAGAGCAGATGTTGTTAACCCAGACGCCATGTTGTGGTAACATATAACACCACCCAAGGTATTCATAGTACTGTTGAATAAAGACATGGGACAGCAGACAGGAACACTTATTAACTATAATTAAACTAAATAAACAAGACACACCATTAATGGACTAATACTGGCCGAGGCTGTTTTATTATTGGATTTCAGGTATATATTTTAAATAAATACTTTAATAACTTAAAAAACAGCCTAGTCACTACGGCTCGGACTGTACATAAATATATTCCAACTTTAAAATGTATCCAACAACAACTAAACTAAACAGATTTGTCCCCCTCAGTATAATTATTATTTTTTTTTTTAAAAACAAAGGTGACCATCCCACATAATTAGCAGCCGCGACAAAAAGAAAAGAAAAAAGGGGGGGTTGGGGAACACCACAGTCCTGTCTACTGAGGCGACTGAGAGCAAGGCTGACGGAACCCTACTTATATACCCCTAACTAACACTGGATTTTTTCAAAACCAACTGGTACCAGGCCCACAGGCCTAAAAAGTGCGGGAAAAGCATGTGTAGGCCGCGTGATCACCTCGTGCTCACCCAGAAACCGGGAAAAACACGTTTTCCAGCTAACTAGGCCACGTGAGGACCAGCTTACACCTAAATAGTCCTATTAGGTTCCCAAAAGGGGAACTTTAAACCGTCAATACTAATTGTATTAAGTCCTGCTGCTTTCCCATGAGAAAAGGGGGAATTGAAACCTCCTCCCCCTTTTCTATCATTATTCCATCAAGTTAAACCATGGAATTAAAGTGGTGGTGTGGTTGGTTAAAGGGGAAGGGATGGTATTTTATAACTCAATCACCACTAAATTCCTGTGCTAGGCGTGGGGTTATCCCACAGCTCATTTTCCCATGGTGGCAGCCCAGCTCACACTCAGTCCCCTGTAGTGCCAGCAAGACCCTTTAATGTAACATTATCCCATTGGTTAACTGTCTATATAAATACATTTGTATTCATATACAGCAGAGTACACAGAATTTGCATACGTTATTAGAAATCATTTTTACATATATGAACATTGTGTTATTATAGGAGCTCCTCTACCATCTGTGCGCCCCAAGCGCACAAGGTGACAGGCCGCAGAGGAGGAGGAGGAGGATGAAGAGGAGGAGCAGGAGGAGGATGCACAGGAGGAGAGGGATGAGGAGCAGCCAGGGCCCTCCCAGTCCTTACCACCCCCAGCTCCTGTTGAGGAGCAAGAGAAGGAGCTGCAACCCCCCCCCCCAAATTCCTGGTGAATCGGGTGATGAAGAAGAGGAGCAGGAGGATGAGACGGTGACTGTGAGCCTCAGTCAGGAGGGTAAATATGTGCACAAAGATTAATAACATTTCAACAATAAGATGTAGATATAAAAAAGGACAGCATTTAAAGCGCACCCGTCAGATTTCAGAACAATAATATGGTATTTATGATAGAAGTATATGTGCTAGTCACATAACAATTGTATAGACATGATAATGATTGTTTAATAAGCAACATAAATATTTTATTTATTTGGTAACGGTCTTTGAAATCTGATTTTTTTTTTCTTATATCCTAACAGTTTTAAAACAGATGGAAGAAAACCACCTTTTCGCGCAGAGGACCATTAGGAAAGTAATGTTAAAGCGCAGAAAAATTTGCATATTAGACCTCCAAAACGAAGAGCTGAGGAAAAATTGTGAGGCGATGACTGAGCTTCAGAAGGCCATGAAAAAGCACATTTAAATTATTTTTTTTCTTTTAATAAAAAATGTTATTCTTTTAAAATCTTTCCTTTCTTATTGAGATTGTTAGCATTGAGCAATTACATTTCAAAATAATGTGGCAGCAGCATCAGGACTCCTTATAGTGGCTTAATGACACAGCATGGAAATATTTATGCCCTTAACACTACCTGCCCACTATGAGGTCCAAAGGTATCAATTAATCTAACTTCACGTCTAACACATCAACATCAACATCAACACATCTAACTTCATAATAACCAAAAACATTTTATACTATTATTTTATTTAACTCAAACCTAAGACAAACTGAAATACACGCACACAGACACTACTAACACAAACGAAACTGTTGAAAAATTAATATAACAAAAGCTACAATATATATATAGATATAGAGGGAGAGTGCAGATTTGCTCTTGCAGACAGGCTAATGGTTGCAGTATAAAGGCCGCAAACCAGGGTTAAACATAAAGTTCAGTGTTTTAGTCACACTTGCTGTTACGATCCGGTCTGGTAGCTTGTAGCGGAGGCTGTTGGTGGATTTGCTGTGCCAGAGAGGTCATGAAGCATTACTCAGCATGAAGGCAGCAGCAGTAGTATTAAAATAGTGTTTTATCACTCGGGAAAGAGGTGCCATGGCCCATGAACAGCAGCAGTGGTAATAGTAGTATATAATGGCAAATAACTTGTGACATAGGTGTCTGAGCAGCAGCAGTAGTACTAATTGTAGACAATATAGTGTTTTATCACTCGGGAAAGAGGTGCCATGGCCCATGAACAGCAGCAGCAGCGGTAATAGTAGTATATAGTGGCAAATAACTTGTGACATAGGTGTCAGAGCAGCAGTAGTAGTAGTAATAGTTGACAATATAGTGTTTTATCACTCGGGAAAGAGGTGCCATGGCCCATGAACAGCAGCAGCAGCAGCAGTGGTAATAGTAGTATATAATGGCAAATAACTTGTGACATAGGTTTCTGAGCAGCAGCAGTAGTACAAATTGTAGACAATATAGTGTTTTATCACTCGGGAAAGAGGTGCCATGGCCCATGAACAGCAGCAGCAGCAGCATTGGTAATAGTAGTATATAATGGCAAATAACTTGTGACATAGGTGTGAGAGCAGCAGCAGTAGTAGTAGTAATAGTAGACAATATAGTGTCAAATCACTCCGGAAAGAGGTGCCATCAACAGCAGCAGTGGTAAGAGTAATAAAAATGGCAAATCACTCGGGCAAGAGGTGCCATCAGCAGCAGCAGCAGCGGTAAGAGTAATAAAAAGGGCAAATCACTCGGGCAAGAGGTGTCATCAGCAACAGCAGCAGCAGCGGTAAGAGTAATAAAAATGGCAAATCACTCGGGCAAGAGGTGCCATCAGCAGCAGCAGTAGTAATAGAAAGTGGCAAATCTCTCAAAAGGTGACAGCAGCAGTATGAGTAATATATCGGTACATAATCACTCAGCCTTTTGGCATTAGCAGTAGGAGCCCATATCGTGGCAAAATGACAAAAGCTTGAAGTTGCATTAGCATGGTGATTAAATTTGAAAAGCAGAATGACACAGGCCTTAAGTAGCTGTAGCCTGACTATACCATAGAGCCTCATAATTTAAAAGTTTGATTAACGTTATTTCTATGCTATACGTGACTTTTTAAATTCATGGTGAGCATTGAGCAATTACATTTCAAAATAATGTGGCAGCAGCATCAGGACTCCTTATAGTGGCTTAATGACACAGCATGGAAATATTTATGCCCTTAACACTACCTGCCCACTATGAGTTTCAAAGGTATCAATTAATGGAAGAGGTATAATGAATGACATGACAAGGGACCATTCAGCGCCCTGAACCGACGGCGGGTGCCAGAAAGTCACCGCCGATCCAGGACTCATTCATCTTGATGAATGTGAGTCTGTCCACGGGTCCTCTTGTCCGTGACCACCCCACCTGCCGCGCTGAATGTCCGCTCAGATAGTACGCTGGAGGGGGGGCAAGACAATAACTCCAGCGCATACTGAGTGAGCTTGCGGCAGGTGTCCAATCTGGCAACCCAGTACTCCATGGGGTCGTCGGTGCTCATACTGTCAGAAGCACCGACGGACCCCATGTAGTCTGCCACCATGTGGGCCAGCCGCTGGTGGTGACTGCTGCTGCTGCTGCTGGTACTGGGTCGCTCAGATTGGAAGAACATCCTCATCTCACCCATTAGGTCCCCTGCTCGGCTGCTGCTGCTGGGTGCAGCCACCTGCTGGGTGAGACGAGGGGGGACAACTGGAGGCCGGGGAGTTGCCTTCTCCAACCGGCTGACTATGCGTGCCTGCAGTTCCTCCATCCGGTGCTGCCTCCGGCTGGCTGGGAGGAACTGCTCCAGTTTCCCCTTGCATCTTGGATCTAAAAGGTTGGCCATCCAAAATTCATCCCTCTCCTTGATAGCATGAACCCGGGGGTCCCTCCTGAGGCATCTCAGCATGTGGGCAGCCATGGGGAAGAGCACAGCCCGCTGTGACTCCTCGTGGCTGCCCGGGTCCATGACGTCCGACTCTTCATGCTGGAGGCGCTGCTGCTCGCGCACAGAGATGCCCAACCCCCGGACTATCGGTGCCCCCAACACCGGCTCTCCCTCCTGACCAGGCCCTGACTCCAGGACGTCACCAATAACCTCCTCATCATCATCATCATCATCCCCCTCCTCCTCGTCCTGGGCCTGGTCTTGGTGGAGCAGTGTTGCCTCCTCCTGCTCCACCAAGGCACTCTCCCCAGCTTCGAGCAGGCGATCTAGTGCCCTGTTCAGCAGGAACACTATAGGGAGCACGTCGTTGAGGCCGACATGCTCCCTGCTCACCATCTTGGTCGCCTGCTCGAAAGGGGCCAACACATGGCAGACCTGGTGTATCTGCCCCCACTCCACACTGGTGATGTACGGGAGTGTTTGTGATGGCCCGCCAGTGTCTTGCTCCAGCAGGTATTCCTTCACCGCCCTTCGCTGCTCCCACAACCTCTCCAGCATGTGGAGGGTGGAGTTCCACCGCGTCACACTGTCCACAATCAGCCTGTGAAGGGGCAGGCTGTTGTCCCGCTGCAACTTGGACAGGGACGTGGTAGCGGTTGGGGAGCGCCTGAAGTGGCTGGCAATCCTACGTACCCTTAGCACAATGTCACTCAACCCGGGATAGGTGCGCAGGAACTTCTGCACCACGAGGTTGAGGACATGTGCCAGACAGGGCACGTGGGTCAGACTGCCAGCCTGGAGGGCGGAGAGTAGGTTGCTGCCGTTGTCACAGACAACCATACCTGCCTGGAGCCTTCGGGGTGTCAGCCACTTCTGGACCTGAGCCTGAAGTGCGGTCAGTACTTCTTTTCCAGTGTGTCTCCGGTCCCCTAAACTAACAAGCTGGAGCACGGCCTGACAGCGCACGTGCCCCACACTTGAGTAGCTACGGGGGCGCTTGCTGGGAGGCTCAGCAGCTGCGGAGACAGTGGCTTGAGGGAGACCAGCAGTTCTCCCCTGGACACCCCAATGGGCCGTGAAGCTGATGTAGCGGCCCTGCCCATGCCTGCTGGTCCAGCCATTCATTGTGAGATGCACCCTGTTGCTGACAGCGTGATCCAGCGACAGGGTTACATTCTGCACAATGTGCTGGTGTAGGGCAGGGACACCAGTCCTGGCAAAGAAATGGCGGCTGGGGACACGCCATTGGGGTTGGGCCTGCTCCAACATCTGCCTGAAGGGGTTGCAGTCAACAATGTTGAAGGGAAGCAGATGTTGGGCAATAACCCTTGCCAGGAGCCCATTGAGGGAACGCACACGTCGGTCTCCAGGGGGGAAGGGAGTGGTGCGTTCGAAGGCGTCGGAAAGCGACGCCTGGCGCCGGACGGCAGTGCAGGACACCGAAGAGGAGGGTGCTGTGGAAGTAGAGGTCTGGCTGCCGGTACCAGTACCTCTACTAGAGGGAGCGGGGGGGCATGACCTGCTTGGAACAGATGAAGCTGTGGCAGGGGCTGCTGTACCCTGCACACTTGTGGTGGTGGCGCTGCTACCACCACCATGCTTCATCTGGTCATACTCCCGCCAGTGGTTAATTCTAAGGTGCTGGTTGAGAGCTGTGGTACCCACCCGAGCCAAGCACTTCCCTCTCTTCACCCTGGCACGACAGATATGGCAGATGGCTACAGTCTAGTTATCTGGTACCAGGGTGAAATCGGCCCAGATAGGTGACTTCAGCACCGCCCTCCTGTCAGATGGGGTGACGCTGACTTGCACCTGCTGGGACTCGGTGCGCACAGGTGGAGCTGCCTGCTGCTGCTGCTGCTGCTGCTGTTGCTGACACCTCCTGCTGCCATCACCAGTGGAGACCCTGACGCTGGTCTCCCTGGTGACCTGGCGCACCGTTTCCCCAGGGTGCCTACCTTCCTCGTCGTCACTGCTGCTGTGAACCGACAAGTTATGTGGCACCCATGTTGGGTCACCCTCCTCTTCGCCCCCAGATATGTCAGACCCAGGGCTGACATGTGGTGGTCTGAGGGAAACATCTGACATGGAGCCGCTAGCCTGGCTCCGCTGTCCCCTCACCGATGCCTGGGTCTGACTAGGTGCGGGTGTTTCCTGCACAAAAACACCAGCACCACTTTGAAGGGATGTCTCTGGGATACTGACAGCAGGTACCCCATCCTCCTCCTCCATCAACCCTTCAAAAAGGTCCTGACCATCAGGACAGAACTGCATTTCTGTCTGATGCAGGGCCTCCCCCAAGATATCCCTCTCACTGTCGCTGTCAAACAGTAAGAGGCTGGACTCTTGGGGGCTGGGGGTGGGTACTAAAGGCACCGGTGTACTTGTGGTGCTACCGGATGAGGCGGACTCCCCTTCCACCTGATCCACTACCACTAGTAGGGGCGCGAGAGGTACCCCGTGCTGGCAGCGACCCAGCACTGGGAGTAACTCCCTTACCCCTGCTGCCACGGCCACGGCCACGTATGCTGCTCATACTTGCTGATGTGGGGGGGGGGGGGGTAAACTTTATTGGGGGGGGGGGAATGTGAGAAAGGAGTGTTTGTTTTTTTTGCAAGACAGGCACGCAGACAAAGACACAGACAAAGACGTACTTGACAGCTACTAAACTAGAATAAAACTACTACACCTACAAGTTTTTTTTTTTTTTACACTGAAGGACTCAGACAAGGACGAGGACTACAAATACTAAAATAATATGCACTAAACAATAAATCTGCTTACACAAACTTATATGACTAAACTAAAGCTAATTTTTTTTTTTTTTTATACACAAAAAACAGACACTAAACACACACTAAACTAAGCTACCTTAAAGAAATGTACAATTACACTAAGTAAGTACACAGAAGTCTATCTAACACTAAGCTACACTAATCTGGAAAACAACAACACAAATCTGAGCTTTTAAAAAAGCTGTTTGGTCTTTTGCTTTGAAAAAAGCAGTTTAGAAGTTAGAACTAGAAGCAGCCAGGAACCACAGAACTGCAAGCACTTTAGGAAGCACAATGTCGATGCTGTAAGCTCTGAAGCCGCGTACACACGGCAGAGAACCTCGACGGGCAGAACACATCGTTCCGCCCGTCGAGGTTCTCTGCCGGCCGTCAGATTCGGCGACCCGCCCGTCGGGAATAGCAACCAGCCATTCATCCAGGCGGGCCGTCGAGCAAATAGAGAACATGCTCTCTATTTCTGCTCGACGGCAGCGTACACACGGCCGAGGTTCTCGCTGGAATGCAGCTTCCAGCGAGGTTCTCGCTGGTTTCTAGCGAGAACCTCGGTCGTGTGTACGCCGCCTAAGATCGCACAGAAACACTCCACTCTCTATCCACCTTGTGAATCTGCACTGAAATACTGCTGGGAGTGAACTTATATAATGGTCATGCAGGCAGGTTCCTATTGGTTGCTATGGAGGTTGCTAACCTCTGACAACTGTGGTAGGAGAACTCTGATTGGCTCTGATGCAAAAGAAGGGCGGAGAAAATAATCGCGCAATATTATTCGCGAATACTCGAATATGCAATATTCGTAACGAATATTCGCAATGCGAATATTCGTGAGCAACACTACTTACGAGTAGTACTGATAGGCAGCACTGCTAGGCACTAATAGACTGCACTGATGGGCACTGATACATGGCACTCATGGGCACTGATAGGCATCGCTGATGGCACTGACAGGCATTGGGGATGGGCACTGATTGGCAGCTGCCTGGGCACTGATTGACATTTCCCTGGTGGTCTAGGGTGGCATACCTGGTCGTCTAGTGTGATAACCATCCCTAGTGGTCTTGGCAGCATCCTGGTAGTCCTGGGCGGGCATCCGAGGGGGGCTGCACTGGTAAACCATCAGATCAGCCCCCCCCGTCAGGAGAGCAGCCGATTGACTCTCTGTCTGTCAAAAGTGAGTGAGGAAAAGCCGATCAATGGCTCTTCCTGTTTATATCGTGATCAGCCGTGATTGGACACGGTTGATTATGTGGTAAAGAGCCTCCGTCGGAGGCTCTTTTCCGAGATCGGTGTAGCGGTGTGTCAGACTGATAACAGCCACCGATCTCCGTGATGAGCCCCCCCCCCCCCTACGGGCGCACGGTGGCTGTTATCCTGCTGGATGTCATATGATGCCCAGTCAGGATAACTGAACCACGCCCGGCCATCATTCTGCTATAGGCCGAGCGGGAATTAGTTAAAAAAACTATTAGATGGGGACCTCAATGACCAAACATACAGGGGTATATGATGTATTGACAACACACACACACATCATAGGTTGAATGATGGACTGGTGTATTTTTTTCAACTCACCAACTATGTAACAAAGTGACACATAATTGTGAAGTGGAAGAAAAATGATAAATGGTTTTCAAACAAATAAATATCTGAAAAGTGTGGTGTGCATTTGTAACTAAAATCTAGTGGAACCAATTGCCTTCAGGAATCACCTAATTAGTAAATAGTCATTTAGGCCTGGATTCACGTAGAGAGGCGTATCTTTGTGCGGGCGTAGCGTATCTTCTTCAACTTAGAGAGGCAAGTGCAGTATTCACAAAGCACTTGCTCCACAAGTTGCGGCGGCGTAGTGTAAATTTGCCGGCGTAAGCCCGCCTAATTCAAGTGTGGAAGAGGTGGGAGTGTTGTATGGAAATGAGCCGTGATCCCATGTAAATGAAGCGACGATCGTAAGGCGCATGCTCAGTATCACGTCCAATTTTTTCAATAAGTTACTCCGGCTCAATGCCTGTGTCGTGAACGTAACCTAAACACAGCCCCATTCCCGTACGACTTACGTAAATGACGTAAAAAGATACGCTTGTTCCGACGTCCATACTTTGCATTGGCTACGCCTCATATAGCAGGGGTAACTTTACGCCGGACGTAAGCCTAGCGTAAACGGCGTAGCGGGCGCAAGTAAGTTCATGAATCGGCGTATCTGCCTAATTTACATATTCGACGCGTAAATCTACGGAAGCGCCCCTAGCGGCCAGCGTAAATATGCACCCAAGATACGACGGCGTAGGAGACTTACGCCGCTCGTATCTTGGTCAAATTTATGCATAACTGATTCTAAGAATCAGGCGCATAGATACGATGGCTCACATTCAGACTTACGACGGTGTACGTGGAGATATGTCGTCATAAATCCTTTGTAAATCTGGCCCTAAGGCTGCATTCACACCTGAGCGTAGGCGGCAGCCGGCGTATTGCCGTGACACGACATTGGCGTATTGTCCCCGCGATTTGCGGCGACAAGTCGCTCCTTGTTTTCGCTGGGAGGGGTGATTTTAACATTGTCGGCTATTGCCAAACGCCTGATAAGCCTGAAAAAAAGGGTCCGGGACTTGTTTCGAGCTTCAGGCGTACGGCGTTTGGCGTAGAGATGTGAACCATCTCCATAGCCGACAATGTTAATTCGCCCCTCCAGCGTATCTCAGGCTGCTACAGCGTCGGGCGTAACGCCTAGGTGTGAATGCAGCCTTACTGTCCACCTGTGTGTAATTTATTCTCAGTATAAATACAGCTGTTCTGTGAAGCCCTCAGAGGTTTGTTAGAGAACCTTAGTGAACAAACAGAATCATGAAGGCCAAGGAACACACCAGACAGGTCAGGGATAAAGTGTGGAGAAGTTTAAAGTAGGGTTAGGTTATATAAAAATATCCCAAGCTTTGAACATCTCACGGAGCATATGTTCAATCTATAATGAGAGGTGTCAGTGTTAAGGGACTAGCTATTCATCTGCCCCAGATTTTATGAAATGTTTTGACCCTTTTACATACAGGTAGAGAGTCATTAAATGCCATAGGGATGGCATGGGTGACCTTGATCCTTTCCAGGACAGTAAAAGGGGCCTTTCCACATAAAATTACAGGACACAAAGCAGTCTCTTAGCATGGGAAGGAATCGTAAAGTCGCCAATAATGCCTAAGAGGCATTTCCTGGTGTTCACCATATTCGGCAGACCCAATGTGGAAGACATAAAGGAGTTTATTTCCACCCAGAAGTCCTGAACCACACGGCAGGTCCAGAAGGTTTTACAACCACTTTAACACACTTCATTATTTATACTGCTTTAAAATTGTTGTAAACCTCAGACATGAAATATGAACAAAGCATATTCCTCTATACCAGGGGTGCCCAACCATTGGCCCTTGGAGCCCTCTGATGTGGCCCGCGACCTCCTGCTCTGGGATGGAATAGAATAGAATACTGTTATTAAAGGTCAGTTTATTACTAAAATCACAATGTACATATGGGCATATCTGTTCTGCAGTGGTTACTGGGCTGCTTTCAAACTGATCCACAGGTGCAGAGCAGTGTACCTGCACTGAGCCATAGACTTCTGTTATTACCTTCAGAATAAAATAGAAGTCTATTGCAAAGTGCATGACTATGGTATCCCAGATATAACCTTTACTGCTAGGACACACTGTTTATACTCCCCCTTAAACCTTTAATAATAATGAGACCACCACTGTAACTTGGAGTAAAACTGGCCGTAGCAGCCTCCTTTATTTTAGATAACATCCAATTATAAATAACATATATAAACCATATAATTCCTGAGAAAAACAGTTCTTCTCATACTAGTGCTGGACTTTGCAGGCACCACTAACACTGACTTGTAAAACCTTTTAACATTATAACATTTTATTGGCACTGCGGTACCTCACCTCTGGTCATAGGCCTCAAGCCGACAAGCTGGCTCAGAGACGACCACTGACCGCAGTGCCCCCATTAACCAACATTCCAGCTACACCTTGGTAGACTGGAAACCACACCCCTTCAGAACCCATACCACCTCTGGGTAATGGCATCCATATTTGGGGTAATTTCTTCTCCTGCAAAGTCCAAACACCCGCCACTGCCACGACAGCATGAACCTCGTACCTGCATAAGGAGAAACAAAACACAAGGAAAGCACCCAAAACAACAATTCTCTCAACCATTATCACCACTATCAGCAAGCCCATAACAAAAAGGGAGGGTGGGTGGGAACTTTTCTCCCCAGACTGTGTTACCCGGGAAAGGAGGGGGGAGAATTTAATGCCTCGCCTTCTCTACACACTGCACCTCTCATGACCACTCCCCCCTGGCTTGTAAGGGTTTCTGTTAACCCCGTCATGCCCGGCCCTACGCCTATGGCTTGTTCTTTTGCTCCGGGCCTCTCTGGAAAGCCAAAGGTACACTGTGTTTCGTCCGCGGTGCATTCCTCTCTCATTTCCTCAATTTGTGCCATGAGAGCTGGAGGCACAAAGGGGAATTCCCACCCGTAGTCCTGGGCTACCTTCTTCATCACTATGCACTGAAGGCGAGACAGTTTTGGTAGGGTACGGGGGTGTCCAAGTCCTGTCATGACTATGGCGTCAGGTGCTCTTCTCACTATGGGCACTGCGGCTGGTACAGGAACATTCTCTATAGCAGCACTGGCACTTGGCACCGTAATTCCCCAACTCAATTGCAGAACAGCTGCCCGCGGCGCGGTGTTCCAGGAACGTTTCTGGTGTTTGCGGGGCTTGGAAGCACAGGAGGTCCTGCCCCACTAACTCAGGCAGCTCTGGCTCCATCCACCGATCGTCACCCACATCGGATGAAGAGTCAATTTCAGAAGTATCATACTCTTCAGCAGGCAAACAGACACGTCCTTTCTCAAGTGTACTGACCTTGTCTGTCCAGATAAATGTAGGTCTCGACTCTCGACCACAGCCGTGGGAGACCTTGACGGGACCCATTTTTCCATTTGCGAGCCAATTGGGGAACACCGCTATACACGCTGCGTCGGCAGCAACATCCACCTCTGCAACAGGGACATTTTCTTTGTCACTCACTTCCAACGACACAATCAGGGTAGCAGCCGATAGCAGGGCCAGAGTAGAGGACACAGCCACAATCTCGGGATCCGTGGTCAAAGTAGTTGAAGGGGGTTCAGGTCATGGAACCTCTTCCTCCTGCGGTCACCGTTCCGGCAACCCATGTCTACCCGATACTCACAGGGAGACTCAGTTGGTGGCTCCACATGAAACAAGTGCATCTTTTGCACTGAACGAATGGCAGGATCCGGACGGCCAGCTCCGAACATCGGGGTCAGGACAGTCCAAGGGCCACCACGCCACTACTGGAAAGCAAGACGAACTTCTCCTGGGTCCGCATTCGGATTCCGGTATCAGTCAGGGGGACTCCGGTGGCAGCAGGCATCGGATTGGCTCCTGGCGTTGGTGGCACAGACATGGTTGCACGTGGGCGGGCAATCACTATGTCCTTTGGCGCCAACCTCCCCCTCTACGTCTCACGCAGCAGTGGGTAACTCCTCCCACTCTGAGTTCTTTTTCTCGCACGTTGTAGACTTACGTCACTCCGCTGCACGTGCGCCTGACCGTCATTCTCCGCAGTTAACTCTTTCCTCACCAGCACAGTCCAACACCACGACAATTCCTTGTAGTAATGGAGGAATAAAACTTCTCAATTCGGTTGTTTGAGGCAACAGCCAATCCCGGACGAGCCCTCACTTATAGCACTACCCCCTGGGGAGTTGCTGGTTTGTTTTGGGTGACATGTTACCTCATGGCTCTTTCGCCGGCCTAGGGGTGTATGGCGCATATAGCAGTAACAGAATGTCAACGACAGGTGTCTTTTTCTGTGCTCTTTATTACCCAGCTGGGTAAAAACATTCAAACTTGTGATGAAGAGTAGAGGTGAAGTAGAAGAAGAAATAGCAGACTCAGGCGCAACAATAAGGAAACAGTCCAACAATACTTTGTATTCTTCGCCACTCTAGCCAGACTGGGTATAGCATACCTGGACAGGCCTACTCTCACTGACCTGGCAGCCAGAGTACCGCTCAGACTTGAAGGAAAAGTCTCTGCCACAGACCCTCCTGAAATGGACTTAGGAGGGTCCTGAAATCTGTCACAGGCCCTCTCTGATTGTGATTACGGAGATGATCCTCCTTAATAGAATTGCATCTGGAACTCCTTCAGATAACTTTCAGGTACCGACAGTCTCTCAGTGTCTGGCTACCTTGATCCCCGGTGGTTTGTCGAGACCCTATTGGATCGCCAGCCTCTCATTGGCTCTCCTCAGATGGACTCCCCAGCGAACAGCTATACCGCTTGGGATCTTCAGGATTGGGAACCCAGTCGACCACTGGGCTCCCTGCCACAGCTCAAATGTTCCGGACCAACATGGTCTCGGAATCAGGAATAATGCGTGGCACACGCACCCCGGCCTGGAAGGCCATTTTGCCGGGGTGCCGTGATGCGCAGTCACCCTAAAGGTGGGTGCCGCACTCCGAAGAAGAACCCAGACTAATGGCGTCTCCCCATAAATACCCTCCCCCAGCATGCACAGCAAGGCTCAACCCCCCTGATTGGCTGCTGGGGAAGAGCACCCAAACCTTGACTGCTGCCACCCACTGTCCTGGGGTAGGAACTACACCCCAGTAACAATAGACAGCCCACAGCACAGCTAAGCTGAGACAGAGACCAGTTTTAGAACATTATAATTGGATCAGTCAGTTAACACTCTGATCCTCCTCTAAATTTGACTAGCACCGGTACCTTTTAAGTAACCAGGTGCTACACAAATTACAGATTCAGCCCAGAAAACTCACAGATACTGTATGCAATACAGCCTTCTAGTAGCTATTTACAAGACATTCAGCAATATATGGGGCATTACTTGACCCTGGCAACCAGATACGTGCCCCAGGTCTCCATTGTTTTAATTGCTACGGTCATTCCAAGTATGACAAATATACTTCAATCCTTGCTCAACTTTATTTGTGGAACTTTGTAAAATCTTTTACATCCTTCATCACACCCACACTAGTCAGTGCATTTTTCACATTCACTTCTATAGAACGAGTTTGGGTGGATCATGAAGTGAATTTGAGAATATTGCATTATGTTTCAAGAATCTTGCAGAGTTTTTAGCTGCACTTTGCCATGTATTTACCTAAACGTATGTATGATGCTAAAAGTTCTTGAGCCTTAATGCATTGAGGTAAAAAAAAAAACACCCCACTATCTTTCCAACACCCCCCCCCCCCCCGTCCCTAAACACTTATCTGTCTCTGGTCACGGTTTTAGCACTGCTCCCCTCACTTCCTGTTCTTACAGGAGACATTGCCAGCAGCGGGAGCCATAGGCCCCCACTGCCAGGGCCGGACTTACCATTGGGCTTGACTGGGCTCAAGCCCATGGGCCCCTCTAAAAAAAAAAACATATTTTTTTATTTTTTTTTAGGGGTCCGGAGGTCCCCAGGGCCCCGGACAGCAACCCCTACTTTTTTTATTTATTTTTTATTTATTTATATATATATATATATATATATATATATATATATATATATATATATATATATATATATATATATATATATATATATATATATATATATATACAGAGCTTTTTTTCTCAGAAAATAGGTGCAGGAACTCAACCACGACCCGTTCAGATTTCACAAACAGTAGAAGGGTCTTAAAGGGGCATTAAATACCAGAATTGCATTACATACAGTGTGCAGAGTTCAGGGGGTTACAAAGCAGTCACTTGTAAACACAGAAACCAGACTTCTGTGTTCACAAGTGATTGTGGTGAGCGGGCACCAAAGGGTCTGAGCCAAAGGTGGTGGAACTCAGTTCCACCAAGTTCCCCCAGAAAAAAAGCCCTGTATATATATATATATATATATATATATATATTATTAAAGGGCTCAGAGGTCCCCAGGACCCCATGTGGCAACCCCCCCTTTTTGTATTGTTTTTTATAAATGTTTATTTTTTTATTTTTGTTTATTTATTTTTTCCATTAAAAGGCCCAGAGGTCCCCAGGGCCCCCGGATGGCAAACTCCCTTTTTTTTTTGTATTTTTTATAAATGTTTATTTATTTATTTTTTTCTTTAGGGGTCTGGAGGTCAGGGCCCCGGACAGCAACCCCCACTTTTTATTAAAAAAAATTATAAAAGAAATATGTTTTTTTATATATTTTTATATATAAATTTACATTTTCTTTATATTTTTTATAAATGTTAATTTTTATTTTTTTAATTAAAGAGCCTAGAGGTTTCTGTTTTCTTTTTTTTGTAAAGACCCCCCCTGCTTCTCAATTTGCGGCAGCCCCCCCCCCTGCTTCTCAATTTCAGGCGGCAGCACTCCCCCCGGTTCTCTGCTCCAGGGGGCCCATGCCTTAAGCTGTGTAAGGGGCCCCAAAATTCCTGATGGCGGCCCTGCGCATACCTCCCAACACGCACAGAATCTGCGGGACTTTCCGCTTCGTCCCGCAGTCCCGTGAAAGGGTTAATTTTCCCGCACTGCAATAGGAGGCAGCACAGAAGCAGGAGGAACCGGAGCGGTATGTGGAGGACTGTGGCTGCTGAAGGGAAGAAAGCCGACAGCCGGGCTAATGACAGTCTGTGGCCCTGGCTGTCGGCACAGGTGAGAGGCACTCCCCCCCCCCTCCGCTGAACAACTGCAAAACCTCCCCCCCAGGAGGAACCGGAGCAGTGTGGGGATGTCTGCTGAAGAGAAAGAGAGCCGACACATTCCGTGCACAGATGAGAGTCCCCCTCCCCCTGCTCACCCCCCCGCTCAACAACTTTAATTCCCCCCCCTCCCCCCGCTCAACAACTTTAATGCGCACCCCCCCCCCGCTCAACAACTATGATCCCCCCCTCGCACCAGGGGGCCCCTTTAACACTCAAGCCCAGGGGCCCCCACCACCCTAAGTCCTGCCCTGCCCACTGCTGTCAGTCAATCTTCTGTAAAGGAGGGCAGGGCCATCTTAATGCATGCCCAGGGGCCCCAAGTGCATGATAATCCATGATAATCTTGTGTTACATCATATTTGCCAACTCTCATGGATTTGCTGGGACCGTCGCGTGTTTACCAAGCTGTCCTGGCATGGCCCTGTCCCAGGTAGCATCCCCCCATCCTGTATTGTGCCCTACTGATCCCAGTATTGTGCCCTCCTGATCCCAGTACTGAGCACTTCTGCCTCTCCTTCTGTCCTTTTGTGTTGATTGGTCTTTGATTAATGGCATATTTTCTTAGTAATTAAAATAGATTTTACTGCTACCTAGTACCTACTATTTACACTTGAGAGAAGGTGTGTAAATTGGGGCAGACTGGTAGGGGCCCCAGTGCATTATTTTGCCCATGATGCTATTAAAACGGCCCAGAGGAGGGAACAGGGGAAAATTATTACCAACATTGTGTGTGTGTCTATGGGCGCACTCATGGTTGCCTCCAGAGCACCTGGTTTGCTAATGAGGCACCTGAAGGAGTGGACAATGCTGGTGGGGGAAGTGCCAGAAGAGCAGAAGATGGTGCTTTTTGTGCAATATCGTTACACAGAGCAGGTATGGATGACATCATTTTAATAAAAGAAAAAAGTCCAGACTTTAATTTCCAGAAGGTGGAACAGAAATTACAGGGTGGGATCTTGCCATAATGTCCAACAGTGGCGGTGCATGTATAGGGGGCACTGGAGCGCCGCCCCCTCTGGCTACCGCACACGCCACTGACAATATACATAGATTCATGCATTGCACTACATAAATCTATGTATTGGCGCCGGATATTCAGATGGCCGCCCCCCGGTGAGCGCCAGCCGTATGAATAACTGCAGCTGCGGAAGTGCCTATCAGAGCCAGCGGCTCTGATAGGCTTTCTGATTACAGCCCTCAGGCTGTAGTCGGCTTCCGGTGCTTATCCTCGGGACGCACAGGGGATGCGTTCCTTGGATAAGAATGACAGGCGTCTCAGCCAATCAGGATACCGGTAACCTGATTGGCTGAAGCGTCAACGAGGGCAGAAGAACACATCGAGGGACAGAAGAAGCACGGCTGACCCCAGGTAAGTGCCAGGCAGGGGGTGGGGGGGCATTTTACAGGGCACAATGGCTACAATTGCTGGGAACAGTGGTGACAATTTATGGGCACAATGGCTGCAATTGCTGGGCACAGTGGTGACTATTGATGGGCACAATGGCTACAATTGCTGGGCACAGTGGTGACTATTGATGGGCACAATGGCTGCAATTGCTGGGCACAATACTGACTATTGATAGGCACAATGGCTACAATTGCTGGGCACAGTGGTGACTATTGATGGGCACAATGGCTACAATTGCTGGGCACAGTGGTGACGATTGATGGGCACAATAGTGACAATTGCTGGGCACAGTGGTGACAATTGCTGGGCACAGTGGTGACAATTGCTGGGCACAGTGGTGACAATTGCTGGCACAGTGGTGACAATTGATGGCACAGTGGTGACAATTGATGGCATGGCACAGTGGTGACAATTGATGGGCACAGTGGCTGCGTTTGATGGGCACAGTGGCTGCATTTGATGGGCACAGTGGCTGCATTTGATGGGCACAGTGAGGCTGCAATTGTTTTGTTTTTTTTTCGTTTATTTGCGCCACCCCCAAAAATTTTGATCACCAGCCGCCACTGATGTCCAAGTATGATGAAAAGGATACCTGCACATAATGGCGCACATACTGTACCCACCAGTGAACCCTCTTCCAGCAATGCAACCCCTGCGTTCTCCCTCATTGCACCATCTGTGCTCCTGCCCATCATTCTGTCCACAGCCACTGGTATCCTGATTTTTTTTCCCGGATCGGCAGTTTCAGATCTGCCTTTGGGCAGCCACTGATAATGTAACATAGGAAAGGTGATCTGTACTCCGGTTGTTGCTCTTAAAAAATCTTTATTTTATTGTAAAGCCACAGTGTAAATGCAGATAAAATCTCTTGACGTGTTTCAGCCTGTAAGGCCTTAGTCATGACCTTGGGGTGCCCTGTAATTAGCTGTGTCCAAATGACATGGTGGTCACAGAGCATACCCGTTACGCACCCCAGGGGGCACATAGGAGGTGTGCATATGGGAGGATGTCCACTGATGTCTTTCCAGAAGTGCAGCAGTCATAGGTGTGCGCAGCCTTTGACATTAGGGTGTGCACCCCAAGGCTCAAACACACTCTACCAATCACTCACGATATTCATTCAGGAAGGTAGGAGGACGGTAAATGGTATATTTACTGGCCCCTTCCCCCACTCATCCTTAAACATCCACAGCAACAACTGGTGGGACAAAGTAGGAACAACAATTTTCTCTGGACAGCCGCACTCTGAACAAATTGTAGCCTTTTATTAAAAGAAGGACAGCACTACAAGTCACAGCAAAATATAATAAAACCTGACTGCTGACGCATTTCGCACTGAAACTAGTGCTTAGTCATAGCTACAACTGGTGGGAGAGGGGGGAAGCCGGCAGTGCTGTGGGGGAAAGGAGGGTGAGCCAGGTCAGTAGGGGGAATCTGTTATGCACAGAGTGATTAGGGTGTGCCTGGGCACACCTAGCACACCCTGTGCGCACGCCTATGGCAGCAGTGCTGTAGCTAAAAGAAGCGACAATTATTGGCATTCCTTTTCTCACACAATGTCTCTGTGTGGGCAAAGGAGAGCTAATAACCAGCAAGTCTGCCGGGGCACAGTGAGTACATTGCTTACACTGATCATCCGTGCAGCTCCATTAGTGCCGATCAGTGACGATTAATGCAGCTCAGTGCAAGTTATCAGTGCTCATCAATACAGCGCACTGATTATCAGTGCAGCCCAATTAGTGCCCATCAGTGCAGTTTATCAGTGCCCTGATTATCAGTGCAGCCCCATTAGTGCAGTTTATCAGTGCGGGTTATCAGTGCAGCTTATCGGTGCCCATCGATGCCCTGATTATCAGTTCAGTCACATTAGTGCCGATCAATGCAGCATATCAGTGGAGGTTATCAGTGTCCATCAGTACATCTTATCAGTGCCCTGATTATTAGTGCAGCCCCATTAGTGCCAATCAGTGCAGCTTATCAGTGCCGAGCAGTGCAGGTTATCAGTGCCCATCAGTGCAGCTTATCGATGCCCATCAGTGCCCTGAATAGCAGTTGCATTAGTGCCAATCAGCGCCGATCAATGCAGCTTATTAGTGCCGATCAGTGCAGGTTATCAGTGCCCTGATTATTAGTGCAGCTTATCAGTGCCGATCAGTGCAGGTTATCAGTGCCCTGATTATTAGTGCAGGTTATCAGTGTTGATCAGTGCAGCTTATCAGTGCCCTGATTATTAGTGCAGTCGCACTAGTGCCCATCAGTGCAGCTTATCAGTGCCCACCAGTGCAGCCTCATCAGCTCACATCAGTGAATTTTTTTTTATTATTTGCAACATGTTATAACAGGAACAAAAAAAAGGCGTTTTTTTCAAACTTTTTTTTTTCCGTTTGTGGTGATAAAATACCAAAAGAAAGCTCTATTTGTTTGATTTTTTTTAAATATAAAAATGTCTTATGTGTACAGTGTTGCATGACCGCACAATTGTTATTTAAAGTGTGACAGTGCTGAAAGCTGAAAATTGTTTTGGCAGGAAGGGGGTGAATGTGCCGGTACTGAGGTGGTGAAAGGTGAGAAAGCACAATGTATTGTAGGATTTTTGGTACAACAAATGCCTCTCCTCCACTGACAGTTGGGGGGTATGGCAGAACTGTTCTGAAAATTGTACAAAAGTCTCCTTTTATGTTAGAACAGTATACTTCCGAATCCCTATGAATCAGCCATCAGTATCCCGCCGTGGGGATTAGCTTGCAGCCAATGATGACTATGTATTTGTCTGCGGAAACCATGAAAAGATTGAAGAACGAAATTGCGGACAATATCGCTTTTCAGCCGGTAGCAGAATAAAAACCCATTTCTAGTAATAGATTGCTTCTGTGTATACTAAGCAGCAACTAGCCATTACTCTGAGCAGATGTAACCCTTCTGCACATCCCATAAATGCCTCCATCAGAACCGGCCTTTGTGTTTGCAGAACTGGTGTGTTCCTTTGTGAAGGTTCTGCTTCCATTTACAATCAGGGAAAGACACCAACTAACCTGTCATTGGGCCAGATTCTCGTAGATCCGCGTATTCACGAGTGGGGCGTAGCGTATTCCATTTACACTACGCCGCCGCAACTTACAGGAGCAAGTGCCGTATTCTCAAAGCACTTGCTCCGTAATTTGCGGCAGCGTAGCCTAAATGGCCCGGCCTATCCCCGCGTAAATTAAAGGGGGCGGCTTGTATTTAAATTAAGCGCTCCCCCGTGCCGAAGAACTGCGCATGCGCCGGCCTTAAACGTAGGCCACTGCGCATGTTCCATAGTACGCCGCAAATACATTGGTTGCAACGTGAACGTAATTAACGCACAGCCCTATTTGTGACGAGTTATGTAAACGACGGAAAAACCCGACGCTGTCCCGACGGCCATACTTAACATGGCATACGGCGGACCGACGTAAGGTTACCCCTCATATAGCCGGGGGAACCTTACGCTTACGGAAACAATGTAAACGACGACAAAGCGGCGGCAAAAACGTTCGGGAATCGGCATATCAGGCTCATTTGCCTAGCGGCCGGCGTAACATTACATTTAAGATCCAACGGTGTAAGTGACTTACGCCAGTCGGATCTTAGCGTAAAACCGGCGTATCATGTTTTCCGGATAGAAAACAATGATACGACGGCGGGAAATTTGAATTACGCCGGTGTATCTGTAGCTACACCGGCGTAATTCCTTTGAGAATCTGGCCCATTATGTTTACAGACAGTAAAAGTGCATCTATCCATACCTCCCAACTTTTTGAGATGGGAATGAGGGACACCGATCAGCAAAAGTATGCAGGCATAGGACACACCCCTTGCCACACCCCCTTAAAGGAGGATTGTACAAAAAAAATAAGATTGGTTAAACCCACAAGTGCTTTTGTTACCACTGTTTACAAATGCAGCAATTTATAAATCAGATGAACGGTTTAGCACTGGGAAACACTTTTTGATAGATAAAAATGCATTTTATATTTATTTTATATCTATATTGCATTTTATATACCCGTATTAACGCACACCTTTTTACCCTTAAAATCAGGGGGAAATCGTGGGTGCGTATTATACGCCGATCCCCGCTGTCCGCCGACATAGACCGAGCCGAGGCGAGTGTACTGCGCACTCGGGTAGGCTCGGCCACGTTCGGCTGCCACGCGAGAGAAGCCAAGAGGAGCCAAACACACAGGAAATCCGGCTCTGCACAGCTCGGCCGAGGCGCCAAACTCAAAGACACACAACGCTGCAACTTCGATTTTCTCAGAATCGTGCAGCTCTAATGTGGACCAGGTCACCAGGTGAAAATAAAACTGTGAGTACTCATCTTTCCACTGTCCGTATTAAAGAACCCAGGTCCTTTCAGTAGAAATCGTCTTCTGAAATCTACAGGCAAAATAAATCTTCCAGGAATGTCGATCTTCTGGGTCCCTTATAAAAATGAATACATATTATTATTATTATTTAGGTACTTATATAGCGCCGTCAATTTACGCTTTACATATACAATGTACATTCACATCAGACCCTAGAAGCCAATTAACCTACCAGCATGTCTTTGAAATGTGGGAGGAAACCGGAGTACACAGAGGATTATCTGGTTATCTATAACTGTTCTCATTCTCTATATACTGTAGAAACTTTAGTGTGAAAAACTCCTAGAAGGATAGCAGTTTCTGAAATTCCATGACCACCATGTCAGGCACCAACAATTTTTTCTGGTCAGAGCCACTTAGATCACACATCTTCCCAAATGAAAGTTAAAGTGGAGTTCCACCCAAAATTGGAACTTCCGCTTAACCCACTCCTCACCCCCTTACATTCCACATTTGGCATGTAATTTTTTTTTGGGGGGGGGGGGGGGTGGGAGGACTGCATGCGCAGTGCCGCTCGCGCATGCACAGTGGTTGCCCGGCCGTGAAGCCAAAAGCTGTCATGGCCGGGTGCTCACAGTTACAATGAAGACGCTGGCCGGGGAGGGGGGGAGACTAGCGGAGCCCCGGCCGGCGCGTCGCTGGAAAGCTGGAGCAGGTAAGTGTATGTTTATTAAAAGCCAGCAGCTACACTTTTTGTAGCTGCTGACTTTTAATAAACATAAAAATTGGCTGGAACTCCCCTTTAAGGGAGGGATCACTGACTTGCATGTCACACATGTCAATTTTAACTATCGAGCTGTTGAGGTCTGTAAACAATGGGCTGTTTAAAACAGAGGTGTATGGATAGTTGCCAACATTTGAAAATAATTTAGGGTGAAACCTTAGAACAAGTGGAGAAATGTTGCACAATTATCGTCCATGGCCAGAAAATGGAAATGGTCAATAAAGTGGGTGGCACTTCAAGTGGTACACTTGAGTAAGTGGGAGAAAAAGAAGGCCCATTGCTGGAGGCAGTGGCAGAAATAAAAGAAAAAATAATAGTAACACCCAGGATTGGTGCCAGTAGGAACTATAAAAACTCTTAACATTGGTGTCAAAGGGAGCAATAATAACCCCTAACATTGATGTCAGAGGGAGCGATAATAATCTCCAACATTATTGCCAGAAAGCAATTATAACTTCCGGCATTGATGTCAATGGGAGCAATAATAACCTCTAACATAGGTGTTAGAAGGAGCAATAATATCCTATAACATTGGTGCCAATTATAATGCACAACATTGGGGTCAGAGCAGTGGCGGCTGGTGCTCAAATTTTTTGGGGGGGCGCAAAAAAAAAAAAAAAAAACAATTGCAGCCTCACTGGGCCCATCAATTTTATCACCACTGTGCCATCAAACGCAGCCACTGTGCCATGCCATCAAATGCAGCCACTGTGCTATCAATTGTCACCACTGTGTTATGCCAAATGCAACCACTGTGCCATGCCATCAAATGCAGCCACTGTGCCATCAAACGCAGCCACTGTGCCATGCCATCAAATGCAGCCACTGTGCTATCAATTGTCACCACTGTGCAATGCCATCAAACGCAACCACTGTGCCATGCCATCAAACACAGCCACTGTGCTATCAATTGTCACCACTGTGCCATGCCATCAATTGTTACCACTGTGCCACCAATTGTCACCACTGTGCCCATCAATTGTCACTGTCCAAACATCCATCCACCTCGGAGCTTTATATTATAACCTGCTGGGACTTGTAGTTCTCCATCGTCTCCTGGGGCTCAGGTGCATGCAATCCACCATCTGGTGGATTGCATGCACCTGAGCCCCCAGGAGATGATGGAGAACTACAAGTCCCAGCAGGTTATACATACAATAAGGCTCTGAGTTGAATGTGTGTGGATTGCATGCACCTGAGCCCCAGGAGACGATGGAGAACTGCAAGTCCCAGCAGGTTATAATATGAGGCTCCGAGGTGGATGGGTGTCCAGACATCCATCCACCTCGGAAACTTATATTATAACCTGCTGGGACTTGTAGTTCTACATCGTCTTCTGGGGATCAGTTGCATGCAATCCACCATCTTTGTCCAGTTTTTCTATCACTGCTGGGACTTGTAGTTCTACATCTTCTCCTGGTGCTCAGGTGCATGCAATCCACCATCTATGAGACTACAAGTCCCAGCAGTGATGTACATGTAGAATAACAAGCAGAGGGGAATGTACATGTTACATGTACATTCCACTCTCTGCTCCTCTGCTCATTATTCTTATGTGCCGCCGAAATAGTGGCCGCCCCCCCTTATTAACTAAATGTCTTTTACAGTAAAAGCAGGGGGTGACGACCATTATTTTGGCAGCACATAAGAATAATAAGCAGAGGAGCCATGATTCATTCAGGAAGCGAGGAGGGGGCTGGGGGATCGTGGCAGCTACTATTTCTGCACTCAGATAACAGGCACAGGAGCGGAGGGAGGAGGATGCATAGTTGCATACCTTAATGTCCTGGGAGTCGGGACCACACGGGCGCTGAGCTGCAGAGTGTTCCGACGTCACTTCCTGTACATCGAGTGACGTCGGATCCATATAGCGTGTGCACCCGCTCGGCCATAGTAAAGTCCATCTCCCGGAAGTTTGTGGCGGGATGGAGAGCGCCACAAAGGCATTTTTTGTAGCGCCTCGTCTGCAATCTTATGATTGCACAGACGTGGCGGCTTATGATTGCACAGACGTGGCGCTACCCGTACTGGTGCCGGCGCCGGGCACAGTGCACAGTGCACATAAGGACCATTTTTGGGAAAAAAAAAAATCTTAAAGGGACATGTATTAATAAAAAAAAAACTGACTGGGGGAGGGGGGGCGGCGCCCGGGCGCCCTCTATGGACGGGCCGCCACTGGGTCAGAGGGAGCAATAATAACCCCCCGCATTGATGTAAAAAGAAGCAATAATAACCTTCAACACTGATGTCAGTGGGGGCAATAGTAACCTCTAACATTGGTGTCAGAAGGAGCAACAATAACCCCAAACACTGGTGTCAGAGGGATAAATAATAACCCCAACACTGGTGTCAGAGGGAGCAATAATAATCCTCAACATTGGTGCCAGACAGATCAATAATACCCTCAACAAAGTGTCTGTATGAACAATGATATCCTTCAACATCAGTGTCAGAGGGAGCAATAATAACCCCCAAAATTGGTATCAATGGGAGCCATATTAACCTCCATCTTTGGTATCAATGAGAGCAATAATAACCCCCAATATTAGTGTCAGTGGAAGCAATAATAACCCCCAACATTGGTATCAATGGGAGCCATAATAACCTCCAACATTGGTATCAATGAAAGCAATTATAGCCAACAACATAAGTGTCTGTGTGAGCAATAATAACCCCCAACATTGGTATCAATGGAAGCAATAATAACCCCCAACATTGGTATCAATGAGAGCAATAATAACCCCCAACATTAGTGTCAGTGGGAGCAATAATAACCCCCAACATTGGTATCAATGGGAGCCATAATAACCCCCAACATTAGTGTCAGTGGGAGCAATAAAAAACCCCAACATTGGTATCAGTGGGAGCAATAATAACCCCCAACATTGGTATCAATGGGAGCCATAATAACCCCCAACATTGGTATCAATGGGAGCAATAATAACCCACAATATTGGCATCAATAGGAGCAATAATAAAATCCCAACATTGGTATCAATGAGAGCAATAATAACCCCCAACATTGAAGTCAGTGGAAGCAATAATAACCCCCAACATTGGTGTTAGTGGGAGCAATAACCCCCAACATTGGTATCAGTGGGAGCCATAATAACCCCCAACATTGGTATCAGTGGGAGCAATAATAACTCCCAACATTGGTGTCAGTGGGAACAATAATAACCCCCAACATTGAAGTCAGTGGGAGCAATAATAACCCCCAACATTGGTGTCAGTGGGAACAATAATAACCCCCAACATTGGTGTCAGTGGGAGCAATAATAACCCCCAACATTGGTGTCAGTGGGAACAATAATAACCCCCAACATTGGTGTCAGTGGGAGCAATCCCTCATCCCACTTTCATTGGTGGTCAGTGGCAGTAAAAATGAGGCACCTCACCACCAGCCCTTTCATTGGTGGTCAGTATTCTTCCCTACTTGATCACATGCCTCTCTCTCCAGCATGTTGGGCCGGGAATATACTGTAGTTGTTTTGGGCGGGGGTCACTCTGCCTATTTTAGTGCCAAGTATCCTGGGTCCTGTGGGACAGTCCACGTGACGTGGACATTGGAGAACAAGATCCATGAGAATTGACAGCTATGGGCATGTCTCTTTGGGACACTTTTTGTAAAGACAGAGGCCCAGATTCAGAGAGAATTGGATTCTCGTAGCGTTTCAGAAATACACTACGCCGCCGTTTCTTACCTGGCTCTACGTGGAATCCAGGTAGATTTTGTCCAGTAAACGACGGCGGCGTAGTGTATTTCTCCCGTCGCAATCCATATAGACGAGTAGGGGGCGTGAAGGATTTAAAATAGGCGCGTTCCCGCGGCGATCGAACTGCGCATGCTCCGTTCGCAAATTTCCCGCCGTGCATTGGGCGAAATCACGTCGTTACGTCATTCGTTGTTTGAGTAGCGTCGTTTACGGACATTTCTATTCCCGAACGAGTTACGCAAAAAAAAAAAATTAAATTTGACGCGGGAACGACGGCCATACTTAACATGGGCTACGCACCGTTAGACCAGCAAAAAGCTGGTCTAAGAGTACGTAAAAAAAAACAGACGTAAGCGATTGCGAAGACCGCTCGTATCTTCGTGGATCGCCGTAAAAACACATTTGCATATCCCGACGCATGAAAACGACGCAAACTCCTCCCAGCGGCCGCAAAAATATCGCAGCGTAGATCCGAAGGCTTACGAAGACGTAAGCCTCTCGGATCGAAGCCCGAAGCCGCCGTATCATGGTTTGAGGATTCAAACTAGTGATACGGCGCGCGAAATTTGAAATTACTCCTGTCTAACACCAGTTAGACCGGCGTAATTGCTTTATGAATCTGGGCCAGAGTCACTTTAAGCAGAAGATCCCACATAGGAAATTTTATTCGCCGTCTCAAAAACTGACATATTCTAATGCAGGGCAGTCTTTGATCTGTGGCTGGAGAATGTTAATGAATTCTTGCAGAAATTATGAAAATAACCGGCGCCCGCGCTAGCTGTTGCCCCAATTATTTCTTGGCATTTTGCTGCCATCGAGGTCAGCAATACTGCGCTGTGTTTTTGATTGATCCACCAGGGAGTGAAATTTAAAAATCAATTTCATAACTCGGGGAAATATCTGAAGACAATTTGTTTATCGCAGCTGCAGGGGTGACTCATGGCTGTACATTACCACCGTCTGGATTCGGCTCCCTCCGAGGCGAGGCTCTCTGAAGTGTAGACGAGGCGGCTGAAATAGATTTTGGGAGACTGAAGGAGCTTTTAATTTAGGCAAACGTTTGGCCATGTGTCGGTACTATAGGGACCAGCAGGTACAGTCTTTGGTTTGTAGTCAGAGACATAGCTAAAAGATATAATGCAAACAAGCCTTCTCTAATAAATGAGAGTATATCTTATGATTTATGTAAAAATATAGGGAATTTTTTTTTTTTTTTTTGGGATAGAGTAAGGGAAGATTATAAACCCTGTCAGTTTATTTTTTGCCATCTGCGTCCAATTTTTTATTTGATTTAGCTTCACTTCCTGTCATATAACCAAAACAGGAAGTGAAAAGAAATCCCTTTAAAATTAAGGGATCAACTGGGTCACCAGAACTAGTATCCGCTTTGGAATTTTCTTTTACTTTTATTTACTTTTTTACTTTCTTTTACTTTCTTTTACTTTTTTACTTTCTTTTACTTTTTTTCTTTACTTTTTTTTACTTTCTTTTACTTTTAATTTCACTTTCAATGATTAAGGTAAACAGGACAAATAGAGAATGCAAATCTCCCTAATGGGGGCACAGACAGCAATAAAAACTTTGTCCAAAGTTTTGGGCCTTATTCACAAAGCACTTAAGCCGGCGTTACAGGAGATGCGCCTGCGTAATTGTAAATATGCGCCTGCGTATCTATGCACCGTATCCCCAAAACGATATACACAATAAATCTAGAATTTTTCGACCGCCGTAATTTCGATAGACCGGCGCGTCGTGCGCGCAAAAAATGCGCTAGACACACCATTGATTTGCTAGGCAAATATGCAAATGAGGGAGATACGGCGATCCACAAAAGTAAGTTTGTGCGGCGCAGGCTACGCGCTGTGCGCATCAGCTGCACGTCCTGTCTAAAATTAGGCCATATAAAAGCAGGTTTAAAATTAGACAATCTGTCTACATGTCAGATACAGCAACACCGTTAGCGACGAGCTGAGCAGCTACACTTGCAGGACAACAATCTGTATGCCAACATGCCAGGGGCATCCTTGCTCATAGCTATACTACTGACTTTAGATGAGTGCAGAAGGAGGAGGGCACGGAGGAGGGCACGGGAGAGGATATATAGCACACGCATAGACCTCTTTGGCATGAGTGATTATGAGGTATATTGCATCTTCAGATTCACCCCCCATGCCATCATGGAATTAACCACAACCCTGCAGGAGGACATCACCAGCCCAACACATGACACCACCCATGACACCCATGACAGCTACATATACAATCAGAGCCCCATCCCAACAGAATTCGAACAGAACATGTATGGGGACAGCTGCCTGGTTGGTGAGTGACATGGGTGGCAGGCATGACTGTCCCCCCCATATGATGCAGAACTCACAAGGGGCACATGCACTACTAACATCCTCCTGTCTTTTCCCTTCAAGGTGACTCTGCATATGCACTGGGACCCAGGCCCGGACTGGCCATAGGGCATACCAGGCAAATGCCTGGTGGCCCGCGGGCCTGTCATGGCACGCGAACAGCCTGCGGGCCGACTGTGGCCCGCGAACGGCCCTCGGCGGCCAGCGGGCCATATGTCACATCTCCCCAGGGTGTACACCACCAACACAGCGTCAGATAGTGAGAGGTCATCTGGGGTATCAAAGCCAGCTCTGACACTTTTCCCCTCCCCTTGCTGCCCCCACGACCAGTTAGAGGAGAGGAGCTGCTTCTACTCCTCCCCCTCCTCTCTTCCTCTCCTCCTGTGTCTGCCCTGCCCACTCTCCCGACAGACACACTGTTCTGCTGCCTAAGGGATGTGGGCGGGAATATTCAAGCTAAAGCCAAACAGAAAGGAAAGATAGAGTCTGATATGCATCCATCCAGTCCCTCCTGCCTCTGGGTGAGTACACTGTACACTGATGTAGGGGTACCCTTCATCCCTCTCCCTCTCTCTCTCTCTTTTTTTTCTTTGCACCCCCCAAAAATTTTGCACACCAGCCTCCACTCTAGATAGATTGCTAGATAGATAATAATCTATCTAGCTATCTATCTACAGTGGCGGCTGGGGGGGCGCAAACGAAAAAAAATAAAACAATTGCAGCCTCACTGTGCCCATCAAATGTAGCCACTGTGCCATCAATTGTCACCACTGTGCCATCAAATGCAGCCACTGTGCCATGCCATCAAATGCAGCCACTGTGCCATGCCATCAAATGCAGTCACTGTGCCATCAATTGTCACCACTGTGCCATGCCATCAAACGCAGCCATTGCGCCCTGCCATCAAACGCAGCCACTGTGCCATCAATTGTCAGTCATCACTGTGCCATGCCATCAAATGCAGCCACTGTGCCATCAATTGTCACCACTGTGCCATGCCATCAAACGCAGCCACTGTGCCATCAATTGTCAGTCACCAATGTGCCCTGCCATCAAACGCAGCCACTGTGCCATCAATTGTCAGTCACCACTGTGCCATGCCATCAAATGCAGTCACTGTGCCATCAATTGTCAGTCACCACTGTGGCATGCCATCAAACGCAGCCACTGTGCTATCAATTGTCAGTCACCACTGTGCCATGCCATCAAATGCAGTAACTGTGCCATGCCATTAAACGCAGCCATTGTGCCATCAATTATCACCACTGTGCCATGCCATCAAAGCAGTCACTGTGCCATGCCATCAAACACAGCCACTGTGCCATGCCATCAAACACAGCCACTGTGCCATGCCATCAAACGCAGCCACTGTGCCATCAATTGTCAGTCACCAATGTGCCCTGCCATCAAATGCAGTCACTGTGACATGCCATTAAATGCAGCCACTGTGCCATCAAAGCAGTCACTGTGCCATGCCATCAAACACAGCCACTGTGCCATCAATTGTCACCACTGTGCCATGCCATCAAACACAGCCATTGTGCCCTGCCATCAAACGCAGCCACTGTGCCATCAATTGTCAGTCACCACTGTGCCATGCCATCAAATGCAGCCACTGTGCCATCAATTGTCACCACTGTGCCATGCCATCAAACGTAGCCATTGTGCCATCAATTGTCAGTCACCAATGTGCCCTGCCATCAAACGCAGCCACTGTGCCATCAATTGTCAGTCACCACTGTGCCATGCCATCAAATGCAGTCACTGTGCCATCAATTGTCAGTCACCAATGTGCCCTGCCATCAAACGCAGCCACTGTGCCATCAATTGTCAGTCACCACTGTGCCATGCCATCAAATGCAGTCACTGTGCCATCAATTGTCAATCACCACTGTGGCATGCCATCAAACGCAGCCACTGTGCCATCAATTGTCAGTCACCACTGTGCCATGCCATCAAATGCAGTCACTGTGCCATGCCATTAAACGCAGCCACTGTGCCATCAATTGTCACCACTGTGCCATACCATCAAAGCAGTCACTGTGCCATGCCATCAAACACAGCCACTGTGCCATCAATTGTCAGTCACCAATGTGGCATGCCATCAAACGCAGCCACTGTGCCATCAATTGTCAGTCACCACTGTGCCATGCCATCAAACGCAGCCACTGTGCCATGCCATAAAACGCAGCCACTGTGCCATCAATTGTCACCACTGTGCCATGCCATCTTTGTATCTATCTATCTATCTATCTATCTATCTTTCTTTCTCTCTCTCTCTGTCTATCTATATTTCACCCCACATCCCATCATTAACCCTGCCACGCCCCCCCCCCCCCCCCCCCCTGGGCTGCTCAGTCTAAAATGCCCAGGCCTATTTTTTGTCCCATTCCGGGCCTGCTGGGACCCCATCTCATGACTCCTATCCGGAACCCCCCATGGTACCCTGTTGTATTCCCCAAACTTTGTATGCCAGATCATCGGTGCATGTTGCATGCTGCACAACTTCGTAGTGAGAAAGGGCCTGGAGATTGACATACGTGATGACCTGACCCCCGAACCAGACAATCCCCCCCTAACCGAGGGTCCCCCGTCTTCTGAAGGAAGAGCAGCCAGAGACAGCTCACATTAGGCATCTTTGCACATTAAACACACACATTAATCATGGCACAATGAGAATGCATGCGTGCACACCACTGTGGTCCCTAGATCACACACACCACATCCTCATCACACTGGATTAGAACAAGCTCCAATTATGTCACTGTACATTCATACACCATTCACACGGACCTGGGGATCACATCTCCCTGGTCCTGGGGAACCCTTCTCCACCACAAATGAGGGTGACACCCCTTTTCCGTCAGACACCCCCACATTCCAAAATCATTCACAAACAGAAAAAAAAAATCCCAAATAAAAAAAATGCCCAGCAAAAAAATAAATAAAAAATGCCCAGCAAAAAAATAAATAAAAAATGCCCAGCAAAAAAACAAGTAAAAAAAAACACAGCAAAGAAAACACAGAAAAGACGAAAATCACTCTACAAATCTTGCTCCAAAACAGTCACCAAATATCTCAAAGACATGTCACAAACCAACAAACGCTAACAAACAACAGAACAAAAGCACCTTGCTGTAGGAAGGGAAACAAATGGATGTACTTTTGCAAAGGAAGGGCGTTTCTCTCGGTCTATTTAAGCACTGGGCGTAGCTCACTAAGTTGACCGGGCCTAGTTCAAATCTCACTGATTGCGCCGTGCCGAGTTCTGAGCATGCGCAGAGAGGTGCTGACCATAGTCTGCTTCATGCGCGCATGCGCAATCCGGCCGGCCCTTCATTTGCATGGGGTCACGGCTCATTTCAATGGAACACGCCCACGTACTTCCCAATTTGAATTACACCGCCTTACGCCTCGGAAATTACGTTGCACCGGCGCAGACTAATTACTAGTGTAATCAACCACACTAGTAGGGATTCCTACCTATTAGACTCTAGAGACACATTTTTTTCTTTGTTTTATATGGTTTAGGGCGCATCAGTCACAACTGGCATCCTTATAGCAGCATAGGATCATTTTACTTTAGCAATCTTTGGGCCTGCTGGCCTGCACAGGCTCCTGACCTAATTAATCCACCTTTACTAAATTTCACTGAAATTAGTGGAAGCTGAGGAACCAACATCTACCCTCCTATTAACACAGGGTATCTCTCCAAATGCACCCTAATTCCAGCCAAAAGGGGGGCCTATTACCATTGGGCTCACCCCACGGATATACCTGACAAAGATCCTCTCCCGTGCCCTCCTCCGTCCCCTCCTCAGTGCCCTCCTCCTTCTTTGCTCATCTAAATTCAGTAGTATAGCTATGAGCAAGGATGTCCCTGGCATGTTGGCATACAGATTAATGTCCTGCAAGTGTGGCTGCTCAGCTCGGCCCTAATGGTGTTGCTTTTGCTGACATGTAGACGGATTGTCCAATTTTAAGCAAGCTTTTATATGGTCTAATTTTAAACAGGCCGTGCAGCTGATAAGCACATTGTGTAGCCTGCACCACACAAACGTACTTTTGTGGATCGGCGTATCTCCCTCACTTTCATATTTGCATAGCAAATCAATGGTGTGTCTAGTGCAGTCTAAAAAATGTGGATTTCAGGCGTATATAGTTTTGGGGATATGGTGCATAGATAAGCGTGTGCATTTTTAGACTTACGCGTGCCTAACTCGTGATACTCCAGAGTAAGTGCCTTGTGAATCTGGCCCATAGCGTCTACAAACTATGGGATGGATTTATGTAATTTTTTTTCTTATTTTTTTTTCTTTTTACTAGTTATGGCGGTGATCAGTGATTTTTAGTGGGACTGCGACATTGCGGCAGACACATCGGACACTTTTGACACTTTTTTGGTTACAGTGACATTCATACAGCGATCAGCTATAAAAATGCATTGATCAATGTATAAATGACACTGGCAGGTAAGAGGTTAACACTAGGGGATGATCAAGGGGTTAACTGTGTTCCCTGAGAGGTGTTTCTAACTGTGGAGGGAGGGGAATGACTGAGAGAACAGACAGATCGCTGTTCCTAATTACTAGGAACATATGATCAGATCCCAGTTCTGGCTCTCTATGGAGTGATCACGGGTGGCCAGCGGACATTATGGCTGCCAGGCACACGCATCAGCTCCCCTGCTGTGCAGCGGGCTGCGTGTCTGCTATAGCTGTTAAATGGACTGACGTACAGCTACTATGGCGATTCACAGAATAATTTTCGGAATTTGTTTTGTTTTGTTTATTCGAATTGAACTCAATTCAACCAAATTCGGAAAATTCAAATCGATTCAAATTTGAATTTCATTTGAATTGCATTCAAATTGAATTCCATTTAAAATTTAATCTATTCTGTTCAAAATTCGAGTTTTGGAAAATGGTTATACTCTTTCTATTCTTTTATTTTCTACTCTATTATTTTCTATTATTTTCTATTGTACTAGAATTTATTCTATTTGAAATTTTAATTTCGGAAGAAGGTTATATTCTTTATATTTTATCCTATTCTATTCTTATTTCCTAGTCTATTATTTTTTATTATTTTTTCCATTCTATTCTTTTCCATTGTGTTTAACTTCAATTTTATTTTATTTGAAATTCGAATTTCAGAAGATAGTTATATTCTTTCTATTTTATTATATTCCTTTATTTTATTCTGTTCTTTTATTTTCTATTCTATTTTGCTCTGTTTTTTTATTATTATTATTATACAGGATTTATATAGCATCAACAGCATCTGCTTTACATAGTTAGGGCAGACAGTTACAATGCAATTCAATACAGGAAGAATAAGAGGGCCCTGCTCGATAGAGCTTACAATCTACTCTAGTCTTTTATTTTCTATTCTATTGCATTATATTCTTTTTTTATTCTATTCCTTTATTTTCTGTCCTATTTTATTCTATTTGGAAATTCAAATTTAGTATAGAAAACATTTAGAATTTGATTTAAAAACGGTTTAAAATCAATTAAAAACTATTTGAATTTCGTCTGAAAGCTTGTTTAGCTATTTTGGGTTCGTTTAAAGCGGGGTTCCAACCACAATTAGCATTTTTTAAATGTATGTCCTTTCATCATGCGTTTTTATAATATAATTTTTTTTTACAATACGCCGCCGCTCCGCATAGTTATTCAAAAAAGATAGTTTATAAAACTATGTCTACACAGTTGTCATTTTCCTTGTGGGCATTGTGAAGCCAACAAGCACTTACTTCCTGGAAGTCTTGGATGGGGAGTGATAATTGGACAGCTCACTGCATCCTGGGAAGTGATGACACACATTTCCCAGGAGCATTAGAGGGAGATGATGTCAGAATCCTAGGTAATTCCAAAGGCAGATTTTGTGGGACTGCATAGCAACAGGCCTTTCCAGATGAGTAAAAATATATTTATATACCTTTTGTCTTTTTTAGGTCTAATGAGCACAATAATGAAAACAACATTTTATGATGGAAACTCCACTTTAAGTTCATTACTATTATCATTCAGAAATTCAGGAACATCGATATAACGAAAAATGTGTTCGAATTTCAATTCGGAACTAAACAAACCGCACATGTCTATCTGCGACACGTAGTCACTATGCCCTGTGAGTAGGCCATGCCGTGTCACACATTTCAGGGTATATGGGGGCACATTCAGGGTATATGGGGGCACATGAGGGCACAATCAGGGTACATGGGGCACACCAGGGTACATGGGACACATCAGGGTACATGGGGCACATCAGGGTACATGGGGCACATCAGGGTACATGGGGCACATCAGGGTACATGGGGCACAATCGGGGCACATGCAGCACATCAGCCACATCAGGGTACATAGGGCACATCAGGGTACATGGGGCACATTAAGGCACATTCAGGGTATATGGGGGCACATTCAGGGTATATGGGGGCACATGAGGGCACAATCAGGGTACATGGGGCACATCAGGGTACACGGGACAACATCAGGATACATGGGGCACATGAGGGCACATCAGGGGTACATGGGGGGAACATGAGGACACAATCAGATTACATGGGGGTACATGAGGGCACAATCAGGGTACATGGGGCACATGAGGGCACAACCAGGGTACATGGGGCACATGAAGGCACAATCCAGGGTACATGGGGCACATTAAGGGCGCAATCAGGGTACATGGGGCACAATCAGGGTACATGGGGCACAATCAGGGTACATGGGGCACATTAGGGCACAATCAGGGTACATGAGGGCACAATCAGGGTACATGGGCCACATGAGGGCACAATCGGGGTACATGGGGCACATGAGGGCACAATCAGGGTACATGGGGCACATTCAGGGTACATGAGGGCACATTCAGGGTACATGGGGCACATGTCAGCGTTTACTTGTTTTCTTCACATGCAGAGTAGCACAGGAAGCGTCTCTGTCATAAGTTAGGGTGACCAGACATCCCCAGTTTCAGGGGACAGTCCCCTGATTGAGGACACTGTCCCCGGACCAACTCTGTCCCTGGTTTTGTCCCCAGATTGGATTTAATAGGGGGCAGGGGCAATTTCAAAGACAGTCAGTGCAGAATTAAAATAAAAAAAATTGAATTACACCCCCCCCCCCCCCCGCTCCGCTGTGCCTACTAGCTTAGGGGGTTGTATTTTTCCCATTATCTGTGCCCCTTTCTGATGATCGTGTGCAGATCGAAGCGGAGGAATATTTCACGGGCGCATGTTCTTCTGCCTTGGCTCAAATCCTAGCCAGCCATCTGCTTGCCTTCCCTGGCGGAGGGATCGCTTCCCATCCATGAGCCGGGGGCCCGAAGAGTAAGACTTGAGAGGCTGTGAGGCGGGCGGCGACGGGCAGAGAGTCGCTGATTGTTGCCATTACTAGTAAAGAAAAAAATATGTCCCCGGATTTCATTTTAAAAATCTGGTCACCTTATCATAAGTTCACTTCTCTGTCTCACGCTGCGGCCCCTGGTGCCCCCCCTCTCTTCTCGTCCATCTCAGGTGATATCACATGCAAATAGAGATGAACGAGAAGAGAGGGGGGCCGCCGGGGGGCGGGAGCTGCCGCAGCGTGAGACAGAGAAGTGAACTTCTGACAGAGACGCTTTCTTTGCTACTCTGCATGTTAAGAAAATCTACTTCCCCACTTCCACGGCACCCCTGCCCTGCCTGCGGGCCATTTACAACCGGTCCGCGGGCCGCAAATGGCCCGCGGGCCGGTACTTTGAGACCCCTGGTCTAGATAAAACAACGTGTTTTTGAACCCGATTATTGTTAAACTGGCCTTGCATACACACGATCGTGAAAAAAAAAATGCTCTAGCAAAGCGCGGTGACGTACAACGCCACGATAAAGGGAAAATTCCATTCGGATGGGGCCACCCTTTGGGCTGCTTTTGCTGATTTCATGTTAGTAAAAGACGATTCACGCTTTTCAGTCTGTTATAGCGTGATGAATGTGCTTACTCTATTACGAACGCTAGTTTTACCAGAACGAGCGCTCCTGTCTCATAACTTGCTTCTGAGCATGCGCGTTTTTTTTTCGTTAAAGCCCACACACGACCATTTTTTACAACGTTAAAAACGACAACGTTTAAAAACAACATGAAAAATTATTTTATTGTCCATTTTTAACGTTGTGAAAAATGCTCTGGAGCCCACACACGATCATTTTTAATGACATTAAAAAAAAACTTAATTTTTTACAACCCGAAATATGGTCGTGTGTATGCAGCATTAGTTCCTCCTCCAGCCGATCCTCCAAAGTCTGGAGATTATGTACAATTATAGATTTAAATCTGTTTATTGAATTTTTGTATAAACAGAGAAGAACAGCAAAATAGAAAATCACCCAATAGATTTCTCCAGCTGTGAGAAAATGCGGTAAAAGACAAAAATAACATTAGTGACATTTACATAGATAGGATTGAAGGAGTCCAGAAAACAAATCACTGGTCAAACAGCCACCCTAGTAGAGTTAGGCCGCATACACACGATCGGACATGTCCGATGAAACTGCTCTGCAGACCAGTTTCATCGGACCAGTTCGATGGTGTGTACGGCCCATCAGACCTATGTCCGTCGGACCAAAGTTTTAAAACCTGCTTTAAAATCTGTCCGATGGAAACCTGTCCGTCGGACAGGTTCGATGGTTAGTACACAAAAGCATCGGATCAAAAACCTGCGCATGCTCAGAATCAAGTCGACGCATGCTTGGAAGCATTGAACTTCGTTTTTTTATCACGTCGGTGTGTTGTACGTCAGATCGGATTTTGGTCCGGTGGTGTGTACTCACAATCAGCCCATCATTTAAGTTCAGAGTTGTCTGATGAAAACGGTCCGTCGGACAAGTCTCATCAGACCGGTCTGATCATGTGTACAGGGCCTGAAAGATACAAACTTCCCAAGTAATAAGACCAGGGCTTTTTTTCTGGGGGAACTTGGGGGAACTCAGTTCCACCACCTTTGGCTCAGACCCTTTGGTGCCTGCTCATCACAATCACTTGTAAACACAGAAGTCTGGTTTCTGTGTTTACAAGTGCCAGCTCTGCACTCTGTGTGTAACCCCCCTGAACTATGCACATTGTATGTAGTGCAATTCTGGTATTTAATGCCCCTTTAAGACCCTTCTACTGTTTGTGAAATCTGAACGAGGTCGTGGTTGAGTTCCTGCACCTATTTTCGGAGGAAAAAAAGCTCTGAATAAGACAAACCGAGAATCATTAACAATTTCACTCAAAATTAGAAAAAGTCCTGGAGAACACAGACAATTAGCCAATAAATGAGAAACCTTGTGGCTTTTCTAAGAACTAAGCGTGTACAGGTAGAAGAAGGAAGGCAAATCAGAAATCAGAAAAAAGTTCCAAGTTTTGTAGGGAAGGTGATCCTAAGGCGGCGTACACACGACCGAGGTTCTCGCTGGAAACCAGCGAGAACCTCGCTGGAAGCTGCATTCCAGCGAGGAC
The DNA here is from genome assembly GCA_029574335.1 of Rana kukunoris. Taxonomy (NCBI): domain Eukaryota; kingdom Metazoa; phylum Chordata; class Amphibia; order Anura; family Ranidae; genus Rana; species Rana kukunoris. Next base: position 27,611,715 of record CM056050.1, read on the forward strand.
CTCGGCCGTGTGTACGCTCTCGGCGAGCTTCCCGTCGGGAAGCCCGTCGAGCAGAAATAGAGAGCACGCTCTCTATTTGCTCGACGGCCCGCCTGGATGAATGGCTGGTTGCCATTCCCGACGGGCGGGTCGCCGATTTCGACGGCCAGCAGGGAACCTCGACGGGCGGAACGATGTGTTCTGCCCGTCGAGGTTCTCTGCCGTGTGTACGCGGCCTAAGGCTTGCGTACACATGATCAGTCCATTAACCGATGAAGCTGACTGGTGGTCTGATGGGCCTACACACCATCGGTTAAATAACCGAATCGTGTCAGAACGCGGTGACGTAAAACACAACGACGTGCTGAGAAAAATGAAGTTCAATGCTTCCAAGCATGCGTCCACTTGATTCTGAGCATGCGTGGATTTGTTAACCAATGCTCTTGCCTACTAACGATCGGTTTTTTACCTATCGGTTAGGCGTTCATCGGTTACATTTTAAAGCAAGTTATCTTTTTTTTTTGACCGAATGATAAAGAACGGATGGGGCCCACACACGATCGGTTTTGACCGATAAAAACAGTCCATCAGACCGTTGTCCTCTGGCTAACCGATCGTGTGTACGCGGCCTAAGGGTACATCAGCCTACTGTAATGTATCAGATCCAAGGTCTTGTCATATTTATTTTTGTTATTTTGAAGGACACATGTAAGTTTACCATCATGATCCAATTTTATTTATTTTTGACATACACTATGGGGTAGATTCAGGTAGGAGATAAGACGGCTTATCGCCAGATAAGCCGTCTTATCTCTACGTTTTATGAGCCCAATCTATGCCACTGATTCATAAAATCAGTTAAGCATAGATTTTCCTTATATCAGACATGCGTAAGTCTCTTACGCCGTTGTATCTTATTTTCATATTTTAGGCTGGCCGCTAGGTGGGGTTCCCATCCTAAAATATGTAAATGAGCCTCTACGCCGATTCCCGAACGTACGCCCGGCCGGCGCTATTCAATTACGTTGGTTGCGTTAGCGTAGTACCATCCTAATGTTATGCCTGCTATATGAGTCGCAGGCAATGTTAAGTATTGTTAAGTATGTTAAGTATTGACGGCGTGCGCTTTTTTTTCCCGTCGTTTACGTAAAACGTTCACAAATAGGGTTTTGCGTAAGTGCCGTTCACGTCATTTATTGACGTCGAGATTTGGAGCATGCACACTGGGAACCAATAACGGCCGGCGCATGCGCAGTTCATTCGGCGCGGGGAGGACGCGCTTCATTTAAATGATACACGCCCCCTACCCGCCGAATTTGAATTCGGCCAGCTCTTGTACGCTACGTCGCCTCAACTTTACAGGCAAGTGCTTTGAGAATAAAGCACTTGCCTGAAAAAGTTGCAGCGGCCTAGTTTAAAAGCCAGACGCTAGGCATGCCTATAGATAGGCATTTCTACGTGAATCTACCCCTTTATTATCAAACAAATTAGAACGCCTGCTTTTACACACACATGAACTTTAAATGGCACCCCAGTCTTAGGCCGTAGGGTTCAATATTAAGTTGGCCCACCCCTTGCAACTATACCAGCTATACTAACTATACACTTCTGGGAAGGCTGTCCACAAGGTTTAGGAGTGTCTATGGGAATATTTGACCATTCTTCCAGAGGTGCATTCGTGAGGTCAGGCACTGATTGTGGATGAGAAGGCTCACAGTCTCCACTGTAAAATATCCCAAAGGTGTTCTATCGGGTTTGAGGTCAGGACTTCACCCAAAACTTGTTCATCCATGTGTTCAGAGACATTGCTTTGTAAACTTGTCCAAATCATTTAGTGGAGGGGGGGGGGGGGTTATGGTGTGAGGTTGTTTTTCATAGACATAGATAAGTGAGTTTGGGGTGGAGAAACTTGACTGGCCTGTCCTTAACCCAATAGAACACTGGAGGTGTAAGAGCGGAGTCTGCGAGCCAAATGTACTTCTGGAAGAATGGTCAAACATTCCCATAGACAGACTCCTAAATCTTGTGGACGGCCTTCCCAGAAGAGTTGTGAACACGCAAACCGTGCCCCGCACAGGTGTGAACCTGTCTTTATAGGTCCACAACTGGCAGTCTTCCACACAAAGCACTGGAATTCAGCTCTCTATTTCAGTAGAGAATCACGTACATAAGGATAAATGGATACCAACGTGCATTTATTGGAGCCTTTAACCACTTAAGACCCGGACCATTATGCAGGTAAAGGACCTGGCCAGTTTTTGCGATTCAGCACTGCGTCGCCTTTAACTGACAATTGCGCGGTCGTGCGATGTGTCTCCCAAACAAAATTGGCATCCTTTTTTTCCCACAAATAGAGCTTTCTTTTGGTGGTATTTGATCACCTCTGCAATTTTTTTCTTTTGCACTATAAGCAAAAATAGAGCGACAATTTTGAAAAAAAAATCAATATTTTTTACTTTTTGCTATAATAAATATCCCCAAAAAAGATATATAAAAAAAAAAATCTGAGTTTAGGCCGATATGTATTTTTCTACCTATTTTTGGTAAAAAAAATATCACAATAAGCCTTTAACCACTTAACCCCCAGACCATATTGCTGGTCAAAGACCAGAGCACTTTTTGCGATTCGGCACTGCGTCGCTTTAACTGACAATTGCGCGGTCGTGTGATGTGGTTTCCAAACAAAATTGGCGTCCTTTTTTCCCACAAATAGAGCTTTCTTTTGGTGGTATTTGATCACCTCTGCGGTTTTTAGTTGTTGTGCTATAAACAAAAATAGAGCGACAATTTAAAAAAAAATATATATTTTTTATTTTTCGCTATAATAAATATCACCCAAAAATATATAAAAAAACTTTTTTTTTCCTCAGTTTAGGCCGATACGTATTCTTCTACATATTTTTCATTTAAAAAAAAAAATCGCAATAAGCGTTTATTGATTGGTTTGCGCAAAAGTTATAGCGTTTACAAAATAGGGGGTAGTTTTATGGCATTTTTACTAATGTTTTTTTTTTACTAGTAATTGCGGCGATCAGCGATTTTTTTTTCGGTACTGCGACATTATGGAGGACACTTTTGACCCATTTTTGGGACCAATGGCATTTTTATAGCGATTAGTGCTATAAAAATGCATTGGATTACTATAAAAATGCCACTAGGAGTAAAGAGGTTAACACTGGGGGGCAGGGAAGGGGTTACGTATGTTCCTGAGTGTGTTCTAACTGTATGGGGGGTGGGACTGACCATTGTATGAACAGAAGATCAGCATTTCTCTCCCTGACAGGAACGGGAGCTGGGTGTTTACACACCCAGCTCCCGGTTCTCGCTCTGTAACGAGCGATCGCGCGTGCCCGGCGGTGCGAAAGGGGAGCCGACCTGCCGCCGTAAAACTGCGACGGCTGGTCGGCAAGTAGTTAATGATTGGTTTGCTCAAACTTTAAGGCCTCGTACACACGATCAAATCTGTCTGCTGGAAACGGTCTGCTAGACCGTCCCAGCAGACAGATTCGATAGTGTGTCTACGGGTGGGCCGACGGATTTGGCCACTCGACAGCTTTCAAAGCATGCTTTGAAAGCTATCGGGTGGGAACCCGTCCGCCCAACATGTCTGCTGGTTAGTACACTTACCAGCAGACATGTCGTCTCGCACCGGCGCCGAATGGATTCGGCGCATGCGCGGAAGTGTTTTACTTCCTGGTGCGGTGACGTGGCGGCGTCAACGTCACCGACACGTCAGCGCGCCGTCTGCTGGCGGGGATTTTGGTTTGCTCGTGTGTACACGTGAGCAAACCAAAATCCAAACAGACAGATTTGTTCAAATCGGTCGGACAGACCGTTTTGAACAAATCTATTGCCTCGTGTGTACGAGGCCTAAAGCGTTTACAAAATAGGGGATCATTTTATGGCATTATTATTAATATATATTTTTTTTTACTACTAATGGCGGCGATCATTATGGCGGACACATCGGACAATTTTTACACATTTTTGGGACCATTGTCATTTTAACAGCAAAAAGTGCTAGAAAAATGCATTGATTACTGTGAAAATTACAATTGCAGTTTAGGAGTTAACCACTAGGGGGCGCTGTAGGGGTTATGTGTGACCTCATATGTGTTTCTAACTGTAGGGGGGCGGAGCTGGACGTGTGACATCACTGATTGCCTTTCCCTATATCAGGGAACAGACGATCAGTGACATTGCCACTGTGAAGAACGGGAAGGTGTGTTTACACACACTTCTCCCCATTCTTTAGCTCTTGTGACCAAGCGCGGGACACTTGCGGCGAACGGGTCCACAGGTCCCGCGGGCGCGGTCACGGATCTTCGGACCGGGTCGCGCACACGACCCACGGCTGGGCACTTAAAGGGGACATACAGGTACGTGCCTGTGCCCAGCCGTGGCATTCTGCCAACGTAAATGTGCAGGAGGCGGTCCTTAAGTGGTTAAGAGTCTCTATAGGTTGCTCAGTAACATGAAGAGGGAGGTAAGGAGCCTCTCATAGCGTAGTACTTTCAATTTAATAAATAAAAGCTTAAAATTGTACTTACATTCATTAGGAATACTCAGGCATTGAGAATGAAACTAAAAGCTCCGGTTTGCATTCCACCTGCATTCCAAACACCGGGAATTACGTGTCGTGGAAAGTCTAACGCATTTCGTCAGCAACATCTGCCGTCATCCAGGGGTCACATGCCCGGACACGTCCACCTTTTATACACTGCCGCCATATTGCACCACCCAATCCAATCAAAATCTTAGCCATCCTTCATCTAGAATTAACCTATTCTTAATAAAACTTAAATATAATCAATATACCAAAAATGTATTTTTGTGTTTTAATGTTTGAATATCAAACAAAATTTTGGTATGTTTTAAAATAGGCATTTTCCATTGGAATTAAGAGGTTAACCGCTCAGTCATCGTTCAGTTTCTGTGTTTCTGGCAATATTTATACCAAAGGGAAGTGTGATGGTTGTCACCGGCACAAAAAAATTATTTATGTTGACCTGCTGCAGTACTGTGTAAGCCTTTAGGAAGGCATAGATAGTAGAGCGGAAAAATATTGTTACTGCGCTGGTCTGAATAGGTGATGATACAAAATAATCTTAGTTTATAAGGTGCTGAATTCAGTGCAGTACTGTGCGTGATAAACCACAGTAGGTGATTATCTGACTAAATGACAATGTCCAGCTCTTTCGAGCATGTGCAATTGTGTACTACTATGTGCGACTACTGTGCCAACAAACAAAATACATAAATGTGTGTATACTGTATATATATATATATATATATATATATATATATAATATATATATATATATATATATATATATATATATATATATATATATATATATACATACATATATATATATATGAGTAACAGTGTTCAGCTCTCTCGAGCATATACAAAACATTTTTTTTTTTATATACTAATGTCCTACTCTCTCGAGTGTGTGATACTAAGTGCAGCTATTATACCAGCAACCAAATGTAAATAAATATGCATATCAATGTCATAAACCATATGTGCAAAAAATATATATGTGCATGAAAGTTCATAAATGTTCATAACATATCCCGATTGACGTGGAAGTCACAACTTCACAGTTAGAGTCCAATAAGGGGATAAATGTGATAATTAATCCTGGTGTTGTGTTTTCTTCTTCTTCCACCCGTTTTACTACCACCAACTGCTGAAATGCGCACTCACCAGACTCCAGCTGGTAATGGGCCCCAAACTTATTCCGTTCCTGTCAGTGGATATGTGCTCCTTGCTCCTTTCACACAGTGTTCCTTAGTGCCTCAGAAAACAAGGGGCTAATCATGGTGTAGTACGTTTAAAAGGTTTTGTTTATTTAAAAAGATAAAATCAGACTACTCACAAGGGAGGTGCTTTGAACCAGCACCTAGTATCTTTGGCAGTATCGGGCATGGACAGCCGCTCACCAGCTTGTTTTGGGGTGCGTGCCCGGCTCCTGCTTCACTGTGGTTCCACAGGTCAAAAACACTCCCTCTATGCGTTATCCACCTGGCTTCTACTAGTTTCGCAAATATGCGTCATCAGGAAAGCTGCTTTTTTTTGAGGCACTAAGGAACACTGTGTGAAAGGAGCAAGGAGCACATATCCACTGACAGGAACGGAATAAGTTTGGGGCCCATTACCAGCTGGAGTCTGGTGAGTGCGCATTTCAGCAGTTGGTGGTGGTAGCACTTATTTCAGTCGGGTGGAAGAAGTAGAAACACAACACCAGGATTAATTATCACATTTATTCCCTTATTGGACTCTAAGGCCTCGTACACACGATCAAATCTGTCTGCTGGAAACGGTCTGCTAGACCGTCCCAGCAGACAGATTCGATCGTGTGTACGGCCGAGCCGACGGATTTGGCCACCCGACAGATTTCAAAGCATGCTTTGAAATCTATCGGGTGGGAATCCGTCCGCCCGACATGTCTGCTGGTTAGACTAACGCATTTCGTCAGCAACATCTGCCGTCATCCGCCGCTGAATGGATTCGGTCGTGGCGACATGCCCGGACACGTGAAGTTGTGACCACCTTTTATACACTGCTGCCATATTGCACCACCCAATCCAATCGGGATATGTTAAACATCTTAGCCAACCTTTCATGCACATATATATTTTTTGAATATGGTTTATGACATTGATATGCATATTTATTAATTTGGTTGCTGGTAAATACTGCACTATATCACAACCTCGAGATATAGGATCATTGGTATATACCAAAAATAAATGTTTTTGTATATGTCGAGTGAGCTGAACACTGTTACTCATATATATATATATATATATATATATATTATATATATTGAATATCAAACAACATTTTGGTATCACCTACTGTTTTACAATAGTAGCACAATTTCACATGCTGAAAGAGCTGGACATTGTCATTTAGTCAGATAATCACCTACTGTTATTTTGTGTCACACGCTCAGTACTGCACGAATTCAGCACCTTATAAACTAAGATTATTTTGTGTCATCACCTATTCAGACCAGCGCAGTAACAATATTTTTCCGCAATATTTATACCAAGACTGTCCAGATGAGTGTGAAAATTTTAATTCAAGACCTAGGAACTTTAGGACACCAGACGTGAAAAACAGTGGCAGGTTAGATACATTGCCTAAACCAATTGGGGGGCACAGACGGATGCATTTTTGCGATTCTGGTGACAACTATGGAATCCGCTGGATCATCTAATTGGTTTTTAAATTTTCTGGTTGTGAGCTTGCCTATTTCATTTTTCAGCGGTAAATATGACATCATTATGTTCACTAAAATGAGTGCGTAATGCTAAATGTCTCTGTAACACTGAGATGTTTAACATATTTATTTAGGAGTCAACCCTCCACCAGAAGAAGACTACGCTTGTAATAGCTAAACGCGTCAGCATTTCTATACAGTTAAATAATTAAATGTAATGCTGTACAACTATCGTTGTCTTGCTGTACCTTGGAATTTGCATGTACTCCTACATCCAGTATTTGACTTTCTTTTCAATAAAGACTTTTATGTAATTTCATACTCGAAGGCTGCGTACACACGATCAAATCTATCTATCTATCTATCAAATCTATCTGCTGGAAACGGTCAGCCCGACCGTCCCAGCAGACAGATCCGATCGTGTGTACAAACGGATTTGGCAAGCCGACAGATTCGAAAGCATGCTTTGAAATCTGTTGGCTGGGAACCCGTCCGCCCGACATGTCTGCTGGTTAGTACGCTAACCAGCAGACATGTCTTCTCGCACACGTGCCGAATGGTTTCGACGCATGCGCGGAAGTGTTTTACTTCCTGGTGCAGTGACGTGGCAGCGTCAATGTCACCGCCACGTCACCGCGCCGTCTGGCGGCGGGGATTTAGGTTTGATCGTGTGTACAGCGATCAAACCAATACGTCCCCAGTAGACAGATTTGTTCAAATCGGTCGGCCCGACCGATTTGAACAAATCTGTCTGCTCGTGTGTACGCGGCCTATGGCCCCGTACACACGAGTAAATCTATCTGTTCAAATCGGTCGGACAGACCGATTTGAACAGATCTGTCTGCTGTGACGTATTGGTTTGATCGCTGTACACACGATCAAACCAAAATCCCCGCCGGCAGACAGCGCGCTGACGTGTCGGTGACGTGGCGGTGACGTCGATGCCGCCACGTCACCGCACCAGGAAGTAAAACACTTCCACGCATGCGTCGAAACCATTCGACGCATGTGCGAGCAGATATGTCTGCTGGTTAGCGTACTAACCAGCAGACATGTCGGGCGGACGGGTTCCCAGCGACAGATTTGAAAGCATGCTTTCAAATCTGTCAGCTGGCCAAATCCGTCTGTTTGCCCGTACACACGATCAAATCTGTCTGCTGAAACGGCCTGGCAGACCGTTTCCAGCAGACAGATTTGATCGTGTGTACGCGGCCTTATTCTTATACCCTGCTGCATAAAACCCTCCTGGGGGAACTTTCCAGTAATCAAATTTATTTTGGGGTGCGCAGCTTGAACTCTCATATGTGTATGTTTCCTTTTCAATAACCCACAGTTCAAGGGACCCATAGCAACATTTGGAGGAGCCCTAGAGTTCCATGGAACCCTGGTTGAGAATAGTTGCTGTAGAGTATTACTTGAGTGACAGCTCTGAGTCTGGTGGGGCTGCTGACATCACATCCAAGATGGTGGCACCCAGCAGGGCTTTTGGATGACTCTACAGTGGGTTCTTTTACAGGTAAATAACATGCCGAAAATACATTAACCACTTCAATACAGTGCACTTAAACCCCCTTCTTACCCAGACCAATTTTCAGCTTTCGGTGCTCTCACACTTTGAATGACAATTACTCAGTCATGCAACACTGTACCCAAATAAAAATTGCGTCCTTTTTTTCACTCAAATAGAGCTTTCTTTTGGTGGTATTTAATCACTCATGGTTTTTTTATTTTTTGCGCTATAAATAAAAAAAGATGGTAAATTTTGTGAAAAAAATTGCCTTTTTCTTTGTTTCTGTCATAAAATTGAGCAAATTTGTAATTTTTCTTCATAAAGGGGTGACAGGGCAGGTCACTGGTGGGTGACGGGTGACAGGGCACGGTCACTGGTGGGTGACGGGTGACAGGGCACGGTCACTGGTGGGTGACGGGTGACAGGGCACGGTCACTGGTGGGTGACGGGTGACAGGGCACGGTCACTGGTGGGTGACGGTTGCTCCGCTGATGGCAGTCTCTTTATGTCACAGGTGCACTTTATGGGTGACTGTTGGGTGACTGGTGACAATTGGGGGGGGGGGCAAAGGGACAGATGTGGTGTTTGTGCAGACACTACAGTAACACAGAACTGTAACTCACTGCTTCTAGCTCTTCTCTCCTCACACTGAAAACGATGTGTGAGGGGAGAAGAGCTGGTAACAGTTAGTTACAGCTCTTTGTTTACACTTAGTGATTAGGCAGTGAATGGATCACAGCTGACCATTGTCGGTGACGAGCAGTGTTCCCAGGAACACGCTGCCACCGACGGACACGCGCGGAGCGATCGCGAACACGCGCCATGCACTATGGGGGTGTTGCCATGCGTGATCAGCCGTGACTTCATCACGGCCGATCACGTGGTTAACAGAGCATCCACGCCGCTGTTCACCCCTGTCGGTAACGAGCGGTGTCTCCGTGACACGCCGGCACCGACAGTACAGGGATGCGCGCACGCGATCACGCGCATTCCCTATTTAAATGACTGGACGTCATATGACGTGCAGTCAGGAGATTGGAGTCCTCCGCCCACCGTCATTTGACGGTGGGCGGTGGACAAGTGGTTAAATGCACATCTAATCTTGCGAGAAGACTGTTGTTGAAATGCATGGTTTGGGGACAGGGTCACCTTTTTGCGATTCGGCACTATGTCGCTTTAACTGACAATTGCGCGGTCCTGCTACGTGGCTCCCAAACAAAATTGGCGTCCTTTTTTTCCCCACAAATAGAACTTTATTTGGTGGTATTTGATCCCCTCTACCTTTTTTATTTTTTTGTGCTATAAACAAAAAATAGCGACAATTTTGAAAAAAATGCAATATTTTTTGCTATAATAAATATCCCCCAAAAATATATATAAAAAAATTTTTTTTTCCTCAGGTTAGGGCGATATGTATTCTTCTACATATTTTTTGTTAAAAAAAAAAATCGCAATAAGCGTTTATTGATTGGTTTGCGCAAAAGTTATAGGCCCAGATTCAGAGAGCCATTACGCCTGTCTAACTGGTGTTAGACTGGAGTAATTTCCAATTACGCGCGTTTTCTAGCTAGTTGAAAACCTCAAACCATGAATAGACGGCTGCGGGCTTCAATTCGACTGGATTACGTGTTCATACGCCTTCGGATCTACGCTGCAATAAAATTGCGGCCACTGGGTGGACTTCCCGTCGTTTTCCGCGTCTGGGTATGGGTAAATGAGCAAATTTTGCCGGCGATCCCCGAAATTTTGCCGGCGACGATCTTCATTCGCAATCTCTTACGCAATCTCTTACGTCATCTTTTTTTTTGCGTAACACTATACCAGCTTTTTTTGCGTAACTCTAATATTAGACAGCCTTTTTGCTGCTCTATGTTAAGTATGGCAGCCTATGTTAAGTATGGCCCACGTCGTTCCCAATTTCTACGTTTTCCGACGTCTTTTATTTTTTTTGACGTAGGTCGTCTGGGATTTTTTTTTGAATGTTCGTAGGTCGACACTACTCAAACAACGAATAGGAATGTTCGTACGACACTACTCAAACAACGAATGACGTAACGACGTGATTTCGGAATGCACGGCGGGAAATTTCTGATCGGAGCCGCGGGGACGCGCTGCGCAGTTCGATCGCCGCGGGGACGCGCTTGATTACGATTACGCGGCGAGAAATAGACTACGCCGTCGTAGCGTACGGGCAAAAATCGACCAGAATTCGGTGTAGAGCCTGGTAAAATACGGCAGCGTAGAGTATTTCAATTACGCAGCGCAATATTAAGTGTATGTGAATCTGGCCCATAGCGTCTACAAAATAGGGGGTAGTTTTATGGCATTTTTATTAATATCTTTTTTTGATACTAGTAATGGCAACGATCAGCAATTTTTTCCGGTACTGCGACATTGTGGCGGACACTTCGGACACTTTTGACACATTTTTGTGACCAATGGCATTTTTATAGCGATCAGTGCTATAAAAATGCATTGGATTACTATAAAAATGCCCCTGGCAGTAAAGGGGTTAACACTAGGGGGCGGGGAAGGGGTTAAGTATGTTCCCTGGGTGTGTTCTATGGGGGGGTTGATTTACTAGGGGAAATGACTGATTGCTGTTCATACATTGTATGAACAAACGGTCAGGCATTTCTCCCCTGACAGGACCGGGATCTGTGACTTTTCACACACAGCTCCCGGTCCTCCCTCTGTAACGAGTGATCGCGGGTGCCCGGCGGCGATCGCGGCTGCCGGGCACGTGCACGGGAGTCGGGGGCGAGCGGGGGGCGCGATCGCGGCCCTATCTGCTGGGCGTGGTGACGTTATACTACGCGCTCTCGCCCAGCCGAGCCGACCGGCCGCCGTATAACTGTGGCGGCTGGTTGGCAAGTAGTTAAGGACTTCGGAACTGGTTTGAGTGGCTTTTATATCTGTGTGAAGTTTGGCTTTTAAAGGAAACACTCCTTTAATTTTGACAACAAAGTTCCAGCACTTGATGCTCAATGTTCTCTAAACAAATTAAAATAGAAAAGGCAAGCCACATACCCAACATATCATCATCAGCAGTGTTTGTTCTTCGCAGGAAAGAACTATTACAAGTTACAACCTTCACACAGAGAACATTGCACATACCTAGAAGGGTAATGACACATAATGACATATTGCTATAGTAACAAATGACCTCAATTTATGTTGTAGACAAATAAAATAGCAACAAAACACAAGTGATTTTTTTTTTTTTTACTTCAAAGCTGTTTCATAGAAATACGCGGAAAAGTAAGATAACTCTAGAAAACCATGAGACCTTAAAGGGAAATTTTTGCGTAAGCTATCAGATATGACTTTTACATTTTACTTAGTTGCTGTTGCATATTTGAATTATTATATTTCATAGAAAGATTTGTAAATGCTCCCCCTAGTGGACATCTGTATAACAAGGAATGTGATTAACCTTGCAACTTTAAAGGGGTTGTAAAGGTTCAATTTTTATTTTCTAAATAGGTTCCTTTAAGCCAGTGCATTTTTGGTTCACTTACCTTTTCCTAAGATTTTCCTTCTAAATGTTTTTTTTTTCTTTGTTTGAATTTCTCACTTCCTGTTTCTCCTCAGTAAGCTTTCCACCATCGTCGGAGCGGTGGAAAGTCATTTAGAACAGCTTACTGCACACCTTACTGAGGAGAAACAGGAAGTGAGAAATTCAGACAAAGAAAACAAAGAAAAAAAAAAATTACAAGGGAAATTTAAAGAAAAGGTAAGTGAACCAACAATGCATGAGCTTAAAGTAACCTATTTAGAAAATAAAAAACTAACCTTTACAACCCCTTTAACCTTTTCAGCCTCAGAAGGTTTTACCCCCTTCACGAACAGGCCGTTTTTTTTGTGATACGGCACAGTGTTAATTTAACCACTTAAGACCCGGACCTTTAGGCAGCGTCATGCAACGTGGCTCCCAAACAAAATTGGCGTCCTTTTTTTCCACAAATAGAGCTTTCTTTTGGTGGTATTTTATCACCTCTGCGGTTTTTATTTATTGCAATATAAACAAAAATAGAGCGACAATTTTGAAAAAAATTCTATATTTTTAACTTTTTGCCATAATAAATATCCTTTAAAAAACATATATATATATATATACATAAATATATATATATACATTTTTATATATTGCGGTTTATACCTCTAATACCATTCTTTTGGTACCATTTTTGGTAAAAAAAAATCGCAATGCAAGCGATTTATCGGTTGGTTTGCACAAAATTTATAGTTTTATCAAAATAAGGGATAGTTTTATTGCATTTTTATTAATTATATTTTTTTTTTACATGCAGCAGTGCCCATGAGGTCAGCGATTTTTTTTGGACAGGCGACTATATGTTGGACACTCACTCCCTGGATGCAATTTTCCCCTTGCACACATTTTTGCCGGATTCCATTGTTATTTTCACGGGCATGAAAAATGCACCATTTAAAATGGGGAATATATAGGTGCAGGGGCCAGCTCTTGTGGTGGCTCACGCGTGATAGTGGGCACTGCGCTGACAAGACACATTCACACTGCATTTAAAATGCATTGTTGACTGTGAAAATGACAATTTCAGTTTAGGGTCTCTTAGAGAGGCGAAGGACCTAACCCCCTCACTCCCTCAAGGGGGTGCTGGGGTCCCGTTGGGCCCCAGTTGGGCTCCCAGAGGAGCAGGTGGGCGGGGTGAGTGGGAGGCCTCACACCCGCCATTGCCACCAGGGGCATGGAGAAGGATGTTTCCGGGGGGAGGGTCTGCCTAACTGTCCGGCTCCTCTCTCTCGAGGCACAAAAAATACACTTTAAAGAAAAAAAAAAAAAAAAAGTTAAAAATGTGTGGTGAAAATGACTGTAGGTTAACCACAAGTGCTGAAGAGGTGACCTCACGTCATGTAGGGGGTGTGGCGATTGTATTTGTATTTCCCTATAAAAGGAATCACATGATCGATGACGGCGCCACAGTGAAGAACGGGGAAGCTGTGTTTACACACAGCACTCCCCGTTCTTCAGCTCCAGGGACCGATCGCGGGACTCTTAAAGAGGATGTACCTGTACGTGCATGTGTCCAGCTGTGCCATTGTGCCGATGTATATGTGCAGGAGGCGGTCCTTAAGTGGTTAACTGACGAATGCATGAATGTGTGACGTTGTACCCAAATAAAATTGATGTCCTTTTTTTCCCACAAATAGAACTTTCTTTCTGTGGTATTTGATCACCTCTTCAGTTTTAATTTTTTGCGCTATGAACAAAAAAAGAGTGTTTAAAAAAAAAAAAAAAACAATATAGTTTTTGCTTTCTGCCATAATACATATCCCATGAAAGAATAGAAAAAAAATGAATTTCTTCAGCAATTTAAGCTAATATGTATTCTGCTACAGATTTTTGGTAAAAAAAAATCCCAATAAGTGTATATTGATTGGTTTGCACGAAAATTATAGCATCTACAGTTGATGGGATTTTTTATGGATTATTTCATTTTTTTTTTACTAGTAATAATGGCGGCTATCAGCGATTTTTTTTTTAGCAGGACTGCGACATTACGGCGGACAAATCAGACACCTAACTGACACTTTTGACAGTTTTTTGGGGAACCATGACACTAATGCAGTGATCAGTGCAGTTATCATACTAATGACCCTGGCAGGGAAGGGAATAACACCAGGGGCGATCAAAGGGTTGAAGGTGTCCCTAGGAGGTCATTACTAACTGTGTGGGGATTGCTCTGACTGGGAGAACACAGAGATCCGTGTTCCTGCTTAGCAGGAACACGGTCTGCCTTGTTTACATAGGCAGATCGCCGTTCCGCCTCTCTGGGTAATTGTGGGTGGTGGGCAGACATCACGTCCACCAGTCTAGCTGATTGGCTCCCCTGGTTGGCTCCTCCTCGCGCCCCGAGTGTAGGGTGATCAGACATCCCCGGTTTCCAATGACAGTCCCCAGATTGAGGACACTGTCCCCGGTTTTGTCCCTGGATTGGATTTGAACAGGGGCTGGGGCAATTTCAAAGACAGTCAGTGCAGAATGAAAAATAACATTTTCTGAATTACACACCCCCGTATTTTTTTCCATTATCTGTGCCCCTTTCTGATGATCATGTGCTGGTCGGTGTGCTGAGGGAATATTTCTTCAGTTTCGGGTGCATGCCCATTCAGCTCCGCTCACATGTTCTTCTGCCTTGGCAAGCCACCTTCCTGCTTTATCTCCTTGCTTTCCCTGGTGGAGTGATCTCCCCACCCAGTACCGGTAGTAGCCGGGGCCCAGAGAGTAAGACTTGACAGGCTGTGAGGCAGGCAGCGACGGGGCGGGGAGTCGCTGATTGCCACTATTACTGGTAAAAAATAAATATGTCCCCGGATTTAATTTTAAAGATCTGGTCACCTTACCCGAGAGGCTACTGCATGAAGCGACTTAAAGGTTTTGCGCAGCTGGGCCACCTTGACGCAGTTAATGTGCGGAAGGCGGTCCTGAAGTGGTTAAAGGGGAACTACATCTAAGTGTAGCCAGTGTCGGCTATTTTACTTAGAATCTAGAGACATTCTCTGCGTGATTAATGTAGGGTTGGCTCCCTCTAGTGTTTGCTGGACTCTATGTGTTAATTTCCTTTTTCTGAATGAGGATTTGGAGCAAAGCATCATGGGACGTGTAGTTCAGAATGCTGAAATTACTCTGCCAGCAGGACTGACCAGAACTACAAAAAAAACAGAATGCTGAGTGAACAGACTGCTGGGAAAGGATATAAAAGGGGCTTGCGCAGCCTAGATCAGCCTCTCTGCAAGCAGGAGGTCTGTGTGACAGGGAGTTGCTGATGATTCGCAGCCTACACAGCGGGGGAAGCCGGACAGCTATACCTAGAGGGATCTCTGCAGACAGCATCGCTTCTTCAGTGCAGTGGACCGAAGGGTGTTCCAGGTCATCCAGAGGAGCCTGCAGTTCAGATTCCTGTGGGCTGCAGGGTGGCGCGGCGGACACCATTATCCAGAGCCAAGATACAGAGAGAGAGTTACGGCTGGAGTGTTCTCATCATCTGCATCATAGAGTGGCGAGCTGGCATAGCTCATGTTGTGTAGTTAAGGACACTGCTTTTAGACATCCATCACACAGTTCAGCTAGTGCTACTTGTAGTCCCACAGAAGTTACTGTAAATCCTATGCTATAACGAACACTGAAAGCAGACACCTATGCCCTGTTCACATTACTGATTTCAGTAGCCATATTAGATAACACCTTCAGGATTATAAAAGGAGTAGAGGTGAGCTTCGTGTTCGAGTCGAACCCACAGTTCCTCGAATTACGAACGTTACGGGCCGTTCGGGCCAGATTTCACGGCCCATACCTATTGCAGTGCATTGCTGGCTGATGATTGGCCAAGCATGCACTATGACCTGCATGCTTGGCCAATCACAGCGCGCAAAAAACAGAGAGCCATAATAGTATACACCCCCACACTATAAAAGGCCGCCTGCAGGTTTAGTGTGTTGAGGTGGTTAAGAGAGAGAAGACAGAGAGAGAGTGTCATTTTTTCTAGGTAGATAGAGCAGACAGGCTAGTCAGTTCAAGTTACAGGGCCAGATTCTCGTATGAAATACGACGGCTTTTCTCCATATACGCCGTCGTATCTCTGTATTTGCGCCTGGGTATCTATGCGACTGATTCTTAGAATCAGTTACGCATAGATTTGGCGTAGATCCGACTTGCGTAAGTCACTTAAACCATCGGATCTTAGATGCAATTCTTTTTTTTTTTTTGTGTATTTTTGTGCGTGAACTCGAGAGAGGAGCCGGACTGCAGGAGATGGGAGTAGGCAGACCCTCCCCCCAGAGGCAATCTGCCATCCTTCTCCATGCCCCCGGGTGGCAATGGTGGGTGTGAGGGAGGACCTCCCACTCACCCCGCCCTACCTGCTCCACTTGGGAGCCCAACGGGGCAGAGGGACTCCCCCTATGAGGAAGTGAGGGGGTCTAGCCCGCTCAGCCAGCCCCGTAGGTCCTTTGCTTCTCTTTTTTAGGAGACCGCATGGCAAAGTGCGTGCGTGTTAAACCAATTTTGTGTGCATGCAAGTGTGGTGGTTTTTGTGGGGGGGGGGGGGGTGGGCTACTAAGCACAGGCTTACCTTGCATAGCACACCCACCAGGAGCCGGGCTGAGACCACCAAACTCAATTCACATGTAGCCGAGACCGGGATCCGAACCCTTGGCTGCAGAGGTGAACGGCTTATCAGTGCAGTGCCAATCACGTTGAGCCACCACAGCTCCCCCTAGATGCAATTCTAAGTTTACGCTGGCCGCTAAGCGTAGTTTACCTTATTCCCAAACGTTGCATTCCCCATACGTTTTTGTTTACGTCGTTTGCGTACAGCGTAGTAGTTTACTCGTTTGCGTATAGACCTTGCATAGGTTCCATACATGTTAAGTATGGACAGCCATGTGGTGTTTTTCCGTCGTTTGCGTAACGATGATTTCGGTTTTAAAGGAATGAGCACTTACGTTCATGCGCAATTTTACGCTTTTTTTACACTTTGAATTTCAGCATCACGTACGCCGCCGCAAATTAATGCGCAAGTGCTTTGACGCCACTGTTGTACTACATTCAATTTGAAATAGCTAATGCCAATTTTCGGAGCGTGAATTTGAGAATAGCTGCAGTAATATATGCGGTGGGTGTTGTACATATGCCATCTGAATCAGGTGAATCAGCTATGGTGTGTGTAGGCAGGTATTGTGCATATATTCTCACTGCTGCTGCTCTTCCTAGGCAGGGTGGTGTGCTAGTACTGCCCTTTGTCCTCTGTGTGTACTGGTGTTACTGCCTTTGTCCTCTGCAGTTTGCACCTCTACTTGGTGTGCACCTGTCCTCTGCAGAAAAGCTATGTGGTGTGTACTGCCATGTCCTCTGCAAAGTCACTAAAAATCCACAACTTTTGTCATGTCCTCTGCAGACAGAAAGTGACTAATCTTCTGCAGCAACAGTGAGGTCAATGATAACCCTTCTCTAAAAAAGCTTTGCCCTGTATACACTTTAAAAAAGTACTGGAGATACATTCCCTGTCTAGTTTGGTTACACTGTTTAAAGTTACCTGTTTAGGGCCAAAGGGGCTTGTAATGAAGGGGGGAGTGCCCATCCATATTGCAATGAAGCAGTAAATTACCTTTTAAATTACCTTTTTCTTATAGTAATCTCATTTTGTGCAGGGACAGTTCTAAGCACGTGCCACTTCACAGGCATACTATAGACACCCAGCAGGTACGATATTTAAAGGAATTTTTCATTTTATTTTTTTCACTTAAAGCATCATTAAAATCACTGCTCCAGAAAAAACGACCGTTTTTAAAACTTTTTTTTGTCCATTGATACATATTCCCTGCGGAGGGGGGGGGGTGTTCGACTCATCCCTAAAAAGGAGGAAGTCATAATACAACAAGGATGAAGCAAAGTTCTGCCAAATTTGCTACACTCTGTCATTCAGGGTTACCTTATTTACAACATAAAGAGGATAGCTGAAGATATCTGGATTTAAAGGAATACCCTTTTACCCTTTGATCATCCTTTTCCCTCATCTGCTTTAATTGGATTGGACTGTTAAAGGGAGCCATCCAATAGTTTGCATAGTGTTTCTCCATATTGTGTAGGATTTACTGGCCTGTGAGTTGAGGAGACAGAAGGGAGAAATCTGACACATAAGATATAGTGTCTGTTATCTACCCTCCTGTTCACATAGGTTTTTTGTGATTGGGTTAATATTTGTGTTCATTTACAAGCATTTACAAGGAACTTTGCACCAATATATTGTGTATTTCCGATAAGTATAGATAAGATAGCAGTGTATGTAGGAGTGTTGGTTACTATTTGCAAAAGTTGATATATATGTGTTTTGTGTACTATATTTATCAATATAGTAAACTTAAGTTAAAATCTTCGGCCCAGATTCATAGAGCAATTACGCCTGTCTAACTGGTGTTAGATCCAGGAGTAATTTCAAATTACTTTTTTTTGTCCCGCCGTATCACTAGTTTGGATCCGTCCGCGCAAAGTGCGCTCACACCATGATAGGCGGGCTTCGGGCTTCGATCCAAGAGGCTTGCGTCTGTCGTAAGCATGCTTCGGATCTACGCTGCGATATTTTTGCGGCCGCTGGGAGGAGCTTTGCGTCGTTTTCATGCGAGGGATCGTCGCAATAGCTTACTACTTTTAGATGAACGGCGATCACGGAGGATGGCACGAGAGGATATACCGCACCCGCGGTTTGGCTGAGTCTGAGGTGCGTCTTCAGATTCCCATGCTTAATTAACGTCTCATGCAGTTGCGTCAAACTTAAATTTTCTTTTTTTTTTTTTTACGTAAGTCGTTCTGGAACGAAATGTGTGCCCAGGTAAACGACGCTGTCCCACTCATCAACAACGAATGACGTTTCTTTTTTGATTTCGCGCAATGCACGGCGGGAAATAGTTCTGAAAACGGAGCATGCTACAGCAGTTCGATCGAACCGGCGGGGTGAACATGCGCCTATCGATAAATGCTTCACGCCCCCTACTCGCGTAAATGGACCCCCTGCGGAACGGGAGAAATACACTAACGCCGCCCGTCGTTTACTGGACAAAATCTACCTGGATTCCACGTAGAGCCAGGTAAAAAACGGCGGCGTAGAGTATTTCTGATACGCTACGACAATCTAATTCTCTCTGAATCTGGGCCTTTATTTTTTTGCTAGAAAATTACTTAGAACCCCCAAACATTATGGGGCAGATTCACAAAACAATTACGCCTGTCTAACTGGTGTTAGACAGGAGTAATTTCAAATTTCCCGCGGCGTATCACTAGTTTGAATTCTCAAACCATGATACGCCGGCTTCGGGCTTCGATCCGAGAGGCTTACGTCTTCGTAAGCCTTCGGATATCCGACGCTGCCATCGTCTTTGTCGGCGGCTGGGAGGAGTTTGCGTCGTTTTAATGCGTCGGGATACATGCTCCAATGTTGTTTTTACGGGGATTCACGAACAAACGTCCAGCGAGCGGCGCAGTCGTTTTCCTCATTCATACACAACGTTGGAGGAGCTTTTTTTCGCTAGCTTATACGTTTTGTCAACTTTACGTCAGGGCTCCTCGCTTCAAATATGGTATTGCTTCTAATTTTTTTTTTTCAATTACGGTAACTCGTCGGGACGTGGATCGCCCGCTAAAAGTACGCTTTTTTTTACATAAACAACGAATGACGTCACGACGTGATATTCGTCGCAATGACACGGCGGGAAATTTGCGAACGGAGCATGCGCAATGCATCGATCGCCGCGGGAACGCGCCTAATTTAAATGTTTCACGCGCCGGAGTTGTGAGCATGCGCACAGCGGAGCTGACATGGTCTCGTTCAAGCGCGCATGCGCGAGCCGGCGGCCCTTCATTTGCAACGGCTCATTTCAATGTAACACGCCCACGTCCTTCCCAATTTGTTTACTCCTCCTTACGCCTAGAAAAAACGTCTACGTATGCGCAATTCCAAAAGCTACGAGAATAGGGTGATTACGCGACAAAATTGCGCAAGTCTAACGTAAAAACGGCGGCGTAGCGTATTTTTCTGCTACGCTACGATAATCCATTTCTCTGTGAATCTGCCCCTATATTTTTTTGCTATAAAATATATATATATATATATATATATATATATATATATATATAATGGCAGTCGTTGCAATACTTTTTGTCATATCGTATTTGCACAGAGGTCTTGCAAGAGCAAAATTCCCTCCTGTAATTTAAAAAATAAGACAACAGTAAAGTTACCCCAATTTTTTTATATCGTGAAAGATGATGTTATGCAAAATACAAAATGCAAAACTCCGGTGAGTGTAACAAGATGTCCGCTTGCCCCCTTTTTACTGTGGAGGAGTGCAGGGTGTAGCAAGATGGCGGCGGCGGAACGTCACTTCAATTATACATTCTGTCGGGTCGCCTAATCGGATGAAACACCACCTATTATATACAATTGTGTTGCCAGCTGTAAATGGATCACATGGTACAGGCAGGGCCAATCACAGCCTATCTGTGCCATATGATTCGCTTTCACCAATCACAGCTAATCAAAACAAAACAAACTAAATGAATCAGTTTCATTCAGTAAAATGCTTGCTCATAGCAATGTAATTCACTGCAGTATCAAGCATAATGTGTAAAAAAAAAATCCTGATTACTTCCCCAGAGTAGTACAATGTTATTATGGTAACATTATATTGCTCTGGTCACAGTGTATGAAAACAAATTGTTAAAGAAAAGAAAAAAAAATTATAAAAAAAAAATGGATAAAAATAATGTTTTCGTACTGTCACCAGTCAGTGTCCCTGATCACCACCACACCAGTTATATGACAATGCTGTACTGCACTGGTGATGTGTTTAACCACTTAAGGACCGGAAGAATTTGCACCCTTAACTACCAGGCCATATTTTTGTGATAGTGTCGCACAGATTGACCCTGTAATGATCACATGCACCCTTCCAAGAAAAAAAAAAACTCTCTAGCAATACACACCAAATTGAGCATGTGCAGCCTGACTCCATAGACTCTGTTATCAGGAAATTAGGGGACAGGATCAAACAGCCTTTTTACACAATGCAGAGGATTAACCCCTTAGATTACACAGTGAGTATAACAAGCATGTTTTACTGCATATACAGACTGATTTTAAAGCTGTGGGTTTTGTAACACTTTGCACTTCACAGTTAGACTTTGGATTACGAGCATAACCCGTTCCAGGAGAATGCTTGTAATCCAGAAGCACTCGCATATCAAAGCGAGTTTTCCCATAGAAGTCAATGGAAACGAAGATAATTCATTCCACATGAACTTCTATTGCATGCAATACCGCATGTGACCAGAGGTGGGGGGGTGCCGGAGAGACTCTAATACTCAGAGATGGCGTAAATGCACTCGGAAAGGCTCGGGAACGGAGTATTTCCGAGGTGTTTTCAAGTATTTTCGAGCAGCCCCGAACTACTTCGAGTGTCACCACTGGCCAAATGCGGTACTGCACACCACATTAGCTTGATATTCTGCTCATTTTGCGAGACAACACTCACAAACTGAGTCAGGATATTTTTTCCAATAATTGCTCGTATTGCCAAAACGCTGGTTAATCGCGTTACTCGCAATCCAAGGTTCCACTATATTCAGTTCATGTGCCTTCATTTTTGGTTCATGTGGGACATTAAATCTAAATGTAGTGAATACTTCCAGTTTTCATGTTGTAATTTATGATAATATATTATGTGCCACTTATGTTTGTTTTTCTTTTACAGATTTGTTCTTCTTTCCTCTCCTATGCTCCTGAAGAAGCAAGTTGCATCCCTTGAAACACATTGGGAAAAAGCGGTGACAATCTCAACAAGAACAAACTTTATGTATATATGGGCAATTTTGTCACCTTACAGGGTCATATTGATCCAGGTAGAACTTGCAGTGATGCTCTAAGCTGAGACATAGATCTCCCCATCGGTTGCAGGGGAGGGGGCCGGCACCTGTACACCATTTGGGGGGTGTAGAAGCATCAACAGAGACAGGAAGGAACACCGCCCACCGACCCAGTGCATGAATATTGTGAATACGTTTGGCCTCAGGCAATACAACTTCAGCCACGCCCCCTGACATGTTTCGCCACGCACACCGGGGCTTGATCACAGAGGTTGGGAAAACAGAGCCAGGCATAGGTTTATATGAGCATCATCAGGGCCGCCTTCAGGGGGTACAGGCAGTACACCTGTAAAGGGCCCGGAGGTCCCCAGGGGCCCAGATGGCAGCCCCCCTTTTTTTATAAAAATTATTTTTATATAAAAATGTTTTTATATATATTTTTTTATTTCTTTTTATTAAAAGGCCCAGATGGCAACCTCCTTTTTTTTATAAAATTATTTTTAAATAATTTATTTATTTATTTTTTATTCTTATTAGAGGTCCCCAGGGCCCCAGATGGCTACCCCCCTTTTCTTTATAATTATTTTTATTGTAAGGGGCCCAGAGGTCCCCAGGGCAACCCCCCCTTTCTTTTGTCAGCACCCTCCCCCCTCTGCCCATGCCTGAAGCTGTGTAAGGGGCCCCATAATTCCTGATGGTGGCCCTGAGCATCATTGCTCACATATTTTGTAATAAAAACATCTTTGCCATTCTGAAGCTTCCCTCCGACCACTTTGCATATTATTTTATGTATACTGTGATTCTGTACTTGCCAAATATGCTGCAGAAATCTCCCTTCACTAAGTCTGGCTGCATATATTTTAACTGTGGGCAGCTGTAGCTGCTGCCTGTTTACTTCCTGAATACACAGAGAAGCACACCTCTGCAGTTTTTATTGGCCCTCTTATGACTCACCCCTCCTCCCTTCCTGGCAAACTCTTAGGCCCCTTTCACATGAGCGGACCGTTTACGGACTTGTAATGGGCCCCTATGGGATCGCGTCCGTTAGCGCAGGGCTCAAAATTTCAAGTCCTGAGCTACTAGCCAGGCCTCAAGAGTTACTCGCCACCAGTTGCCTCACCTAATTCATACACTGCCCTGCGCCTAATTGCACCCGTAAACACGCCCTCGTAGATTATCTCATGGAATGACACGGTTAAATGTTTTATGCAGAATCAAGTTACAAAATTAAATATTACCAACAACAACTTTAACAAATTGGGACAGGGCACTGGGGGCAGACCAGAGGGACATGGCACTAGAACTGGGTCTCTTCCCCATTTTCTTGCTGTCTCCTCTGCAACTCCCATTCATCCTCTCTCTCCCTCTCCTATTCATCTCATCATCAGGAGCCTGTGTGTGCGGCTCCACACGTGCATGTCCCCACTTCCCCCTTTTATTCAGGCTGGCAGTGAGGAGAGGAGCTGCAGCACAGCGGGAGGGGGTACAATCCAGCGCTGAGATCCACACAACTGCACAGCCATTGACACCATAGCACAGCGCACACTGACACCGCACAGCACACATTGAGACCAGTCTGCTCGCAGTGCTCAGGCTGAACTGTTGGACACTTACATAGAGCACAAGGAGAGGAAAACTGCACAAACTGGAAGGCTGCCACTCATGTCAGGGCAACTTTCAGTGAGCGCTGCACCGGAGTGGTAATTTTTCGCAATCCTCCACCTCACTCATTACTTTCTGCTCTCCAGCTACATTGGTCGGGGGGAGGAGGGCATGCTCAGAGAGGTCATACTGTTAGGTCCCATGGCTTAATGAGAATTGTAAGAAGAGCACCTGTGTACTGCTCTGCCTGTGCGCGGCTCACCAGACTACTTTTCCCGAGCATACACCTTTCCTCTTTGGCCGCCAATCTCATCGGGACTCTAAGTGTAGGCACAGATTGGAGGGAGATTGGTCATGCAGCCCTGTCATCACTCGCCCCCAGCTTAAATCCACTCGCCAAATGCTAGTAGGCGAGTGGAAATTTTGAGGGCTGCGTTAGCGGATGATGCATCCGCTAACATCCGCAACGATCTGCGTCCGTTAAGGTCCGGTTTTTCGGATGGAAGAAAACCCTATTTTTCTTCCGTCCGGTGGATCGGATCGGATGAAAACGGACAGACGGTCCGTTTTCATCCGATTCCCCATAGGGGAGAGTGGAGGAAAGACAGGGCGGTCTCTGCACAGTGTGCGGGGACCGCCCTGTCCGCCGACAGCTCAGCGGGACCCCCCGCTGAGCTGACGGACACACACGGAGCGGACCAAAAAACGGACCGCTCCTTGTAAAAGAGGCCTTAGGAGAGTGAGAGAGAGAGAGATCTGTGCATGATGTCATAAGCCTAGGCGATTGACCAGACAAGAAACAGGAAGTGAGCTGTATAAGGCATACCTCCCAACTTTTTAAGATGGGAATGAGGGACACCTATCAGCAAAAGTATGCAGGCATAGGACACACCCCTTGCCACCCCCCCTTAAAGGAGACTTGTACAAAAAAAACAAGATTGTTTAAACCCACAAGTGCTTTTACTACTATTCCTTTATATTGGCTTTTGGAATTTACAAATGCAGCAATTTAGAAGTTGGATGAAAGGTTTAGTGCTGGAAAACACTTTTTGATAGATAAAAATTAGGGCTGTGCAAATTAACTTTTAATTAATCGATTAATCTTTAATCTTTTTGATCGATTAAAATACTTTTGATTTGTACTCACCTTTCCGCCGGCTTCCGGGAGTTCCGTCGGAGCTTGCCGTGTCCATCTGAAGGGCTCCTTTGCTGTGCCTTTATATCTGCATGCCGGTGGGACCTTACTATCTGCCACACACAAGGGCTGTTGCACTTCCCTCTATCACTTCCCTCTATCACTTCCCTCTATCACCCTGGGATTCTACAGCCATCCACTGGGAGTTGTGATATTTCCCTTCATGGGACATCTACATGGCGACGGACTGATGTTAACCTCTCCTCATCTGGATTCAGCAGTGGCATTGTTGTACACATTTTTATACCAGTATCATACTTAGCTACATGTTTAATCGAACACAAAAATGTTGATCAGTAGCAGCCCTAATAAAAAGTGAATTTTATATACATCTATATAGATCAGGCCAAAATGAGGAGAATGAGGGACAGAGGGACATTTCTCCAAATCAGGGACAGTCCCTCCAAATCAGGGACAGTTGGGAGCTGTGGTATAAGGTTGGGAGCATGAAATTGTCCAGAATGTCTTGGTATGCCGAATCGTTAAGAGTTCTCTTCACTGGAACTAAGGGACCAAGCCCAACCCCTGGAAAACACCCCCCACCCCCCACCATAATCCCCCCTCCACCAAATGATTTGGACCAGTGCACAAATCAGGGTCCATAAAGACATGGATGAGCGAGTTTGGGATGGAGGAACATGACTGGTCTGCACAGAGCCCTGACCTCAACCCGATAGAACACCTTTGGGATAAATTAGAGAACAGACTAAGAGCCAGACGTTCTCTAAAACATCAGTGCCAGACCTCACAAACATTCCCATAGACACACTCCTAAACCTTGTGGACAGCCTTCCCAGAAGAGTTGAAGCTGTTGTAGCTGCAAAGGGTGGGCCAACTCAATATTGAACCCTACGGACTAAGACTGGGATGTCGTTAAAGTTTGTGTGCGTGTAAAGGCAGGTGTCCCAATACTTTTGGTAATATAGTGTATGAATAGATAGGATAGTTAGATGAAGATAGTTGGTGCTTTAGCAATATCAATTAAATTCAGTTATTAGTTATTTCGTTATCCGCGCTATAGCCGAATGACGGCTTCAGCGCGGATCTAAATATCCAACAAGCCGTCAATTGACGGCCTGTCACTAGCATGTTCCACGCGCACGCTCCAGAGCGCGCCGCTGGGAAATTCTGTGTTGGACAGCCAATCACAGATCGCCACGAACGGCCAATCAGAGTGGCCGTTTGCGATGCGATCTGTGCGGGGAATGAGAGATGATCTCATATATAAACATATGAGATCATCTCTCATTGCCGTTTTACACAGAGACAGCGTCCTGTCTCTGGAGAGGAGACCGATTTGTGTCCTTTGTACATAGGGACACAGATCGGTCACCTCCCCAGTCATCCCCCTCCCCCCACAGTTAGAACACACCCAGGATACACATTTAACCCCTTCCTCACCCCCTAGTGTTAACCCCTTCAATGCCAGTCACATTTATACAGTAATTAATGCATATTTATAGCACTGATCGCTGTATAAATGTGAATGGTGCCAAAAATGTGTCAAAAGTGTCCGATGTGTCCGCCATAATGTCGCAGTCCCAATAAAAATCGCAGATCGCCGCCATTTCTAGTAAAAAAAAAATAATAAAAAATAATAATTCTGTCCCCTATTTTGTAGGCGCTATAACTTTTGCGCAAACCAGTTGCTTATTGCGATTTTTTTTATTTTTTCTACCAAAAAAATGTAGAAGAATACGTATCGGCCTAAACTGAGGGAAAAAAAATGTGTTTTTTAAAAAAATCGGGATATTTATTATAGCAACTAGTAAAAAATATTGTATTTTTTTTTTCAAAATTGTCGCTCTTTTTTGTTTATAGCGCAAAAAATAAAAACCGCAGAGGCGATCAAATACCACCAAAATAAAGCTCTACTTTAGGACGCCAATTCTGTTTGGGAGCCACGTCGCACGACCGCGCAATTGTCAGTTAAAGCTACGCAGTGCCAGAAGCTGAAATTTCACCTGGGCAGGAGGGGGGTATATGTGCCCAGTAAGCAAGTGGTTAAAGAAGTTTTCCCATTGATTAGTAAAATTGATGACTTTTACATTTTAGACTGGGGAGAATGGAGATTTTGCATACAGGAGCTGAGATTGCAAAAAAAAAAAAAAAAAGTTGAGAAATGCTGGATTGGGGTGTGATTAATTACTTTTAGCCTTCTTTGGGTGTGTGATTTCTTGGCCCCAGATACACCCAAAATTTTGGCAAACAAAAACAACATTCCATTAAATTTTATTTACTTAATGATTAACAATAAAACACAAAAACGTAAAGAACAAAGAAGAAAATAGAAGGAATTACCAGCTACAGTATAAACAGTACAACATGTGAATTATAAATAGAACTATAGGCAAAACTTTTTTCCATTATAGATAGAGCAAGGGAGGGTTATAACCCCGGTCAGATTTATTTTTTGCAATCTGTGTCCCATTACGGAGATTTCTCTTCACTTCCTGTCCCATAGCCAAACAGGAAGTGAGCAGAAATTCCTGCAAATATAGGAAATTCCTTGGGGACCCAGAGAACTAGCGTCCCCATTATAAGATTTCCCCTATATTACTTTTCTGGGGACAACCCAAAATTTGGGATATTCTTTCACTTTTAACCACTTGCCGACCGCTGCACGAAAGGGTGACCACGTGTCCCGGATTGCCCGGGACAGTCCCGCATTTTGCAGGTCTGTCCCGGGCACATTCATTCCAGGACAATACAGTGTCCCGGAATGAAACTGACACAGCCACCCCTCAGGCCAATCTGATGCCCCCCAAAAAAGGCTGCCACATCCCCAAATCTCTCACTGACAGTACTTGTCCTGCCCGGAAATTCCTGGAGGAGCACAATCCCTGCCCCCTGCTTGTAATTGGAGAAATCATAATACCCACCTCTTGTATCCAATCACTGTTCTGTGATTCGTTACAGCACAAGTGGATTTTTGGGAAGGGAGGGTGTCCCTGAATGGTAGTTTGGAAATGTGGTCATCCTACTGCACAAACATTTACGTCGACAGAATGGCAACGACAGGGAAATGAAGACATGTACGTCCCTTTAAATTTGCCGCCGTGTAGGCGCACGCCCCTGCTGTGAGCTCCGTGACCGTGCCAGCAGGACCTGCGGACTCGATGTCCGCCGGTGTGCCGCAATCGCGTCACGGAGCGGCAGAACGGGGGGATGCCTGTGTAAACAAGACATTTCCCTGTTCTGCCTAGTGACAGGACACTAATCTTCTGCTCCCTGTCATCGGATATAGTAATCAATGTCGTGTCACTGGTTTCCCAGCCCCCACACAGTTAGAATCACTCCCTAGCACACACTTAACCCCTTCCTCGCCCCCTATTGGTTAACTCCTTCCCTGCCAGTGTCATTTACACAGTAATCAGTGCATTTTTATAGCACTGATCGCTGTATAAATGTGAATGGTGCCAAAATAGTGTCAACAGTGTCTGATGTGTCTGCCATAATGTCGCAGTCATGATAAAAATCGCTGATCGCCACCATTACTAGTAAAAACAAAAAATAAAAATGCCATAAAACTATCCCCTAGTTTGAAGACGCTATGGGCCAGATTCACGTAGTGCAGCGTAAAGTTGTGCGGGCGTAGCGTATCTCAGATTCACAAAGCACTTGCTCCTTAAGTTACAGCGGCGTAGCGTAAATGGGCCGGCGTAAGCCCGCCTAATTCAAATGTGTTTCATGTGGGCATGTTTTATTTAAATGAAGTGTGACCCCCCGTGGACGTATCCCAGTGCGCATGCTCCAGATGACGCCGCTATGACTTATTGGTTTCGACGTGAACGTAATTTACATCCAGCCCCATTCACGAACGAGTTACACAAACAACGTAAACTTTTTAAAATTCCACGCGGTCCCGACGTCCATACTTAACATTGGCTGTGCCATCTTTGGAATCATCTTGTTGGAATAACTTTACGCCTGAAAGCGCCTTACGTAAACGGTGTATCTGTACTGCGAGGGCCGGGCGTACGTTCATGAATAGGCGTATCTTGCTGATTTACATATTCTAGCGTACACGCCCCTAGCGGCCAGCATAAATATGCAGCTAAAATACGACGGCGTAATACAATTACGCCGCTCGTATCTTAGCTCAAACCCGGCGTATCTTGTTTTCTGAATACAGAAAAAAGATACGCCGGCGCATTTTAGAAGTTACGCAGCGTATCTTGAGATACGCCGTCATAACTATTGATAAATCTGGCCCTATAACTTTTGCGCAAACCAATCAATGAACACTTATTGCGGTTTTTTTTTAACCAAAAATGTATTCGAAATATTTAATAAAAATGTATTAATAAACATTAATAAAAACACACCAAACAAGAGTAAATCAATAAAGTATATCGTATGTAGCGAGGTCCCAAACCTCCAAAGGCCTAATGGTAACCTCCAGAGTTAGGGAGAGCTGACATCCGTCGTTGTAGAGTGGGTTACAAGGCATGGTGGGTGTGATGCAAGATGGAGTGATGGGCGCCAGACACTTTTTGAAAGAGATTTATTGTCTCTAAACAGAACTGGGGGAGAGAGGGTAAGGGCCAGGACACCCTTAAGTAGTTGCAATGATAATTGTCAGACTTCTGAGACTTCCATAGGTAGACAGCTATACAGGGGTAGGCCTCCAGCCGGACACTGCTTCTGTATAGGCAGGACCACTGCCTCCTATGGAAACAATCTTGTAACTGTCACTTACGGTATTGTATTTAACTATTGGTAACACAAATAGTTCTCCTTGCACTCTACAGACTCTCAATGTAGATCTTTACTCACTGAGCACCCAGTCTCTAACTTAAGGTGACCAGATGTTTAAAATAAAATCCGGGGACGTATTTTTTCTTTACTAGTAAGGGCAACAATAAGCGACTCTCTGCCCGCCGCCGCCCGCCTCACAGCCTCTCAAGTCTTACTCTTCGGGCCCGGGCTACTACTGGATGGGGAGCGGAGGAAGATCACTCCACCAGGGAAGGCAAGGAGATTTGAGCCAAGGCCGAGAAACATGCGAGCGAAGCTAAATGGGCATGTGCCCGAAACTGAAGAAATATTCCCTCCGACTAGCACATGATCATCAGAAAGGGGCACAGATAATGGAAAAAATACAACCCCCCTATGCTAGTAGGCACGGCGGAGTGGGGGGTGTAATTCTATTTTTTTTATTTTAATTCTGCATTGATTGACTTTGAAATTGCCCCTGCCCCCTAATAAATCCAATCTGGGGACAAAACCAGGGATAGACTTGGTCCGGGGACAGTGTCCTCAATCAGGGGACTGTCCCCTGAAACTGGGGATGTCTGGTCACCCTACTCTAACTAGACTCTCAGACCCAATCACCACTGGATCCCCAGGGGCACTTCTACTTCTATAACTCTGTATCTTCCTCAAGCGTCACCCCCACTTCCCTGCTGGGTCCCTGGCTTGGCACTCACAGATACTCCTCAAGCGTCACCCCTGCTGACCCGCTAGGTCCCTGGCTTGGCACTCGCTGATGCTTCTCAAGCGTCACCTCTGCTGTCCCACTGGGTTCTTGACTTGGCATCTGCAAAAGCTTTCCTACTTCTTCACCATCCCCGCCTGGTGAGAAGACTGCTCTGGTACTGGCTCCAGCTTACTCAATGTAGTCTCCAGTAACAAGGTGGATGGTCCCTTAGTGGCGACAGCTTCCCCCTCTACCCCCAACCACAACTGGTTCCCCATCCGACTGAACTGTTACTTTCGGTTGGACTCCAATCCCAACCCTGCGCTTCTTCTCTTGCTTCTGGATAGGCCCTTAGACTGCCTACCAGCCAGATGTGACTGGGATAGGCCTTAGGCTTCGGGTCTAGCAGTCCAGACCAAAAAAAAAATTCCAACATGCTTGCAAAACGCACAAAAAGTCACCGTGTGTAGCAAAAACACAATGTTTTTCCACCCAGAAGCAGCCATCCAGATGGCACAGAAAACTTCGTTTTTTTTCATCGCAAAAAACGACCGTCGCGGCATTAGGCTTCGGGTCTAGCAGTCTAACACACGTCCACTCCAGATGGCATCGATCACCTGACTCCACCAAAATAAATAGGCTCTTACAATAGGCCAAGGGGGCTAAAGAAAACTCCCGCCAATTGGCTGAGACACCCCATCCATTCATAAAGTGGAAAACGAAAACCTCTGGGTTTGAAACTATGCGGGCAACAAAAAAAAACGTATATTCAAAGAGCGTAAAAATATATATTTTAATACAAAAAAGTAGAAAAGGGTACAAAAAGTGACATTACAATACAAAGTAATAATAATAATGATCAATTTTTCAGACATGTAAATAGCACATTGACACTATGCCATATCAATCACAATTCCCACAAACAGGGTGGACTATAGAGGGTTGGCTGATCCATTAGGCCTTTGGAGGTTTGGGACCTCGCTACATACATCAGCCAACCAATATAATAAGGGCTGATTTAGTCCATCACCTCCTGCCTCTATCCCCTCTGCCACCAACACCAGCTGCCTTCACCCTCTGCGGTGCCACAATTGCCTCCAATCTCCTCCTGCGGACCATTGTATATCACCTGTCACTGTCGGCTGGGCTGTCTGTCATAGTGTCAATGTGCTATTTACATGTCTGAAAAATTGATCATTATTATTATTACTTTGTATTGATCATTATTATTATTACTTTGTATTGTAATGTCACTTTTTGTACCCTTTTCTACTTTTTTGTATTGAAATATATATTTTAACATTTTTTGAATATAAGTTTTTTTGTTGCCTGCATAGTCCCAAACCCAGAGGTTTTCGTTTTGCACGTTATGAATGGATGGGGTGTCTCAGCCAATTGGCGGGAGTTTTCTTTAGCCCCTTGGCCTATTGTTTTCGTTTTCGTCAAATTTACATATGGACGATGGCAACCACATGAGCAATTGCATAGGCTGGTTTATTTCCATTCATCCATTAGGCGGAGGTGGGACCACATGCAAAGTCCACCCTTTTGTCATAGTCTATTTATGTCACCTTTGTATTGATCATTATTATTATTACTTTGTATTGTAATGTCACTTTTTGTACCTTTTTCTACTTTTTTGTATTAAAATATATATTCTTACAATTTTTGAATATAAGTTTTTTTGTTGCCCGCATAGTTCCAAACCCAAAAGGTTTTCGATTTCCACGTAATGAATGGATGGGGTGTCTCAGCCAATTGGCGGGAGTTTTCTTTAGCCCCTTGGCCTATTGTTTTCGTTTTCCAAATTTACATATGGACGATGGCAACCACATGAGCAATTGCATAGGCTAGTTTATTTCTATTCATAACGTGACCATGCAGTCCTTGTCTATCTAATGTCACCAGAACAACGCCACCTAGCGATAGAAGAGAGAAGGTGCAGAATGTTCAGAACTAGAAAGGGATCAGTGGATCTGCTAACAATTAACCAGGGCAACTACCACCTGGCAAACTAAATTTACCAGCAACCCTGCCTAAACACCAGGGCGCTACATATAAAAGGCAACATTTTGCACCTAATCAGTTTCGGGTACTTCACGTGAAACTTTTCTGTGTCATGATGAGCGAGCAAGAAATGCATAAAAGCAACAGAGAGGAGTGAGTGGTACAGGAATGAATAGGCAACTCAGAGGGGTAAATGAGGAATGAATAGGGCACTAAGAGAAGTGAAGGGGGAGAACAATTTGGCATTGTGAGGGGAAAATGAATGGGGTGCTGAGAGGAGTGAATGTGGAATGAATGGAGCGCTAATAGGAGTGAGGGTGGAATGAATGGGGCACTGAGAGGAGTGAGAGTGCAATAGATGGAACACTAAAGTATTTATAGTGGAATAAATGGGGCACTGAGAAAAATAAATTGAGAGGAGTGAATGTGAAAAGAATGGGCCACATACAGGAATGAATGTGGTATGTGCACTGAAAGGACTATGGAATGAATGAGGCACTGAGAGTGATATACATGGAATGAAAAAGACACTGAGAAGAGTGAACAAGGAATGAATGGGGCACTGAGATAAATAAACAATGAATGAATGGGGCACTGAGAGGAGCAAGGGGAGAATAAATGGGCACTGAGAAAAGTGTATAGCAATGAGCACTGAGGAGGTTAAGTAGTAAATGGATGAGATACTAAGGCCGCGTACACACGATCGAACATGTCCGCTGAAACTGGTCCGCGGACCAGTTTCAGCGGACATGTTTGATCATGTGTACGGCCTATCAGACCGTTTTCCAGCGGACAAAAGTTTCTAAACATGCTTACAAACCTGTCCACTGGAAACCTGTCCTTCGGACTTGTTCGATGGTTAGTACACGAAATCAGCGGACAAATAATCCCGCGCATGCTCAGAATCAAGTCGACGCATGCTTGGAAGCATTGAACTTCATTTTTTCATCACGTCGTTGTGTTTTACGTCACCGCGTTCTGGTTCAAGGGGATTTTGGTCCGATGGTGTGTACACACATCAGACCAACAGACCACTTCAGCCTGGTCCGATGAAAACGGTCCGTCGGACATGTTTCCTCGGACATGTCTCATCGTGTGTATGCGGCCTAAAATGGAGGAAGTAGAGAATAGATGGGGCACTGAATGCAGAATGAATGGACACTAAGGAGTAAACATGGAATAAAGGTACACTGAGAGGAGTGTGTGTGGAGTGAAGGAGAACTAGGTGGAGTAAGTGAGGAAAGAAGGAGCACTGGGATGAGTGAATGCGGGTACACTGAGGAGGGTGAATGTGGAATAAGGAATAAGTAAGTGTGGCATGAAGGGATACTGGGTGGAGTTATTGTGGAATGAGGGTTCACTGAGATGAGTAAATATGAAATTTGGGTACACTGGGAAGAGTGAATGTGGAATGAAGGGACACTAGCAGAGCTTTTTTTCTCAGAAAATAGGTGCAGGAACTCAACCACGACCCGTTCAGATTTCACAAACAGTAGAAGGGTCTTAAAGGGGCATTAAATACCAGAATTGCATTACATACAGTGTGCAGAGTTCAGGGGGTTACAAAGCAGTCACTTGTAAACACAGAAACCAGACTTCTGTGTTCACAAGTCATTGTGGTGAGCAGGCACCAAATGGTCTGAGCCAAAGGTGGTGGAACTGAGTTCCACCAAGTTCCCCCAGAAAAAAAGCCCTGGACACTAGGATGTGTGAATGTGAAATGAGGGTACACTGGGATGAGTGAATGTGGAATGAGGGTACTCTGGGATGAGTGAATGTGCAATGAGGGTACACTGGGATGAGTGAATGTGGAAAGAGGGTATACTGAGATGAGTGAATGTCGGTACAGTGGGAGGAGTGAAGGTGGAATGAGGGTACACTGGGCGGAGTGAATGTGGAATGAGGGTACACTGGGATGAATGTACGTGGAATTTGTGTACACTGGGATGAATGAGTGTGGAATGAAGGGGCACTAGGATGTGTAAATGTGGAATGAGGGTACACTGGGATAAATGAATGTGGAATGAAGGTACACTGGGATGAGTGAATGTGGAATGTGGGTACACTGGGATACGTGAATGTGGAATGAGGGTACACTGGGATGAGTGAATGTGGGTACACTGGGAGGAGTGAATGTGGAATGTGTAAATGTGGAAAGAGGGTATACTGAGATGAGTGAATGTGGGTACACTGGGAGGAGTGAATGTGGAATGAGGATACACTAGGAGGAGTGAATGTGGAATGAGGGTACACTGGGATGAGAGAATATGGAATGAGGGTACACTGAGATGAGTGAATGAGGTACACTGGGATGAATGTACGTGAAATGTGTGTACATTGGGATGAGTGAACGTGGAATGTAATGTGTGTACACTGGGCTGAGTGACCGTGGAATGTGTGTACACTGGAATGAGTGAATGTGTTATGTGGGTACACTGGGAGGAGTGAATGTGGAATGTGTGTACACTGGGATGAGTGAATGTGGAATATGGGTATACTGGGAGGAGTGAATGTGAAATGAGGGTACACTGGGAGGAGTGAATGTGGAATGAGGGTACACTGGGATGAGTGAATGTGGAATGTGTGTACGCTGGGATGAGTGAATGTGTTATGTGGGTACACTGGGAGGAGTGAATGTGGAATGTGTGTACACTGGGAGGAGTGAATGTGAAATGAGGGTACACTGGGAGGAGTGAATGTGGAATGAGGGTACACTGGGGTGAGTGAATGTGGAATGAGGGTACACTGGGATGAGTGAATGTGAAATGAGGGTACACTGGGAGGAGTGAATTAGGAATGAGGGTACACTGGGGTGAGTGAATGTGGAATGAGGGTACACTGGGAGGAGTGAATGTGGAATGTGTGTACACTGGGAAGAGTGAATGTGGAATAAAGCAGCACTGAGAGGAGTATACATGGGCACTGATAAAAGGGGATGGAAGGGGAAATGAGAAGAGACTCTACTCCTAATGCACAATGTATGAGTACCTACAAGTTTCCTGCTTGCCACTCACACAGAGGTGACACCAATCCAATCCTGGTCCTTCGTCACCCATGATCCTGTCCGGATAAGTAAAGCATTGTCCTCCCCTGGTGACAATGCTGCAGAAGCTCTCTTGCCAGCGCCTGTTTTTCAATCCCCGGGAGGATTTTTTATCTATTCCAATGATGATTTTACAATGAAGTGCTGAGTTGTAACTGCCATAGCCCGCCGGTGCCGCCTGTCATACTCAACATGCTGGGTTACAATTGCCACACTGCAAATGGAAACATCACGGCTGGTTGTAATGTGAACTCACCCTTCCATGTAAATTCAGAGGTGGGTGGTTGGGGGGCAATAAAAGAGTTGGGTCAACTATATATTGTTTTATTTATTATTCCCCTTTTTGCACACTTTTTTAACAACATTTTTACACGTACCTTTTTTTCAAAAATTCCAGTACTGGTCTAGTGACATCAAACGTCCTTCCTTCTCATTCGGTGGAGGAAATCTAATTCTATATTGAACAGCTCCCACATAATGACATGTAAGCGTTGTGCAATGCAGTAGGCCAGGCCAGTGTCTTAGTGTCCCCCCAAGGAGCCATAGTTCAACCTGAAAGGCTGTCACCATCTAGTGGTAGAAAATAAGTACTGCAGGGGGATGCTTCGGCTTGAAGGTGAATACTGCAGCAAAAGCTGTCAAAATGTAAAATAGGGTGCCCCTGTGGCACAGGATCCATGGGGCACTATGGGTAAAAGTGCAGGATGACAGAGAGGGTTTGCTTTAGGACTCTCTCTAACAGGCCTCACCTGAACAGAGCAGGCAGAGAGGAAAGAATAGCTGCACCTTCTAATTTAAAGCTTGAGCTATTGAACTTCTAAAAAAAGTTTTTTTTTTTTTTTTTAAAAGGCGCCACTAAGAATAGAAGAACTTTGGTGCTTTATTATTGCTATTTTTTTTTAAATGTCAGTTGGAATCCATAAAAGCCTGTTTCACTATGTTCCTTGTACTATATGAGACCAGAAGCTGAAACTCAAAATAGAATGTTTTCCAAAAGGACAGCTGTCCATAGAAAGACTCTATGCACTGTCCAAACCATGGTCAGCTTGTGTGCCAGGGATGCTACACCTCCCCCACTATAGGAAACTCAGAGGAAAATCATAACATTTCCAGCATGAGATAGACTAAGAAGCTTGTGCACAGCAATTATATACTACAAAGAAACATCAATCCTAGACTGTCTGGCTTTAACAAAATGCCAGATCCCCCTGTGCTAGTAGTGGGGAAATGGACCAAATCCCAAAAGAAACCAATGTAAGGAACATTCTTCTCAATGATCACCAATGTAAGGGACATTCTTCCCACTGACCACCAATGTAAGGAACATTCTTCCCACTGATCACCAATGTAAGGGACATTCTTCCCACTGATCACCAATGTAAGGGGCATTCTTCCCACTGACCACCAATGTAAGGAGCATTCTTCCCACTGATCACCAATGTAAGGGACATTCTTCCCACTGACCACCAATGTAAGGAGCATTCTTCCCACTGATCACCAATGTAAGGGACATTCTTCCCACTGACCACCAATGTAAGGAACATTCTTCCCACTGATCACCAATGTAAGGGACATTCTTCCCACTGATCACCAATGTAAGGAACATTCTTCCCACTGATCACCAATGTAAGGAACATTCTTCCCACTGATCACCAATGTAAGGAACATTCTTCCCACTGATCACCAATGTAAGGGACATTCTTCCCACTGATCACCAATGTAAGGGACATTCTTTCCACTGATCACCAATGTAAGGGACATTTTTCCCACTGATCACCAATGTAAGGGACCTTCTTTCCACTGATCACCAATGTAAGGGACATTCATCCCACTGATCACCAATGTAAGGGACATTCTTCCCACTGATCACCAATGTAAGGAACATTCTTCCCACTGATCACCAATGTAAGGAGCATTCTTCTCACTGATCACCAATATAAGGGACATTCTTCCCACTGATCACCAATGTAAGGGGCATTCTTCCCACTGATCACCAATGTAAGGGGCATTCTTCCCACTGATCACCAATGTAAGGAGCATTCTTCTCACTGATCACCAATATAAGGGACATTCTTCCCACTGATCACCAATGTAAGGAGCATTCTTCCCACTGATCACCAATGTAAGGAACATTCTTCCCACTGATCACCAATGTAAGGAGCATTCTTCCCACTAATCACCAATGTAAGGAGCATTCTTTTTACTGATCACCAATGTAAGGGGCATTCTTCCCACTGATCACCAATGTAAGGAGCATTCTTCCCACTGATCACCAATGTAAGGAACATTCTTCCCACTGATCACCAATGTAATGAACATTCTTCCCACTGATCACCAATGTAAGGAGCATTCTACCCACTGATCACCAATGTAAGGAGCATTCTTCTCACTGATCA
The DNA here is from genome assembly GCA_029574335.1 of Rana kukunoris. Lineage (NCBI taxonomy): Eukaryota > Metazoa > Chordata > Amphibia > Anura > Ranidae > Rana > Rana kukunoris. The sequence continues at coordinate 27,649,506 of CM056050.1, forward strand.
CCAATGTAAGGAGCATTCTTCCCACTGATCACCAATGTAAGGAGCATTCTTTTTACTGATCACCAATGTAAGGGGCATTCTTCCCACTGATCACCAATGTAAGGGACATTCTTCCCACTGAACACCAATGTAAGGAGCATTCTTCCCACTGATCACCAATGTAAGGGGCATTCTTCCCACTGATCACCCTAAGAAGACATTTTTCACAGCATTCCTTTTTCTGGCCATTTACTGCTGTTTTTCCATAGAGAGTGATATTTATATGGATGACCAGCATGCTAAACAAGCCACTTTTTATTTTCTAATTATGTTCTTTTATTGCACACTTATTATTGTAAGATATATATATATATATATATATTAGGGCTGTGCAAATTAACTTTTAATTAATCGATTAATCTTTAATTTTTTTGATCGATCAAAATCTTTTTGATCAAATAAAATTCTTTTGATTGGTACTCACCTCTCCGCCGGCTTCTGGGCCTTCAGTGAGTTCTGTCGGAGATCCTGTGACGTCACGGACACTGGCAGGGCTTTGCCGTGTCCATCTGAAGGGCTCCTTTGCTGTGCCTTCATATTTGAATGCCGGCGGGACCTTACTATCTGCCACACGCAAGGGCTGTTACACTTCCCTCTATCACTTCCCTCTATCAACCTGGGATTCTACAGCCATCCACTGGGAGTTGTTATAGTTCCCTTCACGGGACATCTACATGCCGACGGACTGATGTTAACCTCTCCTCATCTGGATTCAGCAGTGGTATCATTGTACACATTTTTATACCAGTATCGTACTTAGCTACATGTTTTTATGACTGCTTTTGGTACCGTTTGGTATTACTCGCACCATTTTTACAGTTTATGTAGCTACATCGATGTTATCTCCAGTGCAATATTTATTTGGTTACCTACATGAAGACTATAAAAGTTTTAATGCTATTCCCATCGAGCGCTGCCTTTGTGTGTTTTTTGTATCCTGCTATCCATTTTCTCCAGTGGTTGGGAGTTGCACTGGGAATCACCCTGCAAGGAGATCAGCTAAAAGTAGTTGGATCTGTATGTGCGTTATAATTAATCGAAATTAGTCGATTAATCGATTAAAAAAATAAACGATTAATCAAACACAAAAATTTTGATCAGTAACAGCCCTAATATATATATATATATATATATATATAAAATCATCAGAGATTCTTTGACACCTGGAAGTACATTGTATGGGTTCCTCCATGAGTTGATTGATCTATAAGATCAGGGATCACTTTGGAAACACTGTAGCCAGTTCAGCAAGACGTTCTGCAGCAGCTGCACAGTGTTGTCACCAGAGCATCCATCCCCAGTGCCAGGAGACAGCACTAAAATAGCAGTGAATCATCCCTTGGCTGATGATGAGAATAGTGTTAGTGTCACATCCCCTGCCAGGCTGTGCCCATGGAGAAGGGGGTCAGTAGTGTTGCAGTATAGCAGGCAGCCTGTAGCGCCTCCCTCTGTGGGCTGTGCTCTGTAATAATCTACAATTACAGCCCAGGCTGCCTCCAGTCTCTGCCAGCTCTGCTGCGATCAGCGCCTGCACTCCGGAGGATCCCAGGTACAGGGTAGGAGCCTCACCTCTCATACCAATGCCATGCCATCTGCAGGGGTGAACCTGGGCACCGCTGGTCCTGGGCACACAATGGCTTTGTTCTTCTCTGTGCTGCCTGGAGGATCGTGCTGTCATGTCTGTGCTTTACTTTTCAGCCTGTCTCTCCTTCCTATACCTTCCCTGGGTGGTCGGCTGCCTCTCCTGCCCTCCACAGGGGGTCACCATGGATTGTACTTTGTAATGGAACAATGCATTGCTTCCATTAGGTGACCGCTTGCTCTAGAGGGCGCCCTCCTATGTTCAGGTTGGGGTAGTGCATCTGACACACGTGTGTCTGTAATGTTAGCCGGAGGGGTCTTGCTGGCCATAAGCAGAGCAATTGTCGGGTAATTGTCGGGCTCTCTAGACACATATTGTGATTGTCGGGGTCTCTGAACACATATTGCGATTGTCGGCTCTCTGGACACATATTGCGATTGTCGGGCTCTCTGAACACATATTGCGATTGTCGGGCTCTCTGGACACATATTGCGATTGTCGGGCTCTCTGGACACATATAGTAATTGTCGGGCTCTCTGGACACATATTGCGATTGTCGGGCTCTCTGGACACATATAGTAATTGTCGGGCTCTCTGGGCAGATATGATTGTCGGGTAAAAACTGTCAGGCTCTCTGACACATATTGTAATTGTCAGGCTCTTTGGACAGATATTGCAATTGTCGGGTAATTGTCAGGCTTACTGACATATTGTAATTGTTGGGCTCTCTTGACACATATTGCGATTGTCGGGTAATTGTCAGGTTCTCTGATACATATTGTAATTGTCACAAATATTGCGATTGTCGGGTAATTGTCCGTCTCTCTGGACAGATATTGCGATTATTGGGTAAATGTCGGGCTCTCTGGACACATATTGCGATTATCAGGTAAATGGCGGTCACTCTGGACACATATTGCGATTGTCGGGTAAATGCGGGGCTCTCTGGACACATATTGCGATTGTCGGGTAAATGTCGGTCTCTCTGGTCACATATTGCGATTGTCGGGTAAATGCGGGGCTCTCTGGACACATATTGTGATTATCGGGTAAATGTCGGTCTCTCTGGACACATATTGCGATTGTCGGGTAAATGTCGGGCTCTCTGGACACATATTGCGATTGTCGGGTAAATGTCGATCTCTCTGGTCACATATTGCGATTGTCGGTTAAATGCGGGGCTCTCTGGACACATATTGCGATTATCGGGTAAATGTCGGTCTCTCTGGACACATATTGCGATTGTCGGGTAAATGCGGGGCTCTCTGGACACATATTGCGATTATCGAGTAAATGTCGGTTTCTCTGGACAGATATTGCGATAGTCGGGTAATTGTCCGTCTCTCTGGACAGATATTGCGATTGTCGGGTAAATGTCAGTCTCTCTGGACACATATTGCGATTGTCGGGCTCTCTGGACACATATTGCGATTGTCGGGTAATTGCGGGGCTCTCTGGACAGATATTGCGATTGTCGGGTAAATGTCGGTCTCTCTGGACACATATTGTGATTGTCGGGTAAATGTCGGTCTCTCTGGACAGATATTGCGATTGTCGGGTAATTTTCCGTCTCTCTGGACAGATATTGCGATTGTCGGATAAATGTCGGTCTTTCTAGATAGATATTGCGATTGTCGGGTAATTACAGGGCTCTCTGAACAGATATTGCGATTATCGGGTAAATGTCGGTCTCTTTGGACAGATATTGCGATTGTCGAGTAAATGTCAGTCTCTCTGGACAGATATTGCGATTGTCGGGTAAATGTCGGTCTCTCTGGAACACGTATTGCGATTGTCAGGTAAATGTCGGGCTCTCTGGACACATATTGTGATTGTTGGGTAATTGTTGGGCTCTCTAGGCACATATAGTGATTGTCGGGTATTTGTCGGGCTCTCTGGACACATTTTGCGAATGTCGGTCTCTCTAGACAGATATTGCGATTGTCGGGTAATTGCGGGGCTCTCTGGACACATATTGCGATTATCGGGTAAATGTCACTCTCTCTGGACAGATATTGCGATTGTCGGGTAAATGTCGGGCTCTCTGGACACATATTGCGATTGTCGGGTAAATGTCGGCCTCTCTGGACAGATATTGCGATTGTCGGGTAAATGTCGGTCTCTCTGGACAGATATTGCGATTGTCGGGTAAATGTCGGGCTCTCTGGACACATATTGCGATTGTTGGGTAAATATCTGGCTCTCTGGGCACTTATTGCAATTTTCCACAAATTTCAGGCACTGTTGCAATTGTCGGGCAGTTTCAAACCCCATACACACTATTAGATTTTCTGCAGATTTTTGTCTTCAGATTTACCAAAACCATGTAGTGGAAGGGCCTGCTTGATTGCATACAAATTGAAACTCTTAAAGGGGTTGTAAAGGAATTTTTATTTTTTTTTCATAATAAACATCCTTTACCTGCAGACATTCCTCTTTTCACTTCCTGATTGTTCATTTTTGATCAGAAGTTGCTCTATTTCTTCTCTGTTCACTTCCTGCTTGTCTGATTGTTAATCACCACCGTGAAGGGAGACTTTACTGCGGTGGTCAATGACGTGGGAACTACATCTGTGTGGCAGGACGCTCTCTACGTGTTAGACCCCTTTCACATTGAGGAGTTTTTCAGGCGGTACATCACTAAAAATAGCGCTGCTATACCGCCTGAAAAACTCCTTCACTGCATCCTCAATGTGAAAGCCCGAGGGCTTTCACACTGAGGCAATGCGCTGGCGGGAGAGAATTTTTTTTCCTGTCAGCAGCATCTTTGGAGCATTAAGAGGAGCGGCATGTATACCGCTCCTTCACCACTCCTTCCTATTGAAAACAATGGGAGACCGCGGCAATACCGCCCGCAATGCGCCTCTATAGAAGCCGCTAGCGGGGGTTAATACCGAACTGCTAGCTGCCGCAACTTGCGGCACAAATGGCGTATAGTGCCGCTATTTTTAGCGGTGCTATACCGTCAGCGTGGCTCCAGCCGCAATGTAAAAAGGGGCCTTAGAGACTGGAGGTGTGAGATACTGAGCGTGCCACAATGCATACTGGGAAATGTAGTTCTTACATGAACAAGTGATGCAAACCAGGAAGTGAATGAGAGAACAGAAAGTAGAACGCCGGAGGTGATATATGAATGAATGAATGAATGAATGAATGAAAACTTATATAGCGCGGCACATACGAACTGAATCGCCTCTGGGCGCTTGTTGTTCCTGTCTCCTTTGGTATCAAAAGAGATGAGTCTTGATCTTTCTCCTGAAAGCTAGGTGGTTCTCCTCCAACCGAATGCTGGTTGGTAAAGCGTTCCATAGTCTGGGACCTTGGACCGCAAATCTTCTATCTCCTTTGGACCTGTAGTTGGCTTTCGGTATCTGGAGCAGATTTTGATTGTTGGATCGCAGAACGCGATTGGGGTTGTGAGCTTTTATTTTTTCGCATAGATAATGGGGGGCATTCCCATGGACACATCTATGCGTTAGACAGAGTGCTTTAAAAGTGATTCTGTCTTTTACTGGTAACCAGTGAAGGGATCTCAGTGAAGGTGAGATTGATTCCCAAGGTTTTTTCCCAGTCACAAGTCTAGCGGCCGTGTTTTGAACGACTTGAAGACGAGCGATTTGGTACTTGGGGAGTCCGAGGTAAAGGGCATTGGCATAGTCCAGTCTGGAGTTTACAATTGTTCCCACCACGACCGCTATGTCTTCTTTGGGGATGAAAGGAGTAAGTCTGCGTAGTAGGCGCAGCAGATGGTGAGATCCGCTGACTACTGACCCTATTTGTGCGTCCATTGTCATGTAGGAGTCGAAGATGACCCCAAGACTTTTGACTTTGGCGCTAGGGGTGATGATTTTGCCCAGAATGGGCGGGGGGGGGTCCATGTTGTAGCAGGTTGATTCATACGCTTGGCGTGAAACAGGAGAAGTTCTGTTTTCGCTCCGTTGAGTTTAAGATAACTCTTTGTCATCCAGTCCTCTATCAAAGAGAGGCATGTCTCTAGATTGAGGTGGTGATCCTTTTTGTTGCAAATGCGAAAATACAGTTGCGTGTCGTCTGCATATGAATGATAGAGCAGTTTTTGTCTGCTGATGATGTCAAAAAGAGGACGGAGATAGATGTTGAATAACACCGGCGACAGGGGGGATCCTTGAGGGACTCCGCACGATAATGTGCGTTTCTCAGAAGTGAAAGGTCCTAACTTTACTATTTGAGATCGGTTTTCCAAAAAAGAGGAGAACCAAGATAAATCGCCTTCTGCGACTTTGGCTACTTCCGCTAGCCTTGTCAGTAGAAGCTTATGGTCAACTGTGTCGAAGGCTGCGCTTAGGTCCAACAGAACCAGGAGACAAGATTCTCCTTCATCTGCGGCCTCGAGAACGTCGTCCCATATCTTGAGCAATGCGGTTTCTGTCCCGTGTCCGGGCCGGAATCCCGATTGAAATGGATCAAGTAGGTTGTGGGTATCTAGATGCTGTTGCAGCTGTTGTACCACTGCTTTCTCCATGACCTTGGAGAGAGCATTTAGGCCTGTTATGGGACGGCGGTGGAGTGGATCCTTAGGGTCCAGGGTGGGTTTCTTCAATATGGGTCGAATGATGCCCTCCTTCAATTTAGAGGGCACTATGCCCTCCCTGAAAGATTGGTTAATAAGCTGCGTGATGGAAGGTGCCAGGATGTCAGCACATGTCAGATGAAGGAATTTAATAGGTATTTACTAGTTTTTTTAACAGAATCATTACACTATTCTGTCTGTCTACCTTGCAGACATTAATTTTAGGCAAAACATTTTTTTCCTTTAGCACTCCTTTAAGGTTTGACCTCTCATATTAGATGATTTTAGTAAATCTGAAGACAAAAATCTGCAGAAAATATAATTGTGTGTATGGGGGCTCAGACTCTTTGGACATGCACTGGGCAATTGTAGGGCAGTTTCAGTTATTTTGGCAATACAAAGACCAATTGTGTGACAATTCCAGCCAATATGGTCATAGAGAAGGCATTTGTTGGGCAATTTCAAGCACTTTGACCATACACTGGGCATTTTTCACCACTTTGACCATACACTGAGAATTTGTTGGACAATTTTAGCCACTTTGACCACACACTGGGCAATTGTCTGACAATTCTAGCCACGTTGGCCAAATCACTGGGCATTTGTGCGGCAATTTCAGACATTTTGACCACACACTGGGCATTTGTTGGGCAATTTCAGCCACGTTGGCCAAATCACTGGGCATTTGTTTGGCAATTTCAGCCACTTTGACCACATACTGGGCATTTGTTGGCCAATTTCAGCAACTTTGACCACATCACTGGGCATTTGTTGGGCAATTTCAGCCAGTTTGGCCACACACTGTAAATTTTTCGGGCAATTTCAGCCACTTTGACCACACACTGGGCATTTGTTGGGGAATTTCATCCACTTTGACCACACACTGGGAATTTTTCGGGCAAACTCAGCCATGTTGGCCACACACTGGGCAAGTGTTGGGCAGTTTCAGCCACTTCAGACATGCACAGAGCAATTGTCAGGCAAATTTAGACACTCTGGCCATACTTAGGGCAACTCGCATTAACCTCTTTGGCTACAAACACACAGGGCAATTTACGGGCAATTTCAGCCACATTGGCCACACAGTATGCAATTGTTGGACAGTTTCTGCCATTTCAGAAAATCACATGGCAATTGTCAAACAATTTCAGGATCTTTGGCCACACACATAGACACACACACACACACACACACACACACACACACAGGCAACTTACAGGGAATTTCAGCCACATTGGCCACACATTGGGCAATTTTCGGATAGTTTCAAAAACTTTGGCCATGCACAGAGCAATCGTCTGCCAGTTCCAACCAACCTGGCTATATACAGGGCAATTGTCAGGCAATTTCATCCACTTTGGACATACACAGAGATATTGCAGGAACAATATTCGTTACTCTGGCCATACACAGGGCAACCATTTGGGCAATATCAGCCATTTACTGGGCAATTGCTGGGCAATTTCAGCCACTTTGGCCTTACATAGGGCAATTGTCAGGCACTTTCATCCTTTTTTGGCCATAGACACACAAGGCAATTGTCAGGGAATTTCATACACAGACACAGAGCAATTATAGCCACTTTGACCATACTCAAATGTCAGTCAATTTCAGCCACGTAGGCCACACATTGGGCATTTGTTGGACAGCTCCAGCCACTTTAGACATGCACAGGGCAATTGTCAGGCAAATTTAGACACTTTGGGGTAGATTCACGTAGAGCGGCGTATATTTATGCCAGCGAAGCGCATCGTCTTTACGCTATGCCGGCACAACGTTAAGAGGCAAGCATGCTATTCTCAAAGAATATGAGCTCAACATTGCGCCGGTGTAGCGTATAGTTGTCGGCATAAGCCGACGTAAGTCAAAGTAGGTGGAAGTGGGCTGGAAGTGGGCGTGATATATTATAATGAAGCGTGACCCTATGCAAATGATGGGCTGAGCTTCAAATAACGAACTGCGCATGCGTCGGTTCTTGGACGCATCCCAGTGCGCATGCTCACAGTTACGTCTAAATAGCTGCCTAAGATACGCCTACGATGTGAACGTAACCTACGCACAGCCCTATTCACGTAGTACTACGTAAACAGCGTACGCAACGTAAAATTTGATGGCGTCGTTCCCTGGCCCATACCTTTGCATTATCTGCACCTCATATAGCAGGAGTAACTTTACGGCGGACGTAAGCCTTACGTAAACGGCATAGATTACAGCAACGGGCGCAAGTACGTTCGTAAATTGGCGTATCTTGCTCATTTACATATTCGACGCGTAAATCTATGGAAGAGCCCCTTGCGGCCAGCGTAAATATGCGTCCAAGATCCGACGGCGTAGGAGACTCACGTCAGTCGGATTAAGCCAAAATTCAGGCGTATCTAATTTCAAGATACGACGGCGCATCCGTGGACTTACACGGCGTATCAGGAGATACGTCGGCGTAAGTCCTTTCTGAATCCGGGCCCCTGGCTATATGCAATTGTCTGGTAATTTCAGTAACTTGTAATAAAGAAAAAACACAAAACAAGCTAATGCTATTATACCCAGCGCCATTTCAGGGTTGTCTGACACCATAGGTGGTATGTTGCATTGATGCATTTGTCATTTCTAGCAGCTGTTTAAGCTGGCAATAAATGTACAAATTTAGGTATATATAAAGCATGAATATTTTTTAATTTGGATCATACAGACAATGGATGTATAGCCATGTTTCTTAGTATTTGATAAAATAGGGAAGGTGTTTAAACCCCTGCCAGGATATTTTTTTTTGCTGTCTGCGTATCATTGGGGAAATTTCCCTTCACTTCCTGTCCTAGAGATACATCAATAAATTAAAGGAAATCTCCCAAAGTGAGCGGAATTCCATTATTAAAGCTGAACTTTACTCAACAGAGGAATTTCCACTTGTTTGCACCCCTCTCCTCTGCAGCATTTGGGACTTTTTTGGAAGAGAGGGGGGAACGGGTACCTGGTACCTGGTTCTGACAGGTACCTGCTCTCACTTCCGGTCAGATGCGCTGCAGTGAACTGAGCCGGAAGTTCGCCCCCCCTCTTTCCCCCACAGCCATCTGGGACACATAACAGGTCCCAGGAGACTTCAGAACCATTCTCAAAGCGCTGTGCGACTCGACTGTGAATCGCATGCAGTTCTGTGCAGTTCGATTTCAGCCCTATTCATTTTGAATAGGCTTAAATCACACCGCACCAAAAGTAGTCCATACACTACTTTTTGAAACGTGCAGCAACTGCATAGCAGGGTACTTTTGTAGCCTGGGATCCGGTGCGGGCAAACGCAATGCTTTTGGGACCTGCATTTGCGGTGTCATTAACTTGAACTGACCCCCGCAGCAGATTGCAAGGCAGTGGCATCTGGTGCTCAAAAATTTTGGGGGGCGCAAACAAACGAAAAAAAAGAAACATCAATTGCAGCCTCACTGTGCCCATTAATTGAAGCCATTGTGCCCATCAATCGCAGCCACTGTGCCCATCAAACGCAGCCACTGTGCCCATCAAATTGTCGCCACTGTGCCATAAAACTGCCGCCACTGTGCAATACCATCAAACAAAGCCACTGTGCAATGCCATCAAACGCAGCCACTGTGCCCGTCAATTGTCACCACTGTACCATGCCATCAAACGCAGCCACTGTGCCATCAATTGTCGCCACTGTGTCCATCAATTGTTGCCACTGTGCCATGCCATCAATTGTTGCCACTGTGCCATGCCATCAATTGTTGCCACGGTGCCCATCAATTTTCAGGCTCTGCCAGTAACATGCAATTTGCCCATCAATTGTGGCCACTGTGCCCATCAATTGTCGCTACTGTGCCATACCAAAGGCAGCCACTGTGCCATGCCATTGTCACCACTGTGCCCATCAATTGTCGCAACTGTGCCATGCCAAACACAGCCACTGTGCCATGCCATTGTCGCCACTGTGCCCATGAATTGCCTCCAGTTTTTGCCCCTAAAATGCTGCCAGATTGCCCCAAAATACTGCCAGATTGCCCCCCCCCCCCACCCGGCACTTACCTTCCTCAGTCAGCCATCCTTCTCCATGATCCCCCGATTTCTTCCCCCGCAATGCATGAATCTATGTATTGTTTTCAGTGGTGGTGCAGGAGAGAGAGGGCGGTGCTCCTGCACCCTTTATGGACGCACCGCCACTGTTGAAAGGGCTTATCTGAATGCGGAGCGGGAAGCCTTGTGGGATTGCGGCTCTCCCGCACTGCATTCCAGTGTGAATGGCCTGTAATCAGAAGAGAGTAGCTTAATGTGACAACGCTTCTCCTCCATAGATACAGCGAGTAGGCGTTGTCACTTCAGGACAAATTGCATGTTACTGGCAGAGCCTGAAAAAGTAACCTAAAGCAGACACCATAGCTAAGAACTGTGTATGCAGACCCCAAAAATCAACGTATTTGGTTCCTATTGGTTTGGTAAATCTACCATTAAAGGGTCACTAAAGTCAGGGATTTTTTTTTTAAAAAATAACAAACATGTGATACTTACCTCCACTGTGCAGTTCGTTTTGCACAGAGTGGCCCGGAAACCTGTCTTCTGGGGTCCCTCGGCGGCTGTCTGGGCTCCTCCTCGCAAAAGCTTTCCTTCTTCATGCGAGGGCGCTCGCATGGAGGAAAGCTTTTGCGAGCGCGCTCCCGTGATACAGCGGCGGCCATAGCCGCCGACTGTATCACTCGGCTCCGCCCCACAGCGCGCCGCGTCATCCGCCCTGATTGACAGCAGCGCTAGCCAATGGCTGCGCTGCTATCAATCCGCCCAGCCTAGCCAATCAACGGCCAGGCTGGGAACCGAAGAGGACGACGTGGACGCGCCCGGGAGATTCGAACGGTCAGGTAAGTACAACGGGGGCTCGGGGGGGGCCGGTGCTGCTAGATGTTTTTTTACCTTCATGCATAGGATGCATGAAGGTAAAAAAACTTGTACCTTTAGAACCCCTTTAAACTCATTTTGTTATATCTGTTAGGCCTCGTACACACGAGTAAATAGATTTGTTCAAAACGGTCTGTCCGACCGATTTGAACAAATCTGTCTGCTGGCATTTTGGTTTGCTCGCGTGTACACACAAGCAAACCAAAATCCCCGCCAGCAGACAGCGCGCTGACGTGTCGGTGACGTTGACGCCGCCACGTCACCGCACCAGGAAGTAAAACACTTCCGCGCATGCGTCGAAACCATTCGGCGCGTGTGCGAGAAGACATGTCTGCTGGTTAGCATACTAACCAGCAGACATGTCGGGCGGACGGGTTCCCAGCCGACAGATTTCAAAGCATGCTTTGAAATCTGTCGGATGGCCAAATCCATCTGTTTGCCCGTACACACGATCGAATCTGTCTGCTGAAACGGTCTAGCAGACCGTTCCCAGCAGACAGATTTGATCATGTGTACGAGGCCTTAGACATGTGCGCCGTCAATAAAATTTGTTTTGTTCCGTTTCGTATTAGACGAAAGTTCGTAATTCGTGTCCGAAATTCAATTTTCGCTGGATTCGTTAACTTTTCGTAAAAATTACGAACATTTGTTATGATGAATTTAAAAAGCAAAAAATACCTTTCTCAATATGGCAGTCGTCGACTCATTATGCTTATTATGAGGAGCTCCCACCATCCCTGTGTTGTGCTGACTTCCTCCTGGGGCTGTACCCCTGCTGTGCTCATTATGAGGGGCTCCCACCATCCCTGTTCCGACTTCCTCTTGAGGCTGTACCCTGCTGTGCTCATTATGAGGGGCTTCCATCATCCCTGTGCTGTGCTGACTTCCTGGGTTTGTAGTAGCCTGTTAATTCGTATTTTGTGTCTGAAATTCTATTTGGATTCGTACAAAATACGACAGTTCGTCAGCTTCTTTAACTTTTCGTAACAGTTTACGAACATTCGTTATGAGGGGCTCCCACCGTCCCTGTGCTGTGCTGACTTCCTCCTGGGGCTGTACCCCTTGCTGTGCTCATTATGAGGGGCTCCCCCCATCCCTGTGCTGTGCTCATTATGAGGGGCTCCCCCATCCCTGTGCTGTGCTCATAATGAGGGGCTCCCCCATCCCTGTGCTGTGCTCATTATGAGGGGCTCCCCCCATCCCTGTGCTGTGCTCATGAGGGGCTCCCACCATCCCTGTGCTGTGCTTATTATGAGGGGTTCCCACCATCCCTGTGCTGTGCTCACTATGAGGGGCTCCCCCATCCCTGTGCTGTGCTCATTATGAGGGGCTCCCACCATCCCTGTGCTGTGCTCATAATGAGTGGCTCCCCCCATCCCTGTGCTGTGCTCATTATGAGGGGCTCCCACCATCCCTGTGCTGTGCTTATTATGAGGGGTTCCCACCATCCCTGTGCTGTGCTCACTATGAGGGGCTCCCCCATCCCTGTGCTGTGCTCATTATGAGGGGCTCCCACCATCCCTGTGCTGTGCTCATAATGAGTGGCTCCCCGCATCCTTGTGCTGTGCCCATTATGAGGGGCTCCCATCATCCCTGTGCTGTGCTGACTTCCTCCTGGGGCGGTACCCCTTGCTGTGTTCATTTTGTGGGGCTCCCCCCATCCCTGTGCTGTGCTCATTATGAGGGGCTCCCACCATCCCTGTGCTGTGCTCATAATGAGGGGCTCCCCCCATCCCTGTGCTGTGCTCATTATGAGGGGCTCCCACCATCCCTGTGCTGTGCTCATTATGAGGGGCTCCCACCATCCCTGTGCTGTGCTCATTATGAGGGGCTCCCACCATCCCTGTGCTGTGCTCATTATAAGGAGCTCACACTATCCCTGTGCTGTGCTGACTTTCTCCTGGGGTTGTACACATTGCTGTGCTCATTATGAGGGGTTCCCACCATCCCTGTGCTGTGCTCATTATGAGGGCCTCCCACCATCCCTGTGCTGTGGTCATTATGAGGGGTTCCCACCATCCCTGTGCTGTGCTCATTATGAGGGCCTCCCACCATCCCTGTGCTGTGGTCATTATGAGGGGCTCCCACCATCCCTGTGCTGTGCTCATTATGAGGGGCTCCCACCATTGATGTGCTGTGCTCATTATGAACAGCTCACACTATCCCTGTGCTGTGTTGACTTCCTCCTGGGGCTGTACCCCTACTGTGCTCATTATGAAGGCTCCCACCATCCCTGTGCTGACTTCCTGGGGCTGTACCACTACTGTGCTCATTATGAGGGCCTCTCCAAATCCCTGTGCTGTGCTCATTATGAGGGACTCCCACCATCACTGTGCCGACTTCCTGGGGCTGTACCCCTACTGTGCTCATTATGAGGGGCTCTCCAAATCCCTGTGCTGTGCTCATTATGAGGGACTCCCACCATTGCTGTGCTGTGCTCATTATGAGGGACTCCCACCATCACTGTGCTGTGCCGACTTCCTGGGGCTGTACCCCTACTGTGCTCATTATGAGGGGCTCCCCCCATCCCTGTGCTGTGCTGATTATTAGGGACTCCCACCATTGCTGTGCTGTGCTCATTATGAGGGCTCCCACCATCCCTGTGCTGTGCTGACTTCCTGGGTTTTTAACTTCATCATAACGAATAATCGTAATTATTCTGACAATAATAAAGCGATTTTAACGAACATTCTTATTTTGTCCAAGTCTGAATCTCCCATCGACCAGTACCAGTCTGAGCCGTCTCCCACTCTCCAAACGAAATTTGTCAATGAAATTTCATATTTCGTATAAAATTCATAAGAATAGAAATTCGTATTACGGATGCTTCCGAATGTATGAATTTTCGGAAATTCTTACCAAACTAATCGCATATGTCTAATATCTGTTCGATCAGCACAAAAACAAAAACCAGCTGTTGATTCTGTCAGAAATCCTGTGTGCGCTCAGCTTAATGTTCTGAGATCTCAGTGTAGCCTCTGATGCATCCCCAGCAGTGTTATCAGCCCTCCCCATTATACATGGTATACACTCTGCTGTATACTATATACTGTATTCTGCTAGATGGTATGTGCTTTGCTCTTATATAACTGATATGATTCATATAATAGTAGACCGGTGTGCTGCTGTCTGCAAACCAAGATCATTCCAAAATGAAAAAATATAAAATTGCACCTCCAGAAATATGCTGCCGAAGTATTCTGTACCTGAAAACCGTTCCATATACTCTACTGTATACTCTGATGTATGTTATATACTCCACTATTTTTGTTGTATACAATCTGTTCTATTATATACTGTATATTCCACTCCTCTCTACTGTATATTATATTCTGTACTCTTCTTCATCGCATACACACTGTTGTATGTTATATATACTCCACTTTTCTCCATGGTATATACTCTGCTGCATGTTGTTTACCCCACCCTGTCCTGCTGCCCCATGTTATTTCTTGCACTCTTCTCCATTGTATACACTCTGCTGTATGTTTTATTCTCCATTGTATACACTCTGCTGTATGTTTTATTCTCCATTGTATACACTCTGCTGTATGTTTTATTCTCCATTGTATACACTCTGCTGTATGTTTTATTCTCCATTGTATACACACTGCTGTATGTTTTATTCTCCATTGTATACACTCTGCTGTATGTTTTATTCTCCATTGTATACACTCTGCTGTATGTTTTATTCTCCATTGTATACACACTGCTGTATGTTTTATTCTTCATTGTATACACTCTGCTGTATGTTTTATACGCCACTGTTCTCCATTGTACTGTATATACCAGGGCTTGACAAATTTGCTTGGAATCTAGGAGCCAGCTAAAAAAGTTAGGAGCCAGAAAATGCGCCCCGTCCTGACGAGCTCGCGCGCAGAAGCGAACACATACGTGAGTAGCGCCCGCATATGTAAACGGTAATCAAACCACACATGTGAGGTATCGCTGCGATCGTTAGAGCGAGAGCAATAATTCTAGCCCTAGACCCCCTCTGTAACTCAAAACATGCAACCTGTATATTTTTTAAACGTCGCCTATGGAGATTTTAAGGGGTAAAAGTTTGACGCCATTCCACGAGCAGACGCAATTTTGAAGCGTGACATGTTGGGTATTAATTTACTCGGAGTAACATCTTTCACAATATAAAAAAAAAAATTGGGATAACTTTACTGTTTTATTTTTTAATTAAATTATTATTATTTTTTTTCCCAAAAAAGTACGCTTGTAAGACCGCTGCGCAAATACGGCGTGACACAAAGTATTGCAACGATCGCCATTTTATTCTCTAGGGTGTTAGAATAAAAAATATATATAATGTTTGGGGGTTCAAATTATAGGGAAGGAGATGGCAGTGAAAATAGTGTAAAATGACATTACAATTGCTGTTTAACTTGTAATGCCAAACGGCCACCACCAGATGGTGCCAGCTCACAGAAGGAAGAGCTTGGGACTTCACAAGGCCGCAAAGCCACGGCCTCAATTACCGTTTGTCGCGGACCCGCGGCGATCACGCGGCGGGGGAGGTGGGGGCGCACGGAGACACAGTATCCTGTGCCTCCGTGCTCCCCCGCCACTCGATCGGGGCGGGCCCGGGGGGGCCGGTAATTTAGGCCGCGGCCCTGCGGACTTGTAGGCCGCAAAGCTGCGGCCTCAATTACTAGGTGCCGCGTGCGCCAGGTCACAATTTCTGGTCGCAATTGCGACCTGGCGCCCGGACATTGTCGACCCCTGGTATATACTCTGTTGTATGTTATATACTTCACTTTTCTCCATTGTATATACTATGTTGTACAGTATATTATATATTCCAGTCTTCTTCTCCATTGTATACACTCTGCTATATGTTATATACTCTAGTGTTTTCTATTGTACTGTATTCTATTTTATATACACCACTTTTTTACATATACTCTGTTGTATATTATATACTCAAGTCTTCTCCATTGTATACACACTGCTATATGTTAGATAGTCCACTGTTCTCCATTGTACTCCATTGTACTGTATATACCAGTGATGGGGAACTTTGGCACCCAAGATGTTTTGGAACTACATTCCCCATGATGCTCCACTACACTGCAGAGTGCATGAGCATCATAGAAAATGTAGTTCCAAAACATCTGGAGTGCCAAGGTTCGCCATCACTGGTATATACTCTGTTGTATGTTATATACTCCTCTTTTCTCCATGGTACAGTTGTGCTCATAAGTTTACATACCCTGGCAGAATTTATGATTTCTTGGCCACTTTTCAGAGAATATGAAAGATAACACAAAAACTTTTCTTTCACGCATGGTTAGTGTTTTTTTGCTGAAGCCATTAATTATCAATCAACTGTGCTTACTCTTTGTAACAGAATGGCCCATGACACCCAGAGACTTTTGAAGGATGGGGGGTACTCCTGTGCCAGCGTCACTGATGACTCTTGGGTCTAGGGTCACCCTGTGCCCCTTTTGGGCATAGGGTGACTGAAAAATGATAATTCATGTATTGCAGGATATCTTGAGATATTACAAGTTGTTGGCCTATTCTGACCCTACCGGTCAATAGTGACTCATTCCTCTGTGTAACATAGACTGTTGAGATGCTAATTAAGTCTGTACTGTAGTGATGTGTATTGGAGCTTGGTAGACAGCTTGGCTGCCTATTATGGGATGTTAAAGGGTCTTGCTGTGATTGCATTATGTGTCCATTGTGTTAATTAGGTCTGCTTCCAAGACCTGTTCATTGTGTATGTTAATGACACTGTTTTGTGTGAAAAGTCTATTGATGATTAGATGTGGAATGTGACTTCTCAGGTGTAGTAATTAGGTCATGTTAATTATGTCAGACCGGTGACGAAAAGTCTGTAGAATGTGTATGAAGCACCCATTGTGTGATGTTTTGGGTGGAGAGTTTCATTGTCCCTGTGAGTACTGTAGCATGCTTGTAACTGTATATAAGAACCTGAGAGCTACCTATTAAAGTGTTCATACATTTTGAAACCAGAAAGAACAGAGCTTGTGTCGAACAGAGCTTGTGTCTCGTCTTAATTCTGGGGGAATTCTTATGGAATGGGTCATGTCTACATGGATTGTCAGAGTGTTCGATAAGCTGTCGTGGGTTGATGGAAGATTGTAAACGGTGGTGACCGTTACACTCTTTTTATATCATAATAGCAACAGAAACTACCCAAATGACCCTGATCAAAAGTTTACATACCCTGGTGATTTTGGACTGATAACATGCACACAAGTTGACACAAAGGGGTTTGAATGGCTATTAACGGTAACTATCCTCACCTGTGATCTGTTTGCTTGTAATTAGTGTGTGTATAAAAGGTCAATGAGTTTCTGGACTCCTGACCGACCCTTACATCTTTCATCCAGTGCTGCACTGACGTTTCTGGATTCTGAGTCATGGGGAAAGAAAAAGAATTGTCAAAGTATCTGCAAGAAAAGGTAGTTGACCTGTATAAAACAGGAAAGAGATATAAAAAGATATTCAAGGAATGGAGAATGCCAATTGGCAGTGTTTAAACTCTAATCAAGAAGTGGAAAATTAGAGGTTCTGATGAAACCATACCACGGTCAGGTAGACCAACTAAATTTTCAGCCACAACTGCCAAGAAAATTGTACGGGATGCAAAGAAAAACCCACAAATAACTTCAGGTGAAATACAGAAATCTCTGAAAACCTGTGGTGTGGCTGTTTCAAGATGCACAATAAGGAAGCACTTGAAAAAAGATGGGCTGCATGGTCGAGTCGCCAGACGAAAGTCATTACTACACAAATGCCACAAAGTATCCCACTTACAATACACCAAACAGCACAGAGACAAGCCTCAAACCTTCTGCCACAAAGTCATTTGGAGTGATGAGACCAAAATTGTGCTTTTTGGCCACAACCATAAACACTACATTTGAAGAGTAGTTAACAAGGCTTATGATGAAAGGTCCACCATCCCTACTGTGAAACACGGAGGTGGATCGCTGATGTGTGAGCTACAAAGGCACAGGAAATTTGGTCAAAATGTATGGCAAGATGAGTGCAGTATGTTATCAAAAATACTGGAGGAACATTTGCATTTATCAGCCAGGAAGCTGCGCATGGGAAGTACTTGGACATTCCAACAGGACAATGATCCAAAACACAAAACCAAGTTGACCTGTCATTGTCTAAAGCAGAATAAAGTGAAGGTTCTGGAGTGGCCATCTCAGTCTCCTGACCTCAATATCATTGAGCCCCTCTGAGGAGTTCTCAAACGTGCCGTTCATGCAAGACAGCCCAAGAATTTACAGGAACTGGAGGCTTTTTGCCAAGAGGAATGGGCAGCTTTACCATCCACAAATCCAGAAATACCACAAAAGACTTTAAGCTCTCATTGATGTTAAAGAGGGCAATACACGGTATTAATAAGGGGGGTATGTAAACTTTTGTTTAGGGTCATTTGGGTAGTTTTCGTTGTCATTATGATTTAAAAGAGTAAAAATATATGGAGCAAAAAAAAAAAAAAAGAGTAAACACAGTTGATTGATAATAAATGGCTTCAGCCAAACTCTAACCATGAGTGAAAGAAAAGTTTTGTGTTATCATTCATATATTGGCCAAGAAATCATAAATTCTGCCAGGGTGTGAAAACTTATGAGCACAACTGTGTATACTGTTGTTGTATGTAATATACTCCACTCTGTTGTATATAGTCTGCTGCATGTTATTTATTGCACTCTTCTCCATTATACTCTGTTGTATGTTATATAACCAATTGTTGTCTATTACATATGATCTGCTACATCTTCACCATTGTAATTACTATTTTTTTGTGTACAGTAAAACCTTGGTTTGCGAGCATAATTAGTTCCAGAAACATGCTTGTAATCCAAAGCACTTGTATATCAAAGCATTTTTTTTACTGGGTATAAAAGAGAAGAGAGGGGCCTCTAAGTGTAGCAATAAGTTGCTAAATGTTGTACCTTCATTAACCACTTAAGGACCCCTTCACGCCGATATACATCGGCAGAATGGCACGGCTAGGCGAAGATCCGTGACCGCGGGACCCGTGGACCAGATCGCCGCTGGAGTACCGCGGTCGGTCCCCGGAGCTGAAGAACGGGCTAGCTGTGTGTAAACACAGCTTCCCCGTTCTTCACTGTGGCGCCATCATCGATCGTGTGTTCCCTTTTATAGGGAAGCGCAATCGATGACGTCACACCTACAGCCACACCCCCCTACAGTTAGAAACACAAATTTGGTCACACATAACCCCTTCAGCGCCCCCTTGTGGTTAACTCCCAAACTGCAATTGTCAATTGTACAGTAAACAATGCATTTTTTGCTGTGAAAATGACAATGGTCCCAAAAATGTGTCAAAATTGTCCGCCATAATGTCGCAGTCACGAAAAAAAACGCTGATCGCCGCCATTAGTAGTAAAAAAATAATTAATAAAAATGCAATAAAACTATCCCCTATTTTGTAAACGCTATACATTTTGCGCAAACCAATCGATAAACGCTTGTTGCGATTTTTTTTACCAAAAATAGGTAGAAGAATACGTATCGGCCTTAACTGAGGAAAACTATATATTTTTTATATATTTTTGGGCGATTTTTATCATGCAAAAAGTTAAAAATATTGAATTTTTTTCAAAATTGGCGCTCTATTTTTGTATATAGCGCAAAAACTAAAAACCGCAGAGGTGATCAAATACCACCAAAAGAATGCTCTATATGTGGGGGAAAAAGGGACGCCAATTTTGTTTGGGAGCCACGTCGCAAGACTGCGCAATTGTCAGTTAAAGCGACGCAGTGCCAAATCGCAAAAACTGGCCAGGTCATTTAGCTGCCTAAAGGTCCGGGTCTTAAGTGGTTAAATGTAACCAAATTGCTGCACTTTAAGGCTCCGCTCTTCTTTTTTTATACTCAGTTACATGACGCTACTCTTATATCAAGACATTGCTTCTATATCAAGTCAAAATTTATTAAAACATTTTGCTTGTCTTGCAAAACGCTCTCAAACCAAGTTACTCTCAAACCAAGGTTTTACTGTAATATACTCTTTATATTGTATACACTCTAATGAATGTTGTATATTCCATTCTTCTCTGTTGTACGTTATATTACTTTACTCCTGTCCATTCTATACCCTCTGCTGTAATATACTCGTCTAGGGCCAGATTCAGGTAGCTTTGCGCATCTTTAGGCGGGTGTAGCGTATCGAATATACGCTACGCCGACGTAACTTAGATAGGCAAGTGCAGTATTCACAAAGCACTTGCTCCATAAGTTGCGGAGGCGTAGCATAAATTGTCCAGCGTAAGCCCGCCTAATTCAAAGTAGGAAGGAGGTGGGCGTCATCTAATTAAATTTAGCGTGACCCCATGCAAATGAATGGCCAATTAAACGGCGCATGCTCAGAATCACGTCGCATCTACTCCCTAAGATTCGACAGCTCAATGCCTACGACGTGAACGTAACCTACGCCCAGCCCCATTCACGTACGACTTACGTAAACGACGTAGAATTTGACGGCTGTTCCGACGTCCATACCTTTGCATGAGCTGTGCCTCATATAGCAGGGGTAACGTTACGCCGGACGTAAGCCTTACGTAAACGTAAGCTTCATACAAAGTCCCAAATCTTCCCCCCAAGCTACTACATATTGATTATTATTATTGATTAAATAATGTAACTGATGAATAAATTCGTTTTTTTATATATTTTTTTTTGTATATGTATTATAGCAGAAAGTAAAAAATATATATATATATATTTTTTTCAAAATTGTCGCTCGTTGCAATGTTGCAGTCCCGCTAAAAATCTCTTATTTTAAGAATAAGGCGCATAGATACGACGGCGCATCCGTGGAATTACGTGGCGTATAAGTAGATACGATGGCGTAAGTCCTTTCTGAATCTGGCCCCTAGTCTCCACGGTGTACTCTCTGTTGTATGTTATGCTGCTTACCCATCTCCATGATATACACTCTGCTGTATGCTATATACTCTGTTATTTAGTATATGTATATGCTTTGCTGTTATATAACTGATACGATGCATATAAAAAAGTAGTAGATCGCTGTGCTACTGCTGTCTGCAAACCAAGGTCGTTCCAAAATGTAAAATATACGGTTTGATTGCACAGCACAAAATACGCTGCCCCAGTATGCAGTTGCTGAGGCTATATCTGAATACCATCACATCACACTCAGATTTAAGTCATCCACCAAACCTATCATTTGAAGAGTTTGTGTATTTTCTATGTTGACCTCAAAGCTGTATAAAGAGACCTCCCTGCTGTGTGTGGTTTTTGTTTTGCATTGATAAAACCCCCCCACAGCGGTACTTGGCTTCTCATACTCTTTGTTCAGCAACATTCACCTCCCATGGACCTCAGTGCAGGTGGCCCTAAGCATTTTTTTTTCTCCTGCAACCATGGGCCCAGTGTTAATGGCGGATTCCTTCCCATAGAGCCATTGTTTTTCTCCCAGCTGGGGAGGGGGGGGGGGGGGTCTTGTGGGATGGGGGAAGGCATCCTTGTCAGGATAACACAGTATAAAAGCCGCTAGAAATAATTTCATTTAACCACTTCAATACCGGGCTTTAAAACCCACCTCCATCCTGGGCCTATTTTGGCACTTCTCTCCTACATGTACAAATCATCATTCTTTTGCTAGGAAATTACTCAGAACCCCTAAACATTATATATGTTTTTTTTAGCAGACACCCTAGGGAATAAAATGGCGGTCATTGCAAATTTTTATCTTGCACCGGTAACAGTATGAGCTACTGTCACTGTAAAATGGACACAGGGTATGCAGACTTTAGAGGTGCAAGACTACAGAGCATAGCTATGGACTGGAGAAGACCTCTTTTGAAGCTGGGGGCTCTGTAGTGTGGAGATAGTGTCTTGGGTGGGACTGGATCTCCAACCCTGTATCCAGATTTTGTGGATGACCAGCAGCCCTTTATAATGAGTGTGTGGGAAGACCTCATGGCTCCCAGTTGGAGACAGCTTCACACTAAGAGACAGGAGGTCTCCAGAAATCAGAGAGGCTGTAGGAGACAGCCAGAACATTGGTAACTGCAAGAGGCAGAGCTATAGAAGCTGAAGGGAAGCTGTCTATGTTGAGGATTCCGCTGGTCTGGGTGACCAGGATAATGAGCAGAAGTGCTGCTACAGAGAGCCAGGTGGGCTAGTATTTTTCTGTTTTGCATTTCATTGAGAAGAACCCCCTGCGTGGGAAACCTTGGATTGGACTTTTCATTTTGCCTTTTTAATAAAAATGGGCTACCATGCCTTTAAAACATAGTTTCTGACTGGTGTGAATCGCTGAAAAAACGCATACCACAAGAGTTAACAACCCCCAACCTTACACACCGTATTTGTGCAATAATTTTTCAAACGCCTTTTTTTTGTAAAAAAAAATGGTTTTATGAATTAAAACAACAAAACAGTAACGTTAGCCCAATTTTTTGGTAAAATATGAAAGACACCAAGTGAATAGATACCTAACATGTCATGCTTTAAAATTGCGTACACTCATGGAATGGCGCCAAACTTCGTTACTTAAAAATCTCCATAGGCGACGTTTTAAAATGTTTACAGGTTACCAGTTTAGAGTTACAGAGGAGGTCTAGTGCTAGAATTGTTGCACACACTCTAACGCACGCGGCGACACCTCACATGTGTGGTTTGAACGACGTTTACATACGTGGGCGGGACTTACGTGTGCGTACGCTTCCGAGCGCGAGCTACCGGGGACAGGGGCGTTTACATTTTTTTACTTATTTATTTATTTTTTACACTTTAAAAAATAAATAAAAAATTCAATCGCTTTTATTCCTATTACAAGGAATGTAAACATCCCTTGTAATAATAACCGCCACTATGATCATTCTTATGGCCCATACACACGATCCGAATATCGGCCGACGGATCGTACGACTTTTTTTGCTTAATAATCGCGAAAATAAAATAGGTTATTAAACTCACGAAAATTATCGTACGATAGAAAAAAATGATCGGAAGTGATGTCATGTGTTGTAATGTATTTGTATTGTATTGTCGGACGACGGCTGAACTGACTAAACGAAAATCGTACGATCTGACATCGTACGAGGAAAATTTTCGAGCTTGTCTGATCGAATAATATCGGATGAACGGTCATGATCGGCTGTCGAAAGTAGTGTACACACGATCCGAAAATCGTACGATCCATCATCGGACGATCGTTTTCGTCCGATATTCGGATCGTGTGTATGGGCCATTACAGTGCGCAGGATCGCGGCCGCAAGAAAATTATATCTGAATGATGCCTCTAGGTGCAGGTATCATTCAGATATCCCCCCACAAAGTGCAGGAAGTCATATGACGTCCACCCGGGATAATAGATTCCCGTTTTGGATGTCATATGACGGCGTGCGGGTCCTAAGTGGTTAAAATCCAAAAGGCTGGCTGTACCCAAGTTGATCGATCAACTTGGGTACAACCAACCTGCCCATACATGGTTTACCAGCCGAGATTTGAACCGTCTTTGGCTGGCTTTAGGAAAATTTGTTGATAAATTTGCTGAACTTGAGGACTTTATAGCAACGGAGAAAGGCCTAAATGAGAAATTTTCCAAAACATGGTTCTACTGGCACCAATTCTACTTCTCTGAGGATTCTTAAATAAAGAATAAAAAAAAAAAAAAATGCTGAACTTGGGCTAAACTCAATTCCAGACAATTCACTTAACCACTTCAGCCCCGGAAGGATTTACCCCCTTAAAGTGATTGTAAAGGTTCAGGTATTTTCTTTAAAATAACAAACATGTCATACTTACCTCCACTGTGCAGTTCGTGGCCCCCGAACATCATCTTCTGGGGTCCCACGGTGGCTCTCGCGTCTCCTCCTCGCATTAGACAACCCCCCTGGGAATCTCTCTCCCGAGGGGGTTACCTTGCGGGCGCGCTCCTGTGTCATACACTCAGCATCCATAGACGCCAAATGCATGACTCGGCTCCGCCCCCCAGCGCCCGCGTCATTGGATTTGATTGACAGCAGCCGGAGCCAATGGCTGCTCTGCTATCAATCTATCCACCGAGCAGATGAACCGGCTCACTTAAGTTAAACGGGGGGGGGGGGGGGGGGGAACGACGACTGGGGGGCCCGTGATTGCCAGGTGTTTTTTCACCTTAATGCATGGTATGCATTAAGGTGCAAAAACACAAATCTTTACAACCCCTTTAACACGTTCCCTACCGAGTCATTGTAAAATGACGTCGGCGGGAACCCTTCCTCCTTCAGAGTGGACGTCATATGATGTCCTTGCATTCCCGGGCAGCTAGGGGGCTCACGCACCGCATTGCTCGGGACCCGCAACTACGGCAGGACCATAGATCTGTGGGTGTAAACCCACAGATCCATGTCCTGTCTGTGGAGAGGAGACCGATGTGTGTTCCCAGTACAGAGGAACACACATCGGTCTCCTCCCCTTGTGAGTCCCCTCCCCCTACAGTTAGAACACACATTAGGGAACATATTAACCCCTTCCTCGCCCCCTTGTGTTAACCCCTTCCCTGCCGGTCACATTTACACAGTAATCAGTGCAGTTCTATAGCACTAATCGCTGTATAAATGTGAATGGTCCCAAAAATGTGTCAAAAGTGTCCGATATGCCCGCCGCATTGTCAGTCACAATAAAAATCACAGATCGCCGCCATTACTAGTAAAAAAAAATAAAAAAATGCCATAATTCTATTCCCTATTTTGTAGATGCTAGAACTTTTGCGCAAACCGATCAAATACTCTTATTGCGATTTTTTTTTTACCAAAAATATGTAGAAGAATATCGGTCTAAACTGAGTGAAAAAAATTATGATATTTATTAAACCAAAAAGTAAAAGATATTGGGCCAGATTCTGGTAGAATCCGCAGCGGCGTAGCGTAAGCCATTTACACTACGCCGCCGCAACTTACTGGAGCAAGTGCCGTATTCTCCAAGCACTTGCTCCGTAGTTTGCGGCGGCGTAGTGTAAATGGCCCGGCGTATCCCCGCGTAATTCAAAGGGGGCGGCTTGTATTTAAATTAAGCGCGCCCCCGCGTCGATCGAACTGCGCATGCGCCGGCCGGGAAAAAAGCCCAGTGCACATGCTCCAGCTCACGTTGGAAAATGGCATTGAAACCGACGTGAAAACGACGTGATCGTCACTTACGCAATGCCCTATTCGCAAACGACTTAGTAAAACGACATAACCGACGGAAAAAGACGACGCTGACCCGACGCCATACTTAACATGGCATGCGACGGAACTTCGTAAGCCTACCCCTCATATAGCAGGGGTAGGTTCACGCTTACGGAAACAACGTAAACGACGACGAGGCGGCGTAAAAACGTTCGGGAATCGGCGTATTAGGCTCATTTGCATAGGCAAATCAACCTAAAGGCCACCTAGTGGCCAGCGAAGTTATTACATCTACGATCCGACGGTGTAAGTGTTTTACACCTGTCGGATCTTCGCTGTATCTATGCGTAAGTGGTTCTAGGAATTGTTGCTGCAGTGGATCTATTGTCACTGGGGTCTCCATTGTTGCTAGATCTATTTTTGTTATCATTAACAAATCCCATACAAAATACTTGGCACTACAAATTGGTTCTGTATTCTCTAAAAGGGGTGGTACTGGGAGGTGGGTAAGGGGTGGAGCCAAGGAACAGTGCTCCGAGGTGTGTTGAGGGCGGAGACAAGAGGTGACTCAGAAGGGCGGAGTTACTAAACCTATTCCCTGAGAAAAAAAGCCCTGTATATATATATTTTTTTTCTAGTAATGGTGGTGATCAGTGATTTTTAGCGGGACTGCAACATTGCGGCGGACAGATCAGCCAATCTAAGTGACATTTTTTACACTTTTTTTGGGAACCAGTGACATTATTACAGTGATCAGTGCTAAAAATATGTACTAACATTGCACTAATGACACTGTCAGGGAATGGGTTAACATCAGCGTTTCTAACTGTATGGGGGACTGTGAGTGGGGAAGCACACAGATCCGTCTTCCTGCTTAGCTTAGTGTCATCCCCTGACAGAACAGAGATCTGCCTTGTTTACTTTGGCAGATCCCCATTCTGTCTCTGAGAGGAACGATCGCAGGCAGCCGGTGGACATCGAGTCTGCCAGACCCGCTGATTGGCTCCCGTACCAGTATGGAAATTTGCGCAGTCGAGCCACCTTTCCGGTGGTCGGCACTTGGTATAAGTGTTGCTAAACCCACAACAGTAAAATCAGTCTGTACATGCAGTAAGGCCCCTTTCACATTGAGGCGTTTTTCATGCGGTACAGCGCTAAAAATAGCGCTGCTATACCGCATGAAAAATCATGCCCTGTAGTGTTCAATGTGAAAGCCCGAAGGCTTTCACACTGAAGCGGTGCGCTAGCAGGAACGCTCCAAAAGTCCTGCTAGCCGCATCTTTACCGCGGTATAGGAGCGGTGTGTTCACCGCTCCTATAGCGCGCCTTCCCATTGGAATCAATGGGAAACCGCGGTAATAGCGCGGTAATACCGCCCGCAACGCGGGCGGTATTAACCCTTTTTCGGCCGCTAGCGGGGGTTAAAACCTCACCGCTAGCGCCCGAATATCGCGGTAAACACGACGGTATAGCGGCGCTACAAATAGCGCGGCTATACCGTCACCGCGGCTCCACGCCTCAATGTGAAAGGGGCCTAAAGCATGCTTGTTATACTCACTGTGGAACCAAAGGGGTTAATCCTCTGCGTTGTGTAAAAAGGCTGATCCTCCCCTTCTTCCACAGTCCCCAATCCATCTCCTGATAGTACAGAGCTTTGGGGACATTCTGCACATGCTCAGTTTGGTGTGTGTTGCTAGAGATTTTTTTGGGGGGGAGAGTGCTTAGCACAGGGCCAATCAGCACTGTCCAGACACAGGGTCAGGGGTCCTGCAGCCTCATAGGACAGTCAGAGTAGAATGAGAAGAATGAAAACTCCTCCTACAAACTTTAAGCAGACACTGATAGGCCGCGTACACACGATCGAATTTGTCCGCTGAAAACGGTCCGATGGACCGTTTCAGCAGACAAATCCGATCGTGTGTACGGGCTAGCGGACAGATTTGTCCATCGGACAAATTTTCAAAGCATGCTTTGAAATTTGTCCGCTACAAATGTGTCCGTCGGATATGTCCGCTGGTTAGTACGGGAAACCAGCGGACATATCCTCCCGCACATGCGTCGTATCCTGTGAATGGATCCGACGCATGCGCGCGGAAGTGTTTACTTCCTGGTGCGGTGACATGGCGGCGTCAACGTCACCGCCGCGTCACCACGCTGTCTGCCGGCGGGGATTTTGATCCGATGGTGTGTACACGCCATCGGACCGAAATCCGATGAGACATGTCCGCTCTAAACTGTCCGTCGGACAAGTTTGAGCGGACATATCTCATCGTATGTACGAGGCCATAGAAGTCACAAGACTTCTGATGAGAAAATGTATTTAGCAGTTTATATTTAATAAAATAATTACATTTCCATGTTCTTAGTTTAGTAATACTTTAACCACTTAACCACTTCCCGACCGCTGTACGCATATATGCGTCCTAACTTTAAAGATGGATATCTCGGTAACGGCAGCAGCAGCTGCTGCCACAACCGAGATATCCATCTTTAGTGTGAGCGGTCCTGTAAAACATAACGGCGGTCTCCGCGGCAGATGCGTCGCGAGATCGCCGTTATCGACGATGGGAGAGGGCCCCCCCCTCCCGCCGCTCTCCCGCGCCCTCCGCCGCTTACCGGAGCCGTAGGTAGCGGCGGAGGCAATCAGGTCTGTTCGTCTACTGTGTGGGGATGCGAGTGAGGGAAAAATCGCCCCCACCCGTCCCCATAGCTCTGCTGGGCGGAAGTGACGTCAAAACGCCAGTCCCGCCCAGCGTCTTAAAGAAACATTTTATTTTTTTGTATTTTGAAAAAATGACAGTTTCAAATTTTAATATTTTTTTTTTCATTTTAGTCTAAATATGAGATGTGAGGTCTTTTTGACCCCAGATCTCATATTTAAGAGGACCTGTCATGTTTTTTTCTATTACAAGGGATGTTTACATTCCTTGTAATAGGAATAAAAGTGATCATTTTCATTTATTTTTCCAGTGTAAAAAATAATAAAATAAATAAGAAAAAAAAAAAAATGTAAGCGCCCCGTCCCGACAAGCTCGCGCGCAGAAGCGAACGCATACGCGAGTAGCGCCCGCATATGAAAACGGTGTTCAAACCACACAAGGGAGGTATCGCCGCGATCGTTAGAGCGAGAGCAATAATTCTAGCCCTAGACCTCCTCTGCAACTCAAAAAATGCAACCTATAGAATTTTTTAAACGTCGCCTATCAAGATTTTTAAGGGTAAAAGTTTGACGCCATGCCACGAGCGGGCTCGAATTGTAAGCGTGACATGTTGGGTATCATTTTACTCGGCGTAACATTATCTTTCACAATATATAAAAAAATTGGGCCAAATTTATTGCTGTCTTATTTTTTAATTCAAAAAAGTTAACTTTTTCCAAACAAAGTACGCTTGTAGGACCGCTGCGCAAATATGGTGTGACAAATAGTATTGCAATGACCGCCATTTTATTCTCTAGGGTGTTAGAAAAAATATATATAATGTTTGTGGGTTTTAAGTAATTTTCTAGCAAAAAAAAACTGTTTTAGTCTTGTAAACACCAAATCTGAAAAACACCCACGGTACAGAAGTGGTTAAGGACCGCCTCCTGCACATATATACGTCGGCAGAATGGCACGGCTGGGAACAAGCACGTACAGGTACGTCCTCTTTAAGTGCTCAGCCGTGGGTCCGAAGCTCCGTGACCGCGGAAACCGCGGACCCGATCGCCACTGGAGTCCCGGGATCGGCCCCCGCAGCTGAAGAACGGGGAGAGCTGTGTGTAAATTGTAATTTTCACAGTAATCAGTGCATTTTTAATGCATTTTTTGCTGTGAAAATGACAATGGTTCCAAAAATGTGTCAAAATTGTCCGAAGTGTCCGCCATAATGTCGCTGTCACGAAAAAAACGCAGATCGCGTTAGTAGTAAAAAAAATATTTTTTATAAAAATGCCATAAAACTATCCCCTATTTTGTAAACACTATAAATTTTGCGCAAACCAATCGATAAACGCTTATTGCGATTTTTTTTTACTAAAAATATGTAGAAGAATACGTATCGGCCTAAACTGAGGAAAAAAAATGTTTTTTTATATATTTTTGGGGGATATTTATTATAGCAAAAAGTAAAAAATATTGATTTTTTTTTCAAAATTGTTTCTCTATTTTTGTTTATAGCGTAAAAAATAAAAACCGCAGAGGTGATCAAATACCACCAAAATAAATCTCTATTTGTGGGGAAAAAAAGGACGCCAATTTTGTTTGGGAGCCACGTCACACGACCTCGTAATGCTGAACCCAAAAACTGGGCAGGTCCTTTAGTGGTTAACACTAGTAACACCCCCCACACATTTTTTTTTTCATGCGTCACAGGGACAGGAAATGAGGGAACATTAAATTCCCCCATACTCTATCCAAAATGTAAAAGACAATAATTACCCTAAATTAGGCTACATAGAGACTTTGCCGCTTTAACAACAAATTTAAAGCAATGCGGTCGCGGCGGTCCTTTCTTTTTGCTTGATACCACACGGAGTTCCCCTTTAAGTGGAAAATTGCTAAATAAAATACATCAGCCTTGGGCACTGCCTGAAATGAATAACCCACTTTATATAATTAGTATTGATTGCTGAGTGCGGAACCCAATTCAGAGGAGAATTTACTGCACTTGGCAGAGCGAGATTACTCCCACAATCTGTCTGATAGATACAAACAGTTAAAGCCATTTTAAAAAATGTTCTTTGATGGTCCCTCTGAGAAAGAATACAAATGTGTATTTCTCTCATATTTGCTGACTTAAGTTGAAAAACGACATTTGTTCATAAAGCACAAATATTACTAAAGTATACTCTAGCCCAGGGGTCTCCAAACGTTCTAACCAGGGGGCAGTCTACTGTCCTTCAGATTTAGGGGGGCCAGACTGTTGCCATTGGGAGTAAAAAAGGTCCTGGGGGACCATCAGTGGGAGGAATAGTGCCCCATCGTTGGTGTCAGTGGGAGGAATTGTGCCCCGTCGTTGGTGTCAGTGGGAGGAATTGTGCCCCATCATTGTTGTCAGTGGGAGGAATTGTCCACCATCATTGGTGTCAGTGGGAAGAATTGTGCCCCATTGTTGGTGTCAGTGGAAGGAATTGTCCACCATCATTGATGTCAGTGGGAAGAATTGTGCCCCATTGTTGGTGTCAGTGCGAGGAAGTGTCCAACATCGTTGATGTCAGTGGGAGGAATTGTGCCCCATTGTTGGTGTCAGTGGGAGGAAGTGTCCACCATCGTTGATGTCAGTGGGAGGAATTGTGCACCATCATTGGTGTCAGTGGGAGGAATTGTGCCCCATCATTGGTGTCAATGGGCGGAATTGTCCACCATTGTTGGTGTCAGTGGAAGGAATTGTCCACCATCACTGGTGTCAGTGGGAGGAATTGTCCACCATCATTGATGTCAGTGGGAGGAATTGTCCACCATTGTTGGTGTCAGTGGGAGGAATTGTGCCCCATCATTGGTGTCAATGGGAGGAATTGTCCACCATTGTTGGTGTCAGTGGAAGGAATTGTCCACCATAATTGGTGTTAGTGGGAGGAATTGTGCCCCATCGTTGGTGTCAATGGGAGGAATTGTCCACCATTGTTGGTGTCAGTGAAAGGAATTTCCCACCATCATTGGTGTCAGTGGGAGGAATTGTGCCCCATCGTTGGTGTCAGTGGGAGGAATTGTGCCCCATCGTTGGTGTCATTGGGAGGAATTGTGCACCATCGTTGGTGTCATTGGGAGGAATTGTACCCCATTGTTGGTATCAGTGTGATGAATTGTGCCCTATCGTTGGTGTCATTGGGAGGAATTGTGCACCATCGTTGGTGTCATTGGGAGGAATTGTACCCCATTGTTGGTATCAGTGTGATGAATTGTGCCCCATCATTGGTGTCAGTTAGAGGAGTTGTGGATGAGGTGGTGGATGAATTAATGCCCCAAGGGCCTGAGAAAATTAAGCCGGGCCACAGTTTGGAGACCACTGCTCTAGCCAAAACGTTTCTTTTTTGGCGAAGACTTAGAACTTGCTCTCAGGTTTTTATTGTGGTCTGTGTCCTCAACATCCATTAGTGTCACCCTCTCTATTAGTCCCGGCAATCAGAAGCATAACTACAAATCATGGGGCCCCATAGGAAAGTTTGAATGGAGCCCCCTAGCTAATTGAAGCAGCTGCCAAAATCAGGGACAGGTATTGTGATAGAATGATAATATTATATACAGTGTGCATATACAGTATATATATATATATATATATATATATATATACAGTACATACACTATATTACCAAAAGTATTGGGACGCCTGCCTTTACACACACGAACTCTAACGGCATCCCAATCTTAGCCTGTAGGGTTCAATACTGAGTTAGCCCACCCTGTGCAGCTATAACAGCTTCAACTATTCTGGGAAGGCTGTCCACAAGGTTTAGGAGTGTGTCTATGGGAATGTTTGATCATTCTTCTAAAAGTGCATTTGTGAGGTCAGGCACTGATGTGGATGAGAAGGCCTGGCTCGCAGTTTCCGCTCTAATTCATCCCAAAAGTGTTCTATCGGGTTGAAATCAGGACTCTGTGCAGGCCAGTCAAGTTCCTCCACCCCAAACTTGCTCATCCATGTCTTTATGAACCTTGCTTTGCGCACTGGTGCGTGTAAAGGCAGGCGTCCCAATACTTTTGGTAACCATGGGCCAGATCCACAAAGAACTTACGGCGGCGTATCTATTGATACGCCGCGTACGTTCTACGATGCGCCGTCGTATCTTTGTTTTGTATTCACAAAACAAGATACGCCGGAATTTTACGCCGTCTTATGTTAGTTGCATATTTACGCTGGCCGCTAGCTGGCGCTTCCGTAGATTTCCGCGTCGAATATGTAAATGAGCTAGATACGCCGATCCACGAACGTATTTGCGCCCGGCGTATCAATATACACTTTTTACGTAAGGTGTACGACCGGCGTAACTTTACCCCTCATAAAGCAGGGGTAAGTCATGTTAACGTATGGACGTCGAAACAGCATCAAATTTTACGTCGTTTGCGTAAGTCGTAGGCGAATAGGGATGTGCGTAAGTTACGTTCACGTCGTAGCCAGTGTTCAAAGTATCTTAGGCATTCTATCCGATGCATGTGCACTGGGTTACGTCCATGGACGGCGCATGGGCCGTTTGTTCGACCATGCATCTACATGGTGTCACGCTTAATTTAAATACAACACGCCCCCTGCCTGCCTACTTTGAATTGTGCGGGCTTACGCCGGCCGATTTACGTTATGCCAGCGCACAAATGGGAGCAAGTGCTTTGTGGATACCCTACGAGCCTCTCAAAGTTACGTCGGCGTAGCGCATATCAGATGCGCTACGCCCGCTTAAAGATACGCCCGTTTTTGTGGATCTGGCCCATAGTGTATATATACTATATATATATTTTATCTTTTTTTTATTATTATTATTATATTTAATATTATGACAAAATTAATAATACCCTTGCACACATTAACTCTATAACCCTGATTAAATCTTCTTAAAGACGATTCTTTTTTATCCTTCAGTGTTATAGCAGAGGAGAATTTCCGGTGTTTTGAAGGCATACTGGGTTTATTTCAGTCTGTAGCAGATGTTTAGAGGGCAATAAATCTACACTAATAAGACAGATAAGCAAATGCTTTTTACTGCACAACAGGGGGATATCTGTGACTAGGCCCTAAGGTTGGACTTCAGCCCCTTCTATACTAGAAATGTGTATTTCTAACAGCTTTCCTAATGCCCCCCCTCCTACTCCAGGCCCCATAGCAGCCACAAGGGGTGCCATGGCTATTGCCTCACTGCTGGTGACCATTGTTGCTAAGATAGATCACTTCACTGATAGATTCCACACAGATCAGTGCTGCAGGCTATAGCCTACGGCGCTGATCAATCAGTGAAAATCTGAGGCCGCGTACACACGATCTAATTTGTCCGCTGAAACTCGTCCGACGGACCAGTTCAGCGGACAAATCCGATCGTGTGTATGGGCTATCGGACATATCTGACCGGTGGACAAATTTTAAAACATGCTTTAAAATTTGTCCGCCGGAGACATGTCCGTCGGATATGTCCGCTGGTCAGTACACTCACCAGCGGACATATCTTCCCGCACATGAGTCGAATGGATGCGACGCATGCGCGAAAGTATTTTTCTCCCTGGTGCGGTGACGTGGCGGCGTCAACGTCACCGCGCTGTCTGCCGGCGGGGATTTTGATGCGATGGTGTGTACACACCGCCGGACGAAAATCCCGAGGAGACATGTCCGATGAAAACGGTCTGCGGACCGTTTCCATCGGACATGTCCCTCCGTGTGTACACGGCCTGAGAGTGCAGTTGTACAAAAGTTGATCTGTAAATCGAACCCTTTAGGGTCACTAAAGGATTTTTTTTTTGGGTGGGAGTGAGGTCACACGACACCGGCCAGTCACAGAGCCGGAGTTCGCGCACCTGGAAGGAAGAGGGGTGAAGATGGACGCTCGCTGCTAGTGGGGACAGCGGTAACATCACAGGCTTCGGTTTCAGGTAAGTGACACATAATGGGCTAGTATGTGATGTATAGTAGCCCATTATGCTTTACCTTTGAAGGTACAGTCCCGCATTTTGCAGTTCCGTTCCGGGCACATTCATTCCAGGACGATACAGTGTCCCAGAATGAAACTGACACTCAGCCATCCGATGAGAGAGAGGGGCTGGGAAGCCGGCGTCCCTAACAACTGATGAGTCTTCAGCTATCAATGGGCTTTCCCGCTGACAGCTAAATAGAAAATAAAACTGCCAGTAAAAAAAAAACACATGGAGTGGGGTCCTCTCCCCTAGTCCATTCCAGACCCTTTGGGGGCTTCCAGATTCTGATAACCCTCCTGCCTGCATGCCACCACAACCACCAGCCAGGGTAAGATGGGAATGTGATGCTTTGGGGTGGGGGGGATAGAGCCCGTGGGTGCTGGTATGGACTGGGAGGGGGGCACTATGTTTTCTCTTGCTTTTTCTTTCTTTCAAAAGCCGGGTGCCAGCAATTGCAATCTTGAGTCAATTTAAATGTGATTTGACTTTTTTTTTTTTTTCTTTAGCAATTACATTTTTCCTGCAGCATGTTCTATACATGGTACACATGCCCCACTTTACAGGCAGACTAAGGGGACCCCCTCCCGGCACTATATTTAGAGGAATTGTTCATTTTTATTGTTGCACTTTAAGCATAATTAGAATCACTGCTCCTATAAAAAAAACTTTAAAATTGGCACATTTTTGGGAAGGAGGGGGGTGTCCCTGAATGGCAGTTTGGAAATGTGGTCATCCTAAGTAAAACCCATCAGGGTTTACTTCCTCTTTAAATGGCAGGATATAAAGGTCTGTTCTTTTAGCACTTCCTATATAGGGTGACAACACACAGTGTTTTAGAAAACGAAATATCAATCCGTTAGAGTTTACAGCTCCAAAAAAAAAATACTTTTAATTCATGTTTAGTGGCCGTTTAAATGATACCTGACCCAAGTGATTGGGTTTATAACACTTTCCTTCAATAACGTCACCAATTTAATCAGCTCAGGAATTCTCTGTTAATTCCTGTCTCAGCCAGCAACTTACTGGACTGCTAATATGCCGGTCTGGTTTCTGCCGGTACCGGGCTCCCTTCATCCAATTCGCATGATTAGCGTGTGACGTATCGCCCAAGAAAACATTTTTCGTACGCTGTCATTTACAGGCAAAAACAAACATTCCCCATTTACTGTAAAAGTGAGAAGCATGCTGGTCTGATCATGTATTTGTAGGCCTAATATATGTAGAGAAAAAAGAGAAGCTCAAATCTAACTGCAAACTTACAGCGATAACAACTCCTTATTAGCAGTCGTATTAGAAGCCAGTGTCTCCAACATCAGTACAGCCAGGCAACTTGCATTTTCACACGCAGAAGTCAGCAATGTTCTCTTCCCTATTCTCTCCGTACAGGTTTCCTTTAACTACTTAAGATCCGCGCTATAGCTGAATGACGGCTTCATCGCGGATCTAAATATCCAACAGGCCGTCAAATGACGGCCTGTCAATAGCACGTTCCCCGCGCGCGCTCCAGAGTGCGCAGCGGGGAAACTCTGTGTTGGCTGTGTCCCTTTGGACACAGGCAATCACAGATCGCGGCGAACAACCAATCAGAGTGGCCGTTTGCTATGCGATCTGTGTGGCCAATGAGAGATGATCTCAAATGTAAACATTTGAGATCATCTCTCATTGCCGGCTCACACAGAGACAGCGTCCTGTCTCTGGAGAGGAGACCGATCTGTGTCACTTGTACATAGGGACACAGATCGGTCACCTCCCCAGTCACTCCTGTCTCTGGAGAGGAGACCGATCTGTGTCACTTGTACATAGGGACACAGATCGATCACCTCCCCAGTCACTCCTGTCTCTGGAGAGGAGACCGATCTGTGTCCCTTGTACATAGGGACACAGATCGATCACCTCCCCAGTCACCCCCCCTCCCCCCACAGTTAAAACACAATGCAGGGAATACATTTAACCCCTTCCTCACCCCCTAGTGTTAACCCCTTCCCAGCCAGTCACATTTATACATTAATTAATGCATATTTATAGCACTGATCGCAGTATAAATGTGAATGGCGCCAAAAATGTGTCAAAAGTGTCCGATGTGTCCGCCATAACGTCGCAGTCCCAATAAAAATCGCAGATCGCCGCCATTTCTAGTAAAAAAATATATTTTTTTTCAAAATTGTCGCTCTTTTTTGTTTATAGCGCAAAAAATTTAAACCGCAGAGGTGATCAAATACCACCAAAAGAAAGCTCTGGTTGTGGGGAAAAAAGGATGTAAATTTTGTTTGGGAGCCACGTCGCACGACCGCGCAATTGTCAGTTAAAGCAACGCAGTGCCGGAAGCTGAAATTTCACCTGGGCAGGAGGGGGGGTATATGTGCCCAGTAAGCAAGTGGTTAAAATCAAACTCCAATCTTTTTGATTACATTATATTACCAAAAGTATTGGGACACCATTCTTTACACACACATGAACTTTAATTGCATCCCAGTCTTATTCTGTAGGGTTCAATATTAAGTTGAAACCCCCTTTGCAGCTGTAGCAGCATTCCCAACATTAAGGCTGCATTCACACCTGAGCGTTTTGTAGCCTGAAGCATGAAGCTCCAAAACGCTAGAGGGAAAAAATACATTATTCTCAATGGAGATGGTTCACATCTCCACTCCAAAACGCCTGACGCCGAACGCCTGAAGCTCAAACACGTTCTGGACCCTTTTTTGTCGCTCGAATTGAGCGTATTTGGGCGTTTTTCTTTTCTTTTTTTTTTTTTTTTTTTTTTTTTTTTTTTTTTTAAAGTGTATTTTGTGCGTGAACTCGAGAGAGAGGAGCCGGACTGCAGGAGTTGGGAGTAGGCAGACCCTCCCCCCGGAGGCAATCGCCATCCTTCTCCATGCCCCCGGTGGCAATGGCGGGTGTGAGGGGGGGCCTCCCACTCACCCCGCCCTACCTGCTCCACTTGGGAGCCCAACTGGGGCCCAACAGGACCCCATCGGGGCAGAGGGACTCCCCCTATGAGGGAGTGAGGGGGCCTGACCCACCAAGCCAGCCCCGTAGGTCCTTCGCCTCTCTTTAGGAGACCGCATGGCCAAAGTGCGTGCGTATTAAACCAATTTTGTGTGCGTGCAAGTGTGGTGGTGTTTGTGGGGGGGGGGGGTGGGCGTACTAAGCACAGGCGTACCTTGCATAGCACACCCACCGGGAGCCGGGCTGAGACCACCAAACTCAATTCACATGTAGCCGAGACCGGGATCCGAACCCTTGGCTGCAGAGGTGAACGGCTTGTCAGCGCAGTGCCAATCACGTTGAGCCACCTGGGCGTTTTTCTGGTTTTAACATTGGTGACCCTAGACCTGTCCAAATTTGCGACAAAACGTGGTAAAAAATGGCGCAAAAATCACGACAAAATTAGGTAAAAAGTGTCACTAAATCGCTGCAAAACGCTACGCTTAAGTGTGAATGCAGCCTCACACGTGAGCCTTTGGTCGCCTGAAGCTCCAAAACGCTAGTGGGGGAAAAATACATTATTCTCAGTGGAGATGGTTCACATCTCCACTCCAAAACGCCTAACGCCTGAAGCTCAAACAAGTTCTGGACCCTTTTTTGTCGCTTGAATTGAGCGTATTTGGGCGTTTTTCTGTTTTTAACATTGGTGACCCTAGACCTGTCCAAATTCGCGTCAAAATCGCGGTAAAAATATCGTGGCAAAACGCGGTAAAAAAACGCTGCAAATGCTACGCTCAGGTGTGAATGCAGCCTAAAGGCCTAATTGTAACCTCCAAAGTCAGGGAGAGTTGACATCCTTCCATGGAGCATGGGTTATTAGGCATGGTGGGTGTATTGCAAGTTGTAAACATGGGCGCCAGTCAATTTTTGGAATGAAGGAAAAGAGATTTATTGTATCTTAAACAGAACTGGTGGAGAGAAGGTTAGGGTAAGCACACCTTAGGCAGATGCAATAGTAATTGACAGACTCCAAGACTAAATAATAGGCAGACAGAGGGCCTTTAAGCTGGATGCTGCAACTGTATTTGTAGAACTGCTGTCTCCTATGGCAACTGAACTTTGAACAGTCAATAGAGATCCATATACGTAACTCACAGTAACTCAGTATAGATCTTCTCTCACATCTCACAGTGTCCCACTGTAGATCGTCACTCACTGAGCTCCCGGTCTCTCACCAGACTTCAAGATCCCAGACGTCAATGGATCACCTGAGCTCTTCCACAGCTAACCTGCTATATATCCCTCAAGTGTCACCACTGGCGACTTTTCCTCCCTTTACCTCTGGCCTTGATCATCACTTGCCCCTGGCAACAGGAGTGGTCATCCCTTGAGGCAACTACTTCTCCCTCACTGCTGGCAACGATACGGTTCCCCCGTCCGGCAAGACCTCTGCCATTTGGTTGGGCTTCCAGCCTGAAGCCCCAACCCCGCTCTGGTTCTCTCAGACCTGGATATGCCTCAGACAGCCTAGCAGCCAGTTGCTCCCGGGATAGGCCTCAGGCTTCTGGCCTAGCAACCCGGAGCCTTGTGACACACGTCCACCCAGACATCTGTCCAGATGGCACAGAACCGCGATTACCTGACTCCATCAGAATAATTAGTCACTCCGAGCAGACCAAGGGACCAAAGAGACCACTGCCAATAGGCTGAGTCAACCTATTCACTCCTAGACTGAAATCCTCTACTGCCACAGGCAACAATGCCACCTAGTGACAGAAGAGAGAGGTGCATCAAATCCAGAGCTAAGTAGAAAGCCAGTAAATCCCATATCAATTGGCCAGGCTAAATACCACCTAGCAAGCAAAGCTTGTTAGCAACCCTGCCTACTATTAGGGTGCTACACAGCTATAACATCTTCAACTCTTCTGGGAAGGCTGTTCACAAGGTTTAGGAGGAGGGTGGTAATACCTCACAGATGAGATGCGCTTTTTAATGCTCCCCTAACGTGTCCCATTGGGGAAATTTCCCTTCACTTCCAGTCCCATATCCAAAACAGGAAGTGAAAGGAAATCCCTGCTTGTCACCAGAACTAATGTCCCTCTTGGATGATTCCTGTTCTGGGGCAACCCCAAATTTTGGATCCTCATTTACTCTCATACCCAGTACACACGATCTGATTTTCCGTCGGAAAAACCTTGGATGGTTTTCCAACGGAATTTCACTCAAGCTTGGCTTGCATACACATGGTCACACAAAAGTTTTCTGAACTTTCGACCACCAAGAACATGGTGACGTACAACGCTACGACAAGCCGAGAAAATTAAGTTCAATGCTTCCGAGCATGCGTCGAATTGTTTCCGAGCATGCGCCGAAATTTCCGATTGGAATTCTTTCTGTCAGAAAATTTGAGAACCCGCTCACTGTACTGCACTTCAGCCGCTTTAGATCAACTATAATGCATGCACTTCAGACACCAGATCAACCACAATGTATGTACAGTATCTCACAAAAGTGAGTACACCCCTCACATTTTTGTAAATATTTTCTTCTATCTTTTCATGTGGCAACACTGAAGAAATGACACTTTGCTACAATGTAAAGTAGTGAGTTTACAGCTTGTATAACAGTGTACATTTGCTGTCCCCTCAAAATAACTCAACACACAGCCATTAATGTCTAAACACCCATAAGTGAAAATGTCCAAATTGGGCCCAAAGTGTCAATATTTTGTGTGGCCACCATTAATTTCCAGCACTGCCTTATCCCTCTTGGGCATGGAGATTACCAGAGGTTCACAGGTTGCCACTGGAGTCTCTTCCACTTCTCCATGATGACATCACAGAGCTGGAGGATGTTAGAGACCTTGCGCTCCTCCACCTTCTGTTTGAGGATGTCCCACAGATGTTCAATAGGGTTTAGGTCTGGAGACATGCTTGGCCAGTCCATCACCTTTACCCTCAGCTTCTTTAGGAAGGCAGTGGTCATCTTGGAGGTGTGTTTGGGGTCATTATCATGATGGAATATTGCCCTGCAGCCCAGTCTCCAAAGGGAGGGTATCATACTCTGCTTCAGTAGGTCACAGTACATGTTGACATTCATGGTTCCCTCAATGATCTGTAGCTCCCCAGTGCCGGCAGCACTCATGTAGCCCATGACCATGACACCCCCACCACCATGCCTGACTGTAGACAAGACGCACTTGTCTTTGTACTCCTCACCTGGTTGCCGCCACACACACCTGACACCATCTGAACCAAATACGTTTATCTTGGTCTCATCAGACCACAGGACATGGTTCCAGTAATCCATGTCCTTGGTCTGCTTGTCTTCAGTCAACTGTTTGCAGTCTTTCTTGTGCATCATCTTTAGAAGAGTCTTCCATCTGGGACGACAGCAATACAGACCAATTTAATTCAGTGTGCGGCATATGGTCTGAGCACTGACAGGCTGACCCCCCACCTCCCCTTCAACCTTGGCAGCACTCATAGGTCTATTTCCCAAAGGCAACTGAGCTGAGCACGTGCACTCAACTACTTTGGTCGACCATGGCGAGGCCTGTTCTAAATGGAACCTTTCCTGTTAAACTGCTGTATGGTCTTGGCCACCATGCTGCAGCTCAGTTTCTTCAGATCCTCAGAGAGTTCTTTGCCATGAGGTGCCATGTTTAACTTCCAGTGACCAGTATGAGAGAGTGAGAGCGATAACATCAAATTTAACATTAACCTGCTCCCCATTCACACATGAGACCTTGTAACACTAATGAGTCACATGACACCGGAGAGGGAAAATGTCTAATTGGGCCCAATTTTGACATTTAGGCTGGGTTCACACTCTTGCAAATTGGATGTGGATTTTTTCGCATCCAATTCACAATAGCAGGAGATTTTGGCCAGCTCTCTATGAAGCCAGTTCACATATCTCCGCTGAAACGGTGAACGAGGATGCACCAGACTCCTGCTGTGAGACGCACGCGTAGATGGTGTTAACCCAGCCTAAGATCTCAGATCAACCCCAATTCATGCACTTCAGATCCCCAGATCAACCCCAATGCATGCACTTCGGACCATAGACCAACCACTATGCATTCTCTTTTGGACCACAGACCAATCATAATGCATGCACTTCAGACCTCAGATAAGCCAAAAACCTAGTTTGTTTAGACTTCTTCCACTTCCACCTCAAAGTCCTCAGTCATATGCTTTCAGTGATGTCATAGGGGTGGGTGGTTCATGCTTGGTAATTGACAGTTCAGTGAGCTGTGAAATGCATACAATAGCCGCAGGTGCCAGGGAAAATAACAGCACATGCCTAGTCAGGCAACCGTTGCCGACCCCTTCTCTAAACCTCCCACTTCCTAAAATAAAAGTAAAGATTTTGGCTTTGTTTGGAGTGCTTTTAAAGCCTGATTTTTTTTTAAATATTGGATATAGGGCCAGATTCAGGTAGAGTTAGGCTGGAGTATCAGTGATACTCCAGCCTAACTTTCACTTTGAGCCGGCGTTTCTGTTTTCTTTAGTCAGAAAACAAGAAACGCCGGGTTGGAGTTACTATACGAGCGGCGTAATTGTATTTCGCCGTCGTATCGTAACTTCAATTTTAAAAATGGCGCGCGGGGCGTTCCCGCTGATTAACGCCGAGAATATGTTAATCAGCGGGAATCGGAAATTCACGATCGTATTCGGGCGCGACGCAGTGACTTTCCGACGTTTCCGTAAGAGATACGCGGCATAAAGAAATACATGCCCCCTAGGTGGAGTATCCTATGTTAAGTATGGCCGTCGTCATCGCGTCGAAAAAAAAAATTTGAGTCGTTTGCGTAAAACGTCCGTGAATGGGGATTGACGTCATTGACGTTCACTGACAGAATTTGGAGCATGCGCACTGACAGTCGACGCATGCGCAGTACGTTCGCCACGGGATCGCGCCTAGTTATAATAATACACGCCCCCTACCCGCCCAATTTGAATTCCGCCGGCTCATTTTCGATACGCCGCCGCAAATTTAGGAGCAAGTGCTATGTGAATAACAGTACTTGCTCCTAAAATTTCGCCGGAGTAACGTAAATGAGAACCGTTACTCCAACTTAAAGATTCGCCCATCTACCTGAATCTGGCCCATAGTGTGGTAGTGTTAGAAGACCTGTCAGTTTGTATTGCTGTTTGTGTCCCTGTTGGGGAAATGTACCCTCTTAATTTGGCCTGGTGATGGACAGAAAGTGAGGAAAAATCCAACATTTTACACTTTTCACTAAAGCAGAGGAGAAATCTTTGAATGGAGACACCGGTTCTGTTTGGGGAGATTAGGGTCAGACATGGGAAAGTACAGAAAATCTGGGTGTTCTGAGAAGAAGGATATATAGTACATGTGTGAGTGCAAAGAATGGCGTGATGTGTGTTATGTGTCTGAAGGCCCTGAGCTCTTGTTCTACAGGTTTGTAAGGCCTTTGGGAACAGGTCTGCCTGGAAACAAAGGAATGGCATTCACTTCAGGGAGTAAAGATAGCCCTCAGCAAGTTTTTTCTGACACACACCAGAGACAAGGGTGAGCAGGGCCCTCCCCAGGAGAGAGGACAGTGTGCTGGTGAGTGTAATGCCTCATACACACGACCAGGTTTTCTGGCGGGAAAACTGTGAGGAGAGCCTTTGCTCCATCACAGTTCTGATTTAAAAACTTCTCTCTTGGCAGTCAAAATTCATGGCAGACTTTTTCCCGGTATAAAACTGTCATTTTTGGCCGTTTTCCTGTGGGGAAAAAAGTAAATTTTTTAACCGTTTTCCTGTTGGGAAAAAGTCAGATGGAGCATACACACGGTCGGATTCCCAAGGAAAAGCTCTCATCTGAGTCTTCCAGACAGGAAAACCGAACGTGTGTACGGGGGAAAAAGTAGAGAGCAGGTTCTCGGTTTTCCCCTCTGGATTTCCGGCGGACCTTTTGCTGCCTGGAATCCCGGTCGTGTGTACAGGGCATAACTGTTCAGATAGAACAACTTTGACATACAACAACGGGCTTGTAAGAGATGGCCTTGGCGATCCTTTATCTGGTTTAGAGCTGCTAAGTTGTCCATGGAGGATACAAGCATGACACATGGTCAATAATGGAGACATGATCTGAACGTCCTCCAGCTAAAGTTGGTGGGTCCTGAAATATGAACATTTCAGCTTGTGCCGATGGGCAAATGTAGCTTGCTTGGTGCATTTAGAATGCATTTTAAATCAGTTTGGGGACTCTTCTTAGATAGTTCATAATGTATTTGACCTGCAGTTGACCACCTTCTGACCTGCCTTGGACCTCCTTCTATGCTGCATTAACCTGCTTAAAGCTGCGTTTGTCTTCCAGTTGACTTGTATGGGGGAGAAGCAATTCTGACATGAACAAAAGCCCATTGACACCGGCTCTTCGGCTCACTGCGTATTTGCCCTTAATCATTACTAAAGGGAAGCCAATTGGCACTGTTGGCTGAAACCTTGTCCATTGATATCTGTGCAACATACTGTACATAGGACCGTATATATATCAATGTCCCCTTACTAGGAACTAGGGTTAGTTTATCTCAGTCACTAAGCAGTAGTGTTGCTCACGAATATTCGCATTGCATATTCGAGTATTCGCGAATAACTCGAATATCGCGGCGAATATTCGCTATGGCGAATATTCGTATTTTTTCTAATTTATTTTTAAAACAGATCACATCCTAGTGATCTCCATCGACGTCTAAAAGCATTGCTGGTATGATTAGAGACCCTGGGCCGAGTAGCTGAGGCGATCCTTTTATGTTGCCGAAAATTCGCATTGCGAATTTTCGGCAACATAAAAGAATCGCATCAGCTAATCTGCCCTTCTTTTGCATTAGAGCCAATCAGAATAACTTGAATATTCGACAAACGGAATATTGCGCGATTATCTTCTCCGCCCTTCTTTTGCATCAGAGCCAATCAGAATAACTCGAATATTCGGCAAAAGGAATATTGCGCGATATTCCTTTTGCCAAATATTCGAGTTATTCTAATTGGCTCTG
Organism: Rana kukunoris; assembly: GCA_029574335.1. NCBI lineage: Eukaryota > Metazoa > Chordata > Amphibia > Anura > Ranidae > Rana > Rana kukunoris. The sequence goes on from CM056050.1 coordinate 27,693,244, forward strand.
ATGCAAAAGAAGGGCGCATCAGAGCCAATCAGAATAACTCGAATATTCGGCAAAAGGAATATCGCGCAATATTTCTTTTGCCGAATATTCGAGTTATTCTGATTGGCTCTGATGCAAAAGAAGGGCGGAGAAGATAATCGCGCACTAGGAATATTGCGCGATTATCTTCTCCGCCCTTCTTTTGCCCCCTTATTCTCCTTTCTTTTAAGTAGAGTTAGTGTAGAGTTAGTGTTTAGTGCATATTAGTTTAGTAATACAGGAAAAGATCTCCGTTTATGAGAATTTCGCAATCATTTTCGCATTTTTGGGATAAAATATCACGAATATTCGATATTAGCGAATATTCGCGAATATTCTTCTATATATTCGCGCAATATCGCGAAATCGAATATGGCGTATACCGCTCAACACTACTAAGCAGCATCAGACGTGCCCTCATGGCTGGAAGAAAATACTTGTGTCTATCAATTGTGTCCATCAATTCCATCCTTTACAGATCCTACTGTAATGGTCAGGAGGGAGTCACATTGCCAGCCAATTTTGCCACTTTATGGGCTAGATTCACGTAGGAGCGCGTATCTTTGTGCGGGCATAACGTATCCTATTTACGTTACGCCTCCACAACTTTTACAGGCAAGTGCTGTATTCACAAAGCACTTGCTCCGTAAATTGCGTTGGCGTATCGTAAATGGGCCGGCGTATCCGTGCGCAATTCAAATTGGGCAGGTAGGGGGCGTGTTGTATTTAAATTAACGGTGACCCCACGTAAATGACGCGCCGAACGAACTGCGCCGGCCGTATCCAAGTGCGCATGCTCCAAATCACGTCGCAAATAGTCAATAAAAACGACGTGAACGTAACTTACGCCCAGCCCCATTCTGAATCGGTTTGCGCAAACGACGTAAAATTTATAAATTTCTACGCGGTCCCGACGTCTATACTTAACATTGGCTGCGCCATCTTTTTGTTGGAATATCTTTACGCCTGAAAAAGGCCTTACGTAAACGGCGTATCTTACTGCGACAGCCGGGCGTACGTTTGTGAATCGGCGTATCTAGCTAATTTACATATTCAACGCGTAAATTGACGGAAGCGCCACCTAGCGGCCAGCGTAAATATGCAACTAAGATACAATGGCGTAATACACTTACGCCGCTCGTATCTTAGCTCAATCCCGGCGTATCTTGTCTTCTGAATACAGCGGCGCATTTTAGAAGTTACGCGGCGTATCTCGAGATACGCCACGTAACTTCTTACTGAATCTGGCCCTATGTATCTAGAACAGTGGTCTCCAAACTGCACCCTTTGCTGGCCATTAGACGAGACATTATTCTGCCAACTGACATTAACAACGAGGCACTATTCCTCCCAATGATACCAACAATGGGACACGATTCCTCCCAATTATAGTAACAATGGGACACTATTACTCCCAATGATACCAACAATGGATCACTATTCCTCCCAATGATACCAACAATGGGACACGATTCCTCCCAATTATAGTAACAATGGGACACTATTACTCCCAATGATACCAACAATGGGACACTATTCCTCCCAATTATAGTAACAACGGGACACTATTACTCCCAATGATACCAACAATGGATCACTATTCCTCCCAATGATACCAACAATGGATCACTATTCCTCCCAATGATACCAGCAACGGGACACTATTCCTCGCAATTATACCAACAATGGGTCACTATTCCTCCCAATGATACCAACAATGGGGGACTATTCCTCCCAATGATACCAACAATGGGGGACTATTTTTCCCAATGATACCAACAATGGGACGATATTCCTCCAAATGATACCAACAATGGAACACTATTCCTCCTGATGATACCAACAATGGTACACTATTCCTCCCAATAATACCAGCAATGGGACACTATTCCACCCATTGATAGCAACTATGGGACACTATCCCTCCCAATAATACCAACAATGGGGCATTATTCCTCCCAGTGATACCAACAATAGGGCACTATTCCTCCCAATGATACCAACATTGGGAAGCGGGCACTAGTCCTCCCATTGATACCAACGATGGGGTACTATTCCTCCACCTAATACCATGATGTTTACTCCCATCGATGCCAGGAACATTTCCACTCCCGCTGGCCACAGTCTTGCCCCCCCAATGTCTGAAGGACAAAAAAATGGCCCTTTGTTTGGAGACCCCTGATCTAGAAAACATATAGGTTGCCTCACAGTGTTAAAGAAACTTTTTTATAACATCCTTTTGTACATTGAATTGAATTGTTGTCTCTCTAAAAGTGTATTCGTTTTTTTTTTTTCCAGTCACAGGGATGATATGAGGCTCTACAGATGGGGGTTTCGTCCACCAACCTTCGCAGGTTGAGGCTGGGGAAGTTGAAAATTGTACGCAGACGTCTCCTGCAGCATTATGAGCATCAGCCGTTCATCTCTTTGCTGGCAGGCCTCTACAGCTGTAGATGGAAGCGCTACCAGCGCCAGAAGACTGAGCCTGGGCAGTGGTGCTGCCAATGGGTAAGGGAAATGCCATGCTAAAGGTTCCAATTATTGTTCATATAAGGGGAAATGTGACCAGTTTCACTGAATGGACTGTTGATTGCACCGCTGTTGTTGAAAGCATATTTAGTGTAAATATACAGATAAAGGGCCAGATTCTCAAAAGAGATACGACGGTGTATCGCAGGAAACACCGTCGTATCTCTGTTTTTTCCCCGGGTATCTATGCGCCTGATTCATAGAATCACTTACGCATAGATACGGAGAAGATCCGACAGGTGTAAAACACTTACACCGTCGGATCTTAGATGTAATTACTTCGCTGGCCACTAGGTGGCCTTTGCGTTGATTTCTCATTTCTCATTTGCCTATGCAAATGAGCCTAATACCCCGATTCCCAAAAGTTTTTACGCCGCATAGTCGTCTATTACGTCGTTTCCGTAAGCGTAAACCTACCCCTGCTATATGAGGGGTAGGCTTACGAAGTTCCGTCGTTGCCATGTTAACTATGGCGTCGGGTCAGCGTCGTCTTTTTCCGTCGGTTACGTCGTTTTACTAAGTCGTTCGCGAATAGGGCATTGCGTAAGTGACGATCACGTCGTTTTCACGCCGGTTTCAACGACGTTTTCCGACGTGAGCTGGAGCACGCACACTGGGCTTTTTCCCCGCCCGGCTCATGCGCAGTTCGATCGACGCGGGGGCGCGCTTAATTTAAATACGAGCCGCCCCCTTTGAATTACGCGGGGATACGCCGGGCCATTTACACTACGCCGCCGCAAACTACGGAGCAAGTGCTTGGAGAATTCGGCACTTGCTCCAGTAAGTTGCGGCGGCGTAGTGTAAATGGCTTACGCTACGCCGCTGCGGATTCTACCAGAATCTGGCCCTAAGTGTGGGCTGGTGGCGAATGTTACATTGGAAATGTCTCTAGTAATTTTCTGAGCTTCAGGATCCAATCAGGCTAGCGGAACAACAGAGAACTCGATAGTATTGACTTAGTGGTTTCCTGACGCCAGCATTTTAGAATACACCATAAGGTGAGTTGATTAGAATAGAACATGACCAGAAATGGGTTTCCAGTAGGGTTGTGGCTTGAAACAGAATTAAGAAAATTGATTTTATTTAAAATAGCGAGTTCAAATGGACTATTATTATAGTGCAGTGTTTGGAATAGACCAGTGGACAGTAGGAGTTCCAAAAAATAGCCTTAATGCCTCGTACACACAATCGGTTTTCCCGACGGGATGCCATGTAACAGTTTTCCCGTGCAAAAAAATTAGAATTTGTTCTTTCTTTTCCCGCTGCGATTATCTGCGTTTTTTTTGCTTGGCAGTTTTCCTATGGGAAACACTGCAAGAGAGCCTACACAAGGCTGATTTTCCCGACCAAAGCCGTCGGGAAAACTGGACGTGTGTACACGGGGAAAAGCAACCGAGCAGGTTCTTGGTTTTCCCCTCGGTTTTCCTGGCGGACTTTTGACCTCTGGGGGAAACCGATTGTGTGTACAATGCCTAGAAATATTGCTTGCACTACTAGTAGTATATAGTTGGGTATACTGGGAGGACCAGACAACCAATGAACAGTGCTGCTTAAAACAGAATACCAGAAAAGATATTGGTTAAAACAAAATACCAATGAAGGTTACTGGTTTGAACAGATTACCAGTAAAGGGTACTGCAATTTGCTGATAGTAAAGGGTACTGGTTTGAGCAAACTAGTAGTAGGGGGTGCTGGTCGGATTGCATTAGCAGTAGAGGTTGCTGGTTGGAGCAGACTAGTAGTAGAGGATGCTGGCTGGAGCACACTAGTAGTAGAGCGGGCTGGTTGGCGTAGACTAGTAGTAAAGGGTGCTGGTTGGAGCAGACTAGTAGTAGAGTGTGCTGGTCGAAGTGCATTAGCAGTAGAGGTTGCTGGTTGGAGCAGACTAGTAGTAGAGGATGCTGGCTGGAGCGCACTAGTAGTAGAGCGGGCTGGTTGGCGTAGACTAGTAGTAAAGGGTGCTGGTTGGAGCAGACTAGTAGTAGAGTGTGCTGGTCGAAGTGCATTAGCAGTAGAGGTTGCTGGTTGGAGCAGACTAGTAGTAGAGGATGCTGGCTGGAGCACACTAGTAGTAGAGCGGGCTGGTTGGCGTAGACTAGTAGTAAAGGGTGCTGGTTGGAGCAGACTAGTAGTAGAGTGTGCTGGTCGGAGTGCATTAGCAGTAGAGGTTGCTGGTTGGAGCAGACTAGTAGTAGAGGATGCTGGCTGGAGCACACTAGTAGTAGAGCGGGCTGGTTGGCGTAGACTAGTAGTAAAGGGTGCTGGTTGGAGCAGACTAGTAGTAGAGTGTGCTGGTTTGAGTGCATTAGTAGTAAAGGGTGCTACTGTGTTTCCCCAAAAATAAGCCCGGGTCTTATAAAAATGTTGTCACCCAAAAACACACTAGGGCTTATTTTCGGGGTAGGTCTTATCATGCCGTGTGCTGTCTTCTCTCCCCCATTCCTGTCATAAATCCCCTGTGGAACCGTGTAAAGTGCTTGTAAAATCCTAGAATCCACTACATATTGCAAAATGTGTATGTCTCTGCAATCCATTAGTGCCACATACCTTATAGTGCTTGGCACATCTGTAACCCACCAAGGCTCTCTTCCCCTCTTTGAGCACTGCAGAGGCGGGGGGGGGCCTGACAGCTTGCAGAAGAGCAGAGCGACATCAGCTGAGCGCCGCTCGGCGCTTCCATGGCTAGCCGGGGCCCTCATCCAAGCTCTGAAAACTGCAGAGGGAGGGGGGCTTGAGATCCCCCACTGACATCTGAAAGGAGAGGAGAAGAGGAAAGCAGCGTGAGATCAGATGAGAGCAGCAGGAGGTCAGCAATATGCCGAAGGTATTTGGCACAATTAGATCGCATAAACACCCACACTCACACTCTCTACACTTAATAACACTGTAACAGAGTGGACAGCACTGTAAACTAGGTCTTATTTTCTGGGTAGGGCTTATATTACAGCCCTTCCTGAAAATCACACTAGGGCTTATTTTCGGGGTAGGTCTTATTTTCGGGGAAACACGGTAGTTGAAGCAGACTAGTAGCAGAGAGTGCTGGTTGGAGCAGACTAGTAGTAGAGGATGCTGGTTGTATATGACTAGTAGTATAGAGTGCTGGTTGGAGCGGACTAGTAGAGGGTGCTGGTTGGAGCGGACAAGTAGTAGAGGGTGTTGGTTGGAGCGGACAAGTGGTAGAGGGTGCTGGTTGGATTGCACTAGTAGTAGAAGATGCTGGTTGGAGCGGACAAGTAGTAGAGGGTGCTGGTTGGAGCGGACAAGTAGTAGAGGGTGCTGGTTGGAGCGGACAAGTAGTAGAGGGTGCTGGTTGGAGCAGTCTAGTAGTAGAGGATACTGGTTGGAGCAGACTAGTAGTAGAGGGTGCTGGTTGGAGCTGACTAGTAGTAGAGGGTGCTGGTTGGAGCGGACAAGTAGTAGAGGGTGCTGGTTGGAGCACACAAGTAGTAGAGGGTGCTGGTTGGAGTGGACAAGTAGTAGAGGGTGCTGGTTGGAGCGCACAAGTAGTAGAGGGTGCTGGTTGGAGCGGACAAGTAGTAGAGGGTGCTGGTTGGTGTGGACAAGTAGTAGAGGGTGCTGGTTGGAGCAGTCTAGTAGTAGAGGATGCTGGTTGGAGCAGTCTAGTAGTAGAGGGTGCTGGTTGGAGCTGACTAGTAGTAGAGGGTGCTGGTTGGAGCGGACAAGTAGTAAAGGGTGCTAGTTGGAGCGGACAAGTAGTAAAGGGTGCTGGTTGAAGCTGACTAGTAGTAGAGGGTGCTGGTTGGGGCGGACAAGTAGTAGAGGGTGCTGGTTGGAGCGGACAAGTAGTAAAGGGTGCTGGTTGGAGCGGACAAGTAGTAAAGGGTGCTGGTTGAAGCTGACTAGTAGTAGAGGGTGCTGGTTGGAGTGGACAAGTAGCAGAGGGTGCTGGTTGGAGTGGACTAGTAGTAGAGGGTGCTGGTTGGAGCAATCTAGTAGTAGAGGATGCTGGTTGGAGTTAACTAGTGGTAGTGGATGCTGGTTGGAGCTTACTAGTAGTAGAAGGTCCTGGTTGGAGCAGACTAGTGGTAGATGGTGCTGGTTGGAGCTGACTAGTGGTAGAGGGTGCTGGTTGGAGCAGACTAGTAGTAGAGGGTGCTGGTTAGAATAATATACCAGGAAAGAGTTCTAGTTGGAGCAGCCTACTAGTAAAGGGTACAGATTGGAGCAGATTACTAGTAAAGGGTGCTGGTTAGAGCCTACCAGTACCGCAATTTCCGCATTCCGGGTGCATTTTTGATCTGTTTCGATGCATTATTGATACAGTACTTTTTTATGTGATGTGTCTTTTTGCTCACTCTTTTCCTTCTTTGTCTCAATTGAGGAGTTGTGCATTCCGCTGCGTTTTTCATGCGTTTTTCCCAGGCACGGTCCATACAGAAAAACATGCTCTACTTTTGTTGACTGCACTGGCATGAAGTAGGGCCATTGGAATCCATGTTAAAGGGGTTGTAAAGGGAATTTTTTTTTTTTTCATAATAAGCATCCTTTACCTGCAGACATTCCTCTTTTCACTTCCTCATTGTTCGTTTTTGCTCAGAAGTTGCTCTATTTCTTCTCTGTTCTGTTCACTTCCTGCTTGTCTGATTGTTACTCACCACCGTGAAGGGAGGCTTTACTGCGGTGGTCAGTGACGTGCTCGCCCCCTCCTGGGAACTACATCTATGTGGCAGGATGCTCTCTACGTGTTAGGCCGCATACACACGATCGAATTTGTCCGCTCAAACTGGTCCGACGGACCAGTTCAGCAGACAAATCTGATCGCGTGTATGGGCTAGCGGACATGTCTGACCGGCGGACAAATTTTAAAACATACTTTAAAATTTGTCCGCCGGAGACATGTCCGTCGGATATGTCCGCTGGTTAGTACACTAACCGACGGACATATCTGCCCGCACAAGCGTCGGAAGAATGCGACGCATGCGTGGAAGTTTTTTACTTCCTGGTGCGGTGACGTGGCGGCATCAACGTCACCGCCACGTCACTGCGCTGTCTGCCGGTGGTGTGTACACGCCATTGGACCAAAATCCCGGAGGAGACATGTCCGCTGAAAACGGTCCGTCGGACCGTTTCAGCGGACATATCCCTCCGTGTGTACGCGGCCTTAGAGACTTCAAGGAGGTGTGAATTAGTGGGCAATTCATACTGGGAAATGTAGTTCTTACATGAACGAGCACCGCAAACCAGGAAGTGAATGAGAGAACAGAAACTAGAATGCCAGAGGTGATATAGATGAAGGAATTTAATAGGTATTTACTTGTTTATTACCAGAATCGTTACACTATTCTGTCTGTCTACCTTGAAGACATTGGGCCAGATTCTCATAGAATTTCGCTGGCGTAGCGTAAGCCATTTACACTACGCCGCCGCAACGTAACAGAGCAAGTGCCGTATTCTCCAAGCACTTGCTCCGTAGTTTGCGGAGGCGTAGTGTAAATGGCCCAGCGTAAGGCCGCGTAAATGTATTTAAATTAAGCGCGCCCCCGCGTCGATCGAACTGCGCATGCGCCGGCCGGGGAAAAAGCCCAGTGCGCATGCTCCAGCTCACGTCGGAAAGCGTAGTTGAAACCGACGTCAAAACGGCGTGATCTTCACTACGCAATGCCCTATTCGCGAACGAGTTAGTAAAACGACGTAAGCGACGGAAAAAGCCGACGCTGACCCGACGCCATACTTAACATGGCATCCGACGGCACCCGACGGCATCCGACGGTGCCGTCGGGTGCAGGGGTAACCTTACGCGTTCGAAAACGACGTACGCGACAACGGGGCGGCGTAAAAGCGTTCGGGAATCTGCGTAGTAGCCTCATTTGCATAGGCAAATGAGAAAACAACGTAAAGGCCACCCAGTGGCCGGAGTTGTCATTACATCTACGATCCGCAAGTGTAATTGTATTACACTTGTCGGATGTTCAGCCGTATCTATGCCAAAGTGATTCAAGGAATCACTCGCATAGATACCCGGGGAAAAAAACGGTGATACGACGGGGTATCTGAGATACTCCGTCGTAGCGCCTCTGAGAATCTGGCCCATTCATTTTAGGCAAAACATTTTTTTTTTCTTTACAACTCCTTTAAACACCATCCATGCGGTTTTGATTCAGAATAAAAACGCACTGCACTGCATCTGGTGTGAGCCACCCCTAAACGGTGCTGGTTGGGAATGACGTATCAGTAAAGTTTAGTACCGATTACCAGAAGAGAGATTAGAGGTTGGCGCAGACCGCCAGCAGGGGGCACTACTTAATGCAGGGGTGCTTGGATTTGGGCACCAGCCGGGACACAAATTCATTTGATAACAGCGGGCAGAAAGTGTTTTTCTCATCTATCCTCCCAGAGAACACAAATCCCCACCTAGCTCTATGTGCCGCGTATTTTACACTGTGGTGTTTGATGTACGCAGGACGCTCTGTGCCACGCACTTCACAAGGGCCCCTAATGGTGCAATAATGGGGGCCGATCGAGATTTCCACATCTAGAAAATGACAGGTTTTCTGCTGGGAGAATTAGGACAGAAAGTGCAGCAATAAGTGCCTATTGAATTGTCACACAACAGAGATTAAATTACAGGCTGTAATGGGAGCGCGTCTATAACATACAAAGACAATCCGCCAAGAATTCTATTTCCTATTACAGCAGGAAAAACATCGCAATGTGTTATTACAGAACGGAGATCCGTTTACAATACGATCCGGGCTTCATTCCTGGTATATTAAGCATGCGTGTTAACCTAATGAAGAACCCCTCATTGTTTTATTTGCAGTTTAACCACTTCCATACCGGGCACTTACGCACCTTCCTGCCCAGGCCAATTTTCAGCTTTCAGCGCTGTCGCACTTTGAATGACAATTACGCAGTCATACTACACTGTACCCAAACAATTTTTTTATAATTTTGTTCCCACAAATAGAGCTTTCTTTTGGTGGTATTTGATAGGGTTGTCCCAATACCGAGTATTGGCGGGAGTACTTGTACTCCCGCAAATACCCCCGATACCCAAATAGAATACTTGACCTGACATGGCTGGGGGGACATGGCTGCATTAGTGGGGGGGGACATGGCTGCCTTAGTGGGGGGGACATGGCTGCATTAGTGGGGGGGACATGGCTGCCTTAGTGGGGGGGACATGGCTGCCTTAGTGGGGGGGACATGGCTGCCTTAGTGGGGGGGACATGGCTGCATTAGTGTGGGGGACATGGCTGCATTAGTGTGGGGGACATGGCTGCAATATGTGGGGGGACATGGCTGCATTAGTGTGGGGGACATGGCTGCATTAGTGTGATGGACATGGCTGCCTTAGTGGGGGGGACATGGCTGCCTTAGTGGGGGGGACATGAGTTGAGTTGAGGTGCACTTTCTATAGCGTGGTCAATTACCCCGAAGGATCCCGACACGCTGGATCCCGACATGGCTGCATTAGTGTGGGGGACATGGCTGCATTAGTGTGGGGGACATGGCTGCATTAGTGGGGGGGACATGACTGCCTTAGTGGGGGGGACATGGCTGCATTAGTGGGGGGGACATGAGTTGAGTTGAGTTGAGGTGCACTTTCTATAGCGTGGTCAATTACCCCGAAGGATCCCGACACGCTGGATCCCGACATGGCTGCATTAGTGTGGGGGACATGGCTGCATTAGTGTGGGGGACATGGCTGCATTAGTGGGGGGGACATGGCTGCATTAGTGGGGGGGACATGACTGCCTTAGTGGGGGGGACATGGCTGCATTAGTGGGGGGGACATGGCTGCCTTAGTGGGGGGGACATGGCTGCCTTAGTGGGGGGGACATGGCTGCCTTAGTGGGGGGGGACATGGCTGCCTTAGTGGGGGGGACATGGCTGCCTTAGTGGGGGGACATGGCTGCCTTAGTGGGGGGGACATGGCTGCATTAGTGGGGGGGACATGGCTGCCTTAGTGGGGGGGACATGGCTGCATTAGTGGGGGGACATGGCTGCCTTAGTGGGGGGGACATGGCTGCATTAGTGGGGGGGACATGGCTGCATTAGTGTGGGGGACTTGGCTGCATTAGTGTGGGGGACATGGCTGCATTAGTGTGGGGGACATGGCTGCATTAGTGTGGGGGACATGGCTGCATTAGTGTGGGGGACATGGCTGCATTAGTGTGGGGGACATGGCTGCATTAGTGTGGGGGACATGGCTGCCTTAGTGGGGGGGACATGGCTGCATTAGTGTGATGGACATGGCTGCCTTAGTGTGATGGACATGGCTGCCTTAGTGTGATGGACATGGCTGCCTTAGTGTGGGGGACATGGCTGCATTAGTGTGGGGGACATGCAGGGATGGACTGGCCATTGGGACTACAGGGAGTTTCCCGGTGGGCCAGTGGCTGAGTGGGCCGACTTCAGTGACAGTGGACCGCCGCCCCCCCTGCCTAATCTTGTCCCATAAGGGGGGGCACCTAACTTATTTTTTGCCCCGGGTGAAATAATGTCTAGCTTTCCCACTGATACTGCCTATAAGAGTAGAATGGCTAGTGGCTAGTGAAGGGGAAGAGGGTGTTTGGGTGGCAGAGGGGGGGGGGGGGGGGTGTGGGAGTTATCCGGCCGCCATGGGAAAGACCTGTCAAAGTGGGCCAGTCTGGATGAAGTCCAGGGCCAAATTTCTGTCCCAGTCCAGCCCTGGGGACATGGCTGCATTAGTGTGGGGGACATGGCTGCATTAGTGTGGGGGACATGGCTGCATTAGTGTGGGGGACATGGCTGCCTTAGTGTGATGGACATGGCTGCCTTAGTGTGGGGGACATGGCTGAATTAGTGTGGGGGACATGGCTGCATTTGGGGACACTTTTAAAAAAAGTATCGGTATTCGGTATCGGCAAGTACATGAAAAAAAGTATCGGTACTTGTACTCGGTCCTAAAAAAGTGGTATCGGGACAACCCTAGTATTTGATCACCTCTGCGATTTTTATTTTTTTGCGCAACAACTGAAAAAAGACAGAAAATTTTGAAAAAAATATGGGGCCAGATCCAAAAAGATGTCCCGCTGGCGTAGCTTAACTGAGGTACACTACGCCGCTGTAAGTTACAGCGGCGTATCCATATCCTCAAAGAATTTCCGCTGTATCTTACGGCGGCGTAGTGTAATTGTTGCGGCGTAAGGCCGCGCAATTCAAATAAGTTAGATGTGGGCGATTTCATGTAAATCAACATGACCCAACGTTAACGACGTTTTTTTTTAACCGTGCATGCGCCGTCCGTGGAGATATCTCAGTGCACATGCGCAAAATCACGTCGCAAAACATCAATGAAACCGACGTGAACGTAACTTACTTAAATCCCTTTTCGCGAACGGTTTACGCAAACGACGGAAAATTCTACACTGGCCCGACATCCATACTTAACATTATGTACGCCTCTATACAGCAGGGGTAAGTTTACGCCGGACCTATGCTTACGCAAACAACGTAAAAACACTGCGCCGGGCTTACGTACGTTCGTGGATCGGCGTATCTACCTCATTTGTGTATTTTACGCGGACAAACAACGGAAGCGCCCCTAGCGTCCAGCGTAAATATGCAACTGAGATACGACGGTGTAAGAGACTTACGTCAGTCGTATCTTAGCGTAATTCCGGCGTATCTTGTTTTGTGAATACAAAACAAAGATACGCCGGTGCAATTTTGAAATTATGGCGGCGTATCTGGAGATACGCTGCCGTAATTGTTTGTGGATCTGGCCGAAAGTTTCTATTTTTTAATGTTATTTACAAAAAAATTAAGTACATTTTCTTCTTCAATTATGGGCACTGATATGGTGGCACTGATGGGCACCGGTGAGGCGGCACTGATGGGCACTGATAGGCAGCGCTGGTATGCGGCACTGATGGGCACTCATAGGCAGCACTGGGCACTCTTAGGCGGCACTGATGGGAACTCATAGGGCACTCGTAGGCGGCACTCATGGGTGGCACTTATGGGTGGTACTGATGGGTACTTATGGGTGGCACAGATGGGCACTGATAGGTGGGCACTGGGCATGGATGGGCACTGATGGACACTGAGGGGTGGCACTGATGTAAACTAAGTTGTGGCACTGATGGCATTGCTGGGCATCACTTGTTTATTTACTAATTTGTGCCAGCCAGTGCCTATGTTGCCAGTCAGTGCCCATTTGTGGGCACTGATTGGCATCTATTGTGCTCATTTTTTTATTGTTGCCCCCTTCCCTGGTGGTCTTGGCAGCTTCCCTGGTGGTCCAGTGTGGGCCACCCCTGTCAGGAGAGCCGCCGATCAGCTCTCCTCTGCTCAAGTCTCTCAGACGCGAGTGAGGATCAACGGCTCTTCCTGTTTACAGCGTGATCAGCCGTGATTGGACATGGCTGATCACGTGGGAAAGAGCCTCGTTTGGAGGCTCTTTACCGAGATCGGAGATACAGGGTGTCAGGCTGACACCCCGCATCACCAATCGCGGTGCTGCGCACCCCCACGGGCGCGTACTGGCATGTTATCCAGCTGGACATCAATAGACGTCCAGTCAGGATAACACAACCACTTCCCGGAAGTCAATATACTATTGACCGTGCAGGAAGTGGTTAAAGTATAGCTAAACCCAAAACAAAAATGTATTATATTGTAGCTTTTCATTCTTTTAATGTGGCGGCTGCGATCGTTAGTTTTTTTCAGGGTTTTGTTTCTTTATTTTCACCTAATGACCCTGCCAGTAACACATGTTCTGTCCCAGGGTGACAGCGCTCACTTACTCCGCTCCATCTATGGAGGAGCAGTGTTGTCACGCTAGGACACATATGTCAAACACATGGCTCTTAAGCCGAATCCGACCCCCCAGGCCTTGTCATGTGGCCCTCGCACCTAGTTCAGCTGGAACGTGGCTGAACTCCATTCTGCCACCTTCGGCTTTCACCCGCTGTCACTGTGTAAACACAAAAGCCTTTTTAAGCTTCTGAAACCTTCAGAAGCTCTAACAGATCCTTCAGGTACTCCTAAACCCTACACTCTGTACACAGCGCAGCCCTTAATTCTGAACTCTGTACATACCGCACTCCTGAACTCTGCAATCCTTACATAATGTACTCCTGAACTCTGCACTCTGTACATACCGCACTCCTGAACTCTGCACTCCTTACATAATGTACTCCTGAACTCTGCATTCTGTACATAACACACTCCTAAGCTCTGCACTCTGTACATAACGCACCCCTAAGCTCTGCACTCTGTACATAACGCACGCCTAAGCTCTGCACTTTGTACATAACGCACGCCTAAGCTCTGCCCTCTGTACATAACGCACGCCTAAGCTCTGCACTCTGTACATAACGCACGCCTAAGCTCTGCACTCTGTACATAACGCACGCCTAAGCTCTGCACTCTGTACATAACGCACGCCTAAGCTCTGCACTCTGTACATAACGCACGCCTAAGCTCTGCACTCTGTACATAACACACTTCTTAACTCTGCACTCTGTACACAGCGCAGCCCTGAATTCTGAACTCTGTACATACCACACTCCTGAACTCTGCACTCCTTACATAATGTACTCCTGAACTCTGCACTCTGTACATAACACACTCCTAAGCTCTGCACTCTGTACATAACACACTCCTAAGCTCTGCACTCTGTACATAACGCACGCCTAAGCGCTGCACTCTGTACATAACACACTCCTAAACTCTGCACACAGTACACAGCGCAGCCCTTAATTCTGAACTCTGTACATACCACACTCCTGAACTCTGCACTCCTTACATAATGTACTCCTGAACTCTGCACTCTGTACATAACGCACGCCTGAGCTCTGCACTCTGTACATAACGCACGCCTGAGCTCTGCACTCTGTACATAACACACTCCTTAACTCTGCACTCTGTACACAGCGCAGCCCTGAATTCTGAACTCTGTACATACCGCACTCCTGAACTCTGCACTCTTTACACAACGCATCCCTGAATTCTGAACGCTCTACATACCGCACTCCTCACTTCTGAACTCTGCACTCTGTACATAATGCATTTCTCCCCCCATATAGGAGAGAGAAAAAAGACAGGGCGGTCCCTGCTCAGTGTGCGGGGACCGCCCTGTCATCCGCCGGCTCAGCGGGGATCAAGGGAGCGATCCCTGCTGAGCAAGCGGAGATTCACGGGGTGGATCATTACTGATACGCCCCGTGTAAAAGGGCCCTTAGTGGACAAGGTCTTATTACTGATCCCAGTGGTTGCTCAGATTTGTGTTTTGCTCTAAAAGTAAAAATCCCTAGTAAGCGTATATTGATTGGTTTGCACAAAAGTTATAGCTTCTACAAACTATAGGATATTATATATATTTTTTATTTTTTTACTAGTTATGGTGGCGATCAGCGACTTATAGTGGGAATGCGATATTGCGATAGACAAATCGGACACCTAACTGACATTTTTGACACTTTTTTGGGCACCAGTGACACTAATACAGCGATCAGTGCAAAAAAATATGCACTGTCACTGTACTAATCACACTGGTTGGGAAGGGGTTAAGCATCAGGGGTAATAAAAGGGTTACATGTATGCTTAAGTTGTGCTTACTTACTGTGGGTGCTTTGGCTAGGGGAAGGCAAAGATCCATGTTTCTGCTTAGCAGAAACACAGGATCAGTACATTCCCCTCTGAAAGAATGACAATCTTACCTTATTTACGGTGCTCGCGTGACCCGCCGGAGATCTTTTTCTCTAAATCCTGCAGAGGGAGGGGCTGAGATCACCACTGACGTCAGCCCACTTTGAGCACTGCAGAGGGAGGGGCTTTTGACGTTAGCCAGGGGGAGAAGAGAAGAGCTCTGGCGGGGGACGTGAGCACCCAGAAGCGCTGTAGATAAGGTGTTTCCCCACAATAAAGTTACACAAGGAGACACACTGCACATTATATAATATTTTACAGAACGGATTACATGATTTTAAAAGGTCTTTAACTAGATCTTATTTTCGGGTAAGGCTTGCAGCCATTCCAGAAACTCACGCTAGGTCTTATTTTTGGGCTAGGGCTTATTTTCAGGAAATTAGGTACATGGCAACATTTTGGTTGGAGCCCCACTGAAGTCAATATGGTATTTGCCCACGCAGGCTAAAGCCAAAGACAATACAAAGGGGTATGTACTGTGAACAGTTTATGTAATTTGTATTGTATTTATGTCTTGCAGAAGGAGAACGTGTTCTTCTTCTTCCTGATCAGTGCCTTCTGCCTGGCTCTGGTCTTCTTGTATTTCTGGGGAGAAGCAAAGAATGACTACAATGATTTTGATTGGTGAGTATTCACGTACCGTTAGGATTTTTTTAATCACTGCTTGGAAATGCTTCTGTACTGCACATCCGACGATCATTTGTGTCTTTAAAGTGTACCTGTAAGGCTGGCCATACATGGGTCAAATTCCACAAATTGTATCTAAGGATTTTCGTTCAAATTTCGCACTATTAGTGGGCCACAGGAAAGGGCAATTTTCGTGCGGCCATCGAATTTGAGCGATCGGGTATGTTGGAAATTAAAAAAATAAAATAAATGTAGCGGGTCCCGAGCCCCTCGAGGCCTAATGGTAACCTCCAGAGTTAGGGACAGCTGACATCCTCCTGTGTAGAGTGGGTTACAAGCAGGTCCGCCATCAGGGGGGTACAAGCAGTACACCTGTAAGGGGCCCGGGGGTCCCCAGGGGCCCGGATGTGAATCCCTTAAAAAAAAATGGCAACCCTCTCTTTTTTTATTTTATTTTTATAAAAAAAATATTATTTTTTTAATATATTTTTATTTTATTTTTAATTAAAGGGCCAATTTTTTTTCTTTTATTTTTTTTTAGAGGTCCGGAGGTCCCCAGGGGCCCGGAAGCCCCCAGGGCCCCGGATGGAAACCCCCCATTTTTTATTTTATTTTTTATAAAAAAAAAAATGTAATATATTTTTCTTTTATTTTTTTATTAAAGGGCTATTTTTTGTAGGGGTCTGGAGATTCCCAGGGCCCCAGATGACAACCCCCCTTTTTTATAAAAAAATATTTTTCATATATTTTTTTTTATATATAATATATATTTATTATTATTATTAAAGGGCCCAGAGATCCCCAGGGCCCCCAGAAGACAACCTTTCTTTTTTTTTATACAAATGTTTTACATTTTTTCATATTAGTTTTTCTTTTTTTCTTTTATTTTATATATAGATATATTTTTATTAAGGGGCCCAGAGGTCCCCAGGGCCCCATGTGTCAAACCCTTTTTTTTTTATAAATGTTTTTTTTTTTTTTTTTATATATTTTTATTTTTTATTAAAGGGCCCAGAGGTCCCCAGGGCCCTGAAAGGCAAACCCTTGTTTTTTTTTTATAAATGTTTATTTCTTTTTTATATATATAATTTTTTATTTCTTTTTTATTAAAGGGCCCAGAGGTCCCGGATGGAAAGCCCCCTTTTTTTGTAATTTCCTTTTATAAAAAAAAAAAAAAAAATGATTACACGGCCCAGAGGTACACAGGGCCCCAGATGGCAACCACCCTTTAAAAAAAAAAAATATATATATATATATATATATATATTCTCACTTTTTTTATTTTTTTTTATTAAAGGGCCCAGAGGTCCCCAGGTCCCCGGATGGCTACCCCCCTTTTTTTATATATATTCTTCTCAATTTTAGGCGGCAGCAACCCCCCCGGTTCTCTGCTCCAGGGGACCCATGCCTGAAGCTGTGTAAGGGGCCCCAAAATGTCTGATGGTGGCCCTGGTTACAAGACATGGTGGGTGTAATGCAAGATGAACTGGTGGGCGCCAGACACTTTTTAAATTCAAAGAGAAATATTGTCTCTTAAACAGAACTGTGGGAGAGAGGGTTAAGGCCAGGACACCCTTAGATAGATGCAATGATAATTGGCAGACTCTGACTGAGACTTCTATAGGCAGACAGCTATACAGGTGAAGGCCTTGAGTCGGATCCCACTTTTGTATAAGTAGGACCGCTGTCTCCTATGGCAACAATCTTATAGTGGTTACTAACGGCAATTGAAGTCAACTATTTGCAACATGGACAGTGCTTAGTTTACCCCACCATCACTCACTGTGGGTCTTCACTCAGCAAGCTCCCAGTCTCTCTCACTAGACTTCAGATCCACTAGATTCCCTGAGCTTCTCCGCTGGTAGGACTCAGAATCTTCCTCAAGCGTCACCCCCGCTTCCCTGCTGGGTCCCTGCATTGGCACTCACAGATACTCTTCAAGCTTCACACCTGCGGACACACTAAGTCCCTGGCTTGGCACTCCACAAGCGTCACCCCCGCTTCCCTGCTGGGTCCCTGGATTGGCACTTGCTGAGGTTTTCCCACTTCCCCACCATCCCCGGTTGGCAAGAAGTCTGCTCTGGTACTGGTCTCAGCTTACACACAGTGGTCTCTGGAATAAAGGTGGATGGTCCCTTAGTGGCGACATCTTCTCCTCTACCTCCGACCACAACTGGTTCCCCGGCTGGCGGAACCCTTACTTCTGGTTGGACTACAAGCCTGCAGTCCCAACCCTGGGCTACTCTCTTGCTTCTGGATAGGCCCTCAGACAGCCTAGCATAAGGTGACCAGATTTTTTAAATGAAATCCGGGGACATATTTTTTCTTTACTAGTAATGGCAACAATCAGCGACTCTCTGCCCGTCGTCACCCGCCTCATAGCCTCTCAAGTCTTACTCTTCGGGCCCCGGCTACTACTGGATGGGGAGCGAAGGAAGATCACTCTGCTAGGGAAGGCAAGGAGATAGGTAGGTGGCTGGCCAGGATTTGAGCCAAGGCAGAAGAACATGCGAGCGGAGCTGAATGGGCATGCGTCCGAAACTGAAGAAATATTCCCTTCGCTCCAACCAGCACATGATCATCATAAAGGGGCACAGATAATGGGAAAAATACAATCCCCCTATGCTAGTAGGCACGGCGGAGCGGGGGTGTGTAATTCTATTTTTCTTATTTTAATTCTCCACTGATTGTCTTTGAAATTGCCCCTGACCCCTATTAAATCCAATCTGGGGACAAAACCAGGGACAGACTTGGTCCGGGGACAGTGTCCTCAATCAGGGGACTGTCCCCTGAAACTGGGGACGTCTGGTCACCCTAGCCTAGCAGCCAGATGTCCTTGGGATAGGCCTTAAAGCGGAAGTAAACCCATCAATTTAACAGTTTCAAAAAGCAGTTAAATTTCCGGCATGCCGGGATTGCCAACTGTCACATTGGTTGTGCTCTCAACCAAACTGTCAAACCATCCAATGGCTGGTGTCATAACTGATCACATGTGCAGCACCACGGCAGTTGAAGATTAAACAGAGGCCAAGATGGCAGCTTCCTTGGCTGAAAATTATAGAAAGGTTTACTTCCACTTTAAGTTTCTGGTCTAGCAGCCCTGGGCAATACAACACAGCCGTCCAAGTTGCACAGAACCCTGATCACCTGGCTCTGCCCAAATAAATAGGCGCTCCCATCAGGCCAGGGGACCCAAGAAAATCCCTGCCCATTAGCTGAGACACCCCATTCATTCATAATCTGTCCTTGTCTTATCCAATGTCATCAGCTATAATGCCAGAATTATAGAATTAGGTGGAAATCAATTGATCTTCTAACAATTGGCCTAGGCAACTATTACCTGGCACCTAAATTTGATAGCAACCCTTTTTTTGTAACTTTATGGAAATGTCAAAGTGGCATTTCATTCTTTCCTATGCACTGCAGTGGACCTGTGCTGCAAACATGGATTGTGACTTCATGCATGTCTGCATTTCTTTTCTTATCACACTGAAACCCACCTAAAGGCAACCAGGGCCGCCATCAAGAATTACGGGGCCCCTTACACAGCTTTAGGCATGGCCCCCCCCCCCGGAGCAGAGAAACGGGGGGGGGGGGGGTGCCGCGAATTGAGAAGCAAGGGGGGGGGGGGAGAAGTAAAGAGAAATATATAAAAAAAAGGGGGCCCTTTAACCACTTGCGGCCCCGCTCATCGTCAATTGACGGCAGCTTAGGGGATCTGAATTTCCAAGCTGCCGTCAATTGACGGCATTGTTTAGTCCGGCCACTGGGGGGCTCGCGCGCCGATCGCGTCCCCGCGATGCCGATGCGCGTGCCTGGCGGTCGCGATGTCCGCCAGGTACCCGCTGATCGGCAGATTTAGAGCAGGGACGTGGAGCTCTGTGTGTAAACACAGAGCTCCACGTCCTGTCAGTGAGGGACGTCAGGGAGACAGATGCTGTTTCTCTTGTACATAGGGAGACAGCATCGGTCACCTCCCCCAGTCACCCCCCTCCCCCCACACAGTTAGAACACACCCAGGCAATACTTAAAAAATTGGATTTTATTATAGCAAAAAGTAAAAAATATTCTGTGTTTTTTTTTCAAAATTGTCGCTCTTTTTTGTTTATAGCGCAAAAAAAAAAAAAAACGCAGAGGCGATCAAATACCACCAAAAGAAAGCTCTATTTGTGGGGAAAAAAAGGACGTCAATTTTGTTTGTAAGGCACGTCGCACGACCGGGCAATTTTAATTTAAAGCGACGCAGTGCTGAAAGCTGAAATTTCGCCTGGGCAGGAAGGGGGTATATGTACCCAGTAAGCAAGTGGTTAATAACAAGAAAAAAAGTGAGATATTTTTTTTTTTAAAAGGGTGGTTGCCATCTGGGGCCCTGGGGACCTCTAATATATTTTTCATATCTATACGTTTTTCAGCCTCTGCATTTTTGGAAAGGGTCAAGTTGCATTTTGCAGGAAGGGGTGGGGCCAAACCTGACTATTACAGGGAAAGTCAACATTAGCATATACCTTCTGCTGCCTGTATCTCTGAATTTACTGATAGTATCAGTATGCAATTTTCACTAAAGGGAATCTCTGGTTATGTATTATAAATACATTTCACTTACCTAGGTTGACTTTGGGCTTTGAGCATACCACTGAGTGGTGACTTATCCCTTGCGCCATATTGGATAAAACAGTTTCTGTTCATTTTTAGGAAAACAACGGCAAAACTGTTATGTCTTCATATTCACACAATACAATCTGTTTGTCACAGTTCATAACTGTCTGAAAACCTCTCTGAATTTCATGGTTATTCCTTTCCAGGTACACCTATCGTAGTCTGGGTTACTGGTTCCTGTGGTCTGTACTGATCCTGGCGGTGGTGGCTGTTTTGTTTACATATGTTGCAATATTAGTGGTAAGCCAACTCGTATTTAATATAATCGCTCTTCTGGCTTAGTCAGTTATACATAGGCTGATAACAAGCATGCCGGCAGTGCTGGGTGTTTATGTTGGAATGTATGGCAAGGTTTGCAAAATGAGTTTTATTGATGCACCAAGTATGTAGTATGCAGTAACTAAAAAAGAGACATTGGCTAATAAAAATTTAAAATAAAACAGAGAGTCAATCAGGTCATGTCTTCCTGTTCTCTCAGGTAACCTATAAAGTGGTTACTTTAATGCATTCTCAGCATTAAAGGTG
Organism: Rana kukunoris; assembly: GCA_029574335.1. Classification (NCBI taxonomy): domain Eukaryota; kingdom Metazoa; phylum Chordata; class Amphibia; order Anura; family Ranidae; genus Rana; species Rana kukunoris. The sequence goes on from CM056050.1 coordinate 27,714,241, forward strand.
ATGTAAAGGAAACATTTTTCCCTAAATAGCCTCCTTTACCTTATTGCAGTCCTCCTTCACTTACCTCATCCTTCTATTTTGCTTTTAAATGTCCTTATTTCTTTTGAGAAATTCTCACTTCCTGTTTTTCTGTCTGTAACTCCACGCAGTAATGCGAGGCTTTTTTCCTGGTGTGAAGAAAGCCTCTTGAGGGGGGAGGAGGCGAGCAGGAGTGTCAGAACGCCCCCACTAACACACAGCTCCTTTCTCTATCTGCAAAGTAGAGAGCGTTCTGACTTGCCTGCTCGCCCCCTCCCCCATCAAGAGGCTTTCTCCACACCAGGGAGAAAGCCTCGCATTACTGTGTGGAGTTACAGATAGAAGAACAGGAAGTGAGAAGAAATAAGGACATTTAAAAGCAAAATGGAAGGATGAGGTAAATGAAGGAGGACTGCACTAAGGTATAGGAAGCTATTTAGGGAAATAAAAAAATCTTTTACAACCCCTTTAAGGGAAAAACAATCAATAGCAGCTCCCCCCAAGCACCCCGTCTCTAAACACTTACCTGAGACCTTTCTTGACCCCACACTGTGCTCATCTGCAGCAGCTCTCCTTCCCTCTTCCTGGTCTCATAGGCTTAGCTGATAGCAGCGGAAGACAAAATCTATCAAATCCTGTGGGGCGGAGGCCGGACTGAACTGTAAGGGGCAGATTCACGTAGATCGGCGCATTATCATTCCGGCGTAGCGCACCACTTTTCCGTTAGACTTGCGCAATCTAGCCGCGTAATCCGGCGATTCACGTAGCTTTTACGCAAGAGCTTGCGCAAACGTAAGGTTTTTTCCGTAGGCGTAAGGAGGAGTAATACAAATTGGGAGGGACGTGGGCGTGTTACATTGAAATGAGCCGTGACCCCATGCAAATGAAGGGCCGGCCGACTCGCGCATGCGCGCGTGAAGGAAACCATGTCAGCTCCGTTGTGCGCATGCTCACAACTCGGGAGCGGCGCAATCATTGAAATTGGAAATGGACTAGGGCAATGTTGTGAACTACGCAGACAGCATAAATAGACACACACAAACGCCCTTCCATTGCAAAAGTACATCCCTTTGTGTCCCTTCCCATTGAATCAAGTGCTTTTGCTCTGTTGTTCGTTAGAGTGTGTTTTGTAGTTGTGAGATTAGTGTTCTGTGTGATCTTGTGCTTGTTGGTAGTTTTGTGAAAGTGTATTTTGATAAGTGTTTGAGACTGTTTGTTTGATTGATAGATTTCTGAGCGTTTGTTTTCTTGCTTTTTTTTTTCATCTGATTTTTTTGTGTGTGTTTCTTGCTGAGTGCTAGTGTGATTTTTGGCTGTTCTTTTTCTCTTTGTGTGTGTTCTTGTCTGATTGGTTGTGCTTGTATTTGTGACAGATTTTTGGTGACTGCTAGTGAGTTTGTTTGGAAGTATGACTGAGAGAAAAAGAAAGCTCAATTTTACTGTGGGGGAAAAAAGAATTCTTGCCCGGGCCATTACCGACTATGGGCGTTTTCTCCACGGCCCGCAGAGTGCCACCACCACCCCGGCCAGGAGGAGGGAGATATTGGATATAATCACGGAGCAGGTCAATTCATCGGGGGAGGGGGAGACACGGACCCGCTCTGGGATAGAAAAGAAAATAAATGACCTCCGGCGTGAGGTGAAAAAAAAACTGGCCGCAATAAATGCCCATGCCAGGGGCACAGGAGGGGGCCCACCATGCCGGGTTAGATTTTCAGAGACGGAGCGTGTGGTGGCCCTGACCTTTCACCGGCATGAAGTGGAGGGCCTGCCAGGCTTTGACACAAGTCCGGTCCCCGCGGTGCCAGGTAAGGTTTTTATTTCTCTCAGGTGTGTAGCATGTGTGGGGGAGGGGGTGAAAGGGAATATGTGGCAAGTGTGTGGATCCTCCAACCTGTGAATGTTTTGTGTCATCCACAGCTGTGCAGGAGGGTGCAGGGCCATCTGGACTGACCGCTCCAACCCCAGGACAGCAGCCTAATGAGGCCCCCCCAACAAGGCCAGAGTCCGCAGAGGAGGAACAAGAGGAGGGGGAGGATCATGCGGAGGACGATCATGAGGAGGAGCAGAATCATGAGGAGGAGGAGTCCATGGAAGGCACTGGCCCTTTGGTTTCTGCGGACTCTTCCCCTCTGGCTGCAAGAAGCCTGCCCTCCCTAAGGGTCAGCCCCCCCCCCTCCTCCCCCAACATGGCTCCCCTCACAAGGGCCTCCCCTTCTCCCCGGCCACAACCATCAGCAAGAGCCAGGAGGTCATCCCCAAGCACCAGGGGGGCGCCCAATCTCATGCCCGCCTGTCTGAGAAGGAACCTGGCCACCCAGACCCGCCTTCTGAGACAGCTCTGCCAGACTATGGGGCGGGTGGATCAGAGCCTGTCCTCCATTAATGATAGCCTGGGTAACCTGGACTCCCACTCCCGGGCCTCCACAACCTGCCTAAATGACCTGCAAACTACAGCAGCAGGCGTTGGGCAGGATGTGAGGGCCCTTACCCAGGCTATCCAGGGCAACACGGCAACACTTGGTGCTGCCCTGGACAGAATAGCCGTGGCCTTGGAGGGCAGGCCGCCAGGTGGGCAGATCTCAGGGGCTGCTCCTCCTTCCCCGGCTTTTCCCCTCCCCCATGCGTCTCCCCTGAGGGTCCGGGGCCGTGGCCGGGGGCGCCCCAGGCGTGGCTCAGGCAGAGGGCAATAATTTTTTTTTCCCCCTTTTGTTTGTTTTGAAAGCTTTTTTATTTTTGTTCTCTGCTTTTTTTTTTTTTTTCTAAGCATTTTTGTTTGTTTGACTTTTTTGGCATATTTTGGGTTGTGAATGATGTTTGGATGTGGGGGTGACATTCCTGCTGGAAAAGGGGTGTCACCCTCAATTTTGGTGGAGAAGGGTTCCCCAGGACCAGGGAGAAGTGATTCCCAGGTCCGTGTGAATGGTGTATGAATGTACAGTGACATAATTGGAGCCTTGACGTGGCGTTACTGCTCACCAGTCTTGCATGGTGGACTGGTGCCAATCCAATTTGATGAGGATGTGGGGTGTGTGTGCTAGGGACCATAGTGGTGTGCATGCATGCATTCTCATTGTGCCATGATTAATGTGTGTGTTTAACGTGCAAAGATGCCCAATATGAGCTGCCTCCTGACTGCTCTTCCCTCAGAAGACGGGGTATCCTCGGTTAGGGGTTGATTTTCTGGTTGGGGGGTCAGATCATCACGTAGCTCAACCTGCAGGCCCTTCCTCACTGCGAGATTGTGTAGCATGCAACATGCAGCGATGATATGGCACACGAAGTTTGGGGAATACAACAGTGTACCCCCAGACTTATCCAGGCATCGGAAACGTGACTTCAGGAGGCCAAAGGTGCGCTCCACCACTGCACGGGTTTTGATGTGTGCTTCATTGTATCGTTCCTCTCCTGGGGTTTGGGGGTTCCGGATAGGAGTCATGAGATGGGGTCCCAGTGCATATGCAGAGTCACCTGTAAAGGAAAAGACAGGAGAATGTTAGTCATGCATGTGCCACTTCTGTTGTGCATCACGGGAGGGGATAGTCATGCCTGACTCCCATGTCACTCACCAACCAGCCAGGTGTTCCCATACACGTTCTGTTCGAATTCTGTTCGGATGTGGCTTTGATTGTAGATGTAGCTGTCATGGCTGGACCCTGGGTGTTTGGCACGGACGTGCCATATGAGGCCTTGGGCATCAACTATCACCTGTACGTTGATGGAGTGCCAATTCTTCCGATTGCGGTACATGTGCTCGGTCTCATGGGGGGGCTGGAGTGCCACATGTGTGCAATCTATGGCCCCGATGGTGCGTGGGAATCTGGCAATTCGGTAGAAATCTGCCATTGCCTTGATTCGAAGCTCCTCAGTGGTGGGTTTGATGATTTGGTTGGCCAAGCGTGTGAGGATTGCAGGGACAACCTGGTGCACACATCTGCTCATGGAGGATTGTGACATCCCAGCCACCACTCCACTTGTACGCTGAAAAGAGCCACTGGCAAGGACATGGAGTGTTGCCAGGACCTTGACCAGTGGCTGCACTGCATGTGAGCGTTGTGTTGGGCTGGTGATGTCCTCCTGCAAGGTTGTGGTTAATTCCAGGATGGCATGAGGGGGGAATCTGAAGATGCGAAAGACCTCTGAATCATTCATGCCAAACAGGTGTATGCGGGTGCGGTATACCCTCTCCCGTGCCATCCTCCGTGCCCTCCTCCTTCTTTGGTCATCTATATTCACTAGTGCAGCTATGAGCGACGATGCCCCTAGCATGTTGGCAGTCAAATTGTAGTGCAACACGTGTGTGTGGTCTGCTCCTCAATAACGGTGTTGCTTTATCTGACAATTAGACTTTTTTTCAAAAGTTAGATCAGCTTTTATGTGCTCTAACTTTAGACAGGACATTTTGCAGTTGCGCACATCGCGTAGCCTGCGCAGCAACTGCGTTTTTTTGTGGATCCCCGTAACTCCCTCATTAGCATATTTGACTAGCAAATCAATGGTGTGTCTAGCGCAGTTTTGCGCGAAGGGAAGCGAATGTCTAACTCAATTACGCCGGACCAAAAAACGTAGATTTCTGGCGTATATTGTTTTGTGAATCGCGTCCAACTATACGCACGCGCACATTTAGACTTACGCACGCGCAACAGCAGTTGCGCACGCGTAATCGCTCTGTGAATCTGGCCCAAAGTGTCTATAGACACACACAGCCTTGCTTTGAAGTGTGCCTACACAGTTTCCCTCATAGCAAGTGGCTTTCTATGGGGCACTTGGAGAAAAAGAAAAGCGGAGTGCACCAGTAGGGGACTCCAGAAGAGGAGGTTCGGGCTGCTTCCTGCAAAACCATTACACAGAGCAGGTAAGTATCTAAAGTTTAGAACAGTTTTTTTTTTTAGGATTAGAACCGCTTTAACTGATATAGACAAAAGTGAGGTCAGCAGGCTGACTGTGCTGTGTGGCAGGGGTACCTGGATTGCAAGACTGGCAAAGTAGAACTTTTTTTTTGCAGGGGAAGCAGTTCATGTATATTTATTTCATCAGCATTTGCATGGAGTTTGCCTCGGCTTTTGCAAAATAAAAAAGTGTAGATAAGTACACTGAGTCTCAGATAGAGAAATAGAAGAGAGTCAGTAGATTGTGACCGGGGCGTTTATCTCCTTATCAGAATCCATCTTCGCTTCCAATCAGATAATATCCGTACTTTAATCTTCCATTTTAACCTGAGATGAGCTTTTACAAAGACGACTCTTCACATTTCTCCATCTCAATAGATATAAAATATACTCTGAAGAAAGACGCGGTGAATGGATGAAATCTCCCGTTTTTTTTAACAATCAGACACATTTCAGTACACAACACAGGAGTCCTTGTTGTAGATACTTAGCTGTCAGTGGATTGGAAAATGGAGACTGTGAAGATTCCAGTGTTCAGAGGAAGACAGTTGTACCTGCTCCGTGTCTGGAGATATTTGTCATCATGGGTGTCCGCTAAACTTTTTTAGGGGGGGGGGGGGGGGCATTATTTTAAAGTGGATGTAAACCCCCAATTTTTTTTTTTTTTTAATGTCACAATGTAGAGAATAAGATTTCCTATCATCTTTGCCCAGACTTGCCACACAGAGTAAATCCAGTGCTGAGCAGTCCTCTTTTTTTATTGTTCAGTGAAATAAAACAGACTTCCAGATAAAGACCAAAGTCCTTGCTTGAGTGACAGGTTAGTTACATATCTCGTGCACTAGCTTGCAGACATGCACAGCTTCGGAAAAAAAGTGCACAATTCACATCCCCCTCCCCCTCCTCCTCTCCCCTCCAGTTCTCGCAGGATTGGCTGTCTTTCCTGTGTTTTGATTAAATGTTTTCAAAATATGGGGTGAGCCACAGTTCAGTGTGAACAGCCATCAGAATATACATAGACAAGAAGTTGTGCATGTCTGCAAGCTAGTGCATGAGATATGTAAATAACCTGTCACTCAAGCAAGGACTTTGGTCTTTATAGGGAAGTCTGTTTTATTTTACTGAACAATAAAAAGAGGATTGCTCAGCGCTGGATTAACTCTGTGTGGCAAGACAGGGCACAGATGATAGGAAATCTTATTCTCTACATTGTGACATCAAAAAAATCCACTTTCAGGTCATCCATGCTCGGTCCCTTTTTGACAATGTCATAAAGGGGAGGGGCTTAGTCATTATTACATAAAGCGCAGGCATGCAAAGGTTTGAGAAACCTGATGCCATACTGTATGGCCTTGTACACACTATGGGCCAGATTCTCAGCGGCGCTACGACGGAGTATCTCAGATACCCCGTCGTATCGCCATTTTTTTTGCCTCGTATCTATGCGAGTGATGCTTAGCATCACTTTGGCATAGATACGCGTCAACATCCGACAAGTGTAATACCATTACACTTGCGGATCGTAGTTGTAATGACAACTCCGGCCACTAGGTGGCCTTTACGTTGTTTTCTCATTTGCATATGCAAATGAGGCTAGTACGCCGATTCCCAATCGCTTTTACGCCGCCCCGTCGTCGCGTACGACGTTTACGAATTCGTAAGGTTACCCCTGCTTCTATGAGGAGTAACCTTACGAAGTTCCGTCGGATGCCATGTTAAGTATGGCGTCGGGTCAGCGTCGGCTTTTTCCGTCGCTTACGTCGTTTTACTAACTCGTTCGCGAATAGGGCATTGCGTAAGTGACGATCACGTCGTTTTGACGTCGGTTTCAACGACGCTTTCCGACGTGAGCTGGAGCATGTGCACTGGGCTTTTTCCCCGGCCGGCGCATGTGCAGTTCGTTCGACGCGGGGGCGCGCTTAATTTAAATACAAGCCGCCCCATTTGAATTACGCGGGCTTACGCTGGGCCATTTTCGCTACGCCAACGCAAACTACGGAGCAAATGGTTAAAAAATACGGTACTTGCTCTAGTACGATGCGGCGGCGTAGTGTAAATGGCTTACGCTACGCCGGCGATTTTCTTAGATAATCTGGTCCTATGTAATTTATCCGATGGAAACGGTCCGACGGACCGTTTCCATCGGATATGTCTGCCGGGCTGTTTGATCCGGTGGCTGTACACACCATCGGATCAAATTCCCCGCCGGCGGACAGCGCGGTGACGCTGACGCCGCCATGTCACCGCACCATTATCTGCCGCATGTGCGGCAGATATGTCCGCAGGTTAGGCGTACTAACCAGCAGACATATCCGACGGGCAGCTCTCCGGCAGAAAAATTTCAAAGCATGCTTTGAAACTTTTCTGCCGGAGGAATCCGTCCAAAACTGTCCGTTTGCCCCTACAGACGAGCAGATTTTTCGGCTGAAATGGTCCGTCGGACCATTTTCAGCGGATAAATTCCCTCGTGTGTACAAGGCCTATAGGTTGTTTTCATCAAGATCAATATATGGCCGTCCACAACACGGATGTATTGCAATACATTGCAATACAAAAACATGTACATTCTCTAATCTCTATGCTTTGTTTATATGGGCTGCTTTTCATCATGGACTAGTATGCCTGAGAGTGAGAGACTGAGTAACTTCCAGTTCCATACAAATTGAAGAAGTCTGAAGATTATATGACATACACTGTTAACAGTGTATGTGGCCCTGCTGCTGTTACCTGTGGTTCTTCAGCAATCGATCATAGGGCAGGCACTGGCAGCGTATTCTCTCTCGTCTCGGCCATTGTACGCCTTGCACCTGTGGGAGGAGCCGGCAATGCGCCAGCCGGATCAGCATAGGCATAGCAAGTGTCAAATACATTCACATAGGCAGGCAGGCTGAGGCAGCCAATCACGGAACAGAACAGCTGGGATGTTAAGCAGAGTCCCGAGTGGCAGGGCCAATCCGATGCTCGGACCGGGGGTGAGGAGGGAGGGACGGATGTGTCTGTATGTATCGCAGTGAATAAGTCGGAACAGACCGAGAGCAGCCCCAGCCTCCAGGCCAGTAGCAGACTTAGACATAAAGTCTGGCAGCCGTGGCGGCCATTGCAACACGGGGGGAAAGTCAATTGTGTTCTCTTACGATTCCAGGGGGGGGGGGGATTGTCCCCCTTGCCCTATGGAGCAGACGCCCATGTTTGTTAGCACTGTGCATGGTGGCACGCTGGCTTATCGGTTAGCACCATTGCAGGGTAGGAGTCCTGCGACGAGATTTCACCAGAACCTCAACTGAAATACATTCCAGGTGCATCAGAGTCAAACATGTTCAATGTCATCTGCCCTTTTCAGACGTGGCACGTCCGTTTTGACGGACCCAAGCTTGCTCAGCAGGAGATCGCTTCATTGATCAGTGGCAGCTAGTGCTCAAAATTTTTGGGGAGGTGCAAACAAACAGAAAAATACTGAAAAAAAACATCAATTGCAGCCACTGTGCCCATCAATTTCAGCCACTGTGCCCATCAATTGCAGCCACTGTGCCCATCAATTTCAGCCACTGTGCCCATCAATTGCAGCCACTGTGCCCATCAATTGCAGCCACTGTGCCCTTTAAAGGCTGCCACTGTGCCATCAAACGCTGCCACTGTGCCCATCAAATGCCACCGCTGTGGCCATCAATTGCAGCTACTGTGCCCTTTAAAGGCTGCAACTATGCCATCAAACGCTGCCACTGTGCCCTTTAAAGGCTGCCACTGTGCCATCAAATACTGCCACTGTGCCCATCAATTTCAGCCACTGTGCCCATCAATTGCAGCCACTGTGCCCATCAATTGCAGCCACTGTGCCCTTTAAAGGCTGCCACTGTGCCATCAAACGCTGCCACTGTGCCCATCAAATGCCACCGCTGTGGCCATCAATTGCAGCTACTGTGCCCTTTAAAGGCTGCAACTATGCCATCAAACGCTGCCACTGTGCCCTTTAAAGGCTGCCACTGTGCCATCAAATACTGCCACTGTGCCCATAAATTTCAGCCACTGTGCCCATCAATTGCAGCCATTGTGCCCATCAAACGCTGTCACTGTGCCATCAAATACAGCCACTGTGCCCATCAATTTCTGCCACTGTGCCCTTTAAAGGCTGCCACTGTGCCCTTTAAAGGCTGCCACTGTGCCATCAAACGCTGCCACTGTGCCCATCAAATGCCACCACTGTGGTCATCAATTGCAGCCACTGTGCCCTTTAAAGGCTGCCACTATGCCATCAAACGCTGCCACTGTGCCCTTTAAAGGCTGCCACTGTGCCATCAAATACTGCCACTGTGCCCATAAATTTCAGCCACTGTGCCCATCAATTGCAGCCATTGTGCCCATCAAACGCTGTCACTGTGCCATCAAATACAGCCACTGTGCCCATCAATTGCAGCCACTGTGCCCTTTAAAGGCTGCCACTGAGCTCATCAAACGCTGCCACTGAGCTCATCAAACGCAGCCACTGTGCCATGAAACGCAGCCACTGTGCCCATCAATTGCAGCCACTGTGCCCGTCATCTGAGGGGTGAGATCGCAATTTTATCGGTGGTGGTGTGCACTCCTTTTGAGGACGGACGATCACAGTGGATTAGCGTTGAAACACTGATCATAAGAAGAGCCTTTATTTATTTAATTTAATCTATGGACTATTTATCACTCGTGTTATGATTTATTATTATATGCACTTTTATCTTATTAGATAATAATAGATTTATACACACATAGGGCTATATGTATTCACTTTAATTGTTGCAACCAGTGTGGTGTATCACTTAGAATGTTTAGCAGCTGTGCATGTTTATTATAGATTATTAACACTAGTATTTAGTAGCACAATATTTATAGCAATTTTTGGCGAGGGAGAACTCTGGGAACCCTGATTTAAGAGGGAACACTGAGAGCTCTGATGTACGGAGAGGACTCTGATGTAAGGTTGAACACTGTGGCCTCTGGTGTAAAGGGGAACTCTGATGTAAGGGGTGCTCTGAGAACCCTGATTTACCTTAGTGTAAGATGACCAGATTTTTTAAATGAAATCCGGGGACATTTTTTTTTTTTACTAGTAATGGCGGCAATCAGCGACTCTCTGACCGTCGCTGCCGCCCGCCTCACAGCCTGTCAAGTCTTAGACCCCTTTCACACTGAGGATTATTTCAGGCGGTACAGCGCTAAAAATAGTGCTGCTATACCGCCTGAAAAACTCCTGCCCAGCCATCTCAATGTAAAAGCCCGAGCACAGCTAGTGGCCGAATCCCGCGGCAATTCCGACGGTATATCGCCGCTATTTTTAGCACCGCTATACCGCCACCGTGCCTCCTGCTCCCAGTGTGAAAGGGGCCTTACTCTCCGGGCCCCAGCTACTACTGGGTGGGGAGCGGTGGAAGATCACTGCGCCAGGGAAGGCAAGGAGATAAGCAGGCCGGCGGCTGGCCAGGGCTGAGCCAAGGCAGAAGAACATGTGATCGGTGCGGAGTGGGCACACACCTGAAACTGATGAAGAATTGATCATCAGAATAGGGGACAGATAATGGAAAAAATCCACCCCCCTAAGCTAGTAGGAGCACCGACTGTCTATGAAATTGCCCCAGTCCCTGTTCAAATCCAATACGGGGACAAAACCGGGGACAGACTTGTTCCGGGGACAGTGTCCTCAATCAGGGGACTGTCCCCTGAAATCAGGGACATCTGGTCACCCTACCTTAGTGTACTATCTCAGGCAGGAGAGAGAAGTGGGGAGACAGACATGGGTGGATGGTGAGCTCACTCACCCCTTGGCAGTCAGCACCTCTCATCAAGATGTATCTGAGGCTGCTGGACTTCACATTTGCAGCCTCCACTTTCCTTTTCTGAGGCACATCGCCGGGATTTGAAGTGGAGGCAAACACAGAGGGGTCGGGAGGGAGGAAGATGAGTAGCTCTATCTTGTCTCCCATGTGGAAGGTGGGGGTAGGGGGGATTGTTAGTGCTGGCTTTGGGCAGTGTGAAAGAGAGCCTAACAGACACAACTGCAGCCAGCAACCCTGCTGGGAAGCCATAGTTTGATCTGAACAATGTGTCTGGGTTTTAGGCAGTCTTAACCCTGGCGCATGATTCCAAACCCGAACAGACGACAACCCTATCCCACGCTGGCAGAGGGATTTTTTTACTCAGGCTGTGGTTGCTTTCTAAAGAATACAAACTGTAAGGCCTTCAGGTTTCTCGTCTGGAAATCTGGCCAGAATCTCGACGAGAAAAATAGAGAACCTGCGCTTTATTTTCTCGTCGACATTCTTGTCGGCCTGTTTCCCGACGAGAAACCCGAGAGTGTGTATACTTACCTGTCGCCGTGGAACCCGTGCATGCTTGAAATGACTTTGACGCATGTGTGGTAGCTTCCACGGCATAGGTAGGGTGAAGCAAGATGGAAACGACGGCATCGAATGTGACGAGAGCATGCTCATCGAACGTGATGACGTCACCGCGTTCTTGCCTTTCAAGAGAACCGCGGTTCTTTTGAAAGGTCTGTGTGTACACTCGGGCGGCAAGAGATTCTTGCCAAGAATCTCGTCGGGAAAAACAATTTTTTTTTTCCTGACGGGATTCTTGCCTGTGTGTACGAGGCCTGACGTTAATGTCATTAAAAACGATCGTGTGGGCTGCAGAGCTTTTTTCCCGATCTAAAAAATGGGCATTAAAAATTTCGAACATGCTCTATTTTTTCACGACGTTTTTAACGTTGTCGTCTTTAACCACTTAAGGTCTGCCTCCTGCACATTTACGTCGGCAGAATGGCACGGCTGGGCATATGCACGTACAGGTACATGCTGTGCTAGTACCCAGCCGTGGGTCACGGGCGCGCGCTCCGGTGGCGCAGTCCAAAGCTCCGGGACTCGCGGACCCCATGGCCGCTGGAGTCTGGCTTCCCCGTTCTTCACTGTAGTGGTGTCATCGATCGCGTGATCCCTTTTATAGGGATACACAATCGATGACATCACACCTACAGCCACACCCCCCTACAGTTGTAAACACACATTAGGGAACACATAACCCCTTCAGCGCCCCCTTGTGGTTAACTCCCAAACTGCAAATTTCATTTTCACAATAAACAATGCATTTTAAATGCATTTTTTGCTGTGAAAATGACAATTGTCCCAAAAATTTGTCAAAATTGTCCGAAGTGTCCGCCATAATGTCGCAGTTATGAAAAAAATCGCTGATCACAGCCATTAGTAGTAAAAAAAATATAATTAATAAAGATGCAATAAAACTATCCCCTATTTTGTAAATGCTATAAATTTTGTGCAAACCAACCGATAAACGCTTATTGCGATTTTTTTTACCGAAAATAGGTAGAAAAATACATATCGGCCTAAACTGAGGAAAAAAAAATGTTTTATATATATTTTTGGGGGATATTTATTATAGCAAAAAGTAAAAAAATATAGATTTTTTTTCAAAATTGACGCTCTATTTTTGTTTATAGCGCAAAAAATAAAAACCGCAGACGTGATCAAATACCACCAAAAGAAAGCTCTATTTGTGGGGAAAAAAGGACGCCAATTTTGTTTGGGAGCCACGTCGCACGACCGCGCAATTGTCTATTAAAGCGACGCAGTGCCAAATCGCAAAACCTGGCCGGGTCCTTTAGCTGACTAAAGGTCCGGGTCTTAAGTGGTTAAGGTTGTAAAAAATGATCGTGTGTGAGCTTTAACGGCGTGAAAAAGACGTGAATGCTAACACGAAATCAGCTAAAGCAGCCCCAAGGGTGGCGCCATCCGAATGGAACTTCCCCTTTATAGTGCGTTGTACGTCACCGCGCTTTGCTAGAGCATTTTTTGTTTCACGATCGTGTGTAGGCAAGGCTGTTTTAATGATCGGGTTGAAAAAAAACGTATTTTTTTCTAGACCCTTAAAAACGTAATTTTTTAGAACCCGAAAAACGGTTGTGTGTACGCGGCATAAGACTTTGAACATCTTTTGTTTTGCTGCAACCGGATTGTATTTGGCAGATAACAGATGGAATGTTCAGTTGGGTTTTAAAACTTCCCCAGCACCTAGTGACCTTTCCTTCGCTCCTCCATCCCTCCATCCTGTGCCAGAAAATACCAGTGATGTTACCATGATCTGCACTGTTTCAGGGTGGTGGTTCAGAAAATACTGAAGGGATCGGATCAGCATTGGCCGCCCTTCTTAATGTTCTAAGTGCAGGTTTCCTTTAAGGAAGAACTCTTTTTGCCAGAATGTTGGCAGGCACTTTAATGCTTTTCCTTTGCAGCTAATTCACATGTGTTGGAAATTAGAGTTTGGCTCAGAGCATGCTGTTAAATTTCCCATCATGCTTATTTCAGAACCCCCACAAGTGCAGTTACACATACTTTTCAGGCTCTTTGAATGTGCTTAGAATTTGCATTCTTAGCGTTCCCAGAAATGTCTGATCAGCACACTCAGTCCTAACTTACAAAACAGGACCAGATGTGTCTCGGTGAAGATTTGATTTTTCCTGTACATACTCAAAAATGTAAATGATTAAAACTATTTTAAGAAGCGTTAGGCATTTGTGATAGGCATACCACCCTTGGATCGCTTAGGTACTATTGCCGCTACCTGAATGCCTGTTTTTGTATGTTTTTTTTTTTTTTTACTTTAATTTTTTAATTGCCAAACAGCAATTTTACATTACAGGGCTGCAACACATAAGTAAAACACTCAGCTTGTGGTTGCAGTGTGGTCTCATTGAACTTAGTGGGCGAGTTTGACAGGTGGCACCGCGCAGCCCGAGTTAAAGTATAACCTGTTGGAAAGAACAACAGCATGTTTGCATATAAAGTGGCTATGTACTGTATGCATTATACCTATTTATGCAGCAGATGGCGCTGTAGTATTATACAGTAGTGTATATAGTTCATGTATTCGATGATGTAATAGGATGTATTGTCTATCTATGTTCAGTGTACTTGTTTGTGTTCTCTTCCTGTTCCATGATAAAGATATCCTCCATAAGAAGTAAAACCATTTTCTGTACCCAAGAAGCTTCCAGCGCATTAATTGCATACCTCCCAACTGTCCCTGATTTTACAGGAACTCTCCCTGATTTGGATCAATGTCCCTCTGTCCCGCATTCCTCCTTATTTGTCCCTCATTTTGGTCTGATCTATATAGTTGTATATAAAATGCGCTTTTTATCTATCAAAAAGTGTTTTCAGCGCTAAACCTTTCATCTGATTTATAAATTGCTGCATTTTTAAATTCCAAAAGCCAATATAAAGGAATGGAAGTGGTAAAAAAGCACTTGTGGGTTTAACCAATCTTATTTTTTTTGCACAATTCTCTTTTAACCACTTCAGACCCGCGCTATTGACATAATATGTCAACAGCGCGGACCTGAGGTGCCAACTAGACGTCTTTGGACGTGATTTTTGTGCATTACCCACGCGCGCCACTGGGTGGTGCGCGGCGGGTAAACACTGTGCCACCGCATCGCTGGGGATCCTAAGCGTGTACCTGGCGGCCACGATGTCCATCGGGTACATGCGATCGGCGGGAAAACGAACAGATGACAGCAGGGACGTGGAGCTCTGTGTGTAAACACAGAGCTCCACGTGCTGTCAGCGGAGAGGAGACCGATCTGTGTCCCTTGTACATAGGGACACAGCATCGGTCACCTCCCCCAGTCACCCCCCTCCCCCCACACAGTTAGAACACACCCAGGCAATACATTTAACCCCTTCCTCACCCCCTAGTGTTAACCCCTTCCCTGCCAGTCACATTTATACAGTAATTAGTGCATTTTTATATCACTGATTGCTGTAAAAAAGTGAATAGTCCCAAATTTGTGTCAAAAGTGTCCGATATGTCCGCCGCAATATCGCAGTCGCAATAAAAAATTGCAGATCGCCGCCATTACTAGTAAAAAAAATAATAATAAAAAAAATCATAATTCTGTTCCCCATTTTGTAGGCGCTATAACTTTTGCGCAAACCAGTCGCTTATTGCAATTTTTTTTTTCCAAAAATACGTCGAAAAATACGTATCGACCTTAACTGTAAAAAAAAAAAAATTTTTTTTTTAAAAAAAATGGGATATTTATTATAGCAACTAGTAAAAAATATATATATATTTTTTTAAATTGTCGCTATTTTTTTGTTTATAGCCCAAAAAATAAAAACCGCAGAGGTGATCAAATACCACCAAAATAAAGCTCTATTTGTGGGGAAAAAAGGACGTCAATTTTGTTTGGGAGCCACGGCGCAAATGTCAGTTAAAGCGACGCAGTGCCGGAAGCTGAGATTTCACCTGGGAACGAAGGGGGTTTATGTGCCCAGTAACCAAGTGGTTAAGGGGGCGTGACAAGGGGTGTGTCCTATGCCTGCATACTTTTGCTGATAGGTGTCCCTCATTCCCATCTCAAAAAGTTGGGAGGTATGTAATTGCAATTCTCTGCACAACGTAACCAAAGGCGATTTTATTTACTTTTGCATGGAGTGGAGATGGATTAGAATGCTTGTCAGTTTTTATTGCTGTCTGTGCCCCCATTAGGGAGATTCCCCCTTTCTATTTGTCCTGTTATCACTGAAAGTGAAAGTAAAAGAAAATCACAAATTTTGGGTTGTCCCCAGAAAAGTAATGGAGAGGAAATCCAATGAGGACACTAGTTCTGGTGACCTGGGGTCCCCAAGGAATGCCCTTAATTTACAGGGATTCCTTCTCACTTCCTGTTTGGCTATAAGACAGGAAGTGAAGGCAAATCTCTGCAATGGGACGCAGATGGCAAAATAAAATCTGACCGGGGTTATAATTCTTTCTTACTCTATCCAAAATTAAACAAAAAAAAATCTTTGCCTTTAGTTCTACCATAAAGCAAATCATTGCTGCCATAGGCTGTAGCCTTGCCAGGCTGTATTGTTACAGTTCAGTTGTGCACCCAGGGGGCAGTAAAACCCCAGCAGCCACCCATGTGAAAGAGCCCTTTAAAGGCAGTTAGAGGAATAATAAAACAGGTATTAGGCCCAATTTTTGTTGCATAGTTAAAGCTGGACTTCAGGCAAGGACTGTATATACAGGAGCTATATTTGTTTTCTGTCTAATAAAGCCGAACCTTTATTAGCACAAAAACTTTCATCTAAATATATTCCTCAATAGACACAAAAGAAACTAATCTACTTTGCCTTTGCAAACCTAGTTACTGTATTGACCTGTAAAATTAGCATTGACATCATTACAGTGCTGAGCATAGCCTGTACAGAGAGCAGTGGGAGGGAGCTGGAAGGCCCCACCCACTACAATTACCTGCAGAAAAATACAAGATGTCCTTGTGAGATCCTCGGGGGTGGAGACTGATGTGAGTGATTAAATTCTCTCTTTAAACTGAAAGAAAACCTTAACTATAAGGCTGTGTACGCCCGATCGAACATGTCTGCTGAAACTGGTCCGCAGACCAGTTTCAGCGGACATATCTGATCGTGTGTACGGCCTAGCGGACAGGTTTCCAGCGGACAAAAGTTTTAAAACATGCTTTAAAACTTGTCCGCTGGAAAGCTGTCCGTCGGACATGTCCGCTGGTTAGTACGCCTAACCAGCGGACCGAAATCCCCCGCATGCGTCGAATGGATTTGACGCATGCGTGGAAGCATTTTACTTCCTGGTTTGCGGACGTCGCGGCGGCAAGTCACCGCCACATCACCGCGCTGTCTGTCCGCCGGATTTTGGTTTGATCGTGTGTATACACCATCAGACCAAACGATCCCCAGGGAAAATGTCCGATGAAAATGGTCCGCGGACCATTTTCATCGGACATGTCTCCTCGTGTGTATGCGGCCTAACTGTTCCTAAAAATACTCCTTCCCCCTTCCTGCTACCTATCCTGCCCAACCTGTATAAAAATATGTGAGTACCTACCCAGTTTCAATCCTATTTGGTCTGGTCACGTGATCCTGGAACGCTACATAAGAGAGTGCTTGGCAGTGGCTGTGAATTCCAGGATTTGTGACATCACCCATAGGCTGTCATGGTCCAGCCATTGTCACTGCTCCTTTCTCTCCCCTGCAGCAGCTGCTTGCCAACATAGGGGAGACAGTGCTGCAGGACCATGTGACTCGACCAGAGTGGATTAAAAATAGGTAGGTACACCTTAGGCAAAATAGTTAGAAGAAGAGAACGGAACATTTCTAGGATTAGCTATAGTTAGGTTTTTCTTCCACTTTAAGCTCTTACATGTTAGCATATAAATGACTCATATAGGGTGATATTACTTTTCATTGGCCAGTGTAATAATTGGAGTGTGAATGAATGGGCAAAGTTATTGACTTTGATTTTTAAAATCACTTTTGTACAACATATATTTTTGTTTGTTTTAGGTTTTAGCAGTATGTTTGTTGTCAGAAGGACAGCAACTCTATCTACACTGGTGTCACAAGGTAAGACTCAGCTAATAAGTTATGTCAGTTACATATGTAAAATATAATGATGTTAAAAAATGACAACCATGTTTAATCTTTATTTTGGATGCTTATACCCATAACACTTTATTACAGGGGAGTCTTTATTACTTATAATATTTTAAAACTAATTTAGGTCCGTTTTTTTTCATCAGCTGATCCGTTTTTCATCCGTTTTTTCATCCGTTTTTTCATCCGTTCTGTTTTTTCTTCCGTTTTTTTTTTTTTGTTAGAACTTTATTTTTATTACATATTTTGATGAAAAATGGATGTTAGCGGATCGGATGTTAAACGGATCGTCCGCTAACATCCGTTTTTCGTCCGTTTCGTTTTTTTGACGGAAGAAAAATAGGGGTTTATGCCGTACAAAAAAACGGAGCTTAACGGAGACGGATGGAAACGGACGTTAGCGGATGCTCATCCGCTAACGTCCGCTAGCCCATAGGGATGCATTGCAGTCCGTTTTTCATCCGTAAAAAATGGACGAACGGTCCGCACGTGTGAAAGGGCCCTAACACACATGGAATTATCCGCATCAGAGTGTCTCCTCACATCACTTGTCCTCATCCAAGTGTCCCCTTACATTAACTATCCCCATCAGAGTTCCACTTTTGCATCAGGTATCCCAATCCGAGTTTCCCCTTACATCAACTTTCCCCTCGAGGTGCCCCCTTACATTGGGTGTCCCCTCATGTCAATTGTGCTCATCAGTCTGTCCCCTCACATCAACTGTCCTCATCAGACTGTCCCCTTACATATACTGTCCCCATCAGAGTCCCACTCTTACATCAAGTGGCCCAATCCGAGTGTCACCTTTCATCCACTTTCCCCGCGAAGGAGGCCCCCTTACATCAGGTGTCCCCTCATGTCAATTGTCCTCATCAGTCTGTCCCCTCACGTCAATTGTCCTCATCAGTCGGTCCCCTCACGTCAATTGTCTTCATCAGACTGTCCCCTTACATCAACTTTCCCCTTGAGGTGACCCCTTACAAGGGGTTACCCCATAAAAGTGCCCCCGTGCATCAGGTGTCCCTATCGGAGTGTTCACTCACATCAATTACCCTCATCATAGTGTCCCCTTACATCAACTATCCCAATCAGAGTTCCACTCTTACATCAGGTGTTCCCATCCGAATGTCCCTTTACATCAACTCCCCTTGAATGAATGAATGAATGAATGAAAACTTGTATAGCGCGGCACATGCGAACTGAATCGCCTCTGGGCGCTTGTTGTTCCTGTCTCCTTTGATATCAAAAGAGAAAAGTCTTGACCTTTTTCCTAAATGCTAGGTGGCTCTCCTCCAACCGAATGCTGGTTGGTAAAGCGTTCCATAGTCTTGGACCTTGGACCGCGAATCTTCTTTCTCCTTTGGACTTGAAGTTGGCTTTCGGAACCTGGAGCAGGTTCTGATTCGTGGATCGCAGAGCGCGATTGGGATTATGCGTTTTTATTATTTCGCATAAATAAAGGGGGGCATTCCCATGGACACATCTATGCGTAAGACAGAGAGCTTTGAAAGCAATTCTGTCTTTAACTGGCAGCCAATGAAGGGCTCTCAGTGAAGGTGAGATGGATTCCCAGGGTTTTTTCCCAGTCACAAGTCTGGCGGCCGTATTCTGAACGACTTGCAGACGAGCGATTTGGTACTTGGGGAGGCCGAGGTAAAGGGTATTTGCATAATCCAGTCTGGAGTTTACAATAGCTCCCACCACGACCGCTAAATCTTCTTTAGGGATGAACGGAGTGAGTCTGCGTAGTAGGCGCAGTAGATGGTGAGATCCACTGACTACTGACCCTATTTGTGCGTCCATTGTCATAAAGGAGTCAAAAATGACCCCTAGGCTTTTGACTTTGGCGCTAGGGGTGATGAACTTGCCCAGAATGGGCGAGGGGGTCCACGCTGTTGAAGGTTGATTCCTACGCTTGGCGTGAAACAGGAGAAGTTCTGTTTTCGCTCCATTGAGTTTAAGATGACTCTTTGTCATCCAATCCTCTATCAAGGAGAGGCAAGTCTCTAGATTGATGTGGTGATCCTGTCTATTGCAGATGCGGAAGTACAATTGTGTGTCGTCTGCGTATGAGTGATAGAGCAGTTTTTTGAGGTGCCCCTTTATATTCGGTGTCCCTTTCAGAGCACCCCTTACATCAGATTTCCACATGAGAGTGCCCCCTTAAATCAGGTGTCCCTATCAGTGTGCCCTCTTACATCAAGTGTCCGCATCAGAGTGTCCCCTTATATCAACTATCATATCAAAGTTCCACTGTTACATCAGGCGTCCCAATCCGAGTGTCCCCTTACATCAACTTTCCCCTCAAGGTCCCCCTATTATATTAGATGTCCCCGTCAGAGTCCCCCCTTACATCAGGTGTCCCCATCAGAGTGCAAAGTTGATGGCCCGGATTCACATACATCGGCGCATATACAGTGCTTTGCGAAAGTATTTGGCCCCCTTGAACTTTGCGACCTTTTGCCACATTTCAGGCTTCAAACATAAAGATATAAAACTGTAATTTTTTGTGAAGAATCAACATCAAGTGGGACACAATCATGAAGTGGAACAATTTTTTTGGATATTTCAAACTTTTTTAACAAATAAAAAACTGAAAAATTGGGCGTGCAAAATTATTCAGCCCCTTTACTTTCAGTGCAGCAAACTCTCTCCAGAAGTTCAGTGAGGATCTCTGAATGATCCAATGTTGACCTAAATGACTAATGATGATAGATAGAATCGACCTGTGTGTAATCACGTCTCTGTATAAATGCACCTGCACTTTGATAGTCTCAGAGGTCCGTTTAAAGCGCAGAGAGCATCATGAAGAACAAGGAACACACCAGGCAGGCCCGAGATACTGTTGTGGAGAAGTTTAAAGCCGGATTTGGATACAAAAAGATTTCCCAAGCTTTAAACATCCCAAGGAGCACTGTGCAAGCGATAATATTGAAATGGAAGGAGTATCAGACCACTGCAAATCTACGAAGACCTGGCCGTCCCTCTAAACTTTCAGCTCATACAAGGAGAAGACTGATCAGAGATGCAGCCAAGAGGCCCATGATCACTCTGGATGAACTGCAGAGATCTACAGCTGAGGTGGGAGACTCTGTCCATAGGACAACAATCAGTCGTATACTGCACAAATCTGGCCTTTATGGAAGAGTGGCAAGAAGAAAGCCATTTCTTAAAGATATCCATAAAAAGTGTCGTTTAAAGTTTGCCACAAGCCACCTGGGAGACACACCAAACATGTGGAAGAAGGTGCTCTGGTCAGATGAAACCAAAATCAAACTTTTTGGCAACAATGCAAAACGTTATGTTTGGCGTAAAAAGCAACATAGCTCATCACCCTAAACACACCATCCCCACTGTGAAACATGGTGGTGGCAGCATCATGGTTTGGGCCTGCTTTTCTTCAGCAGGGACAGGGAAGATGGTTAAAATTGATGGGAAGATGGATGGAGCCAAATACAGGACCATTCTGGAAGAAAACCTGATGTCTGCAAAAGACCTGGGACTGGGACGGAGATTTGTCTTCCAACAAGACAATGATCCAAAACATAAAGCAAAATCTACAATGGAATGGTTCACAAATAAACATAAATAAATCCAGGTGTTAGAATGGCTAAGTCAAAGTCCAGACCTGAATCCAATCGAGAATCTGTGGAAAGAACTGAAAACTGCTGTTCACAAACGCTCTCCATCCAACCTTACTGAGCTCGAGCTGTTTTGCAAGGAGGAATGGGCAAGAATTTCAGTCTCTCGATGTGCAAAACTGATAGAGACATACCCCAAGCGACTTACAGCTGTAATCACAGCAAAAGGTGGCGCTACAAAGTATTACCTTAAGGGGGCTGAATAATTTTGCACGCCCAATTTTTCAGTTTTTTATTTGTTAAAAAAGTTTGAAATATCCAATAAATTTTGTTCCACTTCATGATTGTGTCCCTTCTTGTTGATTCTTCACAAACAAATTACAGTTTTATATCTTTATGTTTGAAGCCTGAAATGTAGCAAAAGTTTACAAAGTTCAAGGGGGCGAATACTTTCGCAAGGCACTGTATATGCCGCCGTAGCGTATGTCTTTTACGCTACGCCGGCACAGCGCAGAGAGGGAAGCATGTAATTCACAAAGCAAATGCTCCCAACACTGCGCCAACGTAGCGTATATTCGTAGGGATAAGTGAGCGTAAGTGGAAGTAGGTGGAAGTGGGCTGGAAGTGGGCATGATACATGTAAATGAAGCGTGACCCCATGCAAATGATGGGCCAAGCTTCAGACAAGTACTTAAAACAAACTGCGCATGCATCGTGCCTTGGACGCATCCCAGTGCACATGCTTACAATCACGTCGAAATAACTGCCTAAGATACGTCGAATCACTGCCTACCACGTGAACGTAACCTACGCCCAGCCCTATTCACGTACAACGTAAAATTTGATGGCGTTCGTTCCCTGGTCCATACCTTTGCATGAGTTGCGCCTCCAATATGGGTAATAACTTTACGCTGAACGTAAACCTTACGCAAATTGCTTAAATAATGCACCGGGCGCGAGTACGTTCGTCAATCGGCATATCTCCCTCATTTGCATATTTGAATAGAAAATCCATGGGAAAGCCACATACGTCCAGCATAAATATGCGCCCACTCTACGCCGGCGTAGGCAAGTTAGGACTTAGACTCCGCACCTCAGGGGAGCCTGTGTCATCTGCCAGAAGTGACTGCCTGCCTGTCCTGCCACTGCTATAGCAATTGGTCTTTAAGCCCGACGCCTGATCGTGACCCAATCAGAGTTCCACTCTTACATCAGGTGTCCCTATCTGATTGTCCTCTTACATCAACTTTCCTGTTGAGATGCCCCCTCATTTCGTGTGTCCCTGTCAGAGTGACCCTTACATCAGGTGTCCCCTCATGTCAATTGTCCACATCAGAGTGTTCCCTTATATCAACTGTCCCCATCAGAGTTCCACTCTTACCAAAGGTGTCCCAATTCAAATGTCCCCTTATGTCAACTTTTCCATTCGAGGTGCCTTCTTATATTGTGTGTCCCCCTCAGAGTGCCCCCTTACATCAAGTGTCCCCAACAGAGTGTCCCCTCATGTCCATTGTCCTCATCAGAGTGTCCCCTTACATCAACTGTCCCCATCAGACTCTTACATCAGGTGTCCCAGTTCAAGTGTCCCCTTACATAAATTTTTTCATTGAGGTTCCCCTTTCATCAAGTGTCCCCTCATGTCAATTGTCATTAAAGTGCCCCTTACATCAACTATTACTTGTTTTAGGCGTGTTGTGCCATGTTGGCTATGAATCATGTATTGTATAACTGTTGCCACTGTATAGCTCACCTTGTACTTCTTAGTTTATCTTCATGTCATTTCATTGCTTTGTTATCCTACTGACCGCTCTTATCTCTGGCAGGCTGGGACGCTGGTCGTTCTTGTGTTTTTTATTGCCGCTCTTGCTGCCCTTTCTAATTTATGGGGTGAAGAATGGTCCGCTGTTCGCCTTTCCTTCCAGGTACACACAATGGCATTCAACTGTATTTCACTAAGGATTCTTTCACATTAGCGGTACTGCTTACCGTCCTCTAAAAAGATATCTGCAGTGAATTACTTTTCAAAGGGCAGTGTAGCAGTGGCTGACAGGCATGTGTTTTTTACTTTACTGTTGTAATTGCCAAATGGCAGTTTTACATTGCTGAATCGTGCCGCAACTGTGAGGCCGTGTACACACGGCAGAGAACCTCGACGGGCAGAACACATCGTTCCGCCCGTCGAGGTTCTCTCCCGGCCGTCGAATTCGGCGACCAGCCCGTCGGGAATGGCAACCAGCCATTCTTCCAGGCGGGCCGTCGAGGAAATAGAGAGCGTGCTCTCTATTTCGGCTTGACGGGCTTCCCGACGGGAAGCTCGCTGAGACCGTACACACGGCCGAGGTCCTCGCTGGAATGTGCATTCCAGCGAGGTTCTCGCTGATTTTCAGCGAGAACCTCGACTGTGTGTACGCCGCCTGAGCCAAGCGTTTGGTCCATGGTTGCAGTTTGCCCTGTTGAACTCAATGGGTATCTGACAGGTGGTGCTGCCTATCAAACTCTGTGCTCCAGGTTTAAAATGCCATGGCCGCAAAGACAGAGAGATCTTGTTGTTGGAGTATTTTAAGCCCCATACACACTATCAGTTTTCCTGACGGTTTTCTCTTCAGGTTTACCAAAACCATCTAATATGAGGTCAAACCTCAAGAGTTTCATCATGTATGCAATCAGGCAGGCCCTTGTACTACATGGTTTTGGTAAACCTGATGAGAAAACCGTCAGGAAAACTGATAGTGTGTATGGGGCTTAAGACTTATAGGAAGCCCAAGTACGGACTCACCCCACCAAATTCCACCCCTTATTAAAATATCAGTTTTGGGTGAACTAACTATTTAGAGGCCCAATCGCTCCCCAAATGACATTTCCCCATAGCAGCTAATCAGAAATCCTATTTTGCCCCTCTAAAAACTGAAACCTGAAGTCCAGTTGGCTTCTAATGCATATCATTTCTTCTGTATGCTTTTATATTTTGTATTACCCCTGTGTTTCCTTATTTGTAGGTGACGGCTCCATACCTGCACATTGGTTCCCTGGCATGCATGACTCTACTGGCCTGGCCAGTGGCCCTATATTTTGTCCGGATGAATAAAATAAGTAAGACTGCCATTATTCCGAATACTTATTTAAATTTTAAATGACCCGAGCCAGTGTTTGCAATAAAATAAGTCACCTCATCTCCAGCACAATCCTGCAGTAATTATTTTCTGCCACTAGGTGTCTTTAGTCCCTCTGGTTAAATGACACCAGTCTCATTCAACCCTGAAGACTATGGGCAGGGGGGGGGGGGCTGGTAGCCTTAGGCCTGGGGGGCAGGTTCAGTCAATTGGCCCATTGAACCGCCAAATCAGCTCACCATCCATGGTCCATCTGGTTTTTAATTGCAGCCTCACCAGTGCAGCCAACTCCAGTGCCCATCAATGCAGCCTGATCACTGGGGAAGATTACATGGGGTGTATGGGGGGGTCAGCTATGGGTGTCAGGGTCTCTCCCCACAGTGATCTCAGCAGGTCCTTGCACGCCACAGCCTCCTGGGGGGTAATGCTTCTGGTCCTGGGGTCAAGTTGCAGCCAGCCCCCAGCCCTGCGTCCCGACTCCCTGGCACACCCTGTTTCCAAGAATCCGGTCCCCGGGAGTTGTAGTTTCCTCTGCACTGCTCTTTTTTTCACCCACCGAGAGCTTGAGCGTGGACTACAACTCCCGGAATGCAACAGCTAGCAGTCAGCCGCCGAGGCCATGCTCCCGGCCCAACTTCCTAGACCAGAATAAAAAAAATGGTACCGGGCAGTGGTTGCGGGCCATAAGTCTGGGTGGCAATTGCCACCCTGCCCCCTGGCCCAGCCCTCACCTGACTATGGGTATCCTATGAGTGCAGGGCTTCATGGACCCGCCCCTGAGGAAGCATGATTACAGCATCCTGCACAGTTTCTCAACTAAAGTTCAGTGGAATTTGCAACAGTGCTGTAGAGAGCAGTCACCCCGCTGGAGCACTTGAGAGAAAACAGGCCCTTAGATGCTAAAAAGGTATCACATTTTCTGTTCATTGGTTATCACTCATATAACACACTAGTTTCCACAAATGTTGACCCATTACCCTTTCATTGAGCCCAGAGATCCCATTTAAATACAATATATTTATCTTTGAGTGGAGCATGGCTAAGTAGCATCTGTATCATGAAACATACAATACAATACTGTCCTGAAACCTTCAGGCTGGTTCAGTATTTTAATATTCTCTGTGGAATGGTAACAATATTCAAATATTCGGCAGTTGTCTTGTGCTCGAGGCTCACAACCGATGACATTTAGTGTGAAAAATGCTGTCTTTGTGTTACTGCTAAAAATACTTTTTCTGATCTTAGGCAAATACTGCACGTATGCGCTAAGCCTTGAAGCAATCTATTAAAAGGCACTTGTCCTCAGAGATCATATTCGGATAATGTACACACATTTTTTTTTTTTATGTTGTTTACGTCAGAACTGATTCATATATTTTTTACAGTGATGTGCAAGTACTGAACCAGCATTCGTTTTTTAATGAATTGTTTTCAACACGATGGTAACTGATTGGTTGCTCTGAGTTTCTGAACTCTGCCGGCATTATCCTTGACGGAGAGCAGCCTGATTAAAGCCCAGTTCTGTGCTCCCAAAACTCCATTGGCCCTACTTTTCCCTTGATACGTTGTGAGCTTTGGGCATTATCCTCAGGGGTGGAGCCATGAAACCCTGTACAGTACTCATATTCTTTCCTCAGTCTTTCTGGAACACTGAGGACATCTTGCGAAAAACTCCAGATTAAGGGTAAGTATTACATTGCAATTTTTTATTTTTCCAGGGGTGCTTAGCCCCAGGCTTTAAATACGTCTTTGATTAATATTGTATTTTTTATCATGATGTTCTTCAAAGATGTATTTTGAAGAACAATTCCACACATATGGGGTTGATTTTCTAAAACTGGAGATGCAAAATCTGGTGCAGCTCTGCAAAGAAACCAATCAGCTTCCAGGTTTTATTGTTAAAGTTTAATTGAGCAAGCTGAAGTTAGAAGCTGATTGTCTACCGGCACCAGATTCTAAGTGCTCCAGTTTTAGTAACTCTCCCCCATATAGTCAGTGGTCATCTACTACTATACTAGTATTGATACTAATGGTCAGCCTAAATCCAGCCAAATTTATATTTTTTGTTGGATAGAAAGAAGAAGAGAAGAGTTAAAGCGGAGCTCCACCCAGGAAAACAACATTTTCCCATATTGTTTAAAAAAATTAAATAAAAAAAACCTGAAAAAAAAAAAAATACTCACCCGAAATAGCTGTTGCTATGCAGAAGTCCGTAATCTGCCTCTTCCACTCCGCGGTGCCTTTTCTTCTTGTCCTTCTCCTTGTGAATGGGGCGCGCTGCTTTCTGGGAACTGTGTGTGTTCTCAGAGAGCAGCGCGCCCATTCACAAGCCAGCGTGAGACTCACGCAGGTGCAGTAGGAAATGGGCAGTGAAGCCGTACGGCTTCACTGCCTGTTTCCCATAGTGTGGATGGCGGCGTGGGACCCGGAGCGATCGTGGGACCGGCATCGGGGGGGCCATCAGCGCGGGCAAGTAGGACAAGGTAAGTGTCCTTATTTAAAGTCAGCAGCTACACTGTTAGTAGCTGCCGACTTTAAAAAAAAAAAAAAATTGCGGCTGGAGCTCCGCTTTAATATTAAGTTTTCGCCCTATCTATAACCCCATTAGAGAGATTTTCCTTTACTTCCTGCCCATGCCTCAGTTAAAGAGAATTGCAATATTTGTATAACAATCATATGGAGTGCTGTTGTGAAAAGATGGTTGGTGCCACCCAAAATGTACCAAGTAATCCTCACTAGTACACCTTGTTACTTATTTATTTATACTATATTATATACTATATATGCTCTATATTACTTACGTTACCTATTTGAACTGGGATGAGGTGCCATATCAAAAGAGGATTCACCAGCCATCATCTTGCCACTTTTTATTACTTATGTTTATTTAGGCTAGATCGTTGGCTAGACTTATGCTGCATACACGGTCGGAATTTCCGACAAGAAAAGTTCGATGTGAGCTTTTGGTCAGAAATTCCGACCGTGTGGAGGCTCCATCGGACTTGTTCTGCTGGACAATTTGAGAGCTGGTTCTCAACTTTTTACGATGGGAAAAGTTCTTGTCGGAAATTCCGAAAGACTGTATGCAATTCCGACACGCAAACAAACATGCATGCTCGGAATCAATTTGACGCATGCACGGAATCATTAAACTTAATTTTTCTCGGCTCGTTGTACTGTTGTATGTCACCACGTTCTTGATGGTCGGAATTTTGTATGAACGTGTGTATGCAACACAAGTTTGAGCCAAAATTCATTTGGGAAAAAAATCTATGGTTTTCTTATCAGGATTTCCGATCGTGTGTACGCGGCATAAGGTATAGTATCCTGGCGAGGAAGAAAGACGCTGGTGGAGCAGGTCTGCCGCATTTGGAATTATATTACACCGCGACACTACTACTACTACAGAATATTAGACCACGGTCCTTTTAAGCAGTTGGGTTACACTCACCAGTACTATTGACTTCTCTTCCATGGCTGCTCTCAACGGACCACCCTCCTCTTTCACAGCTAACACTCCCGCTCTCTTCACTTTTATACATTTGGGACAAGGCTATTACTACTCATAATATATCTTCGTGATCAGGTCCTCTTACCCTGATTCTGGGTAAACCAGGGTTTTTACCCAGAAGATCTGATAAGGGCTTTCTTTGTTTGGCAACCACCACACCCATCTCCTATTCAAAATGCACTCACCCCGAAGGGACTGAAACCCTGAGTTAGTTTAGCTCTATTCCTTGCATTAGACGAGGAGCTTGCCTTCAATATTTCCAATTACATCGTCTTTATGATGGATTGGGCAAGGAGTGCTTTTGTAGGGATCTGACTAAGATTGAAGAGCTATGTCTTTCTGATCAAAAATTTACACATGCCCTCTCTAAAATGTATGGAATTATTTTATCTCCCACATTCCCCCATTGCCCTTTCTTTCCCTGAAACTGGGACCGAGAACTGGGCCATGAATTAGCTCCTGAGTAATGGGAATGGGATGAAGCCTTCTTTCCTACATTTAAATCAACCTTAGCCTTAAGCTCGCAAGAGAGAAACTATAAAGTCATATCTAGATGGTATCGCTGTCCAGCCCTTTTAAATAAAATCATCCCGGCCTTACCAGACCAATGCTGGAGATGTGGTGGGCCTAGTGGTACACATGTGGTGGTCTTGCTCGGCAATAGAACCATACTGGTCTGCCATATTTTACCTAAGCCAGTTGATCACGGGCAAGATCTGGCCAGAGACCCGGGAGGTTGCACTTTTATCTCTGAGTTAGTGTTGGTTACAGATGGTTGGCGCTGCTGTATGGATGTGGTGTATATTTCACGTGTCGGGTACTTGTAGCGGAAGGGTTTATTGGGAACAAATCTCCCCGCTTACACAAGTGATCCCTATTTGCTGATAGTCCCTCAGAGGGAAAAAGAGAGCACTTTGTGGTATGCTCATGTGATCATAATAATGATTGCCTAGTGAAAATAGGTGTTGGTGATGGCTGCTGTATTTGTTTATTATGCTGGTGGAGCCTAGTACAAAGTGTGTAGGCACCTCAGTGGTTTTGTTGTGCCAGTTTTAGTATTGAAGTGGGCAGTGCTGAGTGCTATAGATGTAATGAAAAAATCTAAAAAAACTACTAGGTGCCCATATAATATTCCAAATTACGATAGTAGAGAGAAAAGGTGGTGCTCTATAACCTTAATTGTATGTGATCCACTTTTTGTGATCAGAAGAAAAGAGAAAAAATGAAAAACAAAAAGTATATATATGTAAAGACTTAGTGTCGCTCTAGAGTGTGATATATTTTTCAAAGATTAATATTGGTGATAAAACATAAAAGACTTCAGCATATATAATATATAACAATAAAACCCTGCTGATGGATTACAGTTAGCAAAGGTCAGCTGGTGCCCGAGCTGACATATGATTACAATATGTTTTAACCAGGTGTTGTCCATATATATTGTATTTCATCAATGACGTGGTGAGTAACTTCAATAGAGTGCTACGTGGTCAACTGAATTGGTGATATCAGATGTTGCACTACAGGTAACAGCGAAACTACCAGTTAACCCCCCACATGTATCCCCTCTTACCAGATTGTAGTCCCCTCAGCGGGGGTGTAGAGCCTTGGGGATCAGTGGGTAGTTGCTGCTTACCAACCTCTGTAGTGGCGGCGCGTGATGGGTTAACTTTCTGGATATAAACCAGTCGCTGTATTTGATGTTTCCTGAGGCGTGATCAATGGCTCCAAAATGAATGGCAGTTGTTATAAGGAGGCAAGAAAAAGAGAGATCCTCATGGTGTAGTACTTCCTGATGGTTTTTTATTTTAAAGCCCGTGTCCCAATTGGAACAACAGGGTATAAAAATTAAAATTAAAAAGAAATTAAAAATACAAAGTTAAAAACGTAAGTGCTGCTGCACCACAGCTGGACAAATATAGTCCCCTAGGCTGAGCTGTACCAGTCGGGTTGTGGGAGCCTCTGCAGTCACTGTCCGTATGGATCGTGTGGAGCGTGCTGCTGTTTGCGTTCCAATGGTGAGCGCGTCCCAACCCGGAAGTCCTAGCTGGTCTGAGCTTAGCGTGCCGGAGTGCGTGACGTGAGGGCGTATAGTCACCTGACCGGTTTCGTCTATGGACGTTTTCAAAGGTGATGACCGCCCCTAGCGTCACTATACTTTTTATACTCTAAACGTCATGTGTGGTCCGCCTTTTTGGGAGTGGTTGGATCCCACTCTCGAATCACAATACCCCTGGGTGTATGTTACATGGCGTGATGCGTCTCTATATACTGTCCCTTCTGCATCATGCAAAAAGTAAAAATAAAAATAAAAATAGAGAGGTGCAAATGTGTAGAACCTTTATACAAGGGGACACTGTCCCATACTAGCAGAACTTGTAATAGGTTAAATCCCTTGGGAATTTTGGGGCCGCGGATCTCAGATGTCGTTTATGACATTCCATTATGACATATGTGGTTAAAATATTGGTTACACGGCTTAATTGACATAAAAATAACTAATATGGTAAATGAAACACATAGTAGAACTTTTATATTTGATGGAGAATATAGTTTGTGTGGTACCAGATCATGACCCCTCTAGAGGGTGATGATATGCCCTATTACCGAGTGTCTCTGTGATGTTGTGTGTTCATGTCCTTCGTGGCGTTAATTGGAGAGAGGGATGGTGTCTAATTATGTATTGGATAGTGTAATTTTGCTGTACGTACCTTT
Organism: Rana kukunoris; assembly: GCA_029574335.1. Lineage (NCBI taxonomy): Eukaryota > Metazoa > Chordata > Amphibia > Anura > Ranidae > Rana > Rana kukunoris. The sequence continues at coordinate 27,744,505 of CM056050.1, forward strand.
GAAGACCTAAGCATATATTGATATGGGTGGGTGGAGTAAGTTGGCTTGTCACATGTGTAAACAGATGACTTTGGTGGTTGGTACCTGTTTACTGGTCTTGAATTGTTGGACTGACCTTACTTAACTAAAAGAGAATATATTTATATATAAGGTGTTGACATCATCGTTATAATGGTAGAAGTATATATAATCCTGTTATGGGAATCTTTTATATTTGTTTTCTGTATCCTCGGTTTCGTTTAGGGCAGACTTATTATTTCCATGGGAAATGTTTCACATCTACAGAAAAGGTGGTCTCTTTATTGAAAGGGCTGCTATTGGTTGGTTATAAAGCAGTTTAAGTCTATATCCAAATTCATCCCTTTTGGTGCTAGGGACCCCAGCCGGTGGATCCATTCGGTTTCGTTTTGTGATATTTGAATCTTTTTGTTTCCTCCTCTCCAGTGATCGGTAATCATATCAATCCCATAGAATGTCATCTGTGATGGATCTTTATGATGGTATTGGTCAAAGTGTCTTGAGAGACTGTGGTCCGAGAATCCCTTGCGGATGTTTTTTATGTGTTCCCTTATACGAACCTTGAGGGGCCTGGTGGTCCGGCCCACATACTGCATCTTACAGGGACATTCAATCACATAGGTGACATGGGTGCTGTCACACGTGATTAATTTTTTAATTTCAAATTTCCTATGGTTGGTACTTGATGAGAAGTCTAAACGTCTTCTTTTTTCTTTTTTACTTTTTTTGCACGGTAGGCACCTTTGGCATCGGTAGAAACCTTTTAATTCTGGACAGATTTCCACTTTTCTTGGGGGGTTCACTACATTGTGGACTAGGAGATTCCTCAAAGATCGAGCTCTCCGGTAGATCACGGTAGGTTTATTTGGGAGAATATCAGCAAGTGTTCTGTCTTCTTTAAGAATAGGCCAGTACTTTTTCAGGATTTTTTCCAATTGTTTATGTTGAGTGCTATAGCCTGTAATGAATGGGACATCGTCCCTGTTCTTGTTTGGTTTCAAGGGTCTAGGTTGTAGTAGAGTTTGTCTGTCCATACTACGAACCTTTTCTTTGAGTTTTGTTAACGGTAGTTGCTGGTAACCTTTCTCTTTAAATCTTTTGATAAGAACCTCTGATTGAATTTCAAAGTCTTCCTGCTTGTGGCAGTTGCGTCTTATTCGTAATAGCTGTCCTTTGGGTATGTTTGATACCCATTTAGGGTGGTGACAGCTGGTGGTGGGTATGTACCCATTTCTATCCGTCTTTTTAAAGTGTGTTCTAGTGCAGAGCTGATCTTCATCCTTAAAGATTTCCAAATCCAGGTATTCTACCGTGTTGTTGTTCCATTTACCGGTGAATCTTATGTCATAGATGTTATCATTTAATGCGTTTAGAAAAATTTCCAGTTCCTCAAGAGTGCCCTCCCATAAGATGAAGATGTCATCTATATATCTTCTGTACATCTTCAGTTGTTCATTGTGGCCACTATAGATGTATCTCTGTTCCCACATGTCCATAAAGAGGTTTGCCACACTGGGGGCATATCGAGCCCCCATGGCTACCCCTCTGGTTTGCACGTAATATTGGCTGTTATACCAGAAGTAGTTGTTACTCATAGCCATTTTGAGACCTTCTAGGATGTAGGAAATTTGTTCTTGTTTGAAATCAGTTAACTCATGTAGAGCTTTTTCCACTGCTTTTAGGCCATCCTGTTGTTTGATGCTAGTATATAAGGCCTCTACATCTATGGTAACTAATATGCATTTTTTTACATTATTGTGAGCTTTCAGTTCATTGATGAGTTGAGTGCTATCTTTCAAGTACGATCTTCCCTGCTTAACCAGGGGTTTTAAAAAGTGGTCCAAATATTCCCCCAACCTTGAAAAGACTGAGTTGATACCACTTATGATGGGCCTGCCTGGCGGGTTTGTTTCCCTTTTGTGTATTTTCGGTACCTGGTACATTACTGGTGTTTTGGCGGATTCTGGTACTAGGTATTCGGCCTCTCGTTTATTCAAGATATTCATGTTGATTCCTTTCTGTACATATTCTCGTAGTGTTTTTTCATATTCCCATTTTGGATTTCCCTTTAGTTTCTTGTAGGTATCTTCTGCTTCTAATAGATTTTCCATTTCCTGTGAGTAATCTTTGGTGTTTAAGATCACCAGACCTCCCCCTTTGTCCGCCGGTCTAAAGACCACCCCCTTTTTCTTAGATAATTCTTTGATCGTCCTCCACACTTGTTGTGTTTGTTTGTTTCTTTTGTTTTTGATGTGTTGTATGTCTTGTTCAACCATCTTCCTAAATGCTGTAATACATTGGTTCCCTTTGGTTTGGGGGTTATATAGTGAATTGTTTTTTAAATTGGTCTGTTGATATTGTGAGTTTTCTGGAATGTAGTCACTCGGGTTGAGGGCAAAGTGTTTTTTTAGATTGAGTTTCCTGAGGAATTTTTGTAGATCTATATAGGTCTCGAAGTGATCTAAATTTTTGCCAGGGGCATACTTTAACCCTGGATCAAGAACTTGCAATTCCTCCTGTGTAAAAGTGGCATCACTAAGGTTATAGATTCCTTTTCCTAATATTCTCTCTGTCTTTTTGTTCCCAATAAACCCTTCCGCTACAAGTACCCGACACGTGAAATATACACCACATCCATACAGCAGCGCCAACCATCTGTAACCAACACTAACTCAAACATCCCATCTCTCACTGAGAGATTATACAGAAGGCAGCAGCTCATATCCCCAGTCCTAGCGCGGATTAACCCTCAATTATTCATAGCACTTTTATCTCTGATCCCGGGTTCAATCACATCCAGTAAAAAGAAAATATTTAGATTTTTATTGATGGTAGGTAGAGCCCATATATTGGAAATCGGCAGTAATTCCAGCAATACGGGAATGGGTTGCAAAAGTGAACTATATCATGCGCATGGAAGAGCTTGTAGCTTCAGAAAATGATTCTCAGTTTAGGGAAGTCTGGACCCATGGGTGCAGTCGCTTGAATGCCCTATATTTTTGCCTTTTGTGAGTTAATTGACAATGGCACCCCTTTTTGAATGGGTATATCTATTTGACCTTTCGGTTCAGATACTTTGAAATATTAGTCAAATACATACCGTATTTATCGGGGTATTGTGCGCTCTGGCGTATAGCGCGCACCCCTAAAGTAGCCCCGAAATTCCTGTAAAAAAAAAAACATTTTATAACATTTTATTACTAAGGCCTCGTACACACGATCGGACATATCCGATGAAAACGGTCCGCGGACCATTTCCATCGGATATGTCCGATCTGGAGTTTGATCCGATGGCGTGTACACACCATCGGATCAAATTCCCCGCCGGCGGACGGCGCGGTGACGTGGCGGTTGACGCGGCGGTGACGTTGACGCCGCCACGTCACCGCACCAGGAAGTAAAACACTTCCGCGCATGCGCCGAATCCATTCGGCGGCGGCGCGGCGGCGGTGCGGGACGACATGTCTGCTGGTAAGTGTACTAACCAGCAGACATGTCGGGCGGACAGATTCCCACCGGATAGATTTCAAAGCATGCTTTGAAATCTGTCGGGTGGACAAATCTGTCCGCTAGCCCATACACACGATCGGAGATGTCTGCTGAAACGGTCCATCGGACCGTTTTTAGCGGACATATCCCCTCGTGTGTACGAGGCCTTACAGTTTTGGTGTCTTGCCCGGCATCCATCGTCCGGTCCGGCGTCCGTCTGCGGCCTCGGTGGTGTCCTTCCGGCTTCGTCCGCACTGTCCGAAGTAGAATCCCCGCTCCCCGCGCTCAGTTTGAAGCCTCCGCAGACATATACCGAGCACAGTACAGAGTGTACTGCGCTCTGGGACCAGTGTGTTTCCCAGAAGGCAGCAAGGGGTGACGGGAAGTGGAGTGACTCCTGTGGGAGTCTCTCCCCGGAAGTGGTTGCAACTACCTGTGTTATACAGGTATCTGCACCCCCGAAAGGTGCCAAATGTGACACTGGAGGGGGGGTTCTGAAAAAAAGCGTAAGTTCCATTTTTGAGTGGAACACCGCAAAAAAATAGAACTGTTGATGTTATAACCACCGCATTTTCCAGCAACAATAAAAATGTTTTAAAACAGTATACCTTGTTACTGCAATCAGGAGTAACAAAGAGTTCAAGGGTCAGTAGTAAGTAAAGCAGAGTTCAGAGGTCATGAGTACATAATGCAGAGCTCTGGGGTCAGTAGTATATAATGCAGAGTTCAGGGGTCAGTAGTATATAATGCAGAGTTCAGGGGTCAGTAGTATATAATGCAGAGTTCAGCGGTAGGGGTATGTAGCGCAGATTTCAGTGGTAAGTTAAGCAGAGTTCAGGGGTCAGTAGTAGGTAACACAGAGGTCAGGAGTAAATAATGCAAAGTCCAGAGGTCAGTAGTATATAACGCAGAGTTACATAGTTATATAGTAGTTGAGTTGGAAAAAAACAAGTCCATCAAGTCCAACATATGTGTGTGATTTTATAGGAGTATGTAGCACAGAGTTCAGGGGTCAGTGGTAACGGAGCGGTCAGGAGTAAATTGATGTTTATTGATTGCAAATTAATGGTTGTCACACTATTACTCAACAGTGACTTTATCCTTGCACTCGTCCTTCTCCTTTAGTAAATCATGTGTTTTTGTTTTCAGGCTCCCAGCTGATTATAGTGGGTCCCTATCTCGCTGTGTTACTGTTTCTGTATTTTATCCCTCTTGGAATGTACTCACCCTGCATCAGAGAGGAGGGGACACTGGGAGCCAAACCTCTGCTGATTGGGCACAGGGGGTCACCAATAGTAAGTTTAAAAAAATAAAATAAATTAAGTATTATAATATTAACTCAGCTTGATATCTGTGTATCGTCCATACCCGTCTTCCATTATCACAGTATGATCTACCTGTATTTGTAACATGTACCCAACACACATTTAATACCAAAAATAAATAAAAATTACCTTTATTAAAGAAAAACATTGATCCTATAATGGTAAGTTATTTATTTATTTATTGTTTATATTTTTGACAAATTGTCTTATCTGCTTCTGTTCTGTAGATCCCTAGACAGTGTAACATTAAATTCTTCAAACCAAGACATTACCTTCTTCAAACGAATTGCTAAGTTGAAAGGTCTGCCTGCTGTAGTCACGTGATCAGTCTCAGAGTTGTAATAGGAGAAACACTGAAAAACTAATACTAGGGATGAGGTTTACAAAAAGACAAAAGGGGGCAGCCCTGGGACTTTAAATGAGGTGAGAGAGGTTTAGTCAATGTTCACAACCAACAATGAGACAAAATCAATTTATTATTTCCAAAGTGTTATGTAACGAAGTGGCAACAACAATGATTGTGAGTTACCTGGCATAATAGCCAATGTACACAGCACAAATGAAAGTAAATATATAAAGAATTATTACAATTGTTATACATCAATGGGCAACAATAAAACTTGAAAGTTGCAGGGCCAGTGGATGCACATATACAATAAAATGTACATACATATAAACAGAAGTATGTAGACATAATACAGACATCAATATTATCCAGCATGTACAGGCATAAAACAAGCATCGATAAAGCCCTACTAGTTTCGCGAGACCCTGCTCGCTTCTTCAGGGGCGGATGCATGAATGCTGTATCTGCAATGTAAGTGATAAAATCAATAGATGTATTTTGTTAAATGGGGGGCAGGCGGAATGATTGGCAAGAGAGGTCTGAAGAGGGACCTCATACTTACCCATGGGCTGAAATGAATTGCCAAACGCTGGATATCAGGATAGCGGTTGTGTAGTGCATCCAGGGATGAGGTTTAGGTTCTAATCAAGCTTGGGTTCAAGGCGTGTGTTATAGTTTAACGACACAAATATGCCCCTAAACCCATAATCTGTTGTATAACCCTTGTCCCTGGTGATAATGTAAAACAGGTCAGATAATAACCTGAAAGAAAGGACAAGCCCACCTTCTCACTAAGGGTGGGCTCCAAACAGCCATAATGTAAGTGTGTATTAAAACGGTTAGGGAGAGGTGACAATCTGTGCAGGGAGAGCGTTGGAACAGATACTTTGCTATATTGTGTTATACAGTATAGTATATTGTGCTGTAATGTGCTATACTGTGCTATATACTGTTATACATTGCTACACTGTACTCAGGGCCGGTACAAGGCATGGGCGGGAGGGTCGAGTGCCCTGGGCGCTACCATTTGGTAAAGGAGGGGGGCGCAGTTGGTACACACGGGCAGACCAGTACACTTGTGTGTGTGTCATAGTAGTCAGCGAGGGCAGCAGCAGTGGCACTGAACGAATTGTGTCCTGACTGGTTGCCGAGTGCGCTCCTGCGTCTGGCTCCCTTTCCTGTTTGTTTATTCCCCCCCTATGGAGGAGTCACTTGGTCCATTCCAGCGGCGCGAGCCGCATGACGTCACGGCCGGAGGAGAGGTGAGTGAGGGAGGACCCGGAGCACTGCACAGGGAGTTGAGTTGTGTCGGCGCTGCTGAGCTGAAAGGACTACTCACGAGGAGCCTGCCTGCCTACAGTGCGCTACTGCAAAGAAGACCACTGAAGTCTGCACTTGTAAAAAGTAAGAAGAACATGTGATGGGCAGAAGAAAATAATTAAATGCCTATATTGGGGGGGGGGGCTGACTGAGCACTTTGCAAGTGGAGGTTCACCCTCAAAAACATTTCTGACATCACATTCTGTCGAGTCATCCTACCGACAGAATGCCAGTGTTTTTTTTTTTTTTTCTCAGCACATACCTCGTAATCCAAATTTTTCACCCCCCCCCGTCTCTCCCGTGTTCCCAATCACTGCCTGTAATTGACAGGCTTTCGTCCGGCGCATACTGCGCGTCACAGGTTGCCGACAGAACCCGAACGTCGGTGCGCAGGCACCGTATAGAGCCGCACTGATGTTCGGGTTCTTTCGGCAACCTGTGATGCGCAGTATGCGCCGGACGGAAGCCTGTCAATCACAGGCAGTGATTGGAAACGCCCAGTCCCGTGGGAGAGCCGGGGGGTAAAAATCTTTATTAGGAGGTATGTGCTGAGAAAAAATTAAAAAAAACACTGGCATTCTGTCGGTAGGATGACTCGACAGAATGTGATGTCAGAATTTTTTTTGAGGGTGAACCTCCACTTTAACAAAAATGGCAGTTAAAAAAACGCAGCCACTGTGCCATCAATTGTCGCCACTGTGCCCATCACACACAGCCACCGTGCCTACCACACGCAGCCACTGTGCCTACCACATACAGCCACTGTGCCCATCACACGCAGCCACTGTGCCCATCACACGCAGCCACTGTGCCCATCACACGCAGCCACTGTGCCCATCAAACACATCCACTGTGCCCATCACATGCAACCACTGTGCCCAAACGCAGCCACTGTGCCAACACACAGCCACTTTGCCATCAATTGTCGCCACCGTGCCCATCACACACAGCCACCGTGCCTACCACACGCAGCCACTGTGCCTACCACATACAGCCACTGTGCCCATCACACGCAGCCACTGTGCCCATCACACGCAGCCACTGTGCCCATCACACGCAGCCACTGTGCCCATCAAACACATCCACTGTGCCCATCACATGCAGCCACTGTGCCCAAACGCAGCCACTGTGCCAACACACAGCCACTTTGCCATCAATTGTCGCCACCGTGCCCAAACGCAGCCACTGTGCCCATCACACGCAGCCACTGTGCCCATCACACGCAGCCACTGTGCCCATCAAACACATCCAATGTGCCCATCACATGCAGCCACTGTGCCCAAACGCAGCCACTGTGCCAACACACAGCCACTTTGCCATCAATTGTCGCCACTGTGCCCAAACGCAGCCACTGTGCCCATCACACGCAGCCACTGTGCCCATCACACACAGCCACTGTGCCCATCACACGCAGCCACTGTGCCCATCAAACACATCCACTGTGCCCATCACATGCAGCCACTGTGCCCAAACGCAGCCACTGTGCCAACACACAGCCACTTTGCCATCAATTGTCGCCACCGTGCCCAAACGCAGCCACTGTGCCCATCACACGCAGCCACTGTGCCCATCACACGCAGCCACTGTGCCATCACGCGCAGCCACTGTACCATCACTTGTCGCCACAGTGCCCATCACACGCAGCCACTGTGCCCATCACACGCAGCCACTGTGCCCATCACACGCAGCCACTGTGCCATCACTTGTCGCCACTGTGCCCATCACACGCAGCCACTGTGCCCATCACACGCAGCCATTGTGCCCATCACACGCAGCCACTGTGCCATCAATTGTCACCACTGTGCCCATCACACGCAGCCACTGTGCCCATCAAACACAGCCACTGTCCCCATCAATTGCCGCCAGTGCGACCATCAATTATATGTATACTACTTATGTTTTTAATATTTGTAGCTTTTGTCAATTGACATTTTCAAAGTCCCACTCAAGGGGGCACAGTCCTTTGTTCCATTGCTTTAACTATATTCTTGTTTTGAAACCACATTGATTCTTTCTTAAAGCGGATCTCCACCCTAAAGTGGAGTCGCGCTGATCGGAACCCTCCCCCCCCCAGTGTCACATTTGACACCTTTCAGGGGGAAGGGGGGTGCAGATACCTGTCTAAAGACAGCTATTTGCACCCACTTCCGGCCCGCAGTCTCGGGCAAAAGACGTTTTTTTTTGGCACATCCCGTCTGTCCCCCGTTGTGTGCTGGGAACACTCGGCTCCCAGCACACAGCGGGAGCCAATCGGCGGGCGCAGCGTGACTCGCGCATGCGCCGTAGGGAACCGGGCAGTGAAGCCGGAATGCTTCACTTCCTGGTTCCCTCACTGTGGATGGAGGGGGGAGCAGCGATCGCTCGTCCTCTGCTGCGGACGCCGCTGGACTCCAGGACAGGTAAGTGTCCTAATATTAAAAGTCAGCAGCTGCAGTATTAGTAGCTGCTGGCTTTTAATATTGTTTTTTCATGGGCCATCCGCTTTAAAAACGGGGGGGGGGGGGGGGCGCAGTTTGTCATCTTCGCCCTGGGCACCAAATGGCCTTGTCCCAGCACTGACTGTACTATACTGTGAATAGCAGTGTGGTGGGCTACTTTCCCTTGTATACCCGCTTTCATTTTATCTTCTGCTAGGATTTTTTTTTAAAGTGGGATTTTGTTTTAGGTGGTTAGTTTATTAGGGGTAGGCAACCTGATCAACCAGATCTAATTGAACCAGATGGAACAGATGAATTACCAATAGGGTGCTGCACACATTTTTTTCCCGAAAGGATATAACCTCTGAAAGCCTTATCAAGGTTTAAATAGTTCAAGTACAGTATTAGGTAAATCAGAGTTCAAAGGTCAGAAGCAGTGTTGCCAACCGTCCTTATTTTTATGGACAGTTTGTAAAAAGGGGCACTTTTTTCCCCCGTTCGTAAATGTCCGTGGTTGTGGGAATGTGCCAGTAAAAATAGCCGAGATCGGTTTGGCTTGGAACTGCGCATTGGAGATTGGAGGCAGGGGGGTGATTGGAGGCAGGGGGTGTTAGTGGCAGGGGGTGATTGGTGGCACCGCAGAAGGGGATGGTGGCACCGCAGAGGGTGGGGGGTGGAGACAGGGGTTGTTGGTGGCACCGCAGAGGGGGATGGAGGCAGGGGATGATGGAGACAGGGGGTGATTGGAGGCAGGGGGCCTGGGGGAGATTGGAGGAAAGGGGAGATTGTGGCACCGCAGAGGGGGGTGAAGGCAGGGGGTGTTGGTGGCAGAGGGGGATGGAGGCAAGGGGTGATGTGACTAAATAATTTGCCCTTATATCGAAAATAACAAAAACATGTTTTTTTACCTTAATATCTATCTTTGTAGCCAAAATACTGAAATTTGCACCTAAAAATTTAATTTAGTAACTTTTCTGGAATCCCAGTAAAAACGTGGCTGCGCCAGTAAATTTCGGGTGTCGTGTCAGTAAATTTCAATCTGGTAGGTTGGCAACACTGGTCAGAAGTAAATAATTCAGAGTACAAGGGTCAGTAGTATAAAATGCAGTCAGTAGTAAGTAGCACAGAGTTCTTGAGTTACTATATAATGCAGAGTTCAGAGGTCAGTAGTATGTAATATAGAGTTCAGAGGTTAATGGTAAGTAAAGCAGAATTCAGGGGGTCAGTAGTAATACAAAGTGCAGATGTCAGTAGTAATGTATAGTACAAGGGCCACGAGTACATAATGCAGAGTTCAGGAGTAAGAGCAACACTCAGAGGTCAGGATTATATAACACGGAGTTCAGGGGTCAGTAGTAAGTAATGCAGCGTACAGGGGTCAAGAGTAAGTAACCCAGAGTTCAGGGGTCAGTAGTAAGTAATGCAGCGTACAGGGGTCAGGAGTAAGTAACACAGAGTTCAGGGGTCAGTAGTAAGTAATGCAGCGTACAGGGGTCAGGAGTAAGTAACACAGAGTTCAGGAGTCAGTAGTAAGTAATGCAGAGTACAGGGGTCAGGAGTAAGTAACACAGAGTTCAGTAGTAGGTAACATAAATATTATCGGTCAATATTAAGAAAAGCTGAGTTCAGGGATCAGTAGTAAAAAAAAGTCCTGAGGTCAGTTATAAGTAATTCAGAGTACAGGGTGTAGCAGAACGTCCCACAATCCGCTTGAGTGCTTCCATCATATACCACTTCCTCCAGTCTGAATATGGACATTAGATATTATAGCCGCATATTACAACCAAGAACTAGGCAGGACTCGTTTGGCTGCAAAGCTGGAACTGTTTCTTTGAACAAGAATACAGGCTTTTATACACTTGAGAAGGAGGTTTCCCCCCTTCTGATCATATTACCCTAACAATACAAACTGTAACCAGAAACATAAATTAACATGAGCTAATTAACTAGTCATTTAACCAGCCTAGATGACTCAAAAGGTTGCTCCTAGCGCAGAAGACACAATACACATTATCACAAGTATAAACACAGAACACCTTCATACAATAGCAGACCTACCTACAATAAACACATTAAGGCAGGGGGCCCCAGACAGGTGGCTTGCTGATGATATCAGCATCTGCTATGACTCCCACACTGGCAGAGACCATCATGGCCTTTTTAACCATTTAAGGACCGCCGCACGACTATATACATCGACATAATGGCAAGGCTGGGCACATGGACGTATATATACGTCCTCTTTAAGAGCCCAGCCATTGGTTTTGCGAGCGCACCATCTGCCGGCACGCTCGCGACCCGGTCCAAAGCTCCGTGACCGCGCCTGCGGGACCCGATTGCCATGGGGTTTCCCGCGATCGGGTCACAGGAGATGAAGAACTGGGAGAGGTGAGTGTAAACAAACCTATCCTGTTCTTCTCTGTGGCAATATCAGTGATCGTCTGTTCCCTGTTATAGGGAACGACGATCACTGATGTCACACGTCCAGCCCCACCCCCCTACAGTAAGAAACACACATGAGGTCACACTTAACCCCTACAGCGCCCCCTAGTAGTTAACCCCTTATTTTTTCGGGTGGACAAGCAATTTTCTTTTTTTCGGGTGGACAAGCAATTTTCTTTTTTATTTTGTTATGCCAGGGGCCTGTGTATGTGCAACTGCAGGCCGGAAAACCTCACTGCCTATGATTGGCCGCGTGCAGTGACGAATTCCTGGTGGGAAGGCGTGTGCGGATCCTAGTTGGGACTAGGATCCGAACACGTCTGATCCCATCCCTATTCCACACCAACATCCTCCCAGGCACAGAGCAGTCAGTTGCCTACCAGCAGTATGCATGTGGCCCATTTGCCCTCCTCTCTCATGCTGCCCGTGAACATCACAACATTTTATAATCAGGTACACAGCCCCCAAACCTGTAATTTAAAGGATTAGTGTATCTTGTATATGAAACTTCATGAAAAGGCCCTCTCCCTACTATGCAATGTTAAGGCAATAGGTCCTCTATCGGCTATTCTAATTTTATTTTTTCATTTTGCCAATGGTACATGTCCCCCATGACAGTGTGGGGCTTGCTATGCCACTGTTTTGACCAGTGGCAGCTGGTGGGTTCCTCTTTTGGGGTGGTGGAAAACAAACCACACCACCCCGGGAGTGCAGCAATGAAACAGAACCCCCCCCCCCCGCGCGCGCGCGCGCGCTGGCGGTCTGGCACTGCAGTTACCCACTGGTGTAATTGTATTGTATTGTATTCTGACAGTGGCACCTGATTAAATGGCCACATTTTAATTAGTGTATGGCCAGGGGAGTCCTTCTTCACTGACCACCAGTATACCAACCACCAGTTTGAGTGGGCACTGCAATGCACTAACTGCCAATGCAGATGGGCCTTTTTCACAGATGTAAGTAAGCATTTCTCCAATGATGGAAATTTTTCATAATGCCTCGTACACACAGTAAGACTTTTGAGCGTGCAAAGGTCCGCCGTGGGTCAGACAAAAAAAGTCAGATGGTGGCTAAACACGGCTGGACTTTCCGAGAAAAAAAGCCAGTCTGACTTTTTGTCTTGGAAAGTCCGGCCGTGTGTACGAGGCATAACAGTTATTTCAAGGGATTATCTGTTTTTAAAAGGCTTTTTTAGAGTCTATTTTGTGGGTTAGACATCCAGGAAAATTGATCTCATAAATGTTTAAACTACAAACTAAAGAAAAAGAGGTTTTCAGGATACAGTACAAGAATCAAAATTATTCATGATTAAAATGTTATATTTTTTTGTTACAAAAATCTAAATGATAAGAAAATCAAAACATATATTATGTTGCCTCATGATATCACAAATAACAATAATAGTGCCAACAAAATAATTTGTTTATGGCTTGTCTTTTAACTACTTCCCGCCCGGTCAATAGACAATTGACGTCCGGGAAGTGCTTGTGAAATCCTGACTGAGCGTCTATTGACGTCCTGCAGGATTTCATGCCGGCACGCTCCGGTGGGGGCGCGCAGCGCGGCTAACGGTGATGCGGGGTGTCAGTCTGATACCCTGCATCTGCGATCTCGGTAAAGAGCCTCCGCCGGAGGCTCTTTACCACGTGATCAGCCGTGTCCAATCGCGGCTGATCACGATGTAAACAGGAAGAGCTCTTCCTCACTTGCATCTGACAAAAAAAGGGCAGCAAAAAATAAGGGGGCAGAAAAAAGAGAGAATTGATGCCAATCACTGCCAACAAATGGGCACTGACTGGCAATATGGACCCCTCAATGTCCATCAGTGCCATCCCACAGTGTCCATCAGTGCCACCCCACAGTGTCCATCAGTGCCACCCCTCAGTGCCCATCCATGCCCAGTGCCACCCATCAGTGCCACCCAAAAGTGCCGCCCATGAGTGCCCATCAGTGTCGCATATGAGTGCCCATCAGTGCCGCCTATGAGTGCCCATCAGTGCCGCCTATGAGTGCCCATCAGTGCCACCTATGAGTGCCGTCTGAGTGCCCATCAGTGCCGCATACCAGCGCTGCCTATCAGTGCTCATCAGTGCCGCCTATCAGTGTCCAACAGGGCCGCCTCACCAATGCCCATCAGTGCCACCTCAGCGGTTCCCATCAGTGCCACCTCGTCAATGCCCATCAGTGCCACCTCACCGGTGCCCATAATTGAAGTAGAAAACATACTTGTTTACCAAAAAAAATTACAGAAAAAATAAATGTTATTTCTTCAAAATGTTCTGCCTTTTTTTAGTTGTAAAAATAAAAATCACAGAGGTGATCAAATACCACTAAAAGAAAGCTCTATTTGTGGGAACAAAATGCTAAAATAATTTGTTTGGGTACAGTGTAGCATGACCGCACAATTGTCATTCAAACTGCGACAGCGCTGAAAGCTGAAAATTGGCTTGGGCAGGAAGGTGCGTAAGTGCCTGGTATGGAAGTGGTTAAACTTGATTTTTGTAATAAAAAAATATATTTTATTTATGAATTGTTTTGATCTTTGTTCTGTACCTTAAAAATTGTACTTCCTTTGTTGGCCACTGGTTATTAAATTAATATCTCCCTGCGGAGTAAGCTACTCAAATAGCACAAGCAGCTTCTTGTAGCCGGCAATCACATATGATTGGTGCATAATGTGTTTTTCGTTTGTAAAGGTCCATTCATTCCAAAATTGGATGTTAAAAACAAATGAAACTTTGAAAAACTTTCAACAAAATTTGTATTGAATGTACAGAGAATTTTCTTACCAATATTTGAAAATCTACTAGCATATGACTAGCTTTAGTCTATAGCAGGGGTCTCCAAACTGCGGCCCTTTGCTAGCCTTTATCCGGCCCTTGGGTCACAATCTGCCATATGATATGAGGTGCTATTCCTCTCACTGACACCAACAATGGGGATTATTACTCCCACTAACCCCAAAAATGGGGCATTATTACTTCACTATTTCTTTCACTGGTACTAGGGATGGGGCATTACTCCTCCTATTGATCACGAACATCAAGGCCACGTTTGCCCTTACTGATGTTGGGGCGAGGACATTTTCTACCCCCAATGGCCACAATTCGGCCCCTTTAAATTCTGAAGGACAGAAAACTGGCCGTTTGTTTGAAAAGTTTGGAGACCCCTGGTCTATAGGGAATCCAGATTACGTCTGTTTGGCAATCAATTGCTACACGTAGTAACAAATCCAAGGATCTTTTGTGTATCTCCAATCAAATAAAGTGGCAGCCAGCGAATGGTTAAATCATTCGATCTCAAGAGATTAAAATCGCCCGTGTAGCTTAGCTCTAAGCCAGTAAAAATCTCCTCATCCTTCAGCAATGGTAAAATTCTAAGATCTTTTCTCGGTGTAATGATGTCTTTGCTCTCATTTCCAAACAGCTGGCACCAGAAAACACCAAGATGTCGTTTGAAAAAACGATTGAGCACGAAGGAGACGGCCTGGAGACGGACGTCACAATCAGGTAAGCTTGTTTCTCGGCTCGCCCTCCCCAATGGCTCTGGCGTGTTCTACTGATCTCTATATGGGTTTCCATGGAAACGGCGAAGATTCTGCAACAAAGGATGTGAGATTGAAGGAGATTGATGTGTCAGATTCTTGGGGGGAGATAAACATTTCAGAAACCTGCTTTGTGGATTTTCCAATCCCGTGCGGTGTTGGGTTTATCTGGGTGCTGAATGAGCTGATGGGATGGGGGCCAGGTTGATTGTTGCTTGGTCTAGATAGCAAAGATCCTTCATGTGACCCGTGTTTAGTGTGTAAAAAAAGAAAAAAGATGAATTCAATAAAGTGAGCATCTGATACTGAAATACTGCCAGCCAAGCTTCCGTGTCCTATGGGAAACCCCATGGTCAGTAAAAGCATTGGTTAAGCTGGTGCTTTTATTGTTGTGCAATCCTAGTTCAAACTTTTGAGCCTTTCTCAGCCAGGGTTCCGTTGAACCTCTGGGTTCCTGCTAAGGTTTTTAGGGGTTCATTGAAAAGTGAGCATTAAAAAATAGATCTATGAAAGGGGTCTTCAAACTTTTCAAACAAACTGCCACTTTATTGTCCTTCAGACTTTAGGAGGGCCAGATTGTGACCAGCAGGGGCAGAAAATGTCACAGGCCCAGCATCAGTGAGAATAAATATGGCCTCAGGGTTGGTGGTCAATAGGAAGATGAGTATTCCCCCTATTAGTAGGAGGAATAGTATCCCATCATTGGTATCCGTGGAAGATATAGTGTCCCATTGTTGGTGTCAGTGGGAGGAATAGTGCCTTATATCAGTGGAAGGAATTTTGTCCCAAGGGCCGGATTAAAGCTAGCAAAGGGCCACATCTGGCCCTTGGGCCGCAGTTTGGAGACCCCTGATCTATGACATAAGAGGGTTATAAAAGAGAAAAAAAGCAACAAAAAAAAGCTTATGCAGACTTTAACCACTTGCTTACTGGGCACTTAAACACCCTTCCTGCCCAGAGCAATTTTCAGCTTTCAGCACTCTCACACTTTGAATGACAATTACTCAGTCATGCAACACTATACCTAAATTATTTTT
The DNA here is from genome assembly GCA_029574335.1 of Rana kukunoris. Taxonomy (NCBI): domain Eukaryota; kingdom Metazoa; phylum Chordata; class Amphibia; order Anura; family Ranidae; genus Rana; species Rana kukunoris. The sequence goes on from CM056050.1 coordinate 27,760,443, forward strand.
TTGTCCTTTTCTTCCCACAAATAGAGCTTTCTTTTGGTGGTATTTGATCACCTCTGGGTTTTTTATTTTTTGCGCTATTAATAAAAAAAGACCAAAATTTTTGAAAAAAAATGATTTTTTCTTAGTTTCTGTGATAACATTTTGCAAATTATTAATGTTTCTTCATAAATTTTGGCCACAATTTATACTGCTACATGTCTTTGATAAAAATAACCCAAAATTTTTCGAAATTATTTGGTCTGTGTGAAAGTTTTAGAGTCTACAAGCTATAGGGCAAATCATAATAAATTATCACATATGATCACACCCGATGTACTGAAGGCCTATCTCATTTCTTGAGACCCTAACAAGCCAGGAAAGTACAAATGCCCCCAAATAACCCCTTTTTGGAAAGTAAACATTCCAAGGTATTTATTAAGAGGCATGATGAGGTATTTGAAGTTGTAATTTTTTCCCACAATACTTTGCAAAATTAAGATTTTTATTTTTTATTTAAAACTGTTCTCAAAATTGTCATTGTAATAGCTTATTTCTCTCACATGGCATGTGCATACCACAAATGACACCCCAAAATACATTCTGCTACTCCTTCTGAGTAAAACGATACCCCATGTGTGAGACTTTTTCACTGCCTGGCCACATATGGAGGCCCAACATGCAGGAAGCGCCATCAGGGGTTTTAGGAGCATAAATTGCACATCTAACTAGTTGACTACCTATTACACTTTTGAAGGCCCTGGAACACCAGGACAATGGAATTACCCACAAAATGACCCCATTTTGGAAAGCTAACACCCCAACGTATAATCTATGAGGCATAATGAGTCTTTTGAACAGTTAATTTTTTTCCAGAAGTTTTTTGAACACGTGGAAAAAAATGAAAACGCATTTTTTTTTACACAAAGTTGTCCGTTTCTAAGATATTTCCAACACATAGCATTTAGATAGCAAAAATGACACCCCAAAATACATTCTGCTACTCTTCCTGAGTAAAACGATACCCCATGTGTGAGACTTTTTCACTGCCTGGCCACATACGGAGGCCCAACATGCAGGAAGCGCCATCAGGGGTTTTAGGAGCATAAATTGCACATCTAACTAGTTGACTACCTATTACACTTTTGAAGGCCCTGGAACACCAGTACAATGGAAATACCCACAAAATGACCCCATTTTGGAAATCTAACACCCCAACGTATAATCTATGAGGCATAATGAGTCTTTTGAACGGTTAATTTTTTTCCAGAAGTTTTTGGAACATGTGGAAATAAAATGAAAACCCATTTTTTTCCCACAAAGTTGTCTATTAATAAAATATTTCTAACACATAGCATGTACATAGCAAAAATGACACCCCAAAATACATTCTGCTACTCCTCCTGAGTACAACGATACCACATGTGTGAGACTTCTACACAGCCTGACCACATACAGAGACCCAACATGCAAGGAACACCGTCAGGTGTTCCAGAGACACATAGCATGCACATACCAAGAATTACACCCCAAAATACATTATGCTGAGCAAAGCATAAACAAAAGATTACCTGTGGTAATAGTAGTGCAGTTCTACACAGCAGGATAGCACTGGTCCAGGCAGCAGGCAGGGACTTGGTCAGCAACTGCATACACAAATGTCCAGGCAGGGATACAGTCCCGTCAGGGTTAGTGCAGGTGGTCAGTTCATGCATCAGGCAGAGGCATGATGGCATAGGTCCTACAGGCAGCAGGCAGAAGTAGGGCCTCGTTCAGGACAGAATGGGGACAGGGGTAGAGGCTTCTCCCACCCAAATCTCTTTGAAGCCTCCGGGCAACCAGACCCTAATCTAGAATGAGAAAACAAAAAAAAATATTTTCTTCATCCAGAAAAACTTTTCTGGAGCCCCTCACATATGTGAGACCCCTGTGTTAAATCCCACTAGTCCAGTAGCAGGGTACAAGATCAGTCCAAGGGGCAGGCAAAAGGCATGGTCAAACAGTCCGAGGTCAGTTCCAGATCAGGCAGAGGCATTACAGAATCGTTGGGCAGAAGAATGGTCAAAAAACAAGCCGGGGTCAGTTACAGAGCAGGCAGTGGCATAAGGGGTGTGAAGGTGTATGAAGGCAGGAATGGAGGATTAATAGTTTAGTTTGGTATGGTAAATCCGAAAACAGTCAATTAGACAGAGGCCAGGCTGTGAAGGGCAATCGGCACACTGGAAAGATGTGTCTCTTCTGATTCCTTGACTGGTACACACCTTACATTTTTTTTGACGTCGTCGGCCTGTTTCTGTGGGAGGGACTCTACCGGGAAAATGACGCTCGGCGAGACGACTTAAAACATCAGATCGGATAGTTTGAGGTGGGCCGTTCGGGAAAATAAGGGCAGTGATAAGGTCCTCTTGGTAGCCAAGGAAGCGTTTGGGGTTTTGGGTGGAGTTGTGGTATATTACATACGAGTTGTATATGGCCAATTGAAAAAAATAAATGGCAACTTTTTTGTACCAATGGTACGTCCGCCTTATGGCAAGATAGGGTTCAAGCATCTGGTCATTGAAGTCAACTCCGCCCATAAACAAATTATAGTCCTGGATGCATGTGGGCTTTCGGATGGTGGTGCCACGCCTTCTGCGGGTTTCAACAGCGGTGTCATTGTGGATGGTGGATAGCATATAGACGTCTCTTCTGTCCTTCCGCTTCACTGCCAGGACCTCTTTATTTCGCAGACTTGCCGATTCTCCACTTTTTAGTTTTTTTTTTACAAGACTTTGAGGAAAGCCCTTCCGATTATTTCTGACGGTGCCACATGCTGGCGTCTTCTTCCGGTGCAGGTTGTGGAACAGGGGAAGGGAGGTATAGAAGTTATCCACGTATAGATGGTATCCCTTTTCCAATAGGGGGGTGATGAGTTCCCAAACAATTTTGCCACTTGATCCCAAGTAGTCTGGGCAATTAGGGGGATTCAGCTGGGTGTCCTTGCCTTCGTACACTCTGAAGGCATACAAGTATCCTGTGACTCGGTCACACAATTTATATATCTTCACGCCATAGCGGGCTCTTTTGCTGGGGATGAATTGTTTTATTTGAAGCCTGCCAGTGAATTTTACAAGGGACTCATCCACACAGATGTGTTGGTCCGGGGTATACAATTGGGGGAATTTTTCAGAAAAATAAGTCAGTAAGGGCTGAATTTTAAAAAGCCTGTCGTGATTTCGGGGATGGCACTGGGTGTTATCGTTAAAATGTAGGAATCTCATGATGAGGTAGTATTGGCATCTGGGCATTACACTGGAAAAGATTGGCATGTGATACTGTAGATTGGCATTTTGGACCAAAAGGCACGTGAAGCGTTTTTTGGGTTGAGTCCCATACATAATGTGAGGCCTAAAAATGTTTTCAACTCCTCCACCGTAAGCTCTCTCCACTGGAAGGGACGGGCATAATAGGATGTGGGATTTTGTTGAATAAATTGCTGTGCAAATAGGTTGCACTGGGACACAATTTCGGATAGCATGTCCTCTGTGAACATCAGGTTGAAATAATCGATTGGGGAAAAATTCTCCGTGTCCACCTGGATTCCTGGCTGGGCCGTGAAAGGGGGAATGTTGGCTTCTCCGGAATTTGGAGGAAGCCACAAGGGGTTTTGAAGGGCATAGGGAAGGCCGGCATGGGTCCTTGGCCTTTCTTGCTGAGGCACTGAGGTGCTTGTGGATGGCACTGCGGTGCTTGTGGATGGCACTGCGGTGCTTGTGGATGGCACTGCAGTACTGGAGGATGGCACTGCCTCCTGACCAGAACGCCTTCGCTTAGCGAGCCGGCTATCTTCCTCCTCGGAGTCACTCAGTGTTCCGCTACTGGGGGCTGGCTCATAATTGACGTCCGAATCCGAATTGGAAATAGAATCAGAAAGAGTGAGCTGCATGTTGCTCTCGTTGGGCGCGGAAAGGATTTGGTATGCCTCCTCCAGGGAATAGGTTCTTTTTGACATGGTGGCGGGCACTGATTGGCGGCACAGGCACTGATGAGGTGAATCAGATGGGCACAGATGAGGTGGCACAGATGTGCACCGACTAATTGCACAGGTGGCACTGAGGCAGCAAAGATGAGGCGGCACTGATTGGCGGCACAGGCGGGCACTGATTGGCGGCACAGGCGGGCACTGATTGGTGGCACAGGCGGGCACTGATTGGCGGCACAGGCGGGCACTGATTGGCGGCACAGGCACTGATGAGGTGAATCAGATGCGCACTGATTGGCGGAGCAGATGGTCACTGACTAATTGCACAGGTGGCACTGAGGCAGCACAGATGAGGCGGCACTGATTGGCGGCACAGGCAGGCACTGATTGGCGGCACAGGCGGGCACTGATTGGCGGCACAGGCGTGCACTGATTGGCGGCACAGGCGGGCACTGATTGGCGGCACAGGCGGGCACTGATTGGCAGCACAGGCTGGCACTGATTGGCGGCACAGGTGGGCACTGATGAGGTGGCACAGGTGGGATGGCACTGGGACAGTACTGGGATGGCACTGGGACAGTACAGGGATGGCACTGGGACAGTACTGGGATGGCACTGGGACAGTACTGGGATGGCACAAATTATCACTTTCTTTTACTGACACTGACACTTTTCACTCACAGATCCGTCTCTCTCCTCACACGCTGTCTCTGTGTGAGGAGGGAGAAGCTGCAATGAGAGATGATCTCATATGTTTACATTTGAGATCATCTCTCATTGGCCGCCCAGATCGCATAGCAAACGGCCACTCTGATTGGCCGTTCGCCGCGACCTGTGATTGGCTGTGTCCAAGAGACACGGGCAGCACAGAATTTCCCCGCTGCGCGCTCGGGAGCGCGCGCAGGGAACGTCTTAGAGAGAGAGAGATGAGAGATGATCTCATATGTTTACATTTGAGATCATCTCTCTTTGGCTGCCCAGATCGCATAGCAAACGGCCACTCTGGTTGGCCGTTCGCCGCGATCTGTGATTGGCTGTGTCCAAGGGACACGGCCAGCACAGAATTTCCCCGCTGCGTGCACGGGAGCGCGCGCGGGGAACGTCTTAAAGACATGCCGTCAATTGACGGCCTGTTGACAAATTAGATTCGCGCTAGAGCCGTCATTCGACTGTAGTGCGGATCTCAACTGGTTAAAGATACCTTTTTTTTTTTTTTTTTAATTATTTTTATTGAGATTTTTCTAAAAGACATACAGATACAAACAAAAGAGAGTGCCATGGCACAACACCATGCCCCTCGCGACCAACATGGTCATAACATTGACCTCTTACCTAACATAGGTAACTGTCTAACAAAACACGCCCCCCCAACCTCTCCCACCCCCCCTCCCTCCCGTAACCCTATAACTCAGTCCACCACCATATCTGGTGTTTGCACAAGCAAAAGGAGAGTCCTGTACTTGGGATCAGTACCATAGACAGTTATTAACATAAACATAGTATACAGTTCAGTAAATAGGACACACTCCCCGTCCATATCTCACCCCACCCTGTGACCGGTCTCAACAGGAGTCAGCATGGCTCCCCCTCCACCGCTGCAGCAGAGGCACACCCATCGGTGTTACGTGCAAGGTAACTATTTCAGGAATGAAACCCCCTATTCAGCCTTACAATCTATCCTGCAGTGATGTCCGCGTCAAACCAAGCCCGCCAGACCTTATTAAACTTTTTCTCGCACCCTCTGGATATATAAGTTGCTTTGTACAGGGGCATCATTGAGTTCACGAGGCCCTTCCAGAATGCTAGCCCCGGCGGGGCAGGTGATTTCCACTTAAGTAGGATGGCCTTCCTCCCATAAAACAATAAAATGTTCAGTAGTGTTCTAAGGGCCCTGGAGGGGACCACTTCATCCACTAAGCCCAGAAGACAGACCTGCACCGATAACTGAACAGGCACATGTAGGATATCCGTTAGGCAAGAAACCACCCCTTCCCAGAACACTTTTATTTGCGGGCATTCCCAGAAAATATGTTTAGCATCAGCCGGCGAGAAGGAGCACCTCCAGCATTCCGAGGAGACTGAGGGGAACAAAACAGAGAGTCTCGCCGGGGTGAAATAGATTTTGTGCAGAAATTTGAAATGTATCAATCTATCTCTCGCCGACACCAAGTGCCGAAAGGGACAGTCCCACATGTCGTCCCAATCTTCACTATCTATATCAGGGACCTCTCTCTCCCACCTCTCCCTACATTTAATTAGGGCCGCCGGGCTCTTTTTAAACATCTCTTTGTATGTAACCGATAAGGTCTTAGGAAGATCTTCCTCCATTAGCATGTCCTCGAGAGACGATCTGATAGATGCAACCGCCCTCTCCCGGAACTGAGCCTGGAAGGCATGACGAAGCTGAATGTACCTGAAAAAATAGGAGTTCGGGAGATCAAATCTAGCCTTAAGCTGGTCAAAAGTGAGCAACTCCCCATAGCTAGTTATGTCCTTGAGAAGCTTTATATCCCTAATTGCCCACACCACTGGATCCGAGTAAGAATAAAAATGAGGCAGTTTGGGATTCCCCCACAGCGGAGTCTGCGGCGAGAATCCCAAATAGTTGGGGCAGGCCAGGGCCACCGCCTCGTCCCACGCTCTGACAGTCGCCCGCATGGCCGACGTCAGCGGTAGGTCAGACCCCCCACCCCTATGAATAGCCAGTCTCAGAGTCTCGTAAGACCCCAAGTGGGCTGCTTCCAGTACCGTGGCAGAGTCCCCATCATCAGTGGATAGCCACCTGTGAACAAAAACCATTTGGCCCGCGAGATAGTACTTTCTCCAATCTGGCAGAGCTAGCCCCCCCTGACCCCAGGGTTCCTGAAGCACCTTGAGCCCTATACGCGGCATTTTGGGGGCCCATAAAAAGGAACTAGTAATGCCGTCCAATTGTTTAAAAAAGGACTTAGGGATTCGCACTGGAGCGTGCCGTAAGAAATACAAAATCACCGGGAGAATTTTCATTTTAAGCAGGCTTATTCTTCCAATCAGTGAGAGCGGTAGTTTCTGCCACGCCTGGGCTTTTTGCCTAAAAAAGGATAGTAGGGGGGTTAAATTAAGAGTCAAATAGTCTGCGCTGTTGGCCGTGATCCTAACCCCCAGGTAAGTGATGGACGAAACCCACTGCAGGGGCAAGTCTGGATCCGCTCCCCCCCTGGCCCCTTCATCCAACGGCAAAACCGAGGACTTGCCCCTGTTCACCTTCAGACCAGAAAAAATAGTAAAATCATTCAGAATCCGTAGGGCCGCCCGAAGCGAAGGACCAGGATCCTCAAAAAATAGTAACATGTCATCAGCATATAATGCCAGACATTCCCGTATGGTGCCCACTCTAATAGCCCCTACTTCGGTAGACTTCCTAAGCGCCACGGCCAGTGGCTCCATGGTGAGGGCAAAAAGAAAAGGGGACAATGGGCACCCCTGTCTAGTTCCCCGACCCACTGAGAAGAAGGGGGAGACCGAGTGGCCCAGTCTAATGGCAACTCTGGGGGCACTGTACAATAACGTTACCCATTGCCTAAAAACCGGACCAAACCCCATCCTCTCCAGAACTTGATGCATATACCCCCAATCAATCGAGTCAAATGCCTTTTCTATGTCTATCGACACAATAATCCTGGTACCCCCCTCAGGCCCGGGGAGCTGAAGATGTGTGAACAATCGCCGTAGATTGGTGTCCGTAGACTTTCCGGGCATGAACCCCGTCTGGTCAATGTCGACCAGGGAGGAGATCACCCCCACCAGCCGTGTGGCCAGAACCTTTGTCAAAATTTTTAGATCCACGTTCAGAAGGGCAATAGGTCTGTATGCAGAGCAATCTAGCGGGTCCTCACCGGGCTTGGGCAGTAACACCATGTAGGCGTCTAGCATGGAGGCAGGGAGCCTGTTCAACCTCAAACATTGAGCCAGGAGGGCATTTAATCTAGGGGCTATCTCCTCAGCAAAACATTTATAAAAGTCCGCCGGGAAACCATCCGGTCCCGGGGCTTTATGGGGGGGGAAAAGCAAAAATGGCTGCCACTATTTCTTTGTTAGTAATGGGAGCATCCAGGGATTCTCGGTCACTGTCGGACAACCCCCGGGAGGGCCAGGCCCCCCAAGAGGGCATCCAACGCAGTAGTGTCATAGCTCGGGATTGGCTTATAGAGATCAGAAAAGTATTCCTGGAAGACCCCCAGCACCTCAGTGGGGTCGCTAACCAGGGTCCCTTCCTTATTCTTAATTGCGGGAATATTGGTGACCTGATTGTCTATCGCTACCAATCTTGCCAGCAGCTTCCCATTCTTGTCCCCCTCTGAGAAAATCGATTCGGTTCTACGTCTAACCTCAGTGTGTGCCAGATCTGAGAAGTGCAGGGACAGAGAACGCCGAGCATCCATCAGGGATAAATAGGAAGCATCAGAGGGGCTGCTGGCATGTCTCTCCGTCCACTCCTGTTCGGCCTCCTGCAGTGTATGTAGTTCAGCATTATGAGTCGCCCTCTCTGCCTTGATGGCGGATATACATTCACCCCTCATTACTGCCTTAAAGGAGTCCCAAACCACCGGTGGATCTGCTGTATCCACATTTATTGGCCAATAAGAAGCAGCCGCCTCTCTTAGGAGATCCACCACCTTATCATTTTGCAGCCAGCCTGGTGACAACCGCCATCCCCCCTCCCCCTCCCAGCAGACAGGCCGAGAGTGAGAGATAGGGGGCAGTGATCAGATACTCCCCCAGCCAGGTAAGCAGCATCCTGTACCAAGGGCAACAGGGCCAAGTTACCAAAAACCAGATCTATCCTGGCCGAGGAGTGATGGACCGCAGAGACGTGGGAGTAAGCCCTCCGAAGAGGGTTCCGAGCTCGCCACACCTCTGTCAGCCCTGTCATTGATACCCACGCTAGCAGTTCCGCTGACCCCTGCCTCCCGGGGTTGGACGAGTCCAACGCATCCAAAATGGCGTTGAAGTCGCCCATTACCACCATAGGAAGGTGAGCAAAGGGGGCCAGCCGAGCAAACATATCATATAACACTTGAACATTTACAGGCGGGGGCAGATAAACATTCACCAACAGCATTTTGTATTGGAATACCTCCAGGAGAACCGCCACATATCGCCCCCCCCCGGATCCGAAAACACCTGATGTATGGTGCACGGCAGAGCTTTACTAATTAGGATAGTCACCCCCCTTGCAAAGGTGGAGTAGGTAGCATGAAAGGACTTCTGGACCCAGGCCCTGCGTAGAGCCAGGACCCTACTGCCATCCAGGTGCGTATCACGGTAGTTAAAGATAAACTCACCAAGGCCAAGATGCTGAGGGCGGCTCCCTTTGCGACCTAGCGCGATCCGCCCCTGGAGTGGGTACAGGGGGACGGACGCACCGGGAGGCACCGGTACCGACAGGTAGATGAAGACTGGATCCGTGGAGCAGAGACTGATCCGGAAGCAGGTCACTGGGGTCAGCTGAGGAAGCACACGGAGATAGTCCGGAAGTCCAGATAGCTGGAGCTGGGAACAAGCAGAAGATTAATCCGGGAAACAGGCCGTGGTCAGGAGGGTTGGAGAGATCAGGAAGTCCGATAGTTCAAGCCAAAGGTCAAGAGCAGGAGACAGCAGCAGTCCGGTAACAATAGCCAAAGGTCAAAGGATCAGGATCAAAAGGTCGTAGGTATCAGATTCACTTTAGAAGCTGTGACAAGCCAGCAACCAGACAGGAGGAAGAGGCTGGCTTAAATAGCCCGCCTAAGCCACTGATTGGCCGGATGGAGAGCGTGTCCGTGCGCGCCCGTGCGCGCGCCCGCGCCGCGCGCCTATACCGCGCACGCGCGCGCCTAATACATGCACGCGCGCGCCCGAGCCGCGCACACGCGCGCCCGCGGTAAACGCCCGCGAACGGGCAGCTCTAATGCCCTGACAGTGCCCCCCCCCAAGGGGCGGGCTCCGGACGCCCAAACTGTTCATCAACTCCGGGTGGTCCCGATGGAAAGTTCGGATCAGCCGAGGGGCATGTAAATTTCTGTAAGGCTCCCAGGAATTGTCCTCAGGAGGATAACCTTTCCACTTGATTAAGTACTGAAGTTGCCTCCCCCTCTTTCGACAATTCAGAATGGATTCCACCTCGAACTCCTTTTCACCTTCGATCACCACCGGAGGCGGTGGGAGTTCTTCTCTTCCAGGGAAGGTGTCTGGTATGAAAGGCTTGAGCAGGGATGCGTGAAAGACAGGATGGATCCTGTAGGAGTCCGGTAATTCTAGTTCGAAAGCCACAGGGTTGATCTTCCGCTTGATTTTAAATGGGCCGATGAACCTAGGGCCAAGTTTCCGGGAAGGGATTGGTAGTTTGAGGTTTGTGGCCGATAACCAGACCTTTTCGCCAGCTTCGAAGTTCGGGCAGTCCTTCCTCCCCCTGTCGAAAAACTTCTTGTAACTCTTTTGGGCTTGGTGCATGGTCTCCTGGAGTTTCTGGAAGTTTTGTTGCATGGCAACTATACGTTCCTGGACAGCTGGGACCGATATTTCAGGAATGGAGTCTGGAAGGAAGGAAGGATGGTATCCGAGGTTGGCCTAAAACGGGGTCTGGTTAGTAGATGAGTGAACCGAATTGTTGTAGGCAAACTCTGCCGCTGGTAGCAAAGATGCCCAGTCGTCTTGAGATGATGAACAGAAACGACGGAGGTATTGCTCCAACGTTTGGTTGGTCCTCTCTGTCTGGCCATTGGACTGCGGGTGGTAGGCAGACGAGAGGCAGATCTTAATTTCAAGCGACTTGCAGAGCTCCCTCCAGAACTTAGAAGTAAATTGCACACCCCTGTCTGACACGATGCTCTTGGGTGCCCCATGGAGTCTTATGATTTCCTTAAAAAAAATGTTGGCTGTCTCAGTCGCGGAGGGTGTACCAATCATAGGCAGGAAGTGTGCTAATTTAGACAGTCGGTCAATTACCACTAGAATCGTAGTAAAGCCTTCGGAAGGAGGCAGATCTACAATGAAATCCATTGAAACATCTGTCCAGGGGCGTTCCGGAACAGGAAGGGGTTTGAGTAGGCCCCAGGACTTGGTGTTTGGACCCTTACAACGCTGGCAGCGGGTACAAGAAGACACGTAGGTCTTACAGTCTAATTTCCATTTCGGCCACCAGAAAGAGCGTCCGATCAACTCCGCGGTCTTCCGTGCTCCGAAGTGGCCTGCCAGCTTGTGATCGTGGAATGTGCTTAACACCAATTGCCTTGTTTCTGTAGGTACAAAGACTTTGCCCCGTGACCACAGTAGACCGTCTTGTTTCTCTAGAGAGGGTGCCAGTTCGTCGGTGCATTGGTCGGAGGCCCTTTTAAGAGAGGTCAGTAGGTCAATTGGAGAAATTAATAAAAAGTTCTTGGGGGTTAGGATGGTACTAGGCTCCGGCGGATCGGGTGTTTCGGTGAACATTCTGGAAAGGGCGTCTGCTTTCCCATTCTTAGACCCCGGTCTGAAAGTGATGTGGAACTGAAAACGGGTGAAGAACAAGGCCCAGCGAGCTTGTCTTGGTCTCAGGCGTTTGGCGGATCGCAAGTATTCCAGGTTTTTATGGTCCGTAAAAATCAGAATGGGGTGAAGGGCACCTTCCAGGAGATACCTCCATTCCTCCAAGGCAAACTTAATGGCCAGTAATTCCCGGTCACCGACGTCATAGTTTCTTTCCGGAGAGCTTAGTTTCCGTGAAGCATAAGCTACAGGGTGTAGCAGAGATTTAGGTCCCTGTCTCTGCGATAGGATTGCTCCGATGGCGATTTCCGAGGCGTCCACTTCCAAGATAAAGGGCAAGGTTGGGTCTGGGTGTTTTAGAACAGGCGCGGAAGAAAACAAGGTCTTGAGCTTTGTGAATGCCTTCTGTGCTTCCTGGGACCAGTGGAAACGACATCCCTGCTGGGTTAGTTTGGTAATAGGGGGACACAGTGGATGAAAAGCCGGCAATGAATCTTCGGTAAAAGTTGGCAAAGCCAATAAACCGCTGTACCCCCTTTTTGTCGGTCGGAGCTGGCCAGTCCTGGACTGCCTTGACTTTCTGCGGATCCATGGATATCCCATTGGTCGAGATGATAAAGCCCAAGAACTGAATGGTGGTCTTTTCAAATTCGCATTTCTCAGCTTTAAGATATAATTTATGTTGCCTGAGGATGGCCAGGACTTGTTTAACGTGGACCCGGTGCACTTCAAGGGATACTGAGAAGATGAGGATGTCATCTAGATAGACGACCAGGAAGTCATCCAGGAATTGGCGGAAGATGTCATTTACCAGGTGCTGGAAAGTGGCAGAGGCATTACAGAGCCCGAAAGGCATCACCAGGTATTCAAAGTGGCCAAACCTTGACCTGAAAGCTGTCTTCCACTCGTCTCCGGGCCGGATTCGGATAAGGTTGTAGGCACCCCGGAGGTCGAGTTTGGAGAAGACCCGGGCTGAACGGAATCGCTGGAACAGTTCCGGGATCAAGGGTAACGGATACCGGTTCTTGATGGTTATTTTATTCAACTCCCGATAATCGATGCACGGCCTGAGGGAGCCATCTTTTTTCTCGACAAAGAAGATTCCTGCCCCAGCTGGGGAAGAGGAAGGACGAATGAATTTATTTTCTAAGTTTTCGTCGATGTAAGCCTTAAGGGCTACTAATTCAGTCTCTGATAAAGGAAAAATTCTCCCGAAAGGGATCTTAGAACCAGGCAACAGGTCAATAGGGCAGTCGTATGACCGGTGCGGAGGAAGGCGGTCTGCCTGTTGTTTGTCAAACACGTCTCTATATTCTGAGTAAACCGCGGGAACGTGTTGGAGGTCTTCTGACGCTGTCATCAAGGTAGCACAAGCGGGTTTAGTAGGTATGAGGCAGTGTTGGGCACAATAGACTGAGGGAAATTTGATCTCCTTTTCGCACCAGTCTATACTGGGTTGGTGCACTTGTAGCCATGGAAGCCCCAAGATGATGGGGGCCAAAGGAGACGGGATAAGGTCTAGGCACAGGTACTCTTGGTGTCCGGTATCCGAGACGGCAGGAATAGGTAGGGTTTCGTGGGTAACAAGTCCTGAGCGGGGAAGTGAGCCGTCTGCCAGATGGATCTGTAAGGGGAGGTCCTTAGGACGACAAGGGATCTGCAGCTTCTGGGCCAGAGCGGAGTCCATGAAGCAGCTGCAGGCCCCAGAGTCAACGATGGCCGGTAGCCGGGTCGCCCCCTCCGGGAGCTGTAGGGAGAGAAAGAGGATAACATAAGTCTGAGGTAAGTTGGTAATGTGGTAATTGAAGGTGGATGATGGTCTAGACTTACTGGGTCTAATAGGACAAGTGCGGAGGAAGTGGCCTGCTCCACCGCAATACAGACACAGATTTGACTGGCGTCTACGCTGCCTCTCTTCAGGCGTGAGGGGAGCCCGGACCATCCCGAGTTGCATGGGCTCAGGATCCTGAAGCGAGAAAGCGGGCGGAACCGGGAGAGGCGGAGGAGCTGGAGGGAACCTTGGTGGGGTCCAGCTGGGACGAGTGGCTTGACAGCGTTCTGAACGTCGCTCACGTAGGCGTCTGTCAAGTTGGGTAGCTGATTGAATCAAAGCTTCCAAAGTAGCAGGTGGATCAATTCTAGCTAGTTCGTCCTTGAGGGACTCTGAGAGACCTTGGCGGAATCGATATTTTAGGGCGGCCTCATTCCACCCTGTGTCAGCAGACCACTTTCGGAATTCCGCAATAAAGTCCTCCACTGGTCTCCTTCCTTGATTCAGCTGGTGGAGAGTAGCTTCGGCCGTAGCTGAACGGAGGGGGTCATCATATAGTTCAGACATGTTTTTAAAGAAGGTGTCTAAAGTGTCCAGTATTGGGCTCTTCTGTTCCAGTAGGCTGTGTGCCCAAGCCTGTGGTTCGTCCGTGAGTAAAGAAATCACAAAGCCTACTTTCACGGCTTCCGAACAGAAAGTTCTAAGTTGCAGGGCCAGGTACAGTGAGCAGGCATTTTTGAACGCCCAGAATTTCTTGCGGTCGCCAGAGAATCGCTCCGGTGTTGGGACGCGAGGTTCTGGGTGAGAAACAACCACTGCTGGTCCTGGAGAAGACTGGGAGGTGGATGCTCCCATAGCTGGAGCCGCGGGAGAGGCCGTGGGTCCAGGCGTGACAGCCATTTGTTGGAGGCGACCATCCATTTGTACGTATCCGTCCTGCAACTTCTGTACTGCGTCGGTTAGTGCTGAGACTTGTAGGCAAAGAGTCTCGAAGGGAGAGCGCGCCCTGTCGGCCTCGGACATCTGGCTGGCTTGTACTATCACGGTAGTTAAAGATAAACTCACCAAGGCCAAGATGCTGAGGGCGGCTCCCTTTGCGACCTAGCGCGATCCGCCCCCTGGAGTGGGTACAGGGGGACAGACGCACCGGGAGGCACCGGTACCGACAGGTAGATGAAGACTGGATCCGTGGAGCAGAGACTGATCCGGAAGCAGGTCACTGGGGTCAGCTGAGGAAGCACACGGAGATAGTCCGGAAGTCCAGATAGCTGGAGCTGGGAACAAGCAGAAGATTAATCCGGGAAACAGGCCGTGGTCAGGAGGGTTGGAGAGATCAGGAAGTCCGATAGTTCAAGCCAAAGGTCAAGAGCAGGAGACAGCAGCAGTCCGGTAACAATAGCCAAAGGTCAAAGGATCAGGATCAAAAGGTCGTAGGTATCAGATTCACTTTAGAAGCTGTGACAAGCCAGCAACCAGACAGGAGGAAGAGGCTGGCTTAAATAGCCCGCCTAAGCCACTGATTGGCCGGATGGAGAGCGTGTCCGTGCGCGCGCCCGCGCCGCGCGCCTATACCGCGCACGCGCGCGCCTAATACATGCACGCGCGCGCCCGCGGTAAACGGCCGCGAACGGGCAGCTCTAACGTGCGTCTCCTGCAGAAGGGCGATATGCGGTTTACACTGTTTAAGCATTTGAAAAACTGAGGCCCTCTTAAATTTGTTATTCAGACCCCGAACATTCCATGACACTAGATTAACCCTATCCGCCATCTATCCACTGAAAAAAGATAATATACAAATACAGTAGAGAACAAGCCATGTAAAATACTGACTGTACCCGACCAGGGTGTAACACTTGAAATATACCACCTGAGCTGGCAGATACCTCATACCCATGCCATAGATGCGCAACACAGAATTTCAACAGTAGGTGGTGCACTGAGTTATAACTTCCCCCCCCTGCTATCATACCAAAACCAAACAGGTTAAACAAAAACAAACGACTTGGTACGCAGCTTAGTCCCAAACTCCCAATAAAAAATGGGAGAAAACCAAAAATCTAAATGGAGAATCCTTGACCTCTTAACGAATTGTTCAGCAAAAAAAGATCTTGAGAAAAAAATAAAATAAAAAAAAAGGTCCTGTGTCTCTCCAGGGAGCTCCATGCACTGAGACAGGGACAGATGAAAAGCTTGGATAGGCACTCTGCACTGGCCGAGCTGCATATAGCAATCCTGCAGTCCAAGAACGCCACCTAGTGGCCACTCAAATGCCACCATCAGTGGAATTGGGGCAGGACAGTTGGCTCAGGAAAGGACTTAGAAGATGAAAAAAACAAAAAACAAAAAATGGGGGAAACCCGAGACGTACCTGAGCCATGAAGAAAGTGTAGCACCGAAGGTCCAGGGAAATCAGGTCTCTTGCAGCCGCTCCAGGAGAAGGTAAGATATGCCAGCCCCCCAAGTAAAAAATAAAATAAAAAAATAAAAATAAATAAATGGACACAGAGTGAAGGGAAAATTGAGATGGAAGGTGAGGACACCCCCAAACACAATGGGAAGAAGGCAGCATGTTCAACTGCTGCTCCTATCATGGATTGCGGTCCAGCCACTCACATGCCTCCCCTGGGGATTCAAAGAACTTGACCGATCCATTATGTTGAACCCGGA
The DNA here is from genome assembly GCA_029574335.1 of Rana kukunoris. Lineage (NCBI taxonomy): Eukaryota > Metazoa > Chordata > Amphibia > Anura > Ranidae > Rana > Rana kukunoris. The sequence continues at coordinate 27,776,303 of CM056050.1, forward strand.
GCCTGTTGGGGTACAGCATACTGTATTGGATCCCTTTCTCCCTCAGCCTCTTGCGGATGTCGTTAAAGGATCGGCGTTTGCGCTGGGTTTCTGCTGAAAAGTCAGGGAAGAGCATCACCTTGGTGTTTTCGAAACGCAGCTCCTGATGCTTCCTAGACTCCCGCAGAATCATGTCCCGATCTCGATAGTTGAGAAACCGAACGAGGAAGGGGCGCGGGAACGCACCTGGGGGGCGCACTCCTGTAGGGACTCTATGCGCCCGTTCAGCCACATAAGTAGGGGGGAGATCCCCCAATTGCAGGATTTGTTTAAAGAAGCTTTCTGCAAAGGTGACAGCCGCGGTCCCCTCAGCCCCCTCAGGCAGCCCCACCACCCGAACATTGTTCCTCCTTTGGCGGTCTTCTGCGTCGTCAGCGTCGTCAGCTCTGCGTTGGAGGGCATTCACCTGGTCCCTCAGCTCCATCAGCTGTGCTCCATGAGAGTGAGCCACATCCTCCACCTCAGAAATCCGCCCCTCAGCCTCAGTGAGCCGGCCCCGGAACTTGCCAAATAAGCGTGCAACATGGTCAATTCTCACCATCACTGCCGCCTTGCTAGCGTCTATGGCCTCCAGGATGGGTCTGGTGATAGCATCCGACTGCGCTCCATGGCCCTGGGGATCAGGCAGGGGTCCCTCCGAACCGTTATTGCCACTCACTGCAGGCTCCGCCATACCCCTGTTCTTCTTCCCCACGTTTCTGGTAGTTACACTGGGAGGCAAGATGGCCGCGGCTGCTCCCGGATCAATGCCAGATCGGGTATAGAGCGGGTCTGGCGCTGCGAGTTCTGCCGTGTCCTCCCCTGCTTGTGCCCACTCCTTCTCATGACCAGGATGTCACCAACTCTGCCCGGCCGTGCAAAGCTCCTAAAAGTGCAGTATATCGCCCGAAAAACGGATTGATAGTCAGGATCAGCACGGAGCTCCAGAGAAACACTTGCTGCCTCGTTCACATCCGGTCACGCCCCCCCCTTAGTTAAAGATACCTAAGACAACACTTGATATAACATTTACAAAGGAGTTATTATGACAATAGAGTACTACTGCCATGGTAGCTGAATCAGTGTGTTATATATGCCATTGTTCAACATCTCTTGGATTGGAGCAGTGGCTCTTGGCTAGACCACGCAGACCCCCCTTATGGTTCCAGTACTCTTTTTTTTTCTGCATTTTATGTTCTTATAGTTATCGTTATTAATTTATTTTTTCGTTTTTCTCTGTTATTTGCTATTTTACTATTATGATTTTGAAGCTCCCTTTGTATTGTTAATAACTTTTTGCTTCACAGAGGACAATATATATGTCAGTGGTTACTAATAATGACATAAAACCTCTAAACTTAATAATCTTAATGTCATTAGTGACTAAATAGTATACCATACTTTGTCCACAAATATTTACTTTGTATATTTACATATTGGAATACGAATATTTGAGCTTCTCTATTTTCAATATATTTATTGTATTCCCTGTAATGTGTATTACACCTTTGTACTCAATAAAAAAAATTTGACAAGGAAAAGTTACAAAGGATTTATTAGTATAACATTAAAAACGAATGGATCACAGGATCCTAAAATACCGCACAGTAATGTAGCATATGTATGTAAGCAGGTGCAGTCTGCTTTCTCCACTACAGGTGGACAGGTGAACCACAGCAGCATTGCAGGGTAGAGAAAGTCAAGAGAAACCTGGTTCCTTTATTGTTTCCTGAGTCTCTCGTGCAGCTATCCGGTTGGATGCTGCAGTCCCATGTGACTGGTGCCCATCTTGGGTCAGGCAGAGTATATTTAGGATCAGGGCGTGCATTTCGCATGCGTATAATGTAGGAATAGGTTACCCGTCTGACAGGGACATTGATTTGCGGCATCCTTCCTGGAAAGCTCCCCATTTGGGTATGGACCGCCAGGCGGCCTTCTGCTTCTCAAGACAGACGGTGTCGACACATCTGAGATCTACTCCTCTACATGCTGCTGTGTTATACTGTGAAAGTACTCTGCTTCTCTTCCTGTATTTTGTTGTTAAGAGATCATGTAAGGATCACAGGGTAATGAAGACTTTGTGTGGGAGCATTTCCGTGGTTAAGTCGTTGCCATAGAAACATTGGTAAAGGGGAGGAGTTAGTAAAATAACCACACCCATGTGGGGGCCCCAGAAATATTTCTGCACCCAGGCGCCTGTGACCCTAGGATCGGCCCTGGCCGCACCACGTTGCACCTCCCCACATTCATATATGCCGGTTCCAAAGAAGCACGGCACTTAAAACTACTATCAAAATATACAATTATTTTCATACATAAAATATTGATATAGAGATTGTAGTAAAAGGCAGAACACCCTTTCACTTCTCAAAGTGTTTCATGGAATTCCTCCACTTCTTCAGTATAGAACAGTATCACACTCTACATAGTAAGATAACTTAATTAGAAATATATAGCCATTTATAGTCAACTGTTAATATGAAAATGTGACATAATAAATAGTACATATGTTCCTTCTGCATGACATACTTAAAAAATTCTCATGCAATAGTCTATATATGTGCGGAAGCCCAGATTACGATAAGCACCCTGCCCATAGACCCCCACAACCAATTGCCAGGGTTGTCGGGAAGATGCCCTTGTCCCGATCAACATGGGTACAAGGTGCTTTGGGGTGGGCCCTGCCCCAAAGCACCCACCACCTATGTTGAGGGAATGTGGCCTGGTGTGGTCCAGGATTGGGAGGGGGGTGCTCGCTCGCCCCCCCCCCTTCCTGACCTGCGGGGCTGCATGTTTAGATAAGGGTCTGGTATGTTTGTTTTTTTTGGTATAGGGGATTTTCCTTAAAATCCATACTAGACCCAAGGGTCTGGTATGGTCTTGTAGGGGTGTAAAACTCAATTTCATCGTGGGCCGCATCAGCATTATGATTGCCCTCAAAAGGGCCGGTTGTATCTGTAAGATTAGATATCCAGCGCATCCCCCACCCATATATTAGCTGTCAAGGGCCATCCCACCATCAGAAGTTGAGTCCCCCCACTCTCCCTTATATCACAGTGCACCCCCCTTTCCTTATGCTCCTGCTGGGAAGAAGTTGGATGCATTGCTTAAAAGCAGAAAGTACAGGGTCTGGAGGAGGACTGGAGAGGTGCAAGGGCCACATGAAATGGCCTGGAGGACCGCATTCGGCCCGCGGGCCTTGTGTTTGCCACCTGTGCTTTACAGTATACTGTATATACCTGATAAAAAATAAAAAATAAATAGTGAACACTTCTTGCTCTTTCAGCTATGACGGGGTCCCGTTCCTTATGCATGATGGCACTTTGAAGAGAACAACAAACGTTCAAGAGGTTTATCCCAACCTGACTAAGGCCAACGCCGCCATGTTGCCCTGGGACCTGTTGGAGACTCTCAATGCCGGGAAATGGTTCACACAGGTACTGTGACTCCTCACCTGTGCTACATTGAGACATGTCCTCAGTACAGACATGCTGGATCTCCATTTTTTCTGCATGCATGTCTGTTAGCTTTGAGTTGTCGAAACAGTTTAGCACAATACGGTCAAAGACTAAGGGCTCTTTCACACGGAGCGGTCCGTTTATCGGTCCGCTCCGTGTGTCCGTCGGCTCAGCGGGGGGTCTCCGCTGAACTGTCGGGTGGACAGGGCGGTCCCCGCACACTGTGCAGGGACCGCCTGTCTCTCCTCCGCTATCCCCTATGGGGAATCGGATGGAAACGGACCGTCTGTCCGTTTGCATCCGATCCGTTTGGCCGGACGGAAGAAAAATAGGACATTCTTCCGTCCGAAAAAACGGATGCGGATCTGGCGGACGTTAGCGGATGCATCATCCGCTAACGGATCCGCTCCCATAGGGGCCCATTACAAGTCCGTTAACGGACTTGTAATTAGCGGACCGTTCGTCCGCTAGCGTGAAAGGGCCCTAAGGCCCCATTCACACCTGAGCTCATCGGAAGTGCGCAAACAATGCGTGTTTGGGTGCCACTCATTGTGAACTTCAGTACCGCAGAGGAGCCGGTATAACTGTACAAGACTAAGGGGAGAGCTGGAGTTCTGGTTTAGGGTTTAAAAGGAGAAGTTCTGCAAATAAATAATCCTAGGATCCCCTCTTGCATCCCAAGTGCTCCAAATCCCTGGGCACTCCCCGGTGGCCAGCTGTGTCTAGAGAAAAGCTAATGCACGGCACATATACAGCCAATAATTATACAGCCATTTCTCTGTACAGCGGAGGAAAATTGCCAGTAGGGATTGCACAAAAATTGCACAATGCGGAAAAATTATCATGACAAAAAAGAAATAAGCGGACATTGTGATTTGTTGGTAAACAAAGGCGACACAATCACACAGAGTGATAAAAGCATTACATAATAAAATACACAGGCACAAAATATATTCACTGTACTTTTCTTTGTGTTTTTTTTACTTTTTTATTTTATTTTGTTGTCTGAAGATTTTTCACAGTAGGAAAATAAATAAATAAATATGTATTTTTTTAAATATATTATTCAAAAGAGGAAATACATAGGAATGCATTTGTGTTTTCTTAATTTTTGTGTTTAATAAATTAATAATAATAATAATAATAATAAAATACATACATAAAATACATACAAAAAAAGGACTCACTTTTATAGAGTATATTATATGGGACTTTAAATATGCCTCCAATAGTCAACAAACATGAGTTAAAATATACATATTATTTACTTCAACATAGTTTAACACGTCTTTTAACACAGTCGAAACGCATTGACCAACACACATCAACCTTATTTACACTTTCTAATACTGTTTTGTTGATGTTTATAAAATTACCTCTTCACATATATGATGGATTTTTTAATATTGTTTTTTCTGAGTCGAAAGGCATGTTTTAACATTATAGGACATTATATGGACCTTTGTGGGGCTATATCCAAATGATGGGTGCAGCTACAGGCATTAGGGCCCTTTCACACTAGCGGACGAACGGTCCGCTAATTACAAGTCCTTTAACGGACTTGTAATGGGCCCCTATGGGAGCGGATGATGCATCCGCTAACGTCCGCCAGATCCGCATCCGTTTTTTCGGATGGAAGAATGTCCTATTTTTCTTCCGTCCAGCCAAACGGATCGGATTGCAAACGGACAGACGGTCCGTTTCCATCCAAATCCCCATAGGGGATAGCGGAGGAGAGACAGGGTGGTCCCTGCACAGTGTGCGGGGACCGCCCTGTCCGCAGACAGCTGAGCGGAGACCCCCCGCTGAGCCGACGGACACATGGAGCGGACCGAAAAACGAACCGCTTCATGTGAAAGAGCCCTTATTCAGATATTGGCATTTTCAGCCGGCAATTCTCTACACCATAACAATGACCATAGTGGCTGTTCCGCCAGTTGATTGTTCCGCCGCCCCGGATGCTGATCATAGAGATTGGTCGCAGGAGTCTCTATGATCATTGGAGGCCGGACGCGATGTTATGACGTCAAAGGTTGGAATGACTGCCATTGTATTCTCTAGGGTCTCTGCAAAAAAAACATATACAGGGGGTCCCCGAGTTACGAACATCCGAGTTGCGAATGATTCCTACTTACGAACAGGGTTTTAGTGAGGAGCTCCAAAAATCCTGCACTCCATCCTTAGCTATCCGTGCACAGAAACGCTGAAAAACAACCTAATTACCTGCCTGCCTGTTCCTCTCCATACCCTGCAGTGTCCTGTGACTGTAGTGCAGCAATCTCGCACACCCGCGGCCTGTGCTTTGCACTTCCTGGCCTGTGCCTTGCTGGAGTGAGCCATTCCTGGCCTTTCTGCGGGTTGAGGGGCCCACCTTGTCATCCTGCCTGCGCATCCACAGGCATGGTACGGTCTGGTGGCCTACCGGGCCGCTAAAACTGCCAGTTGCGGCCGTGGCCTGGTCCGGCCTAGTGAAGCCTGCAGATCACTGCTCTTTCCTGCGCCGCTGTTCCGACTTACAAACAAATTTGACTTAAGAACAAACCTACAGTCCCTATCTTGTTCGTAACCTGGGGACCCCCTGTATAGTGTTTGGGGGTTCTATCTAATTTTCTAGCAAAAAAATATGATTTTTACATGTAGAAGCGAAGTGTCAGAATTGGCCTGAGCTTGAAGTGGTTAAACTATGTTGGAATAAATGATAAGAATCTTTTAATTCTTGTTGACCATTGGCAGTGTTGTAAGTAACGGAGTTACAATAAACGCAGTTACCTAACGCAGCCCCTTTTGAGGGTAACGAGTAATCTACCTGATTACTCTTCCCCTCACGGTAATGCAGTTCCCATTACTTGGGCGGCGTTACTGCAATTACATCTACCGCCACTAGATGGAAGCAGAGTAATTGCTTCTGCCGGCGCTGTGAACATAAATATGGGTGGAACTCCGCTTTAGAATCATGTGACCGCTGTGATGGCCTGTCACAGCGGTCTGAAAACTCCCAATCGCAAGGAGCCCTGGATACAATGAGCCCCACCCGCCTCACACTGACCTATCACCGGGGAACAACTCACATCAATCACACACACTGTGTGCGCAACCTGATCAATGATCCGGGGAAACACATGGCCGGAACAAAATGTTCCACAGAACAATCGTTCCCTATACAACACAGTGTACACAGCGACATCTAGTGGTCAACATGGTAAGTGCAGGACACCTATACAGACCAATGATCAGCAGGTTATTTTTGGTCAGTGATTTCATCTCTTCATCAGACAACAAAGAAAAATCTGACATCCCCATTCCAGATCCCTTGCATAAAATAAAGCTTATATAAGATAAATAAAATAAAATAATAAACAATAAACTATAGAAAATTCTCATAAAGCCTAATATAAGATTTTAAATTACAGACTCTGTAAACGTCAAGGGAATGTATATTATAAACATACATTTTAATCCAGCTTATAATTTGGATGTAATATGTACCAGATGGATAAGGGTTTCAAGTCCTATTAGCAGCACATACATGGTAGGACGGATGCGCCTAGGCTGGGATATACATGGCGGGACGGATGCACCTAGGCTGGGATATACATGGGGGGACAGATGCACCTAGGCTGGGATATACATGGTGGGACGGATGCACCTAGGCTGGGATATACATGGGGGGACGGATGCACCTAGGCTGGGATATACATGGGGGGACAGATGCACCTAGGCTGGGATATACATGGTGGGACGGATGCACCTAGGCTGGGATATACATGGTGGGACGGATGCGCCTAGGCTGGGATATACATGGTGGGACGGATGCACCTAGGCTGGGATATACATTGGGGGACAGATGCACCTAGGCTGGGATATACATGGGGGGACGGATGCACCTAGGCTGGGATATACATGGGGGGACAGATGCACCTAGGCTGGGATATACATGGTGGGACGGATGCACCTAGGCTGGAATATACATGGTGGGACGGATGCACCTAGGCTAGGATATACATGGTGGGACGGATGCACCTAGGATGAGATATACACAAGATCACCATTTGTTTCCTTCTCTCAAGGATCTGGCATTCTTTTGTCTTGGAGTATTAACTCACTGCTCCCTGGCAAGCGCCCGTCATCTGCTTCTCAACAAAGCATTGTAGAATATTAAAAAAAAATTCAGTTACTTTGCTGAGTAACTAATTACTTTTTCAATGTAGTAACTGAGTCACTAACGCAATTACTTTTTCAGAGAAGTAACTGTAACTAATTACTTTTTTAAAGTAAGATGAGCAACACTGACTATTGGAGGCATATTGGAGGCAGTCCCATATAAGTACAATTCTATAGTAGGGTCATATACGGGCTAGGGATGAGCCGAACACCCCCTGTTTGGTTCGCACCAGAACCTTCGAACGGACCGATCGTTCGCGCAAACATTTAGAACCCCATTGACGTCTATGGGACTCGAAAGTTCGAATTCAAAAGTGCTAATTTTAAAGCCTAATATGCAAGGTTTTGTTGGAAAACGTCTTTGAGAACCCAGGTCTTGCCCCAGGGAACATGTATCAATGGAAAAAAAGTTTTAAAAATGGTCGTTTATGTTTTTTTTGGAGCAGTGATTTTAATGATGCTTAAAGTGAAAAAAAAAGAAAAATTCCTTTAAATATCGTACCTGCTGCCGTGTCCATTGTAGTGGCACGTGTTTAGAACTGTCCCTGCACAAAATGAGATTACTATAAGAAAAAAGTAATTTAAAACTGCTTGCGGCTTTAATGTAATATCTGGTCCCTGCAATATGGAAGAAAATCATTGAGAAAAATATCACAGACACAGACAGTACACACACCACGTAGCTTTAAGTGCACACTGCAGAAGACACGGGCAGTACACACCACATAGCTTTAGGTGCACACTTCAGAGGACAAAGGCAGTACACACTACGTATCTTTAGGTGCAAACTACAGAGGACACAAGCAGTACACACCACGTAGCTTTAGGTGCAAATTACAGAGGACAAAGGCAGTACTCACACCACGGAGCTTTATGGTGCAGACTGCAGAGGACACAGGCAATACACCACGTGAGAATACTGCAGCTAGCACAATCACCTGCCTGCCAGAAAATTAGGAAGATTAGCTGATCTAGCTAAACTATACAGTGTATAAACATATATACAACACCTGGGATGCATATATATCCTCTAAACACTGTAACTTTAACTGAATAGCCTGCCTGCTCTATCTACCTAGACAAAAATTACACTCTCTCTCTCGGTCTTCTCTCGTATACTACCGCCGCAACACACTGCACAAGGCCGACCTGCAGGCGGCCTTTTATAGTGTGGGGCGTGTACTAAACCCCCTGAGCCATAATTGGCCAAAGCCACCCTGGCCAATTATGGCTCTCTGTTTTTTGCAAGCTGTGATTGGCCAAGCATGCGGGTCATAGTGTATGCTTGGCCAATCATCAGCCAGCAATGCACTGCGATGCCACAGTGAACTATGGGCTGTGAAACGTGTGTGGCCAAAATGTCATTTTATGTCTTCTGAAAAATGACCAAAAAAAAATTCGAACATGCTTGAATTTTTTATGTCATTTTTCGAAATGTCATTTTTTGTGTCATAAAAAATGATCGTGTGTGGGCAAAACTACGTAAAAAATGACGTTTTAAACCCGCACATGCCCAGAAGCAAGTTAGGAGACGGGAGGTAAAACTACCATTCATAATGGAGATCGCACATTCATCACGCTGTAACAGACAAAAAAGCAGGAATCGTCTTTTACCAACAAGTAACCAGCTAAAAGCAGCCTCAAGGCAAATAGAACTTCCCCTTTAGAGTGCCATCACTTTGTTCATCATTTTCCAAAAATGATGGTGTGTACGCAACGTCATTTTTGAAAATGAAGTTTGAAAAATGTCGTTTTTTTTCATGACAAAAAATTACATTTTTTATCATCACAAAAAGTGATCGTGTGTACAGGGCATGACTGTTAGTAGTAGCTTTTTTAATTGTGCGTTTTTGTTTAGGGTATAGCGACCTCCTAATTCATTGAATGATTTGTGTTCTCCAGAAACCGCCGTTTTCCTCCATGGGTCCTCTTTCTGATGAGGACCAGCAGACCGCCAAGAACCAGTCCATTCCTAAGCTGAGTGACTACCTGAAGCTTGCAGAACGTGCCAATAAGACAGTGCTCTTTGACCTGTACCGCCCCCCGAAGGATCACCCCTACAGGGATTCCTGGATTAATCGCACGCTGGACGTTATTTTCAATGAGACTACTATTGATCCCAAGCTGGTAAGAAACATTATGAGTAGCAATCAGAACACCACTTTGAATATAGTCATGATGTACCTATAATATATTGCATATATGTGTATGTGTTGTGAGGAATTAGCTCGGTAGCGGGTGTGTGCGACCCCCTGGATGGGTTCACTACACGCTGAACTGTACAGAAAGGCAGTTGAGGATGGTTGAAAACAAAGGATATGGTTTATTTTTCCATATTGCTGGATACAAGTGCAAGCATCAAAACAGCATAAACAAACAAAACATAAAATAAACCCTTGCCACTTGGGGCGTCTACCTTCACAACACAGGAACCTACCTATGGAGTCTGGCACAGCCTACTGCTGGGCAGACACTGCTGGTCATACAGCAGAAAACAAAAAGTCTCTTTGATATTTATCACAGAGAAATATCAACAAGCACCTCACCTCTTCAGAAGTCACTGCTCTCCTTCACTCAAAAAGCCTCAGGATGCAGCAATCAGTAGTCATCCTTTTGGATGATTTATAGAGGCTTTAATTACCTCATTCTGAACAGCTGAAGTTTTCCAACGCCCTAAACATTTCTCGCTATTTCTGCAGCCGACGCCTAATAGTAATTGGTGTATTGTCTAAACAAGGCAGAAATGTATCTCCCGTCTGTGACAACACACACAGATTTACCTGACTTCCTGTCACAGTGTGTACAGTGGAACCTTGTAATCCAAAGCACTCGCATAGCAAAGCGAGTTTCCCCATAGAAGTCAATGGAAACAAAACTAATTGACTTCTATGGCATGCAATTCATTTGTATGCAGTCAGGGGAACCCCTGCACTATATAGTTGTTGGAAGATTTAACAAAGATTGTACAATCGGATTGTAAAGTGCATGGGAGTATATGTCTGCAGGCACGGGCTGCCCACCACTAGATTTTCTCCAGCCAGGCTGCGGTAAGCTTTGGAGGAGGTGAGAATGGATAGGGAGAGAACGGAGGGGAGAGATGCCTCAACGTGTTGGGGGCTAGGAGGAGAAGGCGGGGGGCTGATTAATAAAACAAAAAGCATGAACTTGTATTATTCCCTGCACACTGGCTGGAATATCCAATCAGACTTAGCGAGGCGCTGCCTGCAATAATAGATTCTGAAATTAATGTGGATTCAGAAAATGAGAATAGAAGAAAGAAATCCAGATGGCATCATATTTCAGGCGTGGGGGAGAGGACAACCCGCCTCATTTCCTGCCTGGAGGACATCCAACATCACGTAGCCCTTTGCTCCCTGGCCTTACTTTTATTCACTGGATTTAGATTTCACTAACGTGTCAATGAGCATAGAATGGTGGAAGCAGATAAGTAAAATATTAAGCAAATTATACTTCAGCTTTTGATTTGAGGGATAAATAATACAATGTTTCTGAGCTGAACAGTCATAATGTGTCATTATCCTTTTACATGGTCATCAGGGACCAAAAATCACCTGAGCCTGGGGGTGGTCATCCCATGCCTTGTCTGTCTCTTACAGGTCTTGTGGCTGGCGAGCGACATGCGGCCCTTTGTACAGACGATCGCTCCGGGGTTTCAGCAGACGCAAGGTTTTAAGGCATCCGTGGAAGAACTGGTCAGCAATCGCATAGTTAAACTCAACCTGCCGTACAGCGAAATGTCCCAGCGTGACATCAGGTACTTCATTAAAGAACATTCCGTCCGTCCAATGTCAATAGGAATTTATTTATCCACTTTAGGATCTTGGGTGTTTTTCAGATATTTTTTGCTAGAAAATTACGTAAAACCCCCAAACATTATATATATATATATATATTTTTTTTTCTAACACCCTAGAGAATAAAATGGCGGCCATTGCAATACTTTTTGTCACACCGTATTTGCGCAGCGGTCTTACAAACGCACTTTTTTTGAAAAAAACAAACACTTTTTTTAATTAAAAAACAAGACAACAATAAATTTGGCCCAATTTTTTTATATATTGTGAAAGACAATGTTACGCCGAGTAAAAAGATACCCAACATGTCACGATTAAAAATTGCGCCTGCTCGTGGAATGGCGTCAATCTTTTCCCCTAAAAATCTTGATAGGCGACGTTTAAAAAATTCTATAGGTTGCATGGTTTGAGTTACAGAGGAGGACTAGGGCTAGAATTATTGCTCTCGCTCTACCGATCGCGGCGATACCTCACTTGTGTGGTTTGAACACAGTTTTCATATGCGGGCCCTACTCATGTATGCGTTCGCATCTGCGCGCGAGCTCGTATGCCTTGTAATAGAAAAAAGCATGACATGTCCTCTTAAATATGAGATCTGGGGATCAGTAAAGGATTTTTTTTTTTTTTTTTTTTTATGCTAAATAGCTTGCTTTACCTTATAGCAGTCCTGCTTTCATGTCCTCCATGTCCGTTTTTGCTTAGAAGTTGCTGTAATCCCTTGCTGAACTCCACACTTCCTGCTTGTCTGGCTCCTTATGAAAAAACTCATGGTAGCTTTTCATTGTGGTCCATGATCAAGAAGATGTGATTACTGTGTGTCTAAAACTCCTCAGAACCAATCAGATTCATTTTAAAAACAAACACTGCCCTGTGTTTGTTTGTTTGTTTTTGTTCTGTGTGTCTCTTTACACACAGAACAAACTGAAACTAGTCTAAAAACGAAACTAAACTGCAGGCACATTATATGATTGATTTTTATCTATTTTTAATAATTTTTAAAAGGAATCAGTTAACTATAATGTCTCTATACCCTGTAAACAGTCATTTCATCAAAACATTTTTTTTCCTTTAGTGACCCTTTAAATGGCAAAAAAAAAAAAACGTTTAAAATTTAGAAAATGTTGTGTTAAGAAGCATGGGCGGAACTGACGTTTTGAAGTCACTTCCGCCCTGCTATGCTATGGGGACAGGTGGGGGCCATCTTGCCCTCACTCACATCCCCACACAGCAGGAGAGAGGACCCAATCGCCTCCGCCGCTACCGACGGCTCCGGTAAGCGGTGGAGGGCGCGGGTGAGCGGTGGGAGGGGGGGCCTCTCCCGCCGCCAATAACGGTGATCTTGCGGCGAATCCGCCGCGCAGGCCACCGTTATCGTTTACAGGACCGCTCAAAGAAAAGATGGATATCTCGGTTGTGGCAGCAGCTGCTGCCGTTAACGAGATATCCATCTTTAACCGCTTAAGGACCGCCTCCTGCACATTTACGTCGGCAGAATGGCACGGCTGGGCACATGCACATACAGGTACGTCCTCTGTTAGTGCCCAGCCGTGGGTCGCAGGTGCACGCCCGCGACGCGCGCCCGTGACCCGGCCCGAAGCTCTGTGACTGGTACCGCGGGACTCACGGACCCCATCGCCGCTGGAGTCCCGCAATCAGTCCCCGGAGCTGAAGAATGGAGAGAGCTGTGTGTAAACACGGCTTCCCCGTTCTTCACTGTGGCACCCGCATTGATTGTATGTTCCCTTATACAGGGAATCACAATCAATGACGTCACACCTACAGCCACCCCCCCCCCCCCCCCTACAGTTAGAAAAACATATGAGGTCACACATAAACCCTTCAGCGCCCCCTAGTGGTTAACTCCCAAACTGCATTATCATTTTCACAGTAATCAGTGCATTTTTAATGCATTTTTTGCTGTGAAAATAACAATGGTCCCAAAAAATTTTCAAAATTGTCCGAAGTGTCCGCCATAATGTCACAGTCACAAAAAAAATCGCTGATCGCCGCCATTAGTAGTAAAAAAATAAATAATATAAATGCAATACAACTATCCCCTATTTTGTAAACGCTATAAATTTTGCGCAAACCAATCGATAAACGCTTATTGTGATTTTTTTTTACCAAAAAAAGGTAGAAGAATACGTATAGGCCTAAACTGAGGAAAAAAATTATTTATTTATATATTTTTGGGGGATATTTATTATAGCAAAAAGTAAAAAATATTGGGACAGATTCTCAGAAGAGATACGACGGCGTATCTCCAGATACGCCATCGTATCTCTGTTTCTGAGCACTCCTATCTATGCGACTGATTCTTAGAATCAGTTACGCATAGATTTGGCGTAGATCCGACTGGTGTAAGTCACTTACACCGTCGGATCTACGTTGCAATGTTACGCTTGGCCGCTAGGTGGCGTTCCCGTCGATTTCTGAGTCAAATATGCAAATGAGCATGATACGCCGATTCCCGAACGTATTTGCGCACCGTCGTCGTAGTTTACGTAGTTTGCGTAAGCGTAAGGTTACCCCTGCTATATGAGGGGTAACCTTGCGTAGGTTCGGAGTACGCCATGTTAAGTATGAACGTCGGGACAGCGTCGTGTTTTTCCGTCGTTTAAGTAACTCGTCGCGAATAGGACTGTGCGTTAATTACGTTGCTGTCAAAATCAATTTATTTGCATCGTACTATGGAGCATGCGCAGTGGGCTACGTTTACCTCCGGCGCATGTATAGTTTGTTCAGCGCGGGGGCGCGCTTAATTTAAATACAACACGCCCACCTCCTTCCTACTTTGAATTACGCACGATTACGCCGGCCCATTTACGCTACGCCGCTGCAAATTACGGCGCAAGTGCTTTGAGAATACAGCACTTGCCCGTAAAAGCTGAGTAGGCATAGCGTAAATGGGAAAAAATCGCAAATCTATGAGAATCTGGCCCATTGATTTTTTTTTTAAATTGTCGCTCTATTTTTATAGCGCAAAAAATAAAAACCACATAGGTGATCAAATACCACCGAAAAAAAGCTCTATTTGTGGGGGAAAAAATGACGCCAATTTTGTTTGGGAGCCACGTCGCACGACCGCGCAATTGTCAGTTAAAGCGTTGCAGTGCCGAATCGTAAAAACTGGCCGGGTCCTTTAGCTGCCTAAAGGTCCGGGTCTTAAGTTGTTAAAGTACCGACGTATATGTACATGAGCGGGTCCTTAAGTGGTTATGTGATATTTAGATTTAGTTTATAGTATTTATTATATTATTGTTTATGATATTATATTATAAAAAATTGTACTATATTTATTTGATTTATATTGCATTATTATATTATATATTATAATTTATAATATTTATTTAAATTATATTACTAATATTGTTTATGATATGATATATTATTATTATTATAATACAGGATTTATATAGTGCTAGCAGTTTGTGCAGCGCTTTACAACATTAGGGCAGACAGTACAGTTACAATACAATTCAATACAGGAGGGATCAGAGGGCCCTGCTCGTTATGAGCTTACAATCTTGAAAGAAGGGTCAATTGGAACAAAGGGTAACAGTGGTGGGGGATGAACAGACTGAGAAAATGAAAATACAGTTGTTAGGTGTGGGTAGGATAGGCTTCTCTGAAGAGAAGGGTTTTCAGGGATCGTCTGAAAGCTAATAGAGTAGGAGATAATCGGACAGATTGGGGTAAGGAGCTCCATAGGATTGGAGAGAATCTGGAAAAGTCCTGGAGGCGAGCATGGGAGAAGGCGATAAGGGAGCTAGAGAGCAGGAGGTCTTGAGAAGAATAAAGATAAAGATTAGGTTGGTATTTTGTGATTAGGTCAGTGATGTAGCTGGGGGAAGAGTAGTGGATGACTTTGTCTGCTCTCTAGCTCCCTTGACTCCTCATCACATGCTCGTCTCCAGAACTTCTCCAGAGCCTCTTACATCATCTGGAACTCACTACCCTATTCTGTCCGTCTATCTCCTACTCTATCCACTTTTAGATGATCTCTAAAAACTCATCTCTTCAGTGAGGCCCATCCTGCCTCCAGCTAACAACCAAATCCTCTACTCCCCTCACCAAGACCTTCTGCTCTCAAGCTCCCTTGACTCCTCATCACATGCTCGTCTCCAGAACTTCTCCAGAGCCTCTTACATCATCTGGAACTCACTACCCCATTCTGTCCGTCTATCTCCTACTCTGTCCACTTTTAGATGATCCCTAAAAACATATCTCCTCAGGGTGGCCCATCCTGCCTCCAGCTAACAACCAAATCCTCTACTCACCAAGACCTTCTGATCTCTAGCTCCCTTGTCTCCTCCTCCCATGCTTGTCTCCAGGACTTCTCCAAAGCCTCTCCCATCATCTGGAACTCACTAACCCATTCTGTCCGGCTATCTCCTACTCTGTCCACTTGTAGGTGATCCCTAAAACTCATCTCTTCAGGGCGGCCTATTCTGCCTCCAGCTAACAACCAAATCCTCTACTCCCCTCACCAAGACCTTCTGCTCTCTAGCTCCCTTGACTCCTCCTCCCATGCTCATCTCCAGGACTTCTCCAGAGCCTTTCCCATCATCTAGAACTCACTACCCCATTCTGTCCGGCTGTCTTCTACTCTGTCCACTTTTAGGTGATACCTAAAAACTCATCTCTTCAGTGAGGCCCATCCTGCCTCCAGCTAACAACCAAATCCTCTACTCCCCTCACCAGCTCATCCCTCACAGTCCCTACCTTTTGTTTCACCTGCCCCTTCCTCTTAGATCGTAAGCTTGCAGGAGCAGGGCTTTCTCTAACCCTCTTGTTTTGAATTGTATTGTTGTCTAGTGTCTCCCTATATTGTAAAGCACTGCGCAAACTGTAGATGCTATATAAATCATGTATAATAATAACAATAATAATAATTGTGATCTCAGAAAGTAAGGCGCTATGCTTTAGGTGTACACCTGTCGGTGAATACATTATAGACCTAGAACAGTACACAGGTCGGGTTCTCACTCCACAGGCTGCGCACATGTTCCAGGCCGCCGATTCACTAAGAAGATTAGCGGCGGTGAAGATGAAAGCCTCTGAGCTTGTTATTTCTTTATTTCTTGACAGATTTTCTTTAATCCATCAGCACGAGTCATTCCTGGCACCTCGGTAACAAAAGCGGCGCTAACTTCCCGCAGCGTGTAATGATCAGTTCTTTCCAGATTTAGGGATTCGCTGCCACCAGATAATGTATAATTTATTGCAGCAGCATCTGCTGGAGCGGATCCTGAGAGCGGTGACAGCGCCGGAGAATAGGACACATAATAGGACATCTCCAGAGCCAGGTGCATGATGTGGGCGATCAGTTATACAGGACCCAATGAGATGTGTGTGGGCTGTGACCCCGACTTCTATTATAGATCTCAGTGTGACATTCATTCCTGCCTATAAAAAAGACACATGTACCCAATGTTAAAATATTAGAGAGATTTAATCGGCTTAAAGTGGTAGCTTACCAATTCTTCTGCCGTGTACACACGACCGTTTTTCATGACAAGGAAAATGCAATATTTTTAAATTGATCATTAACCGCTTAAGACCCGGACCATTATGCAGGTTAAGGATCTTGCCACTTTTTGCGATTCGCCACTGTGTCGCTTTAACTGACAATTGCGCGTCGTACGACGTGGCTCCCAAACAAAATTGGAGTCCTTTTTTTCCCACAAATAGAGCTTTCTTTTGGTGGTATTTCATCATCTCTGCGGTTTTTATTGTTTGCACTATAAACAAAAATAGAGCGACAATTTTGATTTTTTTTTTACTTTTTGCTATAATAAATATCCCCAAAAAAGATCGAAAAAAACGTTATTTTTCCTCAGTTTATGCCGATGCGTATTCTTCTACATATTTTTGGTAAAAAAAATCGCAATAAGTGTTTATCGATTGGTTTGCGCAAACTTTATAGCGTTTACAAAATAGGGGGTATTTTTATGGCAGTTTTATTAATATTTTTTTTTTTTTACTACTAATGGCGGCGATTAGCATTTTTTTTCGTGACTGCGACATTATGGCGGGCAGGGTTGAATAATTTTGACACATTTTTGGGGCCAGTGTCATTTTCACAGCGAAAAGTGCTATAAAAATGCACTGTATTACTGTGAAAATGACAATTGCAGTTTAGGAGTTAACCACTAGGGGGCGCTGTAGGGGTTAAGTGTGACCTCATATGTGTTTCTAACTGTAGGGGGACGGAGCTGGACGTGTGAAGTCAGTGATCGTCTTTCCCTATATCAGGGAACAGACGATCAATGACACTGGCACAGTGAAAAACGGTGAAGGTGTATTTACACTCACTTCTCCCCGTTCTTCAGCTCCTGTGACCGATCGCGGGACACCGGCGGCGATCAGGTCCGTGGGCGCAGTCACGGAGCGGTCACGAGTGTGCCGCCAGCTCTATTGAAAAGCTCATGGCGTGCAAAACACACACAAAAAACTTCCACCCGGTGCATAAAAAATGTGCACACACATAAAGAGGTGCAACAAAAAAGTGCAAACGGATGCTTATGTCAATTGGTCCTCCGTAAGAAGGACCCAACCCTGATCCCCCGGGGCATTAGGCTCCTGACAGGGACTGAGGTACTCACATGATCTGTGCAACCCAAGCCGACACAGACCCCATTCCTTAGAGGGTCTGCCGAAACAGAACCCTCCCAGTACTAGGTGGGGCTCCCCCGAAGGGAGACCCCATGAGCGCAGGCGAGCTAAGCCAGAAGGCCATGTCCACCCACTCCCAAGACATTCAGGGCTGGCCCGAGGACCTGCAACCCTACTAATCAAACGGGACAAACGTGAACGCCCAACAAAGGCAGGGTTAGGAGCTGCATTAAGTCCAGGCCAGAAGGCCAGGGGCCCAGCCCTCTGGCTTCGACCGCATGCCTCTCCATCCTCACCAGAAGCACCCTTCCAGATGGCTCAGACTCGACAATTGGACGGCCCCCAGTATCTGTCGGGCAGCTCGGCGAAGTCCCTGCTGAAACCACCCTTCCAGATGCAATGACGTCATTGGATTGCATCCACCCTCCCAACGAAGGTGCTTCAGCACTCCTCTGACAACTGATAAGAACAGGTAATACACTTGATCTTAGCCAAAGGACTGGGAAGATTTCCTTTGTTCTGAAGAGAAACCAGAGCTCGCGACCCCATGGCTGGGCTCCTAAAGAGGACGTACAGGTACATGCTTGTGCCCAGCCATGCCAGCCATGCCTTTCTGCCTGACGTACATCGGTGTGAAGGGGAATTTTTCACGTCGTTTTTCTCGTCGTAAAAAACAGTGTAGGCTTTAACAACGGGGGAAAAAAACGTGCATGCTCAGAAGCAAGTTATGAGAAGGAAAATTTGCATAATCAGCCCAAAGGCTTGGGCGCCCCCCCCCCCCTCACAGTGCTCATTGAGTCCTTTCTGCAACTCGCTCTTCTCCGTGCCAATGAGGATGCAGGGGAAGGAGCAGATCGGGCAGCTGTGGTTGTGTGAGCACTCGCATTATGCAGTGTCAGCGAGCAGAGGGAGGGGGGAGGAATGCCCAGCAGAGCTGACTGGGGACGCTCTCCCTCTGAGGAGAGACTGTTACTCCAGCGGCGGCCCGAGCAAAATACAAAAAATGCCATTGAACCAGGAGAGGGGATGCTTGTGCTGGGGGGGGGGGGGTTTCAGTAGGGAGGAATAATTTGTGCAAGGAAGAGTAACTTAGAGGGGGTTGTGCTTAGGAGGAGGGATTTGTGGGAATGTGTCCTAGGAGAGGGATTGAAGAATGAAGATTTGTGCTGGGAGGGGAGATGGGGGTGATTATGTAGCAGGAGCCAGTGGGGGAATTCAGGGCTAATAGGAGGGATTGGGGTAATTGTGCAGGCAGGGGGGATTTGTACTAGGAGGGTGAATCGGGTGGCATTTGTGTTCATTAATAATGATTTTCATGTATTTTTTGTGTGAAAATATTGTATATGTGTGTGGGGGGGCTGTCAGATAGGCTGTACGTGGCCCCATGATTCCTAACGCCAGCCCTGAAGGCAGGCTCGACAAGAATCAAACGTTGTTTTTTTTCATGACATGAAAAACAGTCGTGTGTACGCGGCATTAGATGTGATGGCTGCATTCGTTTTCTTTTTTAAGCTTTTCTTTCTTTTATTTGTATCTGGTCTTTCTACCAGTCCACTGTTTGTCAAAAGAAAAAGCTCTCCAGCAAAATGTAGCAGTTTTCAAGGATGCGATAAACTATTTAACCACTTCAGCCCCGGAAGATTTGGCTACTCGATAACCACACCATTTTTGCGATACGGCACTGCATCGCTTTAACTGACAATTGCACTGTCGTGCGACGTTGTGCCCAAACAGAATTGATGTCCTTTTTTTCTCACATATAGAGCTTTCTTTTGGTGGTATTTGATCACCTCTGCGTTTTTTTTTTGCTCTATAAACAAAAAAAAGATCGACAATTTAAAAAAAAAAAAAAACACAGTATTTTGTACTTTTTGCTATAATAAATGTCCCCCAATTTAAAAAAACAAATTTCTTCATCAGTTTAAGCCAATATGTATTCTTCTACATATTTTTGGCAATTTTTGGTTTGCTAAAAAGTTATAACGTCTACAAAATAGGAAATGGTTTATGGCATTTTTATTATTATTATTATTATTATTTTTTTACATACACAATGAGAGAATAAAATGCACATACACAAAAAAAAAAACGCAGATACATTTAAACAAGAAAGTATACAGACATAATATGATACCTGAAATGTACAGGCATAATACAAGCATCAATATTGCGCGTTTCACGAGACCATACTCGCTTCTTCAGTGGCGGATGAATGAATGTTGTATCCACAATATAGCTGATAAGATCAATAGATGTATGTTATCAGAGGATGGGGAAAATGGGGTAATTGCTCAGAGAGGTCTAAACAAAGGGCCTTGTACTTACCAATAGACTGGGCTTGATCGCCAATCATTGGGTATCCAGACGGCGGCAATAAAATACATCCAACTTTGGGAGCTGAGGGAGCGGAGCAAACAAAAGCCACAACAGGGGGACATCTGGAGGAACAGCATGGCTTGGGTATGGGTGCTTTTTTGCTCCGCCCCCTCAGCTCCCGAAGTTGGATGTATTTTATTGCCGCCGTCTGGATACCCAATGATTGGCGATCAAGCCCACGCCCTCCGAAAAAAGCCGAACTAGGACCGGCTATTTACGGCGCCTGCGCAGTCAGCTCCTGGGTCTGTGCGCAGGCGCCGAGAAGAGCCGAACGCTAGTCGGCTGTTTCCGGAAGGCGTGACGCGGCTATATACGGCGCCTGCGCAGTCAGCTTCTGGGTCTGTGCGTAGGCGCCGAGAAGAGCCGAACGCTAGTCGGCTGTTTCCCGAAGGCGTGACGCGGCTATATACGGCGCCTGCGCAGTCAGCTTCTGGGTCTGTGCGTAGGCGATGAGAAGAGCCGAACGCTAGTCGGCTGTTTCCGGAAGGCATGACGCCTTATAGCGGCGACATACCGCGGTGCGCCCAAAATTAAATGATCTATTATAAAGTAAGTACATGGATTAAAAAAAAAAAAAAAAAAAACAGCATACTGGCGCTGACGCCAGTATGCTGGATGGGATGAAAGAAAGTGGTTTTAAGGGTGGAACTCCACTTTAAAGTGGATGTAAACCCACTCTCATCCTTTCTAAACTACTGCCATAGTGCTGATCTATAAGGATATAGATGCCTCCTGCATGTATCCTTACCTGTCAAATGTCTTCCCTCTGTCTGTTATATAAACTAAAAAATTGCAGATTGTGTGGGTGGATCTGTTGTCTGGAGCTCGGTGGGTGGAGTCATGATGTCAGTAGGCTCCCCACCCACCTCTACACTCCCCTTACACTGAATTCTGCTATGATCACTAACATCCAGTCAAAATCCAGAAAAGTAACCACATGACTTCAGAAAAGGAGTGGGGGTGGGAATTAAAAAAAATGCCAGTTTTCAGGCTAGTGTATGAGATATGTAAATAACCTGTCACTCACAGCAAGGGGGCGGAACAGACTAAGGTTTTTCTCTGTAAATCCGTTTTATTTCACTGAACAAAAAAGAGGATTGCTCAGAGCTGGATTAACTCTGTGTGGCAAGACTGGGCACAGATGATGGGAAATCTTATACTCTACATTGTGACCCGGTCCGAAGCTCCTTGACCGCGGGCGTGGGACCTGCGGACCCGATCGCCGCCGGTGTGAAGCTGAAACAGGAGTACCCCACACCCTTCAAGAGCCTCTGGGTCCCACGGGTCATTCTATTACATCTCTCCCCTTTCGGCAGGAGACTAACATAGTAGGAGACCCCAGACGGGTTGACTCCGAAGTTAGTCCCTAGTTCCATTCCTCCAATGCTGGTATCCATACAGTACCCCAAATAAATCGCTCCAAACAGAGCATTACTCACCCAGCCAACCTCTGCCTCTCTCAGAGAACATGCCTGCTGCTGGGGAGAGGCCCAGACTGGCCCTTCTCCCTGGAGTCCTATCAGCCGCTGGAGAGAAGACAAGATGACTGGGCTCATTCCCTCATGCTGTTGGGGATCTGGGCCAACTGCCCCCTATCCCTGGGGTATACAAGTGGAGACTGAAGTCCCATCCACTACCACAGGAACTCCCTCTCCTGCTAGTTGAGAGCAGAGGCTTGCGGCACTCTGCTTTGTTGCCAGCTCTTCTAATGGGTTCCTGTGAGTGGAGACCATGGTCCCATCCACCGATATCAGCTTAAGCTGCCGTTGTGTGCAGCGGCCAGTAGCATCCTGCCTTGCTGCCAGTGATTCGGCTGAGAGTAAAATCTTTACAACCTCAGCTTGTTGCTGGAGAGAGAGTCCAACCGCCCCGGCTCCCTGGAACTCCACAGTTGGTTCCGGTGCTGGGCAGAGATTGGTAAAACTTTGCCCTGTTGCCAGCACTTCTGATGGGGATGCATAAACCGTAACATCCTCTTAACGGTCCATTAAGTCCATGCATTCTGTAATCTGTGGCTAGGGAGATGAGCCAACTGCCCTAGCACCCTGGAACTCCACATCATCTGCTTCGGCTTCAGGGATGGTAATCTTCCGATCTTCCACTGATGATTCATCAGCCAGGATTTCAGAGTTGTCACCTGAAATTTCCTCATAGTCCCAGGCAACAGGATCCCCACCCTGCTGCTAAGCAGAGTCTGGCAGCTGTCTGTAGGCGATCTCCAGCTCCCATTCCTGAATGGCCAGAACTCCAAATCTTCCTGTGCCCAGTACCCTTCCGAGACATTCAATTTTTGCTCTCTGTGCTCCATTATTTCCTCAAAGCGCCACTCCCAAAGTCAGGATCACTGGACATCCTCCAATACAACAATCCCAGGTCATCATAGTCATAGCCTTCTGTGGGGCTGTCATCCACTGACCACGGGCACTCTTGGGCTACATACCACCGGAGGGCTCTGTAGCTCTCGTCCAACCGCATCTCTGCCCGGATCAGCCTGCTTAAAGCGACACTAAACACAGTATTTTTTTTTTTAAAACAACAAACATGTTATACTTACCTCCACTGTGCAGTTCGTTTTGCACAGAGTGGCCCAGAAAGCTGTCTTCTGGGGTCCCTCGGCGGCTGTCTGGGCTCCTCCTCGCAAAAGCTTTCCATCTTCATGCGCGGGCGCTCGCACGGTGGAAAGCCTTTGCGAGCGCGCTCCCGTGATACAGCGGCGGCCATAGCCGCCGACTGTATCACTCGGCTCCGCCCTCCGGCGCGCCGCGTCATCCGCTGTGATTGATAGCAGCGCCAGCCAATGGCTGCGCTGCTATTAATCCGCCCAGCCTAGCCAATCAATGGCCAGGCTGGGAACCGAAGAGGATGACGTGGATAGGATGCATTAAGGTAAAAAAACTTTTACCTTTACAACCCCTTTAACTTGGCTGTCCACTCCTGCTTCGGTTGTTCCCCTAACAACAGCATTCGTACATCATACTGCGGCCAGTACCTTACATGGATGGAGGGGGGGGACCTTTCCCTGGTGTTGCTGCTCAAGAGCTAGCGCTTCCTTCCAGAGTTGGCAACGGATCAAATCAGACCATCCCAGCAGTTCCTCCTCTGATACTGGTCCTCTGTGCTCTATCCGCATCTCTTGTAACCTCCTGAATTCCTCTTCCATGGCGACTGGTATGTAGCCAAGTTGAATCCACAGCAGCTATAACTCGGTCTATGATTTCCGGTGGAGGATTAGGACCATACTGTGCCCGTCTTCGTTTAACAGCCCAATCAAAACTTGCCTCCTCGGGTGTCCTGTCTGTTACACTGGGCCTTTCAGCTCTATTCATTTTGACAAGTTTTGCGTTAATGTCCCTTTTCTTACGGTTGTTGGCCGGTCTGCCCTGGCTCTCCAGTAAGTTCTTGAGGTAAGAGAGCTTCAGCCGTTCATACTGTGTCTCCATTGTCCCGTGTCCTCTTGTAGCTGTTCTTCTGGCGATGGAATCATCCCACTGCTAGCCAACAATTGTAATGGTCAGGGGTTAACGCCGTTTATGATATTCCATTCCACCAACCCAAGACAGATTATCGACACTCCACAGTGCAGCAGATAATCATGGCCCATACAGATTCCCCAAAAACGAGACACATAGCTCTGTTCTCTGGTTCAACAGGAATAGATACTTAATGGGAAACTCAGGCTTCTTATATACACACCAAAAAGCATGCTGCAGTGATCAAAGGGACAATGACGCACTCCACCCACAACATCATACAAATGGTACTAACGAGCCTCCAATACACATCTTGGGTAGACTTTCTGGCACTGGGTCTGACACAATCCACATGAGCTAACTAGTGTTGCTCACGAATATTCGTATTGCGAATATTCGGCTCGAATATGGCATATTCGAGTATTCGCGATATATTCCGAATTTCGCGGTGAATATTCGCTATTTCGAATATTCATATTTTTTCAATTTTTTTTTAGAACAGATCACATCCTAGAGATCCCCATCGACGTCTAAAAGCATTGCTGGTATGATTAGAGACCTTGGGCCGAGTAGCTGCAGCGATCATTTTATATTGCCAAAAAATCGCAATGCGATTATTCGGCAATAGCGATATCGCGCGATTATTTTCGAGAAATTCGCAATATTGTTTTTAGCTAAAATAACACATATATTCGATTTCAGAGTGTTACTGTCGAAATTCCGCAATCAATTTCTCATTCGCATTTTTGCGAAATTACGATAAAATATCAAGAATATTCTGAGCCAATCAGAGTGCTCCTTCCGCATTTGCCGAATATTCGCAATTATTTTGTATTGTAATATATCACGAATATTCTGAGCCAATCAGAGTGCTCCATTCCGCATTTCTCGAAATCTCGCAATTATTTTGTATTGTAATTAGAGCTGCACGATTAATCGCGGAGAGAATCGCGATCTCGATTCTCTCCGCCCACGATCTCCCCGCGGGATGACCCGCGATTTTTATGTGTTGCCGCAATTCCACGTAACCAGCGTGGAACGCAAAAGCAGTATCGCCGGCAACCACTGGGTGGCTCATTGATACAGACAGTTGTATTCATCTTTCTCACAGTTCTGTACAACTGTGTGTATTTACGCGCCACCCAGTGGTTGCCGGCGGTACTGCTTCTGATGTACAGAACTGTGAGAATAATTATAACATCGGAAGCAGTACCGCCGGCAACCACTGGGTGGCGCGTAAATACATCCAGTTGTACAGAACTGTGAGAAAGATTAATACAACTGTCTGTATCAATGAGCCACCCAGTAGTTGCTGGCGGTACTGCTTCTGATGTATAAAAAAACAGACCGGTAAAATATCTATATTGTTAAAGACCATAAAACTCCTATGAAAAAAGCAGAATCAAAGTTTTATTCCGCTTTTTTCAATGAAGTTTTATGGTCTTTAACATTATAGACATATCACTGGTCTGTTTTTTATATAATTGTATTTTCAAATAAATCACAGGCTTATTTTTTTTTTGGGGGGGGGGGGGGGGTTCTAGCTATCAATTTTTGAGAATCGTGAGAGAATCGTGATCTTTAGTCTAAGCAAAAGAATCGTGATTCTCATTTTGACCAGAATCGTGCAGCCCTAATTGTAATATATCACGAATATTCTGAGCCAATCAGAGTGCTCCATTCCGCATTTATCGAAATTTCGCAATTATTTTGTATTATAAAATATCACGAATATTCTGAGCCAATCAGAGTGCTCCTTCCGCATTTGCCGAATATTCGCAATTATTTTGTATTGTAATATATCACGAATATTCTGAGCCAATCAGAGTGCTCCATTCCGCATTTCTCGAAATTTCGCAATTATTTTGTATTATAAAATATCACAAATATTCTGAGCCAATCATAGTGCTCCTTCCGCATTTCTCGAAAATTTCATTCGCATTCGCATTCGCAATATTGAAATTTCGCAATCATTTCATTTCCAAAAAATATCGCGAATATTCGCATTTAACGAATATATCTCGAATATTCAACTATATATTCGAGATATATCGCGAAATCGAATATGGCATATTCTGCTCAACACTAGAGCTAACTAGCTACAGCTGGCAAGTCAGACATTAAGACTCCGGGTTCTCTCACCTGCTATACAATACACATTCCTTTAGTAAACATAAGTCAGACATCTGACCTTTAGAATGTGCTAACTCACAACACACATTATCATCAATAGAACTTCACACAATACAGTGTCAATTAGCATCACACAACGAAAAGGTCTTTAGAAGCCAGACTAAGGCTAGTTTACATGACAGTAGCAGACTTAATTACCACCTTAACAGTCTGTGTTCCCACATGAACGAATCACTCTATTGACCGGTTGGGTTTAGAATCAACAACCTGTAATATGTCAAGATATCCTGCAATACATTGTCCAAGATATAATTTCTCAGTCATCCTATGCCCCTAGTGGACATAGGATGACCCTAGACACAAGAGTCATTGGTGAAGCTTAAACAGGAGTACCCCACACCCTTCAAGAGCCTCTGGGTCCCACGGGCCATTCCGTTACAAATACAAATTATTCTTACACAATAATTAACCTAAGAAAAAAAGTACTTTATACATTTTTTATTTATTTTTTGTCCTGACCATAGATTCTTTTTTGAGGACCTGTATGAAAGCTGGGAAGAGAGATCACTGCTCTTACAAATTCATTTTGAGCTACTGAGGTCTGCACGCCACTGATTTCTTTGAGAGAGAGTTGGAAAACCTGTGAAAAGGAGCTTACAGCTCCACCTACTGGCTGTGTAAAAGAATGCAACTTATTCATAACCTAAAAAAAGTATTTGTAAAAAAAAAAAGGTTTTCTTTTTAGACCTGAACATGCTGAAGCACATAAAATGTTTTACTTAAGTTATGCCCTTCCCATCTTCACATATGTCACCCCACCCTCCCCCCCCCACACTATGTCCCTAAGTGAAAGACATGTGCACTGCTGAAACATTTGTTTGTTTTTGTTTCATTCGTTTTTCGGGGTCATTCGTTATGATAACAATTCGTAAATTTGTAAACTCCTAAATTTGAAAATTCCGAAATTCAAATTTTTTTAAGAATAACTCCAAATTAATGAAAACCCGTTTAACATATTTTTCCAAATATTTGTAAATTAGAATATCTTAAACTCGTAAATTAGAATATTTCATAAACTGTTAAGTGTGGAAGTGTTAGGATTTAACTGTACAAGTAGACTGTGATATCAACATAACTAATAGTACATTTTTGGGTTTAATAGCAAGAATTCTTTACTTATTGATCTCAAATTTTCTCTGTTCATGTCAGATGGTTGACCTGTCTTCTTATGTTCTCCTCCCTTCTTAGAATGTATGCAGCTGCCAATATAACCACCAACTTTTATGTGGTCAGCGAGCCTTGGCTGTACTCCCTGGCCTGGTGTGCCGGTGCCTATTCAGTTACAACAAACACCGTAAGAACGCTCAAGAGGATGGAAAAGCCCATGTTCCTGCTGGTAATAATATTATTTATAGTACATCTCTAAACCTGGGGTCTCCAAACCTTCTAAATCCATGGGAAGTTGAGAGTGCTTTAAAGTAAACATTTTGCCATGCCCTGTTTCGACAAGACACGGGGTTGCTTTAAATGTAAAGAAGCATTTTATGTCTGCTCCAGCTTGTTGTCTCTATTATTTTAATATCAATATACAGTGGAACCTTGGTTTACGAGTAACGCGGTTAACAAGCGTTTTGAATAACAAGCTTTTTTTTTTTTTTTTAATTCTGACTCAGTTTGCGAGTGTTGTCTCGCAAAACAAGCAGAATTCAAGCTAATGGGGTGTGCAGTACCACATTTGGCCAGAGGTGTGGGGGCGCTGGTGACACTCGGAACGGTTCGGGGCTGTTCTGAGCCGTTCGTAAATACTCATAAATACTCAGTTCTCGAGTGTTTTTCCGAGGGTTTCCGAGATCAGCCGAGCTGTCCCCGAGTATTTCTCCCGAGGCTCTCCGGCGCCCCCCAACTCTCTTTGATATGCGAGTGCTTTGGATTACAAGCATTCTCCTGGAACGGATTATGCTCGTAATCCAAGGTTCCACTGTGTGTATGTATATATATATATACACCGATTAGCCATAACATTATGACCATCTACCTAAGATTGAGTATGGCCCCCTTTTGCTAAAACAGCCCTGACCTATTATTGAGAGATGGACACCAAAGCAACATCCACTTGAATGGCAGGACCCAGGGTTTCCCAGCAGAACATTGCCCAAAGCAACACACTGCCCCTGCCAACGTGCCTTCTGATACGGCATTCTGGTGCCATTTCTTCCCCAGATAAGTGACAAACACGCACGCGGCCATCCACATTGTGTTAAAGAAAACGTGATTCGTCAGACCAGGCCATCTTCTTCCAGTGCTCCCTAGTCCAGTTTTGATGTTCATGTGACCATTGTAGAAGCTTTAGGCTGTGGACATGGGTCACCATGGGCTTCACAGCCCCATACACAGCAAACTGTGATGCCCATTTTTTTCTGCTTTCGCCACATCAACTTCATGGACAACATGTTCACTTGCTGCCTAATCTATCCCACCAATTTTTAGGTGCCATTGTAATTAAATATTGTTATGGCTGATCGGTGTATATATACTGTATTTATGGTCAAAGCCCTTCAACCGAGACAGATATGAACCAAGGGAGGAGGGATGTCACTCTAGGAAGGGTGTCTGGAAATGTAACTCTCCTCAGAATAGGAACAGCAAGTGCAGGCTAAGCTTAGGCAATTGGATGAAGAGAAAATTCTGCACAGTCGCACTCAAAATCAATGCCTTTATTAAAATTAGAGGTAATAATCTAAAAATACAAGCCACAGCAAACAGCAGAATACAGGAACTGATGCGTTTCACACTTTCAAATGTGCTTATTCATAGCACTTTTAAATAAGCAATTTTGAAAGTGTGAAATGCGTCAGCTCCTGTACTCTGCTGTTTGCTGTGGTTTGTATTTTTTTTACATCTTTTTTAGAAAAAGCCTTGATTTTGAGTGCTGCTGTCCAGAATTTTCTCTTCATTCAACAGATATGAACCACATAAACACGTGACAAGACTTAGAACATAACATAGACCAGAGGTGTGCTCTGGTCTGCTGGCCGGTATGCCAAAAAAGGGGGCATACCCAAGATAAGTATTGGATGATTGTGGAGAGAAATGTGCTGAGAAGTGCCCTGAAAAGAGCAATGTAAAGGAGGGTATCGCACACCGGAACCAACAAAGACCACTGGTCCCATAAATTCAGGCCACCATACTGGCCTTCTTATATATACAGTATATATATGTACAAAGCAAGAAAAGTATATATAGAGGGCCAGATTCAGGTAGCTTTATGCTGGCGTATCTCCAGATACGCCATCGTAGGTACAAATGTGCGCCGTCGTACTTTTACGCTGATTCGCAAAGCTAGATATCCCTTAAAACAAGGCTTCAGCCGCCCGACGTAACTTGCCTACGCCGGTGTATCTTGGGCTTATAGTTACGCTGGACGCATTCGGCGTTCCCATGGTAAATATGCAAATGAGTAAGATATGCTGATTCACGAACGTAGGTGCGCCAGGCGGAAAAGATATGCGGTTTGCGTAAGGGTTACGTCCGGCGTAAAGTTATTCCACGTGGCGCAACTCATTCAAAGGTATAGACGTCGGAACAGCCGGCGTCTTTTACGTCGTTTACGTAGTACTATGTGAATAGGGCTTGGCGTAGGTTACGTTCACGTCGTAGGCATTGAGCCGACATATCTTAGGGAGTATATGGGATGTGGTTTTGAGCATGCGCCGTTTAATCGGCCATTCATTTGCATGGGGTCACGCTTAATTCAAATAGATGACGCCCACCTCCTTCCTACTTTGAATTAGGCGGGCTTACACCGGCCAATTTACGCTACGCCGCCGCAACTTACGAAGCAAGTGCTTTGTGAGTACAGCACTTGCCTCTCTAAGTTACGTCCGTGTAGCGTATATTCGATACGATACGCTACGCCCGCCTAAAGATGCACAAAGCTACCTGAATCTGGCCCATACAGTATACAGGTATATACAGTATATATATATTTTTCTTGCTTTGTGCACTGGTCCAAATCATTTGGTGGAGGGGGGATTATGGTGTGGGGTTGTTTTTCAGGGGTTGGGCTTGGCCCCTTAGTTCCAGTGAATGGAACTCTTAAGGCATCAGCATACCAAGACATTTTGGAAAATTTCATGTTGCCCAACTTTGTGGGAACCGTTTGGGGGTGGCTCCTTTCTTTTCCAACATGACCAAAAGCAAAGTCCATAAAAAGCATGAATGAGCAAGTTTGGGGTGGAGTAACTTAACTGTCCTGCAAAGAGTCCTGACCTCAACCCAATATAACACATTTGGGATAATTTAGAATAGAGACTGTAAGCCAGGCCTTCTCATCCCAGATCAGTCCTGACCTCACAAATGCGCTTCTGGAAGAATGATCAAACATTCCTATAGACACACTCCTAAACCTTGTGGACAGCCTTCCCAGAAGGGTTGAAGCCATTATGGCTGTAAATGGTGGACCAATCAAATATGAGACTGGGATGCCATTAAAGTTCATACGTGTGTAAAGGCAGGCGTCCCAATACTTTTGGTAATATAGTGTATATATAAATCTACCTTTCTGCATTACATTGCATACAGAAGAATATTTGTATCTGTCCTTTCCTAAACTAGAGATGGTGTCACTGATATGCTGTGTGGGTCTCTTTCTCGTAAGTCACCTGATCTCTCTCTATCGTCTTTCAGACTCCGGCTCAGTACAGTCTAATGTGGATTCTCACAGATATCACTTCGGCCTTCCTGATCGCTCTGATTTTTGTTCTGCACTGGTGAGTTCTGCCTCCTCTGCTAGGTCAGGAATTGTCTGCTCTCTTTGAAAACTGTCCATTAAGGAAGTCAAAGCAACCAATCAGACTGCATTATGGGAAAGTTAGTCCACTCTTAAAGGCTCATTCCCATAGGAAAGAATATGCTGCTTTTCGATGCCCACTGCATATTTTTAGGCACATCTAAACGCAGCACTATTGTAATCAATAAGCCCATACACACAGCTGCGCCTACCTGTGAAAATGTTTGCTTCGTATAGCGCACAGATCTTCAGATTTTGCACACATATACACTGTACGCATCGAAATGCGTCTAAACGCAGGTATCTTAGATGTATAGGCCCGGATTCACAAAGCACTTACTCCAACGTAAATCACTTTACGACGACGTAGTGCAAATGTGCGCCCGGCGTATGTGTGCGCCAGAGTCACAAACCAACATATGTCCAAAAACAGGCCATCCTACCCCGACGTATCTTGCTTATGCCGGCGTAGAGTGGGCGCAAATATGGTTTGGACGCATGTTGCTTCTCCCATTGATTAGGCATTCAAATATGCAAATGAGGGAAATACGGCGATTCACGAACCTACGTGCGCCCGACGCATCTATGCGATGTTTGCGTAAGTTGTCCGTCCGGCGTTAAGTTATTCCCCATAGATGAGGCGCAACCCAGCAATAGACATGCAAAGGTCTGCCCCAGAGAACACAGGCCGGCATATTGGGCGTACGTTACGTTCACGGCGTACGTAGTGATCCGGCGTAGCTTAGGCAGTTGTGTCGGCATAGTTGTGAGCATGCGCATAAGGGTGCAGTTTCATGCGTTCACGTCACGACTACATCACGGCGCATGCGCGTTCGTGATACGCCAGGCGTAAAACACTGCACCATGCTCAGACCATCTTTTTAATGGGGTCACTCCCACTTCCACTTACACCGGCCTGTGCCTTCGAAAATACGCTGGCGTATCTTGGTGAGCAATAGCTTGCTGAATACAGTGCATGCCTCTCCACGCTGCGTCGGCGTAGCGTATGTGTGTGCGCTACGCCGGCGTAAATGTGCGCCCACTCTCTGTGAATCCGGCCCATATTTTCTGCAGGATATTCTGCCAGCAAAAACTTATGTTACCAAAAGATTTTACCCACCTTCATAAACAGGTAATTTTTTGCGAATTGCGCGGTAATGCAACACTGCACACAAATTTAATTTATATAATTTTTTCAAATAGAGATTTATTTTGGTGGTATTTGACCATCACTGTTTTTTTTTTTTTTTTATATATATATATATAAATGAAAAAAATGACAAACATCTTGAAAAAAAAATTTTTTTTTTCTTTCTGCTGTAAAACATATTCAATAACAAAATTTAAATAGAAAGATACAGACAGAATACCACTGCATTCATACAATACATACTACTATTTTTGACCTATTACTAGGTTTAAATTCTCTTTCACTTGATAACTGAGTTAAAGGGGTTGTAAACCTTCAAGTTTTTTCATCCTATGCATTAAAGGGGTTTTAAAGGTAAAACATTTTTTTCCTAAATAGCTTCCTTTACCTTAGTGCAGTCCTCCTTCACTTACCTCATTCTTCCATTTTGCTTTTAAATGTCCTTATTTCTTCTGAGAAATCCTCACTTCCTGTTCTTCTGTCTGTAACTACACAAAGTAATGCAATGCTTTCTTCCTGGTGTGGAGAAAGCCTCTCGATGGGGGAGGGGGCAAGCAGGAGGGTCAGGACACCCACTAACACACAGCTCCTTTCTCTATCTGCAAAGTAGAGAGTGTCCTGACTTGCCTGCTCACCCCTCCCCCCTCAAGAGGCTTTCTCCACACCAGGGAAAAAGGCTTGCATTACTGTGTCGGGGGCGAGCGGGGGGTGCGCGCCACTATTGGCTGCTGGGCGAGGTGACGTATAGCTATGTGCTCTCGCCCAGCAGCGGCGGCGGCTGGTTGGCAAGCAGTTAAAATAAAGGTCCTACAAAAGCTCCAGAAGAAGCCACGTTTGTAGTGAAACATGTAGAGACAACCATTCCTTTGTAATATGACCATTGGGCTATCTATAGTCCTAATTGTATAAGTCGTTTATACTGTTTATGTATCAATACATTTTGTATTTTTTGTATAATTGATTCTTTGATTTTTTTTACAACTTAAAACTACGCTTGCTGCCCCCTTGAGGCCTATACACTTTTCTGTTATACTCTATAGGAGGTGGTGCATTTATTGAAATCTCTGGACTTCATGAATAATTTGATGAAATGTTTAACCACTTGCTTACTGGGCACATATACCCCCCTCCTGCCCAGGTGAAATTTCAGCTTCCGGCACTGTGTCGCTTTAACTGACAATTGTGCTGTCGTGCGACATGGCTCCCAAACAAAATTGACGTCCTTTTTTCACCACAAGTAGAGCTTTCTTTTGGTGGTATTTGATCACCTCTTTGCGGTTTTCATTTTTTGCGCTATAAACAAAAAAAAGCAAAAATGTTGAAAAAAAAATACAATATTTTTTACTTCAATCAATTTTTTTTCTCAGTTTAGACCGATACATATTCTACATATTTTTGGTAAAAAAAAAAAAAAATCGCAATAAGCAACTGGTTTGCGCAAAAGTTATTGCGCCTACAAAATAGGGGACAGAATTATTATTTTTTATAATTTTTTTTTTTTTACTAGAAATGGCGGCGATCTGTGATTTTTATTGGGACTGTGACGTTATGGCGGACACATCGGACACTTTTGACACATTTTTGGCACCATTCACATTTATACTGCGATCAGTGCTGTAAATATGCACTAATTACTGTATAAATGTGACTGGCATCGAAGGGGTTAACACTAGGGGTGAGGAAGGGGTTAAATGTATTCCCTACATAGTGTTCTAACTGTGTGTGGAGGGGGGGTGACTGGGGGAGGTGACTGATCTGTGTCCCTATGTACAAGGAACACAGATCGGTCTCCTTCTCTCCAGAGACAGGACGCTCTCTCTGTGTAAAACGGCAATGAGAGATGATCTCTAATGTTTACATATGAGATCATCTCTCATTGGCCGCGCAGATTGCATAGCAAACGGACACTCTGATTGGCCGTTCGTCGCGATCTGTGATTGGCTGTGTCCAAGGGACACGGCCAACACAGAATTTCCCCGCTGCGCGCTTGGGAGCGCGCGCGGGGAACGCCAAAAGGGGCGGCCGTCAATTGATGGCCTGTTGGCAATTCAGGTCCGTGCTGTAGCCGTCATTCGGCTATAGCGCGGATCTCAAGTAGTTAAAGCAGGACTCCAGCCGAAGATAACACAATAAGTGAATAGTCGAAGATATTCAACCAGCTTGCAGTACTTTTGCTGGTTGAATCGAATCTAATGAAATGTCAGATGTTACACTTCAATAAAGTAAAAAAAAAAATGGGGGACATTACGACACTTCTGGATAAGCGATTTGGCAGGGTATCCTCCCAGCGCACAGCAGTGCCTTTAGCGTGGCTGCTGGAGTGAATGGGCCCTAAAGAAGATGTAATAGGGTTATAGAGTAATTGTGTGGAAGAGCATTAATAGTTCTGTGCACAACCTATTACATTAGGGTGTGCACCCCACAAAAATGCTATGTATTTTTTTATGTACATTTTTGTGTACTGTATATACCTTATATTATACCTATTTTTCTATAGGAAATGTACTCCCTACAAAATACTCCTGAAGAAGCGGATGAACCGCGAAACATGTTGAGAAGAGCTGGCTATATACTCACTTTCATGCTGCACTAACTATTCTATGTTGCTGGAGAGTATTGTATTGGAAATTATAGCCCAGCTGTGAGGGAGTCATTTGTGATTTTCTGTAATAATGTTTTAAGTAATTTTTTTTTAATGATGAACGTTTTAATAAATATGAATAATTATCTACATGTTGTAATGTCCTGTGTTGGTACCTGGCAAGTCCATTTGCCTCGAAAAAATGTTTTTCAATTATGAGTATTGGGGACACAGGTACCTTTTATAAGATTTAAAAAAAATTGATCAGCACAAGTTGTTTCTATGCCCTGGACAGTGAATGAATGTGAAGCGCTATGAAGCTTACTGTTTATTCAAAGACGAAGCATAGTAAACACATCATCTATGGCTTGCTTAATGCACACAGGTAACATTTTGGAGTAATTGGCTTGTTGGCGGGGGGGGGGGGGGGGGGGGGGGGGGGTACCTCATCCATCTATATTTACATCTACAAAAAAAATGACTCTTACTTGGACTTTACCGGTACCAGAGAAAAATGGACACAAGAGGTGACCTCTTGGATTATACAGCAAAGATAATGTTACAGTATATTAATAAGGCTTACATCATCTATGAGAATCATTTTTTTTCATGGTTTTAAATACTTTTTTTTATGGATTTTTTTTATAAACGTTATACGTTTTTGGTGGCCATCGTTCTCTGGCAGGGGCGGACTGACTCAGGGTCCCATGCCACTAGGGGGCCCCTTTATGGTTGCTAGCCTCAGTAAAACCAGGGACAGTATGTAAAAATCTGTGTTTTTTTTCCCCATGATTATAGATGCCCGCCTCTCCAGTACCTTTTCAGTGTGTGTGTATGTGTATTCTGTGTATGTACCGTATACTGTGTGTGTGTGTGTATACTGTGTTTTTATACTGTGTATGTGTGTGTGTGTATACTGTATATGTATGCTGTGTGTGTATACTATGTGTGTGTGTGTGTATACTGTGTGTATGTATACTGTTTGTGTATGTGTGTATACTGTATATGTATACTGTGTGTATACTGTATGTGTGTGTGTATACTATGTGTATTTATACTGTGTATCTATACTGTTTGTGTATGTGTGTATACATACTGTATGTGTGTGTATACTGTGTATGTATACTGTATGGTTGTGTGTGTTTATACATGCTGTGTGTGTATACTGTATGTGTGTGTGTGTGTGTGTTTATACATACTGTATGTGTGTATACTGTGTATGCATACTGTATGTGTGTGTATACTGTATGTGTGTGTGTTTATACATGCTGTGTGTGTACACTATGTATACTGTATGTGTGTGTATACTGTGAGGCCCCATGATCTCCTAATACTCGGGGGCCCCATGACCTCCTATTGCTCGGGGGCCCCATGATCTCTTATTGCTAGGGGGCCCCATGATCTCCTATTGCTCGGAGGCCCCATAATCTCCTATTGCTCGGGGGCCCCATGATCTCCTATTGCTCGGAGGCCCCATAATCTCCTATTGCTCGGGGGCCCCATAATCTCCTATGGCCCAGGGGGCCCCATAATCTCCTATTGCCCGGGGGCCCCATAATATCCTATTTCCCGGAGGCTCCATGAGTTTTTAGTCTGCCCTGCTCTCTGGTACCAGTAAAGTCCAAGTAAGAGGGTTTTTATGTGTAGATGTTAAGGCACACGGGGTGATTAGGGTGTGCCTAGGCACACGCACAGCACATTCAGTGCACACACCTAGGGTTTTGTGATAGTAATAAATATCATTGTGGTCATTATTATTACAGTATCTCACAGAATTGAGTACACCCCTCACATTTTTTGTATATTTTATTTATCTTTTCATGTGACAATAGTGAAGAAGTGACACTTTGCTACAATGTAAATTAGTGAGTGCGCAGCTTGTATAACAGTGTACATTTGGTGTCCCCTCAAAATAACTCAACACACAGCCATTGATGTCTAAACTGTTGGCAACAAAAGTAAGTACACCCCTAAGTGAAAATTTCCAAATTGGGCCCATTAGACATTTTCCCTTCCCAGTGTCATGTGACTCATTATTGTTAGAAGGTCTCAGGTGTGAATGGGGACCAGGTGTGTTAAATTTGGTTTTATCGCTCTCACTCTCTCATACTGGTCACTGGAAGTTCAACATGGCACCTCATGGCAAAGAACTCTCTGAGGATCTGAAATAAAGAATTGTTGCTCTACATGAAGATGGCCCAGGCTATAAGAAGATTGCCAAGACCCTGAAACTGAGCTGCAGAGCGGTGGCCAAGACCATACAGCGGTTTAACAGGACAGGTTCCACATAGAACAGTCCTCTCCATGGTCGACCAAATAAGTTGAGTGCACGTGCTCAGGGTCATATCCAGAGGCGGGTAATAGACCTATGAGTGCTGCCAGCATTGCTGCAGAGGATGAAGGGGTGGGGGTCTGCCTGTCAGTGCTCAGACCATACGTCGCACACTACATCAAATTGGTCTGCATGGCTGTCATC
The DNA here is from genome assembly GCA_029574335.1 of Rana kukunoris. NCBI lineage: Eukaryota > Metazoa > Chordata > Amphibia > Anura > Ranidae > Rana > Rana kukunoris. Next base: position 27,813,348 of record CM056050.1, read on the forward strand.
CCAGAAGGAAGCCTCTTCTAGATAATGCGCAAGAAAGCCTGCAAACAGTTGACTGAAGACAAGCAGACCAAGGACATGGATTACTGGAACCATGTCTTGTGGTCTGATGAGACCAAGATAAACTTATTTGGTTCAGATGGTGTCAGGCGTGTGTGGTGGCAACCAGGTGAGGAGTACAAAGACAGATGTGTCTTACCTACAGTGAAGCATGGTGGTGGGAGTGTCATGGTCTGGGGCTGTATGAGTGCTGCCGGCACTGGGGAGCTACAGATCATTGAGGGAACCATGAATGCCAACATGTACTGTGACATACTTAAGCAGAGTATGATCCCCTCCCTTCAGAGACTGGGCCGCAGGCAATATTCCAACATGATAACGACCCCAAACACACCTCCAAGATGACCAGTGCCTTGATAAAGAAGCTGAGGGTAAAGGTGATGGACTGGCCAAGCATGTCTCCAGACCTAAACCCTATTGAGTATCTGTGGGACATCCTCAAATGGAAGGTGGAGGAGCGCAAGGTCTCTAACATCCACTAGCTCTGTGATGTTGTCATGGAGGAGTGGAAGAGACTCCAGTGGCAACCTGTGAAGCTCTGGTGACCTCCATGCCCAAGAGGGTTAAGGCAGTGCGGGAAAATAATGGTGGCCACACAAAATATTGACACTTTGGCCCCAATTTGGACATTTTCACTTAGGGGTGTACTCACTTTTGTTGCCAGCGGTTTAGACATTAATGGCTGTGTGTTGAGTTATTTTGAGGGGACAGCAAATGTACACTGTTATACAAGCTGCACACTCACTACTTTACATTGTAGCAAAGTGTCATTTCTTTAGTGTTGTCACATGAAAAGATTTAATAAAATATTTAGAAAAATGTGAGGGGTGTACTTACTTTTGTGAGATACTGTATTACTACAACCAGAACCTTTATCCCCAGTGGTATTCTGACTTATGCTGGCAGTTCCCCTGCTACGGGGAAGATCAATGCACCAAAAAAGAAGCAGATATCGTCACAGTTGACGCCGCTGGCTGCTACAGGGAGAGTTACCGAGGAGCCCCGTCAATATTTTGCTTTGGGGCCCCATGATTTGTACGTGGTTTGCTTGCCTCTGTTTCTTGGACACGTGGTTGTTTTTTGTGGTTGAGTTTATGCTTCTCTTGCTTTAGGTGGAGAGAACGGGGCTTTTCCTGCTGCCCAGAAAGTAATGAGATTGCTGATGCCGGATTCTACAATACGTTCAAAACGGGTGAGTGGCGGGATTGTGTATCTTCTCCGTGTAGAACGTTCTCTGTGTGCCGTCTTGTCATAGTGCACTGAAGCTCGATGTAATAGCGAGGTTTGATCCCACGGCTTTCATACTTGTGACCAAGTTCTGCAGAAAATCAAAGCTGGGGAAAAAAAAAACTCTTCGTTCTCGGGTGCGGTGGGGGACAGACATATATTTTCTGTTATTTTCTGTTCTATGAAAGCCCTAATGTGCTAAGCGCTGATTGGGTTGGAGGGCTTTCTAATTATTTTAGTCTAGGGTTGTCCCGATACCGATACTAGTATCGGTATCGGGACCAATACCAAGCATTTCCCCGAGTACTTGTACTCGTGGGAAATGCTCCATTGCCTCAACCGATACCTGGGAAGGCAAGGGAGTTGCATGTCTTCTCCCCCCGTGCTGTTTTTGCCCCGTGCTCCTTGCTGTCTTTCCCCCGTGTTCCGTGCTGTCCTCTCTCCTCCCCCGTGTTCTGTGCTGTCCTCTCTCCCCCTTGTGTTCCGTGGTGTCCTCTCTGCCCCCGTGTTCCGTGCTGTTCTCTCTCTCCCCCCTGTGTTCCGTGCTGTCTTCTCTCCTCCCCCGTGTTCCGTGCTGTTCTCTCTCCCCCTGTGTTCCATGCTGTCCTCTCCCCCCCCCCGTGCTGTCCTCCCTCCCCCTGTGTTCCGTGCTGTCCTCTCTCCCCCCGTGTTCCGTGCTGTCCTCTCTCCCCCGTGTTCCGTGCTGTCCCCCCCCGTGTTCCGTGCTGTCCTCTCCCCCCCCGTGTTCCGTGCGTTCCTCTCTCTCTCTCCCCCCGAGTTCCATGCTGTCCTCTCTCCCCCCCGTGTTCCATGCTGTCCTCTCTCCCCCTTGTGTTCCGTGATGTCCTCTCTCCCCCCGTGTTCCGTGCTGTCCCCCCCCCCCCCCGTGTTCCGTGCGTTCCTCTCTCTCTCTCCCCCCGTGTTCCATACTGTCCTCTCTCCCCCTGTGTTCCATGCTGTCCTCTCTCCTCCCCCGTGTTCCGTGCTGTCCTCTCTCCTCCCCCGTGTTCCGTGCTGTCCTCTCTCCCCCCTGAGTTCCGTGCTGTCCTCTCTCCTCCCCCGTGTTCCGTGCTGTCCTCTCTCCCCCCTGAGTTCCGTGCTGTCCTCTTTCCCCCCCGCTGTCATCCCTCCCCCCGTGTTCCGTGCTGTCCTCTCTCCCCCCGTGTTCCATGCTGTCCTCTCTCCCCCCCGTGTTCCGTGCTGTCCTCCCCCCGTGTTCCGTGCTGTCCTCTCCCCCCCCCGTGTTCCGTGCTGTCCTCTCCCCCTCAGTGTTCCGTGCTTTCCTCTCTCTCCCCCCCCCCCCGTGTTCCGCGCTGTCCTCTCTCCCCCCTCAATTTGTCAGGATGGAGAGCAGAGGTAGGAGCCGCTAAACCCGGCTCCTACCTTTTCAGAATGAACAGTCAGTGATCACTGACACTGTCCATTCACATAACTGAGCATCGTAACCTGTGATTATGATGCTTCAGTTTATGAATGGAGAGGAGCCTCTCTCCATTCCTAGCTGAAGCTGCTGAGAAAGGGACTGTGGAATCTGTGTCCCTAGTCCCTTTCTCTGTCTTAAAGGGGAGATGTCAGAGGTCTGTTAAGACCCCTGATATCTCTCCAAAGACCCCCAACAGGGCTGATTAAAAAAAAAAAATTGCAATAAAATTTTTTTTTTTTATAAAATACTGTCACATGACATTAAAAAAAAGTATCGGTATTCGGTATCGGCGAGTACTTGAAAAAAAGTATCGGTACTTGTACTCGGTCTCAAAAAAGTGGTATCGGGACAACCCTATTTTAGTCCCTTCTCACAATAACCTGTTTTATTATACTCTCTCATTGGGTCCCAATACCTACTCCGTAGAAGTCTGATTTTCCATACACTGCACTGCTGATGATCCAAAAGCCTGAAACAGCCGTATGTCGTTTCGAATAAATGCCTCTAAAATATTGGATTACCCCATGCCCCAAGGGTCCTGTATGTGCATCTAGTTGTTGAGGCATAAAGCACTGGTTTGCATGGCTCTGCCTACTGTCCTGAACAGTGGCGGCTGGTGCTCAATTTTTTTTGGGGGGGGGGCAAACAAACTGAAAAAAAACCCATCAAATACAGCCACTGTGCCCATCAATTGTTGGCCCTGTGCCCATCAAATGCAGCCATTGTGCCCATAAAACACAGCCACTGTGCCCATAAAACACAGCTACTGTGCCCATAAAACGCAGCCACTGTGCCCATCAAATGCAGCCACTGTGCCCATAAATGCAGCCACTGTGCCATCAAACGCAGCCACTGTGCCCATAAAACGCAGCCACTGTGCTCATAAAATGCAGCCACTGTGCCCATCAAATGCAGACACTGTACGCATAAATTGCCGCCACTGTGCCCATCAAACACAGCCACTGTGCCCATCAAACGCAGCCACTGTGCCCATCAATTGCTGACACTGCCCATCAATTGCTGACACTGTGCCCATTAATTGCTGCTAGTGTGCCCATTAATTGCTGCCAGTGTGCCCATCAATTGCTGACACTGTGCTCATTGTTGCCAGTGTGCCTATCAATTGCTGCCAGTGTGCCCATCAACTGCCGCTACTGTGCCCATCAACTGCTGCCAGTGTGCCCATCAATTGCCGCTACTGTGCCCACCAATTGCTGGCAGTGTGCTGGCAGTGTGCATCCCCCGCCCTCTAGTATGTCTACAGTCTCTGACCATCTCTCAAGTGTGTCTGCAATTTTAGACCATCTCATCTAGTGTGTCTGCAGTCTCAGACCATCTCATCTAGTGTGTCTGCAGTCTCTGATGCAATGCATGAATCTATCTATGGTGATAGAGAGGTGGCAGGAGAGAGGAGGCAGCGCCTGTGCGCCCTTTATAGACTCACCGCCACTGGTCCTGAAGTCAGGGGTGTATTTAGGTTTTGTGCTGCCCTAGGCCTGACTAAACTCACGCACCCCCTAATTTAAATATGACACACCCCTTCCTGACAAGGCCACGCCTCTTTCTATTTAAGACCCGCCCTGGTTTCCCTTAATTTGTATACATTTCCTCTTACTTCCTGTTTGGCTATGGGGTAGGAAGTGAAGGAAAATCTCTGCAATGGGACAGGAATGGTAAAAAATAAACTGACAGGGGCTATAACCCTCCCTTACTCTATCCAAAATGAAAAATAAAGTTAAGTGCCTATAGTTCTACTTTAAGCACAAATTTCTGGTAATTTTATGGAGAGGACTAAGAAGATTTAACCATGTAAATGGTGCAGCAGAACCCCCCCCCCCCCCCCACAGTTGCAGAATGCCGGCCGCCTGCATACCAGAAGCAGTGCGGCCGCTTTATTGGTGTGCTAGACTAATTTGCCTCTCAGCCCAGCCTGCCCCATAAGACTGCCCATACACTAACAGTGTAGCGCAAGCCGGCGGGGACTCTTTTTGTGCTGCCCCCCTGCAAAGTGCTGCCCTAGGCCTGGGCCTTGTTGGCCTAGGCCAGGATACAGCGCTGCCTAAAGTAAGGAATAATTCTCTTATTTTTGGGATATGTGATGAAATGACACATGTGAATACATTTTGTTCTAGGAAGGCATAAGTTGTCATGCACACAGGTGCTTTGGGCTTTAAGACACAACATTTAAGTGTATTTCCACACCTGGGAGCCACAGATGCTGCGTACAGTCACTCATAGACATCAATGGCTGACTTGTCAGTTGGCCAACCTCTGGTGAGTTTACCATCAGTTGCTTTGATAAAACAGCTGAGCCCTGTTCCAGAAGGATCTTTGGGTAGTCCTCTTGCTTTGAGTCCCCAGGGCTGGAACCTGGGCATAGAAAGTGCTCTTCTAAGCAAGATGTATGCTTGGAGGACAACCATGCTGGTCTAATCTGATCTATGCGAGAGTCAACACTGTAATATAGCAACACTGGGGTCTTAAGCTTTTGGCTGCTGTGCTCCAGATAAAGTACCGCGTGTTACTTCTGGAGCCTTAGAGCCCTTGGGCGTATCTAGTGAAAATGGCGCCTATGGCAAGCACTGAAACTGCGCCCTTGTCAAAACATTTGAAGCGCATCTTTCAGATAGCCAGGGACAAGGTGGGGATAAAGAGGGACACTGGGGACCACTGGTGGCTGGTGCTAAAAAAAATTTTTTTTGGGGGGGGGGTCGCAACCAAACTGAAAAAAAAAACACATAAATTACAGCCACCCTGCCCATTAAATGCGGCCACCGTGCCCATCAAACGCAGTCACTACCCTATATGGATCCAGTCTGGCCAGTCATCGGCCGTCTTGGGTGCACCTGTCACTCCCCTCCCCAGGCAGAAGGAGAAATATTAGCAACCGCTGTGCCGACGCGTCCCTTCAGCAGGGCGGGCGTGGCACCGGGAGCTACATTAGTGCGGGAGGCAGCCGCGGGAGGACAGGTGAGTTTTTTTTCATGCAGGGGGTGGCTTTTTGCCGCCCCCTCCCCATGGCGCCCATGGCACTTGCCATGGCTGCCATACCCTAGATACGCCACTGTTGTGCCCAACCTGCATACTGAGGGCCACACATGACCCTTTGCAGATCCCAGTAATGGAAGCAATGATTTGCAGCCTCCAACAACACTATTACATGGCTGCAATTGGTGACCATCTCTTCTAGTATGTCTTCAGTGTCTGACCATTACCTCTAGTATGTCTTCAGTCTCTGACCATTACCTCTAGTATGTCTTCAGTCTCTGACCATCTCCTCTAGTGTGTCTGCAGTCTCTTGCCATCTCCTCTAGTGTGTCTGCAGTCTCTTGCCATCTCATGTAGTATGTCTGTAGTCTATGACCATCTCCTCTAGTATGTCTGCAGTCTCTGACCATCTCCTCCAGTATGTCGGCAGTCTCTGACCATCTCCTCTAGTATGTCTGCAGTCTCTGACCATCACCTCTAGTATGTCTTCAGTCTCTGACCATCTCCTCTAGTATGTCTGCAGTTTCTGATCATCTCCTCTAGTATGTCTGCAGTCTCTGATCATCTCCTCTAGTATGTCTTCAGTCTCTGACCATCTCCTCTAGTATGTCTGCAGTCTCTGATCATCTCCTCTAGTATGTCTGCAGTCTCTGACCATCTCCTCTAGTATGTCTGCAGTCTCAGACCATTTCATCTAGTGTGTCTGCAGTCTCTGGCCATCTCCTCTAGTGTGTCTGCAGTCTCTGACCATCTTCTCTAGTGTGTCTGTAGTCTATGACAATCTTATCAAGTATGTCTGCAGTCTCTGACCATCTTCTCTAGTATGTCTGTAGTCTGACCATCTCCTCTAGCATGTCTGCAGACTCTGACCATCTCCTCCAATGTGTCTGCAGTCTCCGAACATCTCCTCTAGTATGTCTGTAGTCTGACCATCTCCTCTAGTATGTCTGCCATCTCTGACCATCTCCTGTAGTATGTCTGCAGTCTCTGACCATCTCCTCTAATGTGTCTGCAGTCTCTGACCACCTTCTCTAGTATATCTGCAGTCTCTGACCATCTCCTCTAGTATGTCTGCAGTCTCTGACCATATCCTCTAGTGTACCTGAGCACCATCCTCTGTTGCATAAAAGCACCTTCAGATCTCATTGCTTAGAGAATGCATTTTGGGAATACACCCCTTTCTCAAGCCTGTCCATTGTGTGTGCGTGTGTGTGTGCGTGTGTGTGTGTAGAGTGGCTATAAATAGCTGTATTACTTGGGGGAAATAGTGATCACATTAAAACATTCTATCTATCTATCTATCTATCTATCTACCTATCTACCTATCTATCTATCTATCTATCTATCTATCTATCTATCTATCTATATCTATATATATATATATATATATCTATATATATATATATATATATATATATATATATATATATATATATATATATATATATATATATATATAGATAGATATACATTTAGCAAATTAAAAAAAAATAGTTTGAGCTTAGAAAGAGGTCACTACAAGGTAATAACATATGGCGGCCACTAGATGGAAAATACCCTCGAATCATGAGCAGAAACATTGATACTGTACATAGTAACAAATTCTTAGACTATTATTGGACTATTCCTCCATCTAGTGGCCACAATATATTATTTGGTGGTTTTAGTTTCTTAGTAATTAATATGTCAGTTAGGAGCAGGAATTCTGAGTCGGGTTTTTGCAACAATGATTTAACCCTTTCCTGAGATCTCTATACCTTGTCTGATTGTAGGAGAGACAATCTTCATCAGATAGCTGAACCCACCAAAACATTTTACAGACACAAATAACTTTATTGCATGCGAAAGGTGATGGCAAACAATATTACGCAGTAGATGTTGGTATTTGCAGTATTTGATAAAAAAATTATGTTTCCTTCCGAGCCTTCCAGGAACAATACAGGAACTGACAATGAGGAAGGACACTACGAAAAGGGAAGGATTCCAGAAATCGAATGCAGTTTGCACAGTGACCATATGGGGGCAGCATAGTCATAAATAATGAACTTAGTAAAACAACAAAATAAATAAACATAAATGCAAATGCAAAACATAATAACTGATAGAGGCTTTACAACGTGTATGCCTTATCTATATGTGTATGTTACTTGTACTTAAGACAGTTCCTGTGTGGACATTTGGACTTGCAGTATTGTGAGCTATACAGTGCCTTGAAAAAGGATTCATACCCCCTTGAAATTTTCCACATTTTGTCATGTAACACCCAAAAACGTAAATGCATTTTATTGGGATTTTATGTGATAGACCAGGGATCTTCAAACTACGGCCCTCCAGCTGTGGTGGAACTACACTTCCCATGAGGCATTGTAAAAATCTGACATTCACAGACATGACTAGGCATGATGGGAAATGTCGCTCTTGAACAACTGGAGGGCCATAGTTTTGAAGACCCCTGTGATAGACCAACACAAAGTGGCACATAATTGTGAACTAGAAGGAAAATGCTAAATGTTTTTTTTTTATAAGTTTTTGAAGTGTGGCATGCATTTGTATTGAAATACAGCTGTTCTGTGAAGCCTTCTGAGGTTTGTTAGAGAACCTTAGTGAACAAACAGCATCATGAAGGCCAAAGAACAAACCAGACAGGTCAGGGAGAAAGTTGTGGAGAAGTTTAAAGTAGGGTTAGGTTATAAAAAAATATCCCAAGCTTTGAACATCTCACGGAGCAGACATGGTCATCCACCTAAACTGACAGGCTGGGTAAGGAGAGCATTAATCAGAGAAGCAGCCAAGAGGCCCATGGTAACTCTGGAGGAGCTGCAGAGATCCACAGCTCAGGTGGGAGAATCTGTCCACAGGACAACTATTAGTTGTGCTCTCCACAAATCTGCCCTTTATGGAAGAGTGAAGAAGAAAGCCATTGTTGAAAGAAATCCATAAGAATTCCAGTTTGCAGTTTGCGAGAAACCATGTGGGGGACACAACAAACATGTGGAAGAAGGTGCTCTGGTCAGATGAGACCAAAATTGAACTTTTCGGCCTAAAAGCAAATCGATATGTGTGGCGGAAAACTAACACTGCACATCACCCTGAACACACCATCCCCACTGTGAAACATGGTGGTGGCAGTATGATGTTGTGGGGATGCTTCTCTGCAGCAGGGACACGGAAGCTGGTCAGAGTTGATGGGAAGATGGATGGAGCCAAATACAGGGCAATCTTAGAAGAAAACCTGTTAGAGTCTGCAAAGAAATTGAGACTGGGGCAGATGTTCACCTTCCAGCAAGGCAACGACCCTAAACATACAGCCAGAGCTACAATGGAATGGTTTTTAGATCAAAGCATATTCATGTGTTAGAATGGCCCAGTCACAGTCCAGGCCTAAATCACATTGAGAATCTGTGGCAAGACTTGAAAATTGCTGTTCACAGACGCTCTCCATCTAATCTGACAGATTTGCAAAAAAAGAATCTGCAAAAATGTCCCTCTCTAGATGTGGAAAGCTGGTAGAGACATCCCCCAAAAGACTTGCAGCTGTAATTGCAGCGAAAGGGGGTTCTACAAAATATTGACTCAGGGGGGCGCTATACAAATGTACCCCACACTTTTCACATATTTATTTGTAAAAATGTATGAAAAGCATTTATCATTTTTATTCCACTTCACAATTATGTGCCACTTTGTGTTGGTCTATCACATAAAATCCCAATAAAATACATTTACATTTTTGATTGTAACATGAGAAAATGTGGAAAATTTCAAGGGGTATGAATACTTTTTCAAGGCACTGTAGTTGTTTTATTCTTTTACATAATGGGCTGTGAAGAGCACCCGTCGCTTTTCCCACCTTAGGCAGATTATTTTTAAATGGCATGTTATGCTATAGGTCAGTAATGGTGAACCTTGGCACCTCAGTTGTTTTATAACTACATTTCCCATGATGCTCATGCACTCTGCAGTGTAGTTGAGCATCATGGGAAATGTAGTTCCAAAACATCTGAGGTGCCAAGGTTCATCATCACTGCTATAGGATAATGAACTTTTACCTTTTCTTCATGTATCTTTGCACGTTTGTGTAATACCTTCCCAAATGATCTTGTGCTCTTTTGCAGAGATGGACATGTCGGTGTCAGAGGAAAGTTATGGAAGGAGTCTGCCTACCACCCCAAATGCAAGATCCAACGCTGACAACATGAGCTCTGCAGAAATTGCCTGAGAAGGCCAGTCCATCCATCTTTGTATGGGGCCCCTTCCTTCATACCTCATGTTAGGTGCCTGGGAATGGATATGTAGCATTGCAGCTGCTTCTTACACACAAAGGAGGCGCCAACATGAGACTGAACCAGTACCTGAGATATAATGTGAAATCCTGATCATTTTCCTGTGCATATAGGCCTTTCTTTATGGAAATATAAATTAAAGTGCCACACAACTGCTAAACGGTCACAATACTACTTTATTACAATGAAAGTCAGGAGGGCAATCATGTAGAGTAGCCAACATGTTCTGGGGGTCTGAAAAATGCCGCTCTCCTTATAAGGGTTTGAGATCCCAGACAATGTGTATGGCTGCCAAAACCAGCTGCAGGCAAGAACTGCGCTTGCAATAAAGCTGGAAGAAATACCAATAACCACTTGCTTACTGGGCACCTAAACCCCCTCCTGCCCAGACCAATTTTCAGCTTTCAGCGCTCTCACTTTTGAATGACAATTGCGCGGTCATACAACGCTGTACCCATATGATATTTTTTATCATTTTTTCCCCACAAATAGAGCTTTCTTTTGGTGGTATTTGATCACAACTGCAGGTTTTTTTTTTTTTTAAATACTGAATAAAAAAAAATATACAAAACCATTTTCTATTTTGTTATAAACGGGTTATAACGGGTAATTTTTCCCCTTTATTGATGTACGCTGATGAGGCTGCAATGATAGGCACCGATAGGCAGCACTGATGGGATGCATTGATGGGCACCGATAGGCAGCACTGATGGGCTGCACTGATGGGCACCGATAAGGCGGCACTGGTGGGCACCGATAAGCAGCACTGGTGGGCACTCAGAAGTGGCATTAGTGGGCACTGAAGGGCATTGATAGGCGGCACTTGTGGGCACTGAGAATTGGCATCAATAGGTGGCATTGATAGGTGGCAGTGATGGGCACTAATGGGCCGCAGTGATGGGCACTGATCAGCGCTGGTAGGTGACATTAATAGGCAGCACTGCTAGGTGGCACTGATGAGGTACTGACTGGCACCAGTAGTGGGCATTGATAGGTGGCAGTGATGGGAATTGATAGGTGGTACTTGTCATGGACCATGAAATACTGAAGTGTTTCTACGTGAAATCCTAATTCATGTATTACAGAAGATGGGACATTACGGATAGTTCATATTCCAGGATGTCTTGAGATTACAGGAGATTTTATTCTGGGCCCCAGCCGGGTCAATAGACTCAGAGAATATACTCATTGTCCATTGTGTGATGGCCCTGTTTGGAGCCTTTTGATTGTCGGGTGTGGATCTCTTCTGCCCTGTCTCAACTCTCCAGACGGCTCCATTGTTCTGTGGCTGGCTATTGTGTACATTGATTGCCCCCCTGGGGCTTTTGTCTGAATACACATAGCAGTCTTGCTATTCAAGCCTTTCTGACCAATATCTGCTGTGTCATTTTCAAGTCCTCAAGTGCATGGTTAAGGTGGACCTGATGGGGAACTGCCGGGACTCTAAAAAGGACCAATAAGAAAGCGGTTGTTGGGGGCGGGATGTTCCAAATCCTGTATAAAAGTGTGCTGTGTACTTTCAATAAAGTGTGTCCTGTTTACACCCAGCATTAAGCCTTGGCTCATGTGTGGATTATTCTGCGATTCCAGGGATATTCCTACTCGTGGAATATTGGGTGATTTTCTTTTATGGAAGAAGAAGGGAATGGATGACCGGGATATGTTCTACTACCGTCACAACTGGTTGGCAGCAGCGGGATTTTCCCTTCTACTTTCCTTTACACCAGGATTCCAAGCAGACACTGGGAACAGTGAATGGAAGGCTGGTACACCCGGCTTAAAAGAAATACACTGAAAGAACTACTGGAAGTTCGTGGAAGGATTGCTAGCAACAAAACCGAGCGTGTCATCATAGCAGAATTAATGGAGCTAGACCAGGAGAACTCGGTTGCAGCAACGCCAGCAGTACAAGAGATGGAGACACCAGTGATTCAGGAGGAGGAATCACCAGCCAACAAGCTAATAAGAGAGAAACTAGCATGGTTCGGTCCGAACCCAACGGCGGATGTGGTGCTGAAAGTGATGACCCTGTTAGCGGAGGAGGCTAAACAAATAAAAGACGCAGAGCTACAGTTAAAACTGGCAGCAGTCCAACAAGCAGCCGCACATTCTCCAAACAGTGAGTACAGCACAGCAGACACAAGGAAGATTCCGTTTAGCGCTTTTAAAGCTTTTGATGAGAAAGAACGAGAGTGGCAACATGAGCTGAGAATTGCAGAAAGACGATCGGTGACAACGCCTAAAGAAGCAGCACCAAATAAAAGAAGAGGAGAGGTACAGATACTAGTAACCACGGAAGAGTAATTCAGAAGGAGGTTGCGAGAGAAGCAGATACAGCACACAGGACCAGAATCAGAAGAGGTCCTGCTTGGATGGTCTGATTCGACCTGCTGCGAACTCTGGAAGGAAGCGCTAGCTCTCGAGCAGCGACACCAGGGAAAAGCTCTCCCCTCCATCCATGTAAGGTACTGGTCACAGTATGAAGTAAGAATGCCGTTGTTGGGGGAACAACCGAAGCAGGAGTGGACAGCAAAGTTAAGCAGGCTGATCCGGGCAGAGATGCAGCTAGACGAGAGCTACAGAGCCCTCCGGTGGTATGTTGGCCTAGAGTGCCCGTGGTCAGCGGATGACAGCCCCACAGAAGGCTATGACTATGATGGCCTGGGATTGTTGTATTGGAGGATGTCCAAGGATCCCAACTTTGGGTATGATCGGGAGTGGCGCTTGGAGGACATATGGGAGCACAGAGAGGAAAAATTGAATATCTCGGGAGGCCACTGGTTACAGGAAGATTTTGAATTTCTGGCCATTCAAGAATGGGATTTGGAAATCGCCTACAGACAGCTGCTAGACTCAGGTCAGCAGCAGGGTGGGGCTCCCGTTGCCTGCAACTATGAGGAAAGGTCAGATGACAACTGTGAAATCCCGGCTGATGAATCGGCAGTAGAAAATATGGAGATTGCCATCCCTAAAGCCGAAGCGGATGGTGTGGAGTTCCAGAGAGCCGGGGCGGTTGGCCCCTCTCTCCAGCAACAAGCTGAGGTGGTAAAGCTTTTACCCCCAGCTGAATCACTGGCCACAGAGCAGAGTGTCATGGTCCTCTACCCCTCACTAACAGAAGAGGGGGACCCTGTGGTAGTGGATGGGACTGTGGTCTCCACTCACAGCAACCTAGCGGAAGAGCTGGCAACAAAACAGTTGTTTTACAGACCTCTGCTCTCCACTAACGGAAGAGGGGGACCCTGTGGTAGTGGATGGGACTGTGGTCTCCACTCGCAGCAACCCAGCGGAAGAGCTGGCAACAGAGTAGAGTGCCCCGGGCCTCTGCTCCCCACTAACAGAAGAAGGGGTTCCTGGGGTAATGGATGGGACTTCAGTCTCCACTGGCACAACCCCAGAAAATGGTACAGGACTGGGACAGGAGAATGTCGGCTTTGCTTTGCAAGCACCGGGGGATTTTCACCTCACACCAGTGGATGGGACTTCAGTCTCCACTGGTATACCCCATAAATGGTGGCCAGTTGGCCCAGATCCCCAACAGCATGATGGACTGAGCCCAGCCACCCTGTCATCTCTCCAGCGGCTGAAAGGACTCCAGGGAGAAGGGCCAGTCCAGGCCCCTCCCCAGTGGCAGACGTGTTCCCTGAGAGAGGCAGAGGATGGCGGGGTGAGTAATGCTCTGTCTGGAGCAAGTTATTTGGGTTACTGTATGGATACCGGCATTGGGGGACTGGAACTATTGACTAAGTTCAGAGTCAACCCATCTGGTGTCTCCTACTGTGTTAGTCTCCTGCCAAAAGGGCAGCCGTGTGCCAGACCTAGCTGGGACAGGGGCTTTTGGAGAGGACTGAATGTGAGCCTCTTGCCGTCCGACTATGGGCCAGGGCCTCAAACCAGGAAGGCGGATGGTTCATCCCGGCAGACAGTCCTGGAACCTTAAGACTACTTGCCCAACATCCTCGAGTGACCCGTTTGGGTCCCACTGTGGATGTTGAACTATTTCCCAGGGGGAGTAATGTCATGGACCATGAAATACTGAAGTGTTTCTACGTGAAATCCTAATTCATGTATTACAGAAGATGGGACATTACGGATAGTTCATATTCCAGGATGTCTTGAGATTACAGGAGATTTTATTCTGGGCCCCAGCCGGGTCAATAGACTCAGAGGATATAATCATTGTCCATTGTGTGATGGCCCTGTTTGGAGCCTTTTGATTGTCGGGTGTGGATGTCTTCTGCCCTGTCTCAACTCTCCAGACGGCTCCATTGTTCTGTGGCTGGCTATTGTGTACATTGATTGCCCCCCTGGGGCTTTTGTCTGAATACACATAGCAGTCTTGCTATTCAAGCCTTTCTGACCAATCTCTGCTGTGTCATTTTCAAGTCCTCATTTGCATGGTTAAGGTGGACCTGATGGGGAACTGCCGGGACTCTAAAAAGGACCAATAAGAAAGCGGTTGTTGGGGGCGGGATGTTCCAAATCCTGTATAAAAGTGTGCTGTGTACTTTCAATAAAGTGTGTCCTGTTTACACCCAGCATTAAGCCTTGGCTCATGTGTGGATTATTCTGCGATTCCAGGGATATTCCTACTCGTGGAATATTGGGTGATTTTCTTTTATGGAAGAAGAAGGGAATGGATGACGGGGATATGTTCTACTACCGTCACAGTACTGTTTGGCAATAACTGGTGGTCACTGGCAGGGGGCACTGGCAGGCAGTACTTGTGTGCACTATTGAGGCAGAATTGCCTCTTCCACTGGGGACCGACATCCCTTACACAGCAGCCGGCTGTCAGCGCGAGGAGGAAAAAAATCTTATTACCAAACTTTGTTTAGAGCACTTGATCAGCTGTCATTGGCTGACAGCTGATCACGTGGTAAGGGGTCGGGACCGGGATCCGTGATTACCCGAGTCTCAGTGACTGTGATCACCTGCAGGGGGCGCGTGCAAAGGGAAGGATGTCTATTGATGTCCTCCCGGCAATTGGGGTGCATGCTGTAGCCGTCATTCAACTATAGCGCAGGCCCCTAGTGGTTAATGGTCCCATTCCCATCTAGTCCATTCACATTATTTTTAATATCAAGTTCTGATAAATGGGGCATTTTTTGGACCCTCAAAACACGTTGGATAGTCTTTAGAATTTCCCCCTGATTTTTATTGGAATAAAGTCGTATCTGGACCTTTTAGCAGTGGCAAGTCACTTCAATTTACATCACACTACAAACCGAGGTGTGCAGAAGCCACCTGCCTGGGAGACCAGGTTACTTACATCAACATCAATACTTTAAAGCGGAGGCTCCATTTTTTTTTTTAAGCCAGCAGCTACAAATACGGCAGCTGCTGACTTTTAAAAAATGGACACTTACCTGTCCAGCACGCCTGCGATGTCAGCAGCCGAGGCTGAGCGATCGCTTGGTCCTCAGCTGCTTCCTCCGCCATCCTCGGTGACGGAATCAGGAAGTGAAGCCTTGTGGGGGCGTGACAGGCTGGATTCCCCACAGGGATCAGAACCCGGAAGTGGTGCAAATACCTGTCTCAGACAGGTATCTGCACCCCCTCCCCCTGAAAGGTGCCAAATGTGACACCAGAGAGGGGAAGGGATCCAAAAAGCGGAGGTTCACTTTTTGTGTGAACCTCCGCTTTAAGATAGCAATACCAATTAGATAACCATATGGATTCAGGACTATTTTCCCACTTTCCTCAACTACCCATATTAGACATACAAGCATTTGGAGATGCAGAAAAAAATGCTGGGACTTGCTATGGCACAACAGTCCACCAGGCAAGAGAAACATCATCTAAAAAAACATGCCGAAGAGCACGTTAGCTTTGTTTGATATTTTTTGCATTCACTGTAACCCCCAGAAGATGTAATAACCCAGTTCCCAGAACATATATTGATCTGCAGTTGTCACATATGGGAGTGTCCACCAATGGAAATAGCTAAACATAGCTATAGAATGGAGCTGACGATACAGGCATTAATCTCTTAGAAAAAATACAGTGACATTTCGTTCAGATTGCAGGAATGCTTCTAACATTTGTGCAAGAAATGTTTTACAACTAGACCCCCTATGTGTCCTGGTGACTATTTTTACTATCTTTATATTGTATGGTTTCATTGGATCGGGAGGCAATGGGAAAATGTATCAATAGGGACACCTTTTCCAGTAACTTCTGAAGATTTTAACTCACTTTCTGTTGTCTCTCCAAGTAAGAAAGAAAAAAAAAATCTCCTAGCAGGGACACAGACAAAAATAAAATTACCTTTTTCTTCTACAGGTGAAACTCGAAAAATTTGAATATCATGCAAAAGTTCATTAATTTCACTAATACAACTTAAAAGGTGAAACCAATATATGAGAGAGACTCATTACATGTAAAGCAAGATAGTTCAAGCCGTGATTTGTCATTATTGTGATGATTATGACTTACAGCTCATGAAAACCCCAAATCCACAATCTCAGAAAATTAGAATATTGTGAAAAGGTGCAATATTCTATGCTCAAAGTGTCCCACTCTAATCAGCTAATTAAGCCATAACACCTGCAAAGGGTTCCTGAGCCTTTAAATGGTCTCTCAGTCTGGTTCAGTAGGAATCACAATCATGGGAAAGACTGCTGACCTCACAGTTGTGCCGAAAACCATCATTGACACCCTCCATAAGGAGGGAAAGCCTCAAAAGGTAATTGCAAAAGAAGTTGGATGTTCCCAAAGTGCTGTATTAACCACTTAACCCCCGGACCATATTGCTGCCCAATGACCAGAGCACTTTTTTGCGATTCGGCACTGCGTCGCTTTAACTGACAATTGCGGACGTGTGACGTGGCTCCCAAACAAAATTGGCGTCCTTTTTTTCCCACAAATAGAGCTTTCTTTTGGTGGTATTTGATCATCTCTGCGCTATAAACAAAAATAGAGCGACTATTTTGAAAAAAATTCAATATTTTTTACTTTTTGCTGTAATAAATATCCCCCAAAAATATATAAAAAAAAATTTTTTTCCTCAGTTTAGGCCGATGCGTATTCTTCTACATATTTTTCGTAAAAAAAAAATCGCAATTAGCGTTAATTGATTGGTTTGCGCAAATGTTATAGCGTTTAAAAAATAGGGGGTCGTTTTATGGCATTTATATAAAAAAAATTTTTTTACTAGTAATGGCGGCGATCAGCGTTTTTTTTTTTAGTACTGCGACCTTATGGCGGACACTTCGGACACTTTTGACACATTTTTGGGACCATTGGCATTTTTTTAGTGATCAATGCTCAAAATGCATTGGATTACTATAAAAATGCCATTGGCAGTGAAGGGGTTAACACTAGGGGGCGGGGAAGGGGTTAAGTATGTTCCTGGGTGTGTTCTAACTGTATGGGGGGGTGGCCTCACTAGGGGGAATCACTGATCTTTTGTTCATACATTGTATGAACAGAAAATCAGCGTTTCCCCCGCTGACAGGACCGGGAGCTATGTGTTTACACACATAGCTCTTGATCCTTGCTCTGTAACGAGCGACCGCGTGTGCCCGGCGGCGATCGTGCCTGCCTGGCACGCGCACAGGACTCGGGGCCGAGCAGCCGCAGAAGTGCCGACGTAGAGCTACGGGCTCTCGCCCAGGAGAGCCGACCTGCCACTGTATAACTGCGGCGGCTGGTCGGCAAGCAGTTAAAGCACATTAATCGAAAGTTATGTGGAAGGGAAAAGTGTGGAAGAAAAAGGTGCACACGCAGCAGGGATGACCGCAGCCTGGAGAGGATTGTCAGGAAAAGGCCATTCAAAAGTGTTGGGGACTTTCACAAGGAGTGGACTGAGGCTGGAGTCAGTGCATCAAGAGCTACCACACACAGACGGATCCTGGACATGGGCTTCAAATGTCGCATTCCTCTTGTCAAGCCTCCTGAACAACAAACAACGTCAGAAGCGTCTTACCTGGGCTAAAGAAAAACACACCTGGTCTGTTGCTCAGTGGTCCAAAGTCCTCTTTTCCGATGAGAGCAAATTATGTATCTCATTTGGAAACCAAGGAGCAGGAGTATGGAGGAAGAATGGAGGAAACAAAAGAGCCGGAGTATGGAGGAAGAATGGAGGAAACCAAGGAGCCGGAGTATGGAGGAAGAATGGAGGAAACCAAGGAGCCGGAGTATGGAAGAAGAATGGAGGAAACCAAGGAGCCGGAGTATGGAGGAAGAATGGAGGAAACCAAGGAGCTGGAGTATGGAGGAAGAATGGAGGAAACCAAGGAGCTGGAGCATGGAGGAAGAATGGAGGAAACCAAGGAGCTGGAGTATGGAGGAAGAATGGAGGAAACCAAGGAGCCGGAGTATGGAGGAAGAATGGAGGAAACCAAGGAGCCGGAGTATAGGGGAAGAATGGAGGAAACCAAGGAGCTGGAGTATGGAAGAAGAATGGAGGAAACCAAGGAGCCGGAGTATGGAGGAAGAATGGAGGAAACCAAGGAGCCAGAGTATGGAGGAAGAATGGAGGAAACCAAGGAGCTGGAGTATGGAGGAAACCAAGGAGCCGGAGTATGGAGGAAGAATGGAGGAAACCAAGGAGCCGGAGTATGGAGGAAAAGTGGAGAGGCACACACTGCAAGATTCTTGAAGTCCAGTGTGAAGTTTCCACAGTCTGTGATGATTTGGGGAGCCATGTTATCTGCTGGTGTTGGTCCACTGTGCTTCATTAAGTCCGGGGTCACCGCAGCCGTCTACCAGGAGATTCTGGGGCACTTCATGCTTCCTTCCACAGACGAGCTCTATGGGGATGCTGACTTCATTTTCCAGCAAGACTTGGCACCTCCTCCACACTGCCGAAAGCACCAAAACCTGGTTCAATGACCGTGGGATTACTGTGCTTTGATTGGCCAGCAAACTCGCCTGACCTGAACCCCATAGAGAATCTATGGGGCATTGCCAAGAGAAAGATGAGAGACATGAGACCCAACAATGCAGAAGAGCTGAAGGCCACTATTGAAGCATCCTGGTCTTCCATAACACCTCAGCAGTGCCACAGGCTGATAGCTTCCATGCCACGACACATTGAGGGGTCCAAACCAAGTACTGAGTACATATGCATGCTTCTACTTTTCAGAGGTCCGATATTGTACAATCCTTGTTTTATTGATTGCATGTAATATTCTAATTTTCTGAGATTGTGGATTTGGGATTTTCATGAGCTGTAAGCCATAATCATCACAATTATGACAAATCACGGCTTGAACTGTCTTGCTTTGCATGTAATGAGTATCTCTCATATATTAGTTTCATCTTTTAAGTTGCATTAGTGAAATAAATTAATTTTTGCACGATATTCAAATTTTTCGAGTATCACCTGTATATCCAAACGAAGAGGTTCGGCCATGGGTGCTCAACCTGTGGTCCTCCAGCTGTTGCAGAACTACAAGTCCCATGACGCATTGCAAGCTGCTGACAATTACAAGCATGACTACCAAAAGGCAGAGGCATGATGGAACTTGTAGTTCTGCAACAGCTGGAGGGCCACCGGTTGAGCACCCATGGATTAGGCTTTAGATGTACTTTAAAATTTTAGGAACACCTTACCAGGATATAGATCTCCTACTAATGAACCTTACGGCCACAATCACATTGTTGAGCTGTGGTAATGCACATTACTGTGATGTAGTGCCATCATCCTCAAAAGGCGTGTGTCATTGTGCACCACAACACATGTACTACCGGGGTGTCGCATCGCAAAAAATGACTACTTTTATATTGGAGAGATGTATCTTTTTTGGGGGCATAAGGCCCTGTTTACACTGTTGCACTGCAGTAACGCAAATTAATAGACTGCCTTAACCACTTAAGGACCGCCGCATGTACATTTACGTCGGCAGAATGGCACCGACAGGCAAATCAACGTATATATACGTTGGTGCCTTGGGGGGGATCGGGGGTCCGATCGGACCCCCCCCCCCGTACATGCGGCGGTCCGCGTGGCTGCAGGAGCGATCCGACAAGTGGGGGCGGCTATCCGTTTTCACCCGCCCCCTCCGGATCGCTCCCAGCCAATGCGCGCGCCCGCCCGCCCTGTCACTTCCTCCTCCTGTGTAAACACAGGAAGGAGGAAGCGACGTGATCTCTGCCTCGGCGTTTGTTTCAAGCGCTGCTGAGGAGAGATCACAACACAACAAGTAAGTCTGCACTAACACTACACTACACACAGACACAAACACATTTAACCCCCGCGATCGCCCCCCCCCCTCCCCCCTGTCACAGTGTCACTGAATGCAGTAATCATACATGTATGATTACTGTATTTAGTGTCAGTGTGACAGACAGTGTGACAGTCAGTCAGTGTTAGTGTCAGGGTAGCCCCCCCACCCCCCCCCCCATAAAGTTTTAACCCCTTGATCACTGCCCTAGTTAACCCTTTCACTCCCTATTGCCAGCATCACTAAGCGATCATTTTTCTGATCGCTGTATTAGTGTCGCTGTTCCCGCTAGGTAGCTAATTTTTTTTTAATGCGATTTTTTTTTTACTAAAGACATGTGGCTAAATAAATTTTGGCCTAAATGTTTGACTAAAATTTAGTTTATTGGTTTTTTATTATAACAAAAAGTAAAAAATATTGATTTTTTTTCAAAAATGTTGTTCTATTTTTGTATATAGCGCAAAAAATAAAAATCGCAGAGGCGATCAAATACCACCAAAAGAAAGCTCTATTTGTGGGAAAAAAAGGACGCGAATTTTGCTTGGGAGCCACGTCGCACGACCGCGCAATTGTCTGTTAAAGCGATGCAGTGCCGAATCGCAAAAACCCCTTGGGTCATTTGCCAGCGTATTGGTCCGGGTCTTAAGTGGTTAAAGTGTCACTAAAGGAATTTTTTGTTTTGCTGAAATGACTGTTTACAGGGTATAGAGACATAAAAGTTAAGTGATTCCTTTTAAAAATTATTAAAAATAGATAAAAATCAATCATATAATGTGCCTGCAGGTTAGTTTCACTTTTAAACTGGCTTCATGTTTCTGTGAAGAAGAGAGAGACACACATAACAAAAACAAACAAATCCAGGGCAGTGTTTTGTTTTTAAAACGAATCTGATTGGTTCTGAGAAGTTTTAGACACACAGTAATGACAGCTTAGACCACCGTGAGAAAGCTCCCAGTACTGTGGTTATACGGAAACAGACAAGCAGGAAGTGTGGAAATCAGAGCAGAATTACAGCAACTTCAAAGCAAAAAACGGACAATGAGGACATGAAACCAGTACTGCAGTAAGGTAAAGGAAGCTATTTAGCTAAAAAAAAAAAAATTCCTTTAGTGATCCTTTAAAGCTGAGCTCTGGGTTTATAATAAAGGCTCCTCCACATTGCAAGGGGTACCGAAAAAAGCTTTTTTCACTTACCATGTCCATCGTTCCCCTGGACACTTTTCTTTTCTCTCTGAAGCTCTGAATTGTGGGCGAGCCCATGGCATTCTCACTCAGGATGCAGGATTGGCGGTCCTACGTGAAGACAACACCATGGAGAAGAGGCCACAGGGTACCAGTTACATACAAGTAGGTATTTTCTTCCACCTCACTACTGAAAGTTCCTCTCAGGCTATCAACATAATGAACTCCCCCTTGGAAATTGCCTTTAGGAATACATTAAGGTAGTTACTGTTGGTCAGGAAGAGGGTTTTGATCCCGCGCTATTGTCAGTTAACCACTTGACCCCCGGACCATATTGCTGGTCAAAGACCAGAGCACTTTTTGCGATTTGGCACTACGTCACTTTAACTGACAATTGCGCGGTCGTGCGACGTGGCCTCCAAACAAAATAGAGCTTTCTTTTGGTGGTATTTGATCACCTCTGTGGTTTTTAGTTGTTGCGCTATAAACAAAAATAGAGCGACTATTTAGAAAAAAAATAATATTTTTTGCTGTAATAAATATCCCCAAAAATTTAGGCCGATAAGTATTCTTCTACATATTGTTCGTAAAAAAAAATTGCAATAAGCGTTTATTGATTGGTTTGCGCAAAAGTTATAGCGTTTACAAAATAGGGGATAGTTTTATGGCATTTTTATTAATATTTTTTTGTTACTAGTAATGGCGGCGATCAGCGATCTTTTTCGGTACTGCGACATTATGGCGGACACTTCGGACACTTTTGACACATTTTTGGGGCCATTGGCATTTTTATAGCGATCAGTGCTATAAAAATGCATTGATTACTATAAAAATGCCACTGGCAGTGAAGGGGTTAACACTAGGGGTCACTAAAGGAAAAACATTTTTTTGCTGAAATGACTGTTTACATGGTATAGAGACATAAAAGTAAACGGATTCCTTTTACAAATGATTAAAAATAGATAAAAATCAATCATATAATGTGCCTGCAGTTTAGTTTAGTTTTTAAACTGGTTTCATGTTTCTGTGAAGTAAAGAGACACACAGAACAAAAACAAACAAATACAGGGCAGTGTTTTGTTTTTAAAATGAATCTGATTGGTTCTGGGAAAGTTTTAGACACACAGTAATGACAGCTTGGACCACAGTGAAAAGCTGCCATAAGATTATTCATAAGGAGCCAGACACGCAGGAAGTGCAGAGTTTAGAGCAGAATTACAGCAACTTCAAAGCAAAAAACTAACAATGAGGACATGAAACCAGGACTGCAGTAAGGTAAAGGAAGCCATTTAGCTAAAAAAAAAAAAATCCTTTAGTGATCCTTTAAGTATGTTCCTGGGTGTGTTTTAACTGTAGGGGGGGTGGACTGACATGGGGAAATGACTGATCTTCTGTTAATACATTGTATGAACGGAAGATCAGCATTTCTTTCCCTGACAGGACCTCGCTCTGTAACGAGCGATCCCGTGTGCCCAGCGGCGATCGCGCCCGCCGGGCACACGCACTGGAGTCGGGGCTGCTGGGCGAGGCGACGTTATATTACGTGCTCTCGCCCAGCAGAGCCAACCTGCCACTGCAAAACTGCAGCGGCAGGTGTGGAAGCAGTTAAAGCGACGCAGATCCGAAATGCAAAAAGGGGCAAGGTCCTTAACCTGCATAATGGTCCAGGTCTTAAGTGGTTAAGGCACATGTGCTAATGCAGTGCTACAGTGTAAAATAACTGAATAGTTAGTATGGGAGCCGTTCCTGTTTTCTCAGAGGTAGAATTTTATTACAAGACACAAGGAAAAGGGGGGGGGGGGGTGCACAATCATTTTCTAGGATGAGATTAAAGTTAGCCATTTACTGTATGTTACCATTTGATTTTACAATGTATTTTTAGATTTACTAAAACTATATACTGTATTATGAGGGCTACCTAAAAAAAAAAAATCTGTGAAATCTGTGCCCAATCAGACAAGCCCCCCTGCACTACATAGTGGCTGGTAGATCAAAGGTAGATTGTAGGAATCGTATTTTAATGTATATGATCAGCTAAAGGGAGAGGATGTGTGTCAGCTTTGTAAAATGTTCATGTCTGACCGGAGTGTCTCTTTATTAATATGTGATTTATGTTAGTGATGTGTTTGGTGTATGTTTACCATCGGCTATTGGGAACTGAATAAGCTGCTATGTAGAGCAATAATGTATCCTAAATGTATGATGTTACTTCATGTTACAGTGGAAGTGTGTCGGACGCTGTAATAAAAATGTTTTTTAAAAAGACAAAACGACTTCTTAGTTTTTCTTAACCACTTCAGCTCTGAAAGATTTACCACCCCCCCCCCCCTTAATGACCAGGCCATTTTTTACGTTACTTTAACCACTTAAGGACCCCTTCACGCCCATATACGTCGGCAGAATAGCACGATTGGGCACATCCACGTACCTGTATGTGGCCCTTTAAGCCCAGCAGTGGGGTCGCACGTGCCGCCAGCGCTTTCAACCGACCCGGTCTGAAGCTCCGTGACCGCGGGACCCACGGACCCTATCGCGGCTGGAGTCCCGCGATCGGTTCCCGGAGCTGAAGAACAGGGAGAGGTGTGTGCCTATATCTGAATGATGCCTATAGCTGCACCCATCATTCAGATATCCCCCCCCCCCTTTAAAGTCCAGGACGTCATATGACGTCCTACGGTACGGAAGTAGTTAAATAAAAGATAGACTTTTGGCATGATCAGTCATATTTTCAATATTAATGCCAACATTTCACAATTTCTGCTAGGGTATGCAAACTTTTGAGCACGACTTTATTTAAAATTAAAGAACTATTTATGCATCCACACCTACACAGCACTTGCCTTATTGCCCCATCCTCCACAAAGAACGATATTCCACACGTTTGTCATTAAAATTCAACCAGTCCTTTTTACTGAATCATTTCTTTTTCCAAATTCAACATTTCAAAACATAAATGATACAACATTTTAAGTTAAATAAATAATATATCTTGTTAAAATGACTCTTTAAATACTGTAACATTTCTCTAGGACTCCATCAATTGAGATATATTGAATCAGTTTTCTATTTATATTGTTCCGCTAATTCCTTCTGAGGCATCTTCTCAGATGTCCATACATGTTTCTGCTCGGAACATCCATTTAGCGTTCATCTTGTTCTGTGGCTCTGGTAATTAGAAGTATTATAAACACTACCATGTTAAAGAGACCCTGTCACCGCAATCTTTACAATATCCAATTGCACTAACTCTTTCTGCTGCAAAAATCTCTGTGCCGTCTATGTAGAGCAGTGGTTCTCAACCTGGGGTCAGGACCCCCTCGGGGGTCACTCGGGGGTCAAATGATGATTTACCAGGGGTCACCGAATCCTGGGCTGTTCCTGAAGCCTGTATCAATCTCCCAGCATTTTTGCAGCCACCCAGCAGGGCTATCCCTGGAGCCCACAGCTGCCCACTCAGCCTCTTCGCAGGCACCCATTCAGTTTACGGAATGGCTGGGGGGCAAAGACTAGAGTTCAGCTGACTGGTGAGAAATGTGAAGTGGGAGAGGCTGGAGGAGACCCTATCTCCTGATTTCGGCCGAGGTGTCACCGCTACGAGACACCACAGAGCTGGAGACACAGTGAAGCCGGAGACAGTGAGTTAGACTACCTGCGATTATAGTTGCCAATACAAGGACTCAGGGAGCGCTAAATGTCTGTGGGTTAGGGGAGTAAATTACTTGTCTTGCCTTGGGTACTGACAACCCAGGCTATGAAAATAATTTTACTGTTAGGGGTCCCCACAACTTTGGAAATTTTATCAAGGGGTCACGGCACTAGAAGATTGAGAACCACTGATGTAGAGTTACAGAAATAAGACATTGCCTGGAAAGTCATAGACTTGGGGCTCCTTTGCACCAGTGATAATTCAACCCTGTCAGTTTAAGAAAAATTCCAGCTGAAGAGTTTGTCCAATTGAGGAGGTATTTTGCTCACATCTCCAGGTAGCTTATCTTCTACCCTCTTTCCATGCCAGAGCTGAAGCCCTTTCTGAAGGTGGCCATAGATTGTTTGAATTTTGGCAGCTTCCTGATGAATTGGATACAATTCGAGCCATGGGTTGCCATAACAGCACCACCTGGCTCAACAAAAGACAAATTAAAAATGTACCTAGTTGGTTGTAAAATTATCGGTGAAACATGACTGCATTCTATCAGATGCCATGGCTGCCTGAATACATTGGAGATTCCTCCATCTTTGATGTTAGTGTTGATGGGGAAATCAATAGATTTTAATCTCTCTCACAGACGAAATGGCCAAAATTCAAGACTTCAAGCTTAAAACGGAACCTAACTGTACCTGGGAACCTCAAACTGATTTTTTTTTTTTTTTTTTATAAAAAATGTGAATATTCAAATCAAACTCATCCATGTCTTCATGTTTTATTGTGTTGATAAATCACTTAAAAAAACAAACCCTAGCATTTCTAGCTGTGGCCATCTTGAGTAAGGGCAGATGATTCATGTAGCATTTACTTTACTTTTAATTTAATATTTTACCTGAAATCCATCTGCCCTTATCTCATGAATGCGAGCAGAGGGTGTGCTTGGCGAAGAAAGCCCCCCTTCTCCAAATAAATTAATAAAACAATAATCACTCCTGGGATGTATGGCATCACTTTGGCCTAGGCCGGAAACCAGGAAGCAACTATCAAGAGCGTGTGAATGTTCCTGTTCCTTGGCAGCAGCTGGCCTTATTCCAGCATCCTGGTTTTGGCTACTATGCATTTTCCTTGTCTTGTCTTTCCACCTGCAAGGTGATTGGTGTAGCAAGTCTCTGGGTGGAGACCAAACCTGATTTAAGCCAGCCAAGCCTGCAGTCTCATGCTTGTTATAGCATGTCTAACACATGTAAGATCTCTGTCTGTGCTCCTCTGCTGTTTGGATTCCCATATTTATGACCTTGGATCGAATATCAACTGTTCTCTGAACCCTGCCTGCTTTTTGACTATGGATTGACACAGACTATTCTGAACCTTGCCTGCCTTATACCTGGACTCTTATTGAACCACTCTGTCTCTCTGCCAACCCCAAGTACCTGTTTGCTGTGTTCAGTTTGCGCCTGCCATGGCGTGGTAGCCAGGCACTATAGCATTGTTTATAAGGCTGGGGGGGGGGGGGGGACCAAGTACAGGCAGGCCTGCTTGTCTTATGAGAAAGGGGGCTGCTATAGGCAAAGAACACATAAGCCAGCTATAGAATCTGACCATCTGCATTAGGGGTAAGTGTGACAACAACAGAAGAAATGTAAAAAAAAAAAAAGGTTTAAAACAAGTAAATATAATATACCTTTATATTTACTAATGCTAGCAGCATAAGGATTAAAAATAGTTAATGTTGATTGAGAGAGGTTGGTTCCACTTTAAGGCCTTGTTCACATAAGGCGAATGCTTGTATGCCCTGTACAGGGCCGTGTCTTGCTGGCACATGGATGCACATGTATTCCATGCACCCCTGTGCCAGCAGTCCCACTGTTGTCTATTAGGATGTGGTGGCTGCACAGACAAACCCGCTGGCTCCCAATAAGACATCCATATGGTGGTGCAAGTCCCCAAACCAACCCATGGTGCATTCAGGGATGTGCACCCACAGTGATGTCATATTAGAAGCAGCAGCTGTGTCCGTGCAGCCACTACGTCCCAATAGACAACAATGGGACTGCGGAACAGGGATGAACAGAACCTCTGCGCATCTCTATGCCGACAAAACACAGCTCAGTGTAAATGAGGCCCAAGACTTGTTGGCATTCAGCACTTCCATCAGTGTTGGTGGCCTAAGTCCCCTGTCGCAGGTCATGGTTCCTTCCTCTGGCCCCTATGCCACCAGAGAACGCAAGTGATAAAGAGGTCAGAGGATGGAATCACAGCATGAAGCGGGGGATACAGGCATCCAACACAGAACAGACTTACAGAGGACGCAGTGCTGGGATCGCGGGAAGGTTGGAGACACAAGGATTTCCTATCCAGTATTAGTTGTAGCTCAGGGTGCACCGATAGTTGCTCAGGGCAGAAGGTTCTCACTTGCAATTTAGGAAACATTTACTCACTGCTGCAGTATTGTTGGCCATACAGATGGCAATTTGATGGAGCAAATTGAACAAACATAGGGTAGTTGCTTAAACTGCAAAGCTGAAGAAAAGGCAACCAACTTCCAAGGTCACTAGCAAACAATGGTGGCATGCTGGTAGCAGGAGGGCCAATTCTGTGTTTTTGTTTCCAAGTCTCCAATCCTCTGGTAGGTTGCAGTATAACCCGAAGGCGAAAAACTTAGTGTGCCTCTCAATGGACAAAAAAGAGATACGACCACATTTAATGAAATTGCTGTAGTTTTTCCCTGTTTTGATTCCATTTCACTTCAATCTTTATGTGGGATAAGCGGCATTAGTAACTCTGTACAGAATAACAGAGGCCGTTTACGTTAATGGATATTGTAGAGATTGGAAATTGTTAGCATCAGGGTCTCTTTAGAATAAATATATCCTATGTGCCTCAGTCAAGGCTATATGGGAAATCAAATCTGCGCTACTGAGAAATGTAACTAGTTGTTGAAAATCATCTCATTAGTAGCGCTTTGTATCCTGTGTGATGCAAATAAGGCCAACAAAAGGGTAAAGTCCAACTCCATCATTGCAATAAAATTGAAATATAAGTAACCCAGCCTTTTTAGCTTGTGCTGCAATACTCACCCCCTCTCTGGTGCTGTCACCTTCAGATTCTGTGATCTGGTGCCAATTATTTTCCAGGTTGAGGGACACCCAACCGATTTTCTGTGAGCCCGGGCTGTCATGGACATGCATCCCTGGTACTTCATCACACCAGCCTGGGCTCACAGGACTATTGCAGAGAATGACAATCACACCTCATTGCTTGAGCACTGATTGGTCCAGGAGGAGGCACTGACCACTGTCAGAGGAATGACCTGTGATATCACATGACCGGCCAGGAGACTGCAGGTATGGTAGGTATTTTGTATAAAAAATAGCTATGGAGGATCTAGTGAGGATGAGGGGTCTCTTAAATTCTGGAATTAAATCTCTAAGCAGCCAACAGTCCTAACTTCCTTTGTAGCCTTACAGTGGAAGCACTCTTCTTAAGTGATCGTTATTGTCGATCCGCTCCCAGTTTGTGGCCCTTTGGTGTAAACCAAAACCATGACCAAAACTGCCCTTGTCGGTCATAGGTAGTCGTCCTCGCTGGACAGGGAAGTTGAACCTTCAGTCTCTGTGTCGAAGGAAGTCTGGGACTCGGCTCTGTTCATGTTCCATACCTGAGGACAAAAGCTCTTTCCCCAGGTGCATGGGTAGCCCACGGGCTTGGCAGAGCGAATCAAATCTACCGCCAGTTGCCAGCGATCCCGCTCAGTTCACTTGCTGCCCTTTGCTCCCCGTTGTTTATTCATCGATGTCAGCATCTGACTGATGTAGGAAGTCAAGAGATCATCCATCTTGTATCCCTGAAGAGACAAAGTCATGAAAAAAATGTTACAGGAGCTGTGTTGTATAACAGCTTTTCTGTTTTTGACCCCCTTGTGGAAATTCTAGCTGCTTGGTTATCACGTCACTCCTAGGACTCCGTGGGGTTAATTTACTAAAACTGGAGAGTGCAAAATCTGGTGCAGCTCTGCAACAAATCCAATCAACTTCCATTTTTTTTTGTCAACGCTTCCAAGTTTTACTGTCTAAGTCAGTGGTCTCCAAACTGCGGCCGGGGGCCATATGTGGCCCTTTACTTGCTTTTTCTGGGCCTTGGGGTTCTATTTCATCCACTGATACCAACATAGATCCCCCCACTGAACCCAACTAAGGGGCACAACTCCTCCCAATGACCCCAATGGTGTAGCACATTTCCTTCCAATGACCCCAACGTTTGGGCACAATTCCTCCCAATGACCCCAACAATGGAACACAATTCCTCCCAATGACCCCAACAATGGAGCACAATTCCTTCCAATGACCCCAACGATTGGGCACAATTCCTCCCAATGACCCCAACAATGGAGCACAATTCCTCCCAATGACCCCAACAATGGAGCACAATTCCTCCCAATGACCCCAACAATGGAGCACAATTCCTCCCAATGACCCCGACAATGGAGCACAATTCCTTCCAATGACCCCAACGTCTGGGCACAATTCCACCCAGTGACACCAAGGAATGGGTACAATTCCGCTCAATGACACCAAGGAAGGGGTACAATTCCTCCCAATGACACCAAGGAAGGAGTACTATTTCTCCCAATGACACCAAAAATGGAGCACAATTTCTGCCAATGACCCCAACGATGGGGCACAATTCCTCCCAATAACACCAATGATGAGGCATTCTTTTTTTCCCATTTACTTTGGGACCTTTTCTACCCCCAATGGGCAACGTACAGCCCCTCCCACCCCCCACACCTTAATTCTGAAGGATACTAAACTGGCTCTTTGTCTACAAAGTTTGGAGAACCCCTGGTCCAAGTGGAGTTTAGAAGCTGATTGGCTACCATGGACTGCTGCACAAGAAATTGAGTGCTCCAGTTTTATTAAATCTCCCCCCGTGTTTTATGATTTACTGGCTTGGAAAATATATGCAGCAAAGAAAGGAGGAATTTATTTTTGATGGATTAGCATGGCAGCAAGGCAATAGCAGTTTTCTTATTTCTCTCAGTACAGGATACCTAGTTTAAATTAAGGTTCTAGCCTATTCCAAAAAAATATATATATATAAAGTGCAAAACTTGAATTTTATAGGGCTCATTCACATGGGCCCCGAGCAGAGCCCCCCTGTCCAAGCGCTGAGCAATGAGCAGGCTGCTCATGTTAGTGAATGGCCAAACATCTTCTATATGGACTTACTTTACTCACACAGCTGAGTTAAACAGGTATGCAGGGATCTAATGTTATTAAAAATGACTTTTCATTATCGGCAGCACTGTAATTTTCTGTAAAATACCATGCAATATGAAAACCTGGAGGCGTTCTGTACACAGATGGTGTACAGAACAGCCCCAATAAATATAATTTCATGCTTGTGTAATTGTCTCACTGATTTTCCCAGAAGTCCGTGTTTTTTTTTGGCAACCTCTGCAATAAAAATAAAATTGTTGGTGAGATATCCCCAAAGGGAAATCACGTCTAGATCACCCTGCTAATTTCCTCATTAGAACCTTGCAAGTACAGCAGCTAATTGATCATTCTGAAATCACTCCTATGCACATTCATTTTGCAAAAGTGGAGTTACTCTTTAAAGTAAACCTGTAGTTTAAGTCTACTTTAAAGCTGGGTTTCACACTTTTGTGGTGCTTTTATCGCATAGCAACGTGCACTACTTCGTACTATGTTTCAGTGACTTAAATGCATGAAATAAAAGGTGGCACACCACAACGCACGTTGTGCATTATGTTAAGGGAGTTGTAAAGGAAAAAAATGTTTTGCCTAAAATGAATGTCTGCAAGGTAGACAGACAGAATAGTGTAATGATTCTGTTAAAAAAGAGTAAATACCTATTAAATTCCTACATCTATATCACCTCCGGCGTTCTAGTTTCTGTTCTCTCATTCACTTCCTGGTTTGCGGCGCTCGTTCATGTAAGAACTACATTTCCCAGTATGCATTGCGGCACGCCCAGTAATTCACACCTCCTTGAAATCTCTAACACGTAGAGAGCATCCTTGCCGCATGGATGAAGTTCCCAGGAGGGGGCGAACACATCACTGACCACCACAGTAAAGTCTCCCTTCACGGTGGTGAGTAACAATCAGATAAGAAGGAAGTGAACAGAACAGAGAAGAAATAGAGCAACTTCTGGGCAAAAAACGAACAATGAGGAAGTGAAAAGAGGAATGTCTGCAGGTAAAGGATGTTTATTATGACATTTTTTTTTCCTTTACAACCCCTTTAAAATGGACATCAGTTGGCAAGCTGTATTGGGGTGCCATTAGGAATGCATGGCACTTCAGCCGATATTTGCAGGCGTTGCATCAATGTGCATGCTAGCGTGCATTCCCCCAGCACAGAGGTCTGAAACCATCTTTTTATGAGGCTGGGAGCGATGGTAACTGTTCTGTGTATAGTGCTGTGCTATAGTGTCAGTTCTATATGAATGAGAAAAATAAATACACGATTAGCTCACCAGTGAAGTCTCGCAGAGCAGTTTGCTGCCTCGAACCAGATTCCCAATGGTGATGTGAAAGTAAGTATTTCCGCTGCTCCAGTTGGAGATCTTTGTGAAAGGGTGGGTGGCCAAAATATCCTGCAGGGAGAACATCCATTAAAAATTCTAGTGTCATGTGATATATATAATATATAACATATCATGGTACTTGGCACTTCCTAGTGTTACACTAAATGCTGTCTAGTGGAGAGGTAACATAGGATGGTGAGAGGTACTAACAGAAATAAGATGACAGTCAGCAATCTGGACCTTCGATGAATTGATGTCTATGCATCAGACACCTGTAGACCATAACTGACTTGCCAGGTTAGGAAATTTGGTCCAATCACTGTTAACCTCCATGAAAATGTGCGTTATAGCATCAGTCTGTGCTGCATCCAGTCCCCTACCTCTTTCTGAGCAGCACCTGGTCCTTCCAACTCTGTCTGAACTGAACCCGGTTCCCCACCCCTGTCTGAGCTGCACCTGGTCCTCCAACCTCGGTTTTGTGCTGCACCGGGTCCTTCCACCTCTGTCTAAGCCGTACCTGGTCCTTCCATCTATGTTTGTGCTGCACCGGGTCCTTCCACCTCTGTCTAAGCTGTACCTGGTCCTTCCATCTATGTTTGTGCTGCACCCGGTCCCCCACCTCTGTCTAAGCCGTACCTGGTCCTTCAATCTATGTTTGTGCTGCACCGGGTCCTTCCACCTCTGTCTAAGCCGTACCTGGTCCTTCCATCTATGTTTGTGCTGCACCCGGTCCCCCACCTCTGTCTAAGCCGTACCTGGTCCTTCCATCTATGTTTGTGCTGCACCCGGTCCCCCACCTCTGTCTAAGCCGTACCTGGTCCTTCCATCTATGTTTGTGCTGCACCGGGTCCCCCACCTCTGTCTAAGCCGTACCTGGTCCTTCCATCTATGTTTGTGCTTCACCCGGTCCCCCACCTCTGTCTAAGCCGTACCTGGTCCTTCAATCTATGTTTGTGCTGCACCGGGTCCTTCCACCTCTGTCTAAGCCGTACCTGGTCCTTCCATCTATGTTTGTGCTGCACCCGGTCCCCCACCTCTGTCTAAGCCGTACCTGGTCCTTCCATCTATGTTTGTGCTGCACCGGGTCCCCCACCTCTGTCTAAGCCGTACCTGGTCCTTCCATCTATGTTTGTGCTTCACCCGGTCCCCCACCTCTGTCTAAGCCGTACCTGGTCCTTCCATCTATGTTTGTGGTGCACCCGGTCCCCCACCTCTGTCTAAGCCGCATCTTTTCTCGTTCATCTCAAGTTCATTGTTTTACCGTGTTGGGTAAAATAAAGCACAAGAAAAGACATTCAGGCCGCGTACACACGTACGAGAACCTCGTCGGGCTAAACCCATCGTTCCGCCCGACGAGGTTCTCGGCCGGCCGTCGAGTTCGTCGACCAGGCTGTCGAAAAAGGCGTCGAGCCATTAGTCCCGATGGCCCGTCGAGGAAATAGAGAACCTGCTCTCTATTTTGGCTCGACGCCTCGCTCGTCAGTTTGCTCGGCGGAAACGTACACACGATCGAGCTTCTCGGCAGAATATGGAGCTGTGAGCTTCTCGCTGGATTCTGCCGAGAAGCTCGTCGTGTGTACGGGGCCTCACTGTTTGGACATTCCATCACTGCTGCTCTCTTTCAACTACCCTAGACATAAAATCTATAGAGGTAACAGGCCGACCCAATCTAACCAGCAGCTCCCTAAGGGGGTGTGCTACAACTATATATATTTTTTGTACTAATACATTTGTAATTTTATAAGAACAATCACTGTTCATGGTCCGTTAAAGTCCCACTTTTGAGGAACTTGCTTTTCACACCACGTTTTAGGGATGTGGACCTGAATCAGTCTTATCCAGTCAGTTGGCAACAACTTCTCTACTTGCCAATTACTAGGTAAGTAACCTACTGCTGTCAGCCTGTAACAGGAAGGGTCTGGCTTCACTACTACACCCCCGCCCACTTGCATCGTCCACCTAAAAGTGACATTTTGGTCACAGGTGGAACGTGGTGGGCTCAGCCAGCCCCAGAATTCAGAAATACCTTGGATAGTTCAACTGTGATATCTCCCCGCAATAATCGCCAACAGTACTCCTGTCTACATTTCATGTTTTGATTGTTTTCCACCCACCTTGGTGTGTCCCAGTTTCTTCCTGTTACAAGTTTTCCCTTTTGGTTTATTGGTTACAATCAGTGCTCTCCAATCAGCAGGGAGCATGAGCTTTGCTGAGTGCAGAGCTATAGGTCTGACCCAGCATGGGGTGTGCTGGACCTCTGCAGAGAGACCACTCCGACTGCACAGACAGCAAGGGTCTCATTCTGCAGCTGCTGGCAGGGGACAGGCTTTTCTACTCAGGCTGTAACTGTATTAAAAAATAACTGCAAGTCTTTGCACATCTATTATTTTGATACACTTGAAAGGTTTTTAAGTGATTTTAACTGAAGGTCGAATTTGCTTTTTAATGTAACTTATAAATCATGATAACTACAAATCTGACATTCACCCACACATTTTGCGTCATATTCTGGCTGACAAGGGAGCTCCAACCGCAATTCTATTAGAATGAAGAATTGAAGGGAGGGTATACATTAGGGTTGTCCCGATACCTCTTTTTTAGGACCGAGTACAAGTACCTGATACTTTTTTTCAAGTAGTCGCCGATACCGAATACCTATACTTTTTTTAAATGTGTCCCCAAATGCAGCCATGTCTCCCACATATGCAGCCATGTCTCCCCCACACATATTGCAGCCATGTCCCCCACAGATGCAGCCATGCATGTCCCCCACATATTGCAGCCATGACCTCCACATATTGCAGCCATGTATGTCCCCCATATTGCAGCCATGTATGTCCCCCATATTGCAGCCATGTATGTCCCCCATATTGCAGCCATGTAATAATGTCCCCCATATTGCAGCCATGTATGTCCCCCACATATTGCAGCCATGTATGTCCCCCCCACATATTGCAGCCATGTATGTCCCCCACATATTGCAGCCATGTATGTCCCCCCCATATTGCAGCCATGTATGTCCCCCACATATTGCAGCCATGTATGTCCCCCATATTGCAGCCATGTATGTCCCCCATATTGCAGCCATGTACGTCCCCCACATATTGCAGCCATGTATGTCCCCCACATATTGCAGCCATGTATGTCCCCCACATATTGCAGCCATGTATGTCCCCCACATATTGCAGCCATGTATGTCCCCCCCATATTGCAGCCATGTATGTCCCCCACATATTGCAGCCATGTATGTCCCCCACATATTGCAGCCATGTATGTCCCCAACATATTGCAGCCATGTATGTCCCCCCATATTGCAGCCATGTATGTCCCCCACATATTGCAGCCATGTATATCCCCCACATATTGCAGCCATGTATGTCCCCCACATATTGCAGCCATGTATGTCCCCCATACCTGATATGATGCCACCGCATACCGCCGCGTTAATCCCCCTGCATTACAAGCTTTCGTTTTTATTGTAATGCCTGCCGCGCCATGTATAGACACTCCCCTTCTCGGGATTGGATGGATCCGTCCAATCCCGAGAAGGGGAGTGTCTATACATGGCGAGGCGGGCATTACAAGTATACAAACAAATACTTGTAATGCGCGCTGTATTGCACGGGGGATTAACGCGGCGGTATGCGGCGGCGGCAGCTTTGCGGTGGCGGGGGGAGGGGGAAGTATTCTATTTAGGTATCGGGGGTATTTGCGGGAGTACAAGTACTCCCACAAATACTCGGTATCGGGACAACCCTAGTATAAATATATAAATATACTGTACCTTGGTCTTGGGGTCTATCAAGCTGACGCCATGCTTGTTAATTGCAATTAGGAGAATTTCTGGAAAATGAGGCTCTGTGGTTTGCTAAGAAAAAAAGATAAATAGTTGTTTTCCAGGTCAGAGATGTCTTGTGTACTCAAATCATCACAAAAAATAAATATTACCTGGTTGTTAGTTTTCACTGCAGGTGCATTCACCCCAATTCAGTCTCATGCCACTCAACTGTGTTAGCCAGAGCTGAAAACCCTCTCTCTACCCCCAAATCTCAGTGCTGGGTGATTAGGTTCCCAATCACCAAATACTAGTGCTACCACATTGGAGTACTCTTCTCCTTTATACCTGGAAGTACAGTATCAGGGAATTCCTTTTCACTTACAGTGGTTTATCAGGAGCAGCTTTGAAGGTGGCAGTTACCTGCACCAGTGGATTTTTTTAGTTTTTCTCTTACAAAAGGAAAGTGATTATGCTTCCACATCAACCAATTCATTAAAGTGCACATAACGTTCATTAGGAATGCGCTAATGCGAAAATGAAAATTGTCCTATCAGCGCATTGATTGGAACTAAAGGAATAGTATGTAAAGCAAACTGCCTTGCTTATGTGTTGGGACTGGGTTGGGCAAAGCAACCCGACCTGGCCCAATGGGGCTGATGTGAATGGGATCTTATGCCGTGTACACACGATCAGTCCATCCGATGAGAACGGTCTGATGGACCGTTTCCATGGGTTAACCGATGAAGCTGACTGATGGTCCGTCGTGCCCACACACCAACGGTTAAAAAACGATCGTATCAGAACGCGGTGACGTAAAACACAACAACGTGCTGAAAAAAATGGAGTTCAATGCTTCCAAGCATGCGTCGACTTGATTCTGAGCATGCGTGGTTTTTTAACCTATGGTTCGTGCCTACTAACGATCGGTTTTGACCTATCGGTTAGGAATCCATCGGTTAAATTTAAAGCAAGTTGGCTTTTTTTAGCCGATGGTTAAACAACCGATGGCGCCCACACACGATCGGTTTTGACCGATGAAAATGGTCCATCAGACCATTCTCATCGGTTTAACTGATTGTGTGTACGCGGCGGCCCATACACACGGTAGGACATCCAACAAAATTTCCCTTGGATTTTTGTCCTAATTGATTTGTCCGGTCACACCCATAGCATACACACGCTCGGACTTTTCTGCAAACTTTTCTAAAACTTTCCCATCATCACGTGGTTGTTCTGTTCTTTTCTGCTCTTTACTGCCACCCTTTGGTTAACTTCTGCTATTGTTGGTTGATTTTAACATTGGTTCTGAGCATGCGCATTTGTAATTTGCCCAAAAGTCCGATGGTTTGCTGTACACACGATCGGACTTTGCACCATCGGACTTTTGTTGCCTGAAAGTTGGTCCGTTCGCAGACCCAACTTTTTGTCCGATGAAAGCCAAAAAAGTTGGTCCGATGGAACGTACACACGGACAAATGCGAAAAGTGTCGGATTTTGATGTTGGTTGGGCAAAAGTCCGACCGTGTGTACGGGGCTTTAGGCTGCATTTACATCACGTTTTTTTACATTTCTTTTGGATGCTTGTATGAGGGTTTTAGAGCGTTTTTTAGCTTTGGATTTTTTTTATTAGCCAATAGAGAACAATATAATCTGTTTTATCATTTGTTGCCATATTTTTTCAGCCTCTTCATCTGCTTTTATTTATTGATTATTATTATTATTTTTTTATTATTTTTTTTTTGTTAGGGGGTTAGGGGTTAATTTATTTATTCTTATTTATTTATTTACTTATTATGTTAGTTTAGGGGTTAGGGATTAACATTAGGGTAAGAGGTTAGGGTTAGGGATTAATATTAAAGTTAGGGTTAATTAATTTATTGTAATCATTTATTTTATTTTAATATTATTATTTATTTGTAATAATTGTATGTATTATTTATCTATGATTATTGCTATTTATGTGTGTATTTTATTTATTATTTTAAATTTAACTACTGTATTTGAGCAGGAAAACACTCAAAAATGTGCAAAACGCACTAAAACGCTCAGAAATATTGCATTTCCATGGTACAAAAATACACTAATCTGCCCGATTCGAGCTAAAAAAAAAGCTTCAGATCTTCCGGCATTTGGCTTCAAGTGGGACCTATTTCCAGAGCTGGGCTGATTACGGACAGCAGTGCTTAATTAAGGCCAGTAAGGTTGTGAGGTTGTGAGGTTCGGGACATAGGAACGATACGGCGGACAGACTCATCTTCAGTACGGGGGTCCGTTACATACACTCTATGGCCGGGATTCAGAAAGAATGGCGTAATTTTAGGCGGGCGTAATGCATCTCATATGCGCTACGCCGCCGTAACTTAGAGAGGCGAGTACCGTATTCAGAAACAACTTGCGCCCTAAGTTACGGTGGCGTAGCATATATGGGCCGGCGTAAGCCCGCGTAATTCAAAGTAGGCAGGTAGGGGGCGTGTTGTATGTTATTGAAGTGTGACCCCATGTAGATGCATGGCCAAACGAAAGGCGAATGCGCCATCCTCGGACGTAACCTAGTGCACATGCTCAGAATTACGTTGGATAGAATGCCTAAGATACGCCGAACACTGCCTACGACGTGAACGTAACTTACGCACAGCCCTATTCGCGTACGACTTACGCAAACGACATAAACAACGTAAAATTCTACAGTTGTTCCGACGTCCATGCTTAACATTGGCTGCGCCTCATATAGCATGGGTAACTTTACGTACTCCTTACGTAAACAATGTATATCAATGCGCCGGGCGCAAGTACGTTCGTGAATCGGCGTATCTAGCTTATTTGCATATTCGACGCAAAAATCTACGGAAGCGCCCCTAGCGGCCAGCGTAAATATGCACCCAAGATACGACGGCGTACTAAGACTTACGTCGGTCGGATCAAGCCCACATTCAGGCATATCTTGCTTTTAGAATACGGAACACAGATACGACGGCGCATCCTAAAACTTATGCGGCGTATCAATAGATACGCCGGCGTAAGTTGTTTCTGAATCCGGGCCTATGTTTTTATTTTTCCTTGTGTGATAATCGCCGCCCTGCCTCTTCACCTTGACCAATAGTAAGACACTTTGCATTCATTGAGAAAATGCAAAGCATTCTCTGAATGGTGCCCGTGTCAAGCGGCCAAACTTCTATGCTCAGAATGCAGTTGCTCAGCACAGGACATGGAAGCCAGTGGAGATTACTGGCATAGTGGTGACTACTACAGTGATTTTCAGCTTCTAGAGGAGGGGTCTGGAGGAAGACAGGATATCGCTATTTGCGGACGATGTCCTGTTTTTTATAGGGGACGTTTATAGTTCATTGGCTCCAGTGGTCCAAATTGTCAGGGAGTTTGTTGGGTTTTCAGGATTGACCATCAATTGGGACAAGTCGGCCCTGCTCCCAATAGACCCACTACGAGACCAGACGTTAGCCGAAATGCCCCAGCTGAAAATTCCTACAAAATTAAAATACCTTGGGGTCTGGATTACTTGTGATGTCAAGGAGTACACAAGGAGTACACCAGCAAAAATATAGCTCCACTATTATTAAAATTAAAGCAAAAAAAAGATACCTGGAACCGCCTCCCTCTCTCTGTATCTGGGAGATGCAATTTAATAAAAATGATCTGGCTTCCCCAGATATTGTACGTACTCCACAATTCCCCGATTTGGGTAAACCAAATATGGTTTAAAAGACTGGAAACACTATTTCGAGAACTAATGTGGAAAGGAGGCCAAGCCAGAATCGATTTGCAGACTATCCAGCTCCCGATTGGGGAGGGAGGGTTGGTGGTCCCACACCCAAGAATATATTTCTTGGCATCCCAGCTACAGCACATTGTAGGCTGCGGAATTCAAGATTTAGGCAAGGTCAGTTTCAGACTAATGCTATCAGGGGCCCCGCGTAAAATATTGGTAGAAGCCCTGGAAGCAAACTTATTTGCTCATAAATGCCCGACTATAACATTAACTAATAGACATGTGCACAACAAAAATTTTCGTTTATTTCTGTTTCGTTTCTGTTCGTTTATCGTGATTCGTAATGAGTCGTAATTTCGTAAGACGTTAGTTATCGTATTCGTACTCTTTAGTATTTTCGTAACACTTTTTTTTCCGTTTCCGTTTTTTTATGTTAGTTTATTTTTCGTTAATTCGAGATTAGTATTTTCGTTAAATGTTGTATTCTGCCTCGTTCGTATTTTTACAATGAATTTATTCGTTTTTACGTTGGTTTATTTTTCGTTGTTTTGATATTCGTATTTACATTATATGTTCCATCATGCCGCGTTTGTATTTTCGTAAGAAATAAATCTTTGTTGCTTTATGATCATTCGTATTTTCGTGTCTAATTTCATTTGATTATAACAACGTTCTTTTGTAGATTTTATTGCATTCGTAATTCTGTTAAAATACATTTTACGTTTATTCGACACACTACTCGTCGTAATTTTGTAAAACATCGTAATTTACTGCGATTGACTAACACAGATAAAGACACAAGGTCAAGGAGCCACATAAGAAAGAAGCTCTTCAGGGGAAGGGACAGCGCTGAGTGGCTATTGGTCACAGTACTAATGAAAGTGAATTTACATTATTTCATTTCCGTTTTCCGAAGATTCATAATTTATTTTTCATTAGTTTTGCTTTTCGTTTTTTATTCTTTGTTTGGCATTTCGGTTGTTTTCTTTTCGTTCTTCAAATATTAGTAAGTTTGCATTTTCGTTTATTTTTCGTAATTATGATTTTTTTTTTGTGTTCGGTGTTTTCGTTATTTCTATGTTTTCGTTTCTTTTTTCTTTCGTTGTGTTGTTCTTTTACATTTAGTAGTTTCGTATCTTCGTCGTTTTCCATATTCGTTATTTTTGGAAATATCGTTATTCGTTATTATTTGCGCTAAACCATTCGTTTATTCGTAGGTTAACGAATCAACGAAAATAACGAATAATGACGGAAAACGTATTCGTAACGAAAAAAATTGCACATGTCTATTAACTAATAAAGTGTGGCAGACAACGAAGGCCCTGCTGGGATACACTGGGGTAACTGAGTCTGCCCCCCTTTGGAACAATAAAAACCTAACAGAAGTTGAGGGTATAGAAAAATCTAAGATCTGGGAGAGACAGGGAATCACATGGTTACTCCATCTTTATGAGGGCAACCTCATAAAAACGTTTTCGGATTTAAGAAACAAATTTAACATACCAAATAAAACGTTCTACAAATACTTACAGATTAGGCATGCTATTCAGACCCAGTTTAAGACCCAAGCGATAGTCAGGGCACAAACTCCCGTTCTCACTAAAATAACTCAAACCAATACTACGAAAGGCAAAATTTCAGACCTTTATGACAAACTAGGGGTTAAAGCTATAAATCAACTGGGCACCTTTAAGAGCCGAGAACGATGGGAAAGAGATCTGGGGTTGATAACCTCAGAGTAGTGGAGTAGAATTTTACATAGAGGGGCTCTGGTATCTATTGCCCCAGCACAGAGACTGTCTCATCTATTCTTACTACACCGTGTCTATTACACCCCTAAAAAATTTTTTCAACTAGGCTGGAATCAGAAGGATGAATGCCCCAGATGTATGGAGATCTTATTCATATGTTCTGGAGATGCCCTAAGCTCTTCAGGTATTGGACACTAGTTATAAAGAAGCTCAATAAAACCTTTAAGACCTCTTTAGAGCCAGAGGCTACAACCTGCCTTTTAGGGGATATAGAAGACCACAGAGTTACACCCGGAGCCCTGGAAGCTGTGCTGCGATGCCTATTCCAGGCACGCAAGCTAATAGCACACAGATGGCAAGCGCACGCTCCCCCTTCTGTCGAGAATTGGGCTGAAACTATCAATACCCTGATTTGAAGTGAGAGAGTGGCTTTTATCCAACAAGGGAATTATAAAAAGTTCAGAAGGGTGTGGGAACCCTGGTTAAGGGAAATGGGATTCCCCCTCGCAGAGACGACCCTTTCACGCGGCCCGGAACCCCCCCCCCCTAACCCTAGAGGACGGAAACCTCCTAATAGCGAGCAATTAAAAAAAAAACAAGGAGGACTAGATCCTGGCTCTGCCTTAGATGAGGTTTCGAATTAGCCGCCTATGCGACTCTACTGCCCCCTCTCTCGCTTGGTTCCCCCCTCCTATTGTTAACGTACTTAGGCCGCGTACACAGGATGAGACATGTCCGAGGTAACATGTCCGACGGACCGTTTCCAGCGGACCAGGCTGAAGTTGTCTGTTGGTCTGATGTGTGTACACACCATCGGACAAAAATCCCCTCGGACCAGAACGCGGTGACGAAGAACACAACAACTTGATGAAAAAACGAAGTTCAATGCTTCCAAGCATGCGTCGATTTGATTCTGAGCATGCGCAGGGATTTTTGTCCGATGCTTTCGTGTACTAACCAGCAAACATGTCCGAGGGACAGGTTTCCAGCAGACAGGTTTCTAAGCATGTTTAGAAACTTTTGTCCGCTGGAAAACGGTCCGATAGGCCATACACACGATCGAAGATGTCCGCTGAAACTGGTCTGCGGACCAGTTTCAGCGGACATGTTCGATCGTGTGTACACGGCCTAAGGATATCTCAGACTAATGATACTTGCTCCCATCTGGAGCAAAACAAAATAAGGTCAATAACTACATAGGGGCGGGAGGGGTGGGCTAGGGCAGGGGGAGCAGCAGAGGGCGGGAAGGTGGGAAGGTGGGAGGGAAGGTAGATGAGAGGGTAGGGATAGGACAATCCAAGGCCTGTACACAATTTTAGTGTTTATGCTTACATACTTATATAATTGTATTATACTTTATCCTCGATTATTTGTATGAAAACATGTATTTTTTTTGAATATTGGAAAATAATAAAGAGAAATTAAAGAAAAAAAAAGAGAAGGGGTCTCCAAACGCTCTTAATGAAGGGCCAGTTCACTGTCCTTCAGACTTTAGGGGGGCCGGACTGTGGCCACTGGGAGTAGAAAAGGTTCCAACGTCAGTGGAAGAAAAAAATGCTCAATTGTTGTTTCAGTGGAAGTAATTGTGCCCATTATTAGTATCAGTGGAAGGAATTGTACCCCATCGTTGGTGTAAATGGGAGGATTAGGCACCATTGTTGGCATCATTTGGAGAAATTGCCAAGTGGCCAATTTCCTGTGTTCAGAATTTAGCAGGGCAGCTGCTCAGCACAGGACCAGTAAGCTAGTGGAGATCATTGGCATAGAGGTGCCTACTACAGTGATTTCCAGCTTCAAGAGCAGGGGTCTCCAAGCGCTCTAAACAAAGGGCCAATTTACTGTCCTTCAGGCTTCAGAGGGGCCGGACTGTGGTCACTGGGAGTAGAAAAGTCCTGACATCAGTGGGAGAAATTCATTCCCAATCTTCGTTTCAGTGGGAGTAATTGCGCCCCATTATTAGTGTCACTGTGAATTTTTTTTAACCCCATCATTGGTGTTAATGGGAGGCATTAGGCCCCATTGTTGGTGTCATTGGGAGGAATAATGTTTTATAATTGGTGTCATTGGAAGGAATTGTGCCCCAACATTGGTGTCGTTGGGACGAATTGTGACCCAACATTGGTGTCATTAGGAGGAATTGTGCCCCAACATTGGTGTCATTGAGAGGAATTGTGCCCCAACATTGGTGTCATTGGGAGGAATTGTGCCCCAACATTGGTGTCAATGGGGGGGGGGATTATGCCCCACAGTTGGTATAAGTAGATGAAAGTGTGCCCCAAGGGCCATATAAAATGGCCACGTGACCCCTGGGCTGCAGTTTGGAGACCACTGTTCTAGAGGGATCCCACAGTTATGGTATATGTGTGATTACATTGGTCCAAGCTGGACCAACGCCACTATGAAAAATTATCCATTCCTGGAATTCTTCTTCAGTTCTAAAAGGGGAGTCACAGGACTCTTGGCACATCAATAACATGTAATACTTTTCTCTTTCTCTGAAAGCTCTCTACCTGAGAACTATGCAAGCTTGTGGTCATTCTAGTTTCCTTCCTTGCCGTAATTATCTTGCAATATTGGAAACAGATATAGGCCAAATGGAATATCTATCCTGATGTGTGTAGGACAGCATGAACTCTAAATAAAACTCCCAACTTGCCTCATACTAGGACAGTTCTGGGTTTCCTCCTTACTCATTCTTTATAACTATGTTGGACCTCAGTCTTGGAGCACTCATTGGTTATGGCTGGTGAGAGAACAGAACTTCCTCTGAAATGGGTAGAACATTCAGGGTGTTGAGGATGATTGGAGAAGATTATGGGCAGAGCCAAGTTATTTCTCACCTTGACTTCAAAAAAGGCTGAACCGAATGTTGGCCACTTGAAGATGATCTTCAGAAAGGCGACCTTGGACTCCTCTCTGGTTTTCCCTGCGTGTTTATTGAAGTAGGCGATAATGGACTGCAGAGGAACATGCAAGTGTTAAACATATTTAGTTTTTCTTACTAGTGTAAATAAAATAAGCACACACATTGCCAAATCATTTTTAAATAGTTAGACTGGTTGCCAAAGAACAATAAAATCCCTTAGTAGAACTGCACCTGTTGCACATAGGCAATGGAAACAGTTGACCAAGAACCTCTGTCAATGAATAGCAACTGCAATGCACTTCTCAATGGCAAATATTAGCTCTAATTCCTCGTTTCTGCAGATACTCCACTGTACAGACCACAGACGAGGCACGACATTGGCTCAGACCAATGCCATTCTCTAAAGTATATGTATGCAGATATCAGCATGCATGCAATCCTAGCCAATGGCATGTGATTTTCCAACAATACAAACAGATTTAAATTATATTGTGTTAGCGTTGATAAGCAAATTAAGCTGTGAAGGCATACAGAGCCTTGCAAAAGTATTCACACCCCTTGGCATTTTTCATGTTTTGCCGCCTGGAATTAACATTGATTGTTTTAGGATTTGCATCATTTAATTTACAGAACATGCCCACAACTTGGAAAATGTGCTATACC
Source organism: Rana kukunoris (assembly GCA_029574335.1). NCBI lineage: Eukaryota > Metazoa > Chordata > Amphibia > Anura > Ranidae > Rana > Rana kukunoris. Next base: position 27,857,660 of record CM056050.1, read on the forward strand.
CTGATGTGCTGTGCCCTGTACCCTGATGTGGTGTACCCTGATGAGCTGTGCCCTCTACCCTGATGTGCTGTGCCCTGTACCCTGATGTGTTGTACCCTGATGTGCTGTGCCCTGTACCCTGATGTGACCTGGTGTGCTGTACCCTGATGTGCTGTGCCCTTATGTGCTGTGCCCTGATGTGCTGTGCCCTGATGTGCTGTGCCCTGATGTGTTGTGCCCTGATGTGCCCTGCACGCTGATGTGCTATACCCTGATGTGCTGTGCCTTGTACCCTGATGTGACCTGGTGTGCTGTACCCTGATGTGCTGTGCCCTGATGTGCTGTGCCCTGTACCCTGATGTGTTGTCCCCTGATGTGCTATACCCTGATGTGCTGTGCCCTGTACCCTGATGTGACCTGGTGTGCTGTATCCTAATGTGCTGTGCCCTGATGTGCCATGCCCTGTACCCTGTTGTGCCCTGATGTGCTATACCCTGATGTGCTGTGCCCTGTACCCTGATGTGACCTGGTGTGCTGTACCCTGATGTGCTGTGCCCTTATGTGCTGTGCCCTGATGTGCTGTGCCCTGATGTGCTGTGCCCTGATGTGCTGTGCCCTGATGTGCTGTGCCCTGATGTGCTGTGCCCTGATGTGCCCTGCACGCTGATGTGCTATACCCTGATGTGCTGTGCCTTGTACCCTGATGTGACCTGGTGTGCTGTACCCTGATGTGCTGTGCCCCTATGTGCTGTGCCCTGATGTGCTGTGCCCTGTACCCTGATGTGTTGTCCCCTGATGTGCTATACCCTGATGTGCTGTGCCCTGTACCCTGATGTGACCTGGTGTGCTGTACCCTAATGTGCTGTGCCCTGATGTGCTGTGCCCTGATGTGCCGTGCCCTGTACCCTGTTGTGCCCTGATGTGCTATACCCTGATGTGCTGTGCCCTGTTCCCTGTTGTGACCTGGTGTGCTGTACCCTGATGTACCCTGTACCCTGATGTGATGTGCCCTGTACCCCAATGTTGCCTGATGTGCTATGCCCTGTACCCTGATGTGTTGTGCCCTGATGTGCCCTGTACGCTGATGTGCTGGGCTCTGTACCCTGATGCTCTGTACCCTGTAACCTGATGTGGCCTGGTGTGCTGTACCCTGATGTGCTGTGCCCTGATGTGCTGTGCCCTGTACCCTGATGTGTTGTCCCCTGATGTGCTATACCCTGATGTGCTGTGCCCTGTACCCTGATGTGACCGGGTGTGCTGTACCCTAATGTGCTGTGCCCTGATGTGCTGTGCCCTGATGTGCTGGGCTCTGTACCCTGATGCGCTGTACCCTGTAACCTGATGTGGCCTGGTGTGCTGTACCCTGATGTGCTGTGCCCTGATGTGCTGTGCCCTGTACCCTGATGTGTTGTCCCCTGATGTGCTATACCCTGATGTGCTGTGCCCTGTACCCTGATGTGACCAGGTGTGCTGTACCCTAATGTGCTGTGCCCTGATGTGCTGTGCCCTGATGTGCTGGGCTCTGTACCCTGATGCGCTGTACCCTGTAACCTGATGTGGCCTGGTGTGCTGTACCCTGATGTGCTGTGCCCTGATGTGCTGTGCCCTGTACCCTGATGTGCTGGGCTCTGTACCGTGCCCTGATGTGTTGTGCCCTGGGCCGGTCTGGATAAAGTCCAGGGCCACATTTTTGTCCCAGTCCAGCCCTGCTAACACATCACCAAATAAATAATAAAAATTCATATCAAATATAAAATAACAATATATAAAGTCCAATAAATTCCAGTGAACAAATAAATAAATATATAAAGTTCATGTCAATCCAACAAGGTTTTTTCCACTGCAACTTAAACTTAATCTGCAGTATAAAGTGCCAAGACAAACATCAATGCAAAATTCAGTGGAGAATTACCCTCACCTCCTGTCCTGGTGACCAGGGCCGTCTTAATAGCATCATGGGCCCCTGGGCAAAGTAATGCTCTGGGGCCCCTATAATTATGACAGTGCAGGTAAACAGAGATTAGGTAGGTACGACGGCACTATAAAGGGGAAGTTTGATTCCACTGGCGCCACCCTTGGGGCTGCTTTTGCTAATCTCATGTTACCGCGTGTTAAGTAAAAGTTTGGTGAGAGACGATTCGCGATTTTTAGTCTGTTACAGCGTGACGAATGTGCTATCTCCATTACCGACACTACTTTTACCAAAGGTGCGCTCCCATCTATACTCCTTTATCTTAGTGAAAATGTTGCTTCCTGGTCTTCCAATCCAGTGCGCTGTGCTGGCAAAGCTGAGTAACAGCTGCACCCCTTATCACATGTCTTCAGGCAGACTTGTACTTCTATAGACTACTGGGTGAACTGAGTCTAATTCTAGTGCCTATTAGACTGCATAGTTACTCTGCACTACTGATGTAACAGGAAAGTAGAGCTAAGATTGAATAGTGAGATTGAGATTGAATATGGATCTGATTGTGTATCTATTTCTGTGACTTAGGAGCCAAAGTTGACATTCAATTATGTAGCATTAGCATGCAGGCAAAGTAGATTCTTGACCTACCCTCTTCCAGTCATCGGGATTCAACTGCCGGATGAGATCTTGAGGGACTAGTTCCTTTAGCATCTTGGGGATATTTGGGAAATAGGACTTGTCATCTTCATACTTGACTCTGTAGATCAGAGCTCCCAACTGGAGGACATCTTCCCTCGTGCACTTATGGTATCCGCGTAAGTATTTTGGGAGCTCCTGAAAAGATGACACATTTTAGGAAGATAACATTACAGGGGCCTATCAGTTTAAGTTAGTCATGAAAGTCAACAAATAAAAAGAAGCTACGCAATTGTAACTGACAAAATATGACATGTTAGGGCAGTGCCGGCTGGTGCTCAAAATTTTCTGGGGGGCACAAACAAACTGAAAAAAAAAAAAAACACATCAATTGCAGCCACTGTGCCCATCAAACGCAGCCACCGTAACCATAAATTGCTGCCACTGTGCCATCAAACGCAGCTACTGTACCCATCATATGCTGCCAGTGTGCCCATCAACTGCTGCCAGTGTGCCCATCAATTGCAGCTACTGTGCCCACCAATTGCTGCCAGTGTGCCCATCAACTGCTGCCAGTGTGCCCATCAACTGCTGCCAGTGTGCCCATCAATTGCCGCTACTATGCCCACAAATTGCTGCCAGTGTGCCCATCAATTGCCGCTACTCTGCCCACCAATTGCTGCCAGTTTGCCCATCAATTGCCGCCACTCTGCCCACCAATTGCTGCCAGTGTGCCCATCAATTGCCGCTACTGTGCCAGTCAAATGCTGCCAGTGTGAATCCCCCGCCAGCCCGGCACTTACCTTGTCTCCGTGGGGCAGCGGGTCACGGCGATGTCCTCTACACTCCTCTATGTCTCCTCCCATCCTCTCTTCCCATCCTCTGCTATGATTGGACACCTGATAGGCAGCGTTTAATCACATCGCCTGTCATTTCTGCCAATCAGGTGACAGGTAACAGACCCGAGCACCTGATTGGCTGAGAAGCGGCTTTCCTAACACAACACTGAGTAAACAGCGAGCGCCCAGCATGGCGCCCACTGTTCACCTTTTTGGACACCGATTAAAGCCTATGGCTCTAATCAGGTGCTTCCAAAAAATAATGTAATTCAGGTGCCCGGTGTCCGAAAAAGGGGTCGGCACCTTAATAGGGGGTGGAATTGGCGAACATAGATAGATTCATGCAATGCATGAATCTATCTATGTTGATAGAGAGGTAGCAGGAGATAGGGGGCGGCGCCTTTGTGCCCCTTATGAACGCACCACCACTGTGTTTAGGTCTTTTCATATGCTACTGTGTTCAGAAGACAAGGCCATTTTAAAGTATGAGGGTACTTTCAGGTTCTCTATCTCCTCCTAATGATACAAACCTTCTCCATGCTCTCTAGAAGCTGTGATTGCCTGCTGGAGCCCAGTTGGTTGGTCCTTGTCAAAGCTTACACAGAGGGGGGCTTATAATCTTCTACCTGACGGCATTTGAAAATGATTGGGCCTGGTCATTCAGATGTCAAGCACTGCATTGTGGGAAGAAGAGAGGATCCTATGCTCCCACATACCTGGCAGTACTGGGTATTTTCATGGTCTATGACAGGAGAACATAGCATGGGTAAAATGTGTTATTGTATCAGCAAGATAAGGGAAGAGTGATCAAGTAAAGCTGTCCCTCTACTCTGAATGATAAACTTTGATTATACCCGGGCAAATCAAGGACATTTTTAAAATAAGCTGTTCACATTTTTCCTTTTTCTTGCTGGGCCCTAATATCAGATAAATGATTGTACATTCTCAGAGCCCCCAACCATCTGCTGTAGTAATGCACCAAGGTGGTCCTTAAACCACATGGACACCTACCAACAGACTTATAACAAAAAGAGGCATGGCTTCCTGAAAGGTAGAAGAAGCCTCACTGGAACAAGACGGAAGATTTTTTTTTTAGCTTTTTAGGTTTATAAGAAGGTATAAGCTGGGGCTTTAAGAGTAACATGAGAATACCTGGTAGTAGTGGAAGATGGAGTCAGCCATAGGATCCTTTGCAGGAACTGTATTTGTCCACAATTTTTTCATGAAGAACACTTGGTAGGTGAGAGAAGGCACTATCCCTGCAAGAAACATATAAAATTGTCAGATGGTGTTGTGCTTCTTGTGGAAATTGTGAAGCAAAACAACAAATGTAACCATGCCCCCCATAGCACATAGGGGGAGATTTACTATAACTGGTTTACAAAGAATCTGGTGCAGCTGTGAATAGTAACTGTAACGGGAGGGCCCGTGGAAGCCAGAAGCTCTTAGAAAGTATGAGATACTCCTGTTTCAGCTTTCCCGATGCCTCTTATGTTTAGATCACCCTGTGTCTCTAATAGGGGCGCAGGGTGAATGAGAACCCCACTATGATCTGTGCACTATGATCAGATTTATATATTGTATATATATTGTGTGTTGGCAGTAGTGTACTATAGAGCTTGATGTGATGAGGTGCGGTGTGATTGCATTCTATTGTCTATTGTTGTAATTAAGTCTGCTACTGTGATAATGTGTATTGTAAGTTAACAGACAGCCTAAAGTTCAGGTGTCTGAGTCATCAGCTGTAGTTAATTAGCTCATGTAAATTAGGTCAGGACCCGGAGTCAGGATGTCTGTTAAAAAATGTGTATTGGGGCTCATTAGGTAACCATGGTGTGATGTTGTGGGTGGAGTTGGGTCATTGTTCATTTGGTTACTGCAGTATCCTAAAGTGTATATGAGCTGTATTTCTCAATAAAGGGTCTATTCCTGTTGAACCTCAAACAGAGCTGTGTGTCTTGTTAATAGGGGAATTTGTATGGGTCGTGTTCGCCGGATTGTGGAGTGTTGGTAGCTGCCTTGTGTTCGGGAATGGAATATCATAAAGGGCTTTAACCCCTGTCCCATTTGGGGTTCCATTACAGTAACCAATCAGATTCCAGGTTTAATTGTTAAAACTTAAAGGAGAAGTCCAGCCTGAGCTTTTTAGACTTGGCTTCTCCTATGGGTCAAAGGAGTGCAATTCGTTTTGCACTCCTGTGACCTGTTTTCAGCAGAGAGTGGTCTAAAGTCCACTCTCTGCTGACGTCACACAGATCTGTTCAGGCATCACGTCATCCTGACTCTGGGAGTCTGGATCCTCCAGGTGCCTGGACTTATGGCCGTCTCAGCCTCTTAGCGAGCTGCTGAGAGGCTGAGACAGCCACTCTCCAACCCTCCACAGCTCAGCGCTCCATTGAGCATGGAGGAGCAGAGCAGAGAGCTGCTGATTGACAGGCAGCAGCTCTCCGCTCGGGGATCTGTAAGAACGGAGCCACCGGCGATGTTCGATCGCTCGGTTCTCAGTGTAGAGGACAGATGCAGCACCCACCTAGGTAGGTATGAATCTGCAAGAAACAGGATTCCCATACTTCTCTTTTAAGCCCTTGTTCACAGTGCCGCAGCTTAAAAGTCGTGTGACTTTGAATCCGACATCCCTGCGCGACTTCATCACAGCTTCGATACGACTTCTTTATCAGAAGTCAATGCAAGTCGTGTTGATGTTGCACCAAAGTATCACAGAAACCTTTTTTTAAGTCGGAGCTATGTGAGTTGCACCGATTAGAACGGTTCCATTGCCGTTAATATGGTGCAACTTGTCATGCAATGTTGAACTCTCAAGTCACATGACAAGTCGCGGCAGTTGAACCGGGGCCAACTGAACAAGCTAATGCTAGAAGCCGATTGGTTATTATGACTAGCTACACCAGATTCTTTATGCACCAATATTAGTAAATCTCTCCACATAATGTCAAATTGTCAGGGGAATCACAGTAAGCTTTGAACTGTCTAACAAGGGGTCTGTCTGACAAAGGGGTCTGTCTGACAAAGGGGTTCTGTAAAAGAGTTCTTTGATTTCCACTGCAGTTAGGCAGTAAACGTATTACCTTCAATTACTTTTTTATTTTGACTCTAGATACAGCTACTGTATTAAAAAGGAACTGATCTCTGGAGACCAAAAAGAGTTGGATAGCGGGCAAAGGACTAGTCACTAGAATTGCCTGTGGTCACCCTAAAGCTAATCTGTTCCCTGTTACTGGTTTACTCTACCCTGTTCTGCACTGTGCCTCTGTATAGAGGCGGCCATCTTGGTGAAAGCAGGGCTTTGCTGCCTCATGTCAGAGCCTCCAGCAAGAAAAACAATGATCACTCCAAGTCTGCCAAGACCAGCAGTCAGAGGAAGCAGTGCCTTAGGTCTCACACTGCAGATATACAGATATGAGGCTGTAGATACAGGAGTGCTTAGGCACCAGGATATGCACGGCTACTAAACTAACACATTTGCTGTTCCCTAACATAGCATGTTATTCGTTTTTTTAATTCAGTTCCATAAATAATTTGCGCTGTGTGTATAAATGCTAAAGTAGAACTCTGCACAAAATGTTTTCTTTTTTTTTTCGAGAAGAGCAAGTTTCTTCCTTCCTCTGCCATCTGGAGGGGAGGTTGTGCCTTTCCTCCAATCAGCTCTCACACAGTGTATGCCCAGACTCCCCTTCCACTGCTGGAACAGGAAGAAACATTTCTAACACCATGTGCACTTTCTAAAGAATGTAGAAAGGTGAAGCCAGAAGATATACATGTAAAACTTATGTAGGAGGATTTGTTTCATCCTCGTGTATTATCTGAGGGCATTCAATTCACTGGGTATAGGAGAGGTTTTACATACACTTTAATGTTTGTATCTCCACTGTGTGATCCTGTTATTCAGGGGTGTCAAACTCAATTTCAACGCGGGCCTCATTAGTATTATGATTGTCTTTAAAAGGGCCGGTTACATCTGTAAAGCCCCATACAAACTATCAGTTTTCCTTCAGGTTTTTCTCTTCAGGTTTACCAAAACCATCTAATATGAGGTCAAACCTTAGTTTCAATTTGTATGCAATCAGGCAAGCCCTTGCACTACATGGTTTTGGTAACCTGAAGAGAAAAACCTGCAGGAAAACTGATAGTGTGTATGGGGCTTAAGATTAGATGTCCCCTCCCCTTACATAGATGTCTAGAGCCACCCCACCATCATAAGTTGAGTCCCTCACGCTCTTTTACATCACAGTGCACCCCCCTGGGAAGAAGCTGGATGCAGTGCTTGGAAGCAGAAAGTAGGGGTCTAAAGGAGGACCAGAGGAGTGTTGGAGCTCTCCTGCAGCTGCAGGCAAGGTGCGAGGGCCACGTGAAATGACCTGGAGGGCCAGATTCGGCCCGCGGGCCTTGTGTTTGACACCTGTGCTGTTATTTGTACAAGTGACCAATGTCACCAATAGACATAGTGAGGGTGTAGCCAAAATGCTAGAGTTGTTCCCAGAAACAAGAGGTAAGGGAACATCTTCCAATGGGGACACCTATTCCAGAGACAAATGTCTTAAAGGGTAAACACCTTCACTTTGAAAGCTTTTCTCTACTGACCTCTGCATTACATACTACTGACCTTTGCACCCTACATTACTTCTGACCTCTGTACTTTGCAATACTTACTCCTGACACCTGCACTCTACATTACCTCCTACTGACCACTGAACTCTGTGTTACCCACCACAGACCTCTGAACTCTGAATTAATTTCTACGGACCCCCTTCTTTACCTGTATTTTTAATGGGGCTTTGCTTAGTTATCTATTTAAAAAGACAGGTGTTTTGCACACTGGTGATGTTTGCACTGTTCCATTTTGTTCAGGTAGATCTCTACCTCTCCACAGTTGCCTATCTCTGTTGAAGTTGAAACTACCATGGAGAAAAAATACAAAGTATGCAGTATGTAAGATACTTGACAGAGATCGATTGAGACCCATAGTTGAGAGGCACAAATCAAGTATGGTACCGCTTAGCCATCACATTATTAGCATACACCTTCTGAAAATAAGTTGTGTTATATCTTACCATCCTTGGACGGTCGGGCTTTCTTTATCCAGTCTGTCAGATGTCTGACAAAGTCGAAGAAAAAGTCTCCTTCTGGGACACTTATAACCTGAAAAGAGATAAACACGTTTAGTTGGCTCAAATCTGGGAGTCCCAGCAAGGATGGAACAAAAGTTTTTTGGGATAGAGCATGGAATGGTTAGACCCACTGTTAGATTTGTATTGCTGTGTCCCCACTGGAGAGATTCACACTCTCTAGTTGTTCTGAACTGAAAGTGAAGGAAAAAGCTACAATTTTGAGTTGTCATTAGAGTTAAGCCTCATACACAGATTTTCCGACGGGAATTGTGTGATGACGGGCTGTTGTCGGCAAATCCGACCGTTTGTACGCTCCATCAGACAATCGTTGCTGGATTTTTCACCAACAAATGTTAGATAGCATGCTTTAAAACAAATGTGTATTTATGGATTATACGATTGTACCCTATTTCCCCAAAAATAAGACCTACCCTGAAAATAAGACCTAGTGTTATTTTCCAGGGGGTGCTGCAATATAAGCCCTACCCCGTAAATAAGCCCTAGTTAAAAATGCTTGTAAAATCCTATAATACACTCTATTACAGTAGTATATAATGTACAATGTGTGTGTTTCTGTAATATAATTGCGGGGAAGAGCTCTCCGGTGGGTAACAGAAGTGCAGAGCGGCGCTATAACAAATGTATTTGGCACAATTATATTACAAAAACACACACATTGTACATTATATAATACTGTAATTGAGTGGATTATAGGATTTTACAAGCATTTTAACTCGGTTCACACTGGGGATTCCTGACAGGCAGGGAGGGAGAGAAGATAGCACATTACATGGTAAGACCTACCCCGAACATAAGCCCTATTGTGTCTTTTGTTGGCATAATTAATAAAAGACCAGGGCTTATTTTCGGCGAAACACGGTATGTACAGAGTTCCATCGGACAAAACTCCAAAGTACAAACATGCATGCTCAGAAGCAATGCTAACCATAACACAACATTAGCAGAAGTTGCCCAAAGGGTGGCGCTAAAGAGCTGAAAAAACACATTGTTTTGTGTTTGTTGGCCAACAATTATTTACCGTTTGTATGCAAGACAAGTTCATGGCCAACGCTCTACGGACACTTTGTCCATGGAAAATGCGATCGTGTGTACCAGGCTTAAGAAGTGAAGGGAAATCTTCCACCGGGGAGATTTGTTCTGATGATAATTGTCCCTTACTTTGGAAAAATCTTCAATGCTTAAGGCCCATTTCACATTGAGGCGTTTTTCATGCAGTACAGCGCTAAAAATAGCGCTGCTCTACCGCCTGAAAAAGACCCGCCCTGTAGTCTTCAATGTAAAAGCCTGAAGGCTTTCACACTGAAGCGGTGCGCTAGCAGGACCGCTCCAAAAGTCCTACAGCGGTATAGGAGCGGGGTGTTTACCGCTCCTTCCCATTGAAATCAATGAGAAACCGCGGTAATACCGCCCGCATGCTTTAAAATTTGTCCGCCGGCGACATGTCCGTCGGATATGTCCGCTGGTAAGTACACTCACCAGCAGACTTATCTGCCCGCACAAGCGTCGTATGGATGCGACGCATGCGTGGAAGTTTTTTACTTCCTGGTGCGGTGACGTGGCAGCGGGGATTTTGATCCGATGGTGTGTACACAACGCCAGACGAAAATCCTGAGGAGACATGTCCGATGAAAACGGTCCGCGGACCGTTTCCATCGGACATGTCCCTCCGTGTGTACGCGGCCTAAGGCTGCATTCACACCTAGGCGTTTTGTCGCCCTACGCCCGACGCTGTAGCAGCCTGAGATACGCTGGAGGGGCAAATTAACATTGTCGGCTATGGAGATGGTTCACATCTCTGCGCCGAATGCCGAAACGCTGTACGCCGTACGCCTGAAGCTTGAAACAAGTCCCGGACCCTTTTTTTCAGGCGTATCAGGCGTTCGGGCATAGCCGACAATGTTAAAATCACCCCTCCAGTGTAAAACAAGGAGCGACGTGTCGCCGCAAATCGCAGGGACAATACGCCAATTTCATGTCGCCGCAATACACCAGCTCCCGCCTACGCTCAGGTGTGAATGCAGCCTTAGGCTCCATTCACACCCAGGCGACAAAACGCCTGTTGCCCGACGCTCGTGCCGCTGGAGGGGCGAATTCCCATTGATGTCTATATAGATGGTTCACATGTCTGAAACGCCTGCCGCCTGAAAAAAAGTCCCGGACCCTTTTTTTCAGGCGACATTGGCGTTCGGCCATAGACATCAATGGAGATAATTTGTTTAAAATAAAAAAAAATGAATCGAATCGCGGCAAGTAACGCCGCGTACGCGGTGTTACTTGTCGCCTAGATGTGAATGCAGCCTGAGGCCTTGTACACACGATGGGATTTATCTGATGGAAACGGTCCGACGGACCGTTTCCATCGGATATGTCCACCGGACTGTTTGATCCGATGGCTGTACACACCATCGGATCAAATTCCCCGCCGGCGGACAGCGCGGTGTCGCGGCGGTGGCGTTGACGCCGCCACGTCACCGATACGTCACCGCTACGTCACACGCCACGTCACCGCACCAGGAAGTAAACACTTCCGCGCGCATGCGTCGGAACCATTCACAGGATACAACGCATGTGCGGGCAGATATGTCCGCTGGTTTGCCATACTAACCAGCGGACATATCCGACGGGCCGCTCTCCAGCGGAAAAGTTCCAAAGCATGCTTTGAAACTTTTCCGCTGGAGAAATCCGGACAAAACTGTCTGTTTGCCCCTACAGACGAGGGGATTTTTCGGCTGAAATGGTCCGTCGGACCATTGTCAGCGGATTTATTCCCTCGTGTGTACAAGGCCTTAGAGTTAGATAATCTGAAGGCAGCAGGTGCTACTTAACCAGAGCTGCATTTGAATTCTAAAGGGAAGCCTATTGCAACAATATCTACAGGACCCCCAAGGAGGTGGCCAAAAAAGTGCACTGCACAGGAACCATCTGAAGCCCAGGACCACCACTATTAAACACAATAGAATTACATTGGGGAAAAAAGTCCCCTTTTCATTTATGTTACAAATATAACAAGTGAACTCCTCAAACTGGCCTTCTCGTCTGAGGCGGCGTACACACGTACGAGAACCTCGACGGGCGGAACACATCATTCTGCCCATCGAGGTTCTCTGCCGGCCGTCGAAATTGGCGACCCGCCCGTCGGGAATGGCAACCAGCCATTCATCCAGGCGGGCCGTCGAGCAAATAGAGAGCCTGCTCTCTATTCGCTCGACGGGATTCCCGACGGGCGGGGCGAGCCAGGAGCGTACACACGGCCGAGTTTCTCGCTGGAATGCAGCTCCCAGCGAGGTTCTCGCTGGTTTCTAGCGAGAACCTCGGTCGTGTGTACGCCGCCTAACTTCTCAAATTGTGCCGCCAAACAAGCTGACATACAAGCACACAATTTCATTTCATGTTTTGAGCCTCCAAACTCCTGCCATTGTCACCTTATCTGAAATCTTCACAAAAAGGCTGAAACCTTCCGGGGATTTCAGGAGCAGCCGGTTAGCGATATCTTGGCAGAAATCCTTGGCTTTGGTGCTCGATTCCACTTCGAATGCCTGAAAGAGATAGACAGACGGACGTTCAGTGGGACTTTTCAGGATGTAAATTTGCGGCAGCAAATGGGACTTAATTATAAAAACAAGGGCCCGGATTCACGTAGCACTTACGCCAACGTATCTCGATATATACGCCGCGTAAGTGTCAAGATGCGCCGTCGTATCTATGCGCTGTAGTCACCTAACTAAGATACGCCTAAAATCCGGCTTCAGTCCACCAACGTAACTTGCCTACGCCGGTGTATCTTGGGCGCATAGTTACGCTGGATGCCCCATTGCAAATATGCAAATGAGGAAGATACATCGATTCACAAATGTAGATGCGCCCGACGGAAAAGATACGCGGTTTGCGTAAGGCTTATGTTCGCCGTAAAGTTATTCCACATATAGGAGGCGCAACCCATGCAGAGGTATGGACCAGGGAACAGCCATCGTATTTTACGTCGTTTACGTAGTACTACGTGAATAGCGCTGGGTGTAGGTTACGTTCACGTCGTAGGCAGTGATTCGACGTATCTTAGACAGTTCTTTCGACGTGGTTATACGCATGCGCACAGGGATACGTCCAAGCTACAATGCATGCGCTGCTCGTTATAAGTACTTGGATGACGCTCAGCCCATCATTTGCATGGGGTCACGCTTCATTACCATGCATCACGCCCACTTCCACCTACTTTGACTTACGCCGACGAATATACGCTACGCCGGCGCAACGTTGGGCACATTTTCTTTGTGAATTTCATACTTGCCTCTCAATGTTGCGCCGGCGTATCGTAAAGAAGATATGCTAAGACGGCATAAAGATGCGCCGATGGCTGTGAATCCGGCCCCATGGTGTTCTTCATAGCACCTAATTAAATCCATGCTCAATCGCTTCATTACTGGGTACTTTTACCCCCTTCCTACCAAGGCCAATTTTCAGCTTTCAGTGCTGTCACACTTTGAATGACAATTGCGCGGTCATACAACAGTGTACCCAAATAATATTTTATATTTTTTTCACACAAATAGAGATTTTTTTTTTTGGTGGTATTCAATTACCTCTGTGTTTTTTATTTTTTGCTCCCACTGAGTGAGTACTGTGAGTACTGTACACTGATGTAGGGGTGCCCTTCATTGTTTTCTCTCTCTCTCTCTCTCTCTCTTTTCACCTTTCTTTCTTTCTCTCTTTTTTTTTTTTCTTCGTTTGCGCCACATTAAAAATTTTGAGCACCAGCCTCCACTGTAGATAGATAGCCAGATAGATAATAATCTATCTAGCTATCTATCTACAGTGATGGCTGGTGCTTAAATTTTTTGGAGGGGCGCAAAGGAAAAAAAACAAACAATTGCAGTCTCACTGTGCCCATCAAATGCAGACACTGTGCCATCAATTGTCACCACTGTGCCATGCCATCAAACGCAGCCACTGTGCCATCAATTGTCACCACTGTGCCATGCCATCAAATGCAGTCACTGTGCCATGCCATCAAATGCAGTCACTGTGCCATGCCATCAAACGCAGCCACTGTGCCATTAATTGTCACCACTGTGCCATGCCATCAAACGCAACCACTGTGCCATCAATTGTCAGTCACCACTGTGCCATGCAGTCACTGTGCCATGCCATCAAATGCAGTCACTGTGCCATGCCATCAAACGCAGCCACTGTGCCATCAATTGTCACCACCGTGCCATGCCATCAAATGCAGTCACTGTGCCATGCCATCAAACACAGCCACTGTGCCATCAATTGTCACCACATTGTGCCATCAATTGTCACCACTGTGCCATGCCATCAAACGCAGCCACTGTGCCATCAATTGTCACCATTGTGCCATGCCATCAAACTCAGTCACTGTGCCATGCCATCAAACGCAGCCACTGTGCCATCAATTGTCACCACTGTGCCATGCCATCAAATGCAGTCACTGTGCCATGCCATCAAATGCAGTCACTGTGCCATGCCATCAAACGCAGCCACTGTGCCATTAATTGTCACCACTGTGCCATGCCATCAAACGCAGCCACTGTGCCATCAATTGTCAGTCACCACTGTGCCATGCAGTCACTGTGCCATGCCATCAAATGCAGTCACTGTGCCATGCCATCAAACGCAGCCACTGTGCCATCAATTGTCACCATCGTGCCATGCCATCAAATGCAGTCACTGTGCCATGCCATCAAACACAGCCACTGTGCCATCAATTGTCACCACATTGTGCCATCAATTGTCACCACTGTGCCATGCCATCAAACGCAGCCACTGTGCCATCAATTGTCACCATTGTGCCATGCCATCAAACTCAGTCACTGTGCCATGCCATCAAACACAGCCACTGTGCCATCAATTGTCACCACTGTGCAATGCCATCAAATACAGCCACTGTGCCATCAAGTGTCACCACTGTGCCATGCCATCAAACGCAGCCAAGGTGCCATCAATTGTCACCACTGTGCCATGCCATCAAACGCAGCCACTGTGTCATGCCATCAAACGCAGCCACTTTCCCCCTTCAATTGTTGGAACTGTGCCCTTTAATTGTCGCCACTGTGCCAATTGATGCCACTGTGCCATTTAATTGTTGCCACTGTGCCCATTGTCGCCACTGTGCCCATTGTCGCGGCTGAGCCAGAGGGGGCGGTGCTCCGGTGCCCTCTATAGACGCACCGCCACTGTCTATCTATCTTTATCTTTCTTTATCTATCTATCTTCTTTCTTTCTATCTCTATCTATCTATCTATCTTCCTTCTCTTCTTTCTTTCTATCTTTATCCATCTATCTTTCTTTATCTTCCTTCCCTTCTTTATTTATATCTTTCTTTCTCTATCTATCCATCTATCTATCTATCTTTCCTTCTTGCTTTCTGTTTTTATCCATCTTTCTTTCTTTATCTATCTTCCTTCCTTCCCTTCTTTCTTTCCATCTTTATCTATCTATCTATCTATCTATCTATCTATCTATCTATCTATCTATCTATCTATCTATCTTCCTTCCCTTCTTTCTTTATCTGTCAGTCTTTATCTATCTTCCTTCCTTCCCTTCTTTCTATCTGTATCTATATTTGTTCTTTATCTATCCATCTTCCTTTCTTTCTATCTTTATCTATCTATCTATATCTATCTTTCTTTGTATCTATCTATCTATCTTTCTTTCTCTCTCTGTCTATCTATATTTCTTTATCTCACCCCACATCCCATCATTAACCCCCGCCATGCCCCCCCCCCCCTCCTGGGCTGCTCAGTCTAAAATGCCCGGGCCTATTTTTTGTCCCAGTCCGGGCCTGTGTTAGAGTACCTAGTTGCAAAAAGCAGTTGGGTTGAACCGGCTATGCAGTTTGAAGGAAGGCTACCAAGGTAAGGAATAAGGTATGCTTTTTATGTTACTGCTAAAAAAAAAAAGCCTTTAGCACTTGCAGTGTGGGGAGAGTTCCACTGCAAGGGTTGGGTTTTATTTTTCCTGGAGTTCAGTTTTAACATTCCTCTGTCAAGCACAGTGATTGCACGACTAGACACCTCTATACCACTCAGCAGCTGACATTCACTGCAGGTCCCAGACTGATCAGTGTTTGGATAGGGAAGTATCTCCACTCAGGGCCATCAGATAATCATATATTATTAGTACAGGCCCAGGGGACAAATGCCCCTTTCCCCCCCATACCCGCCCTCAGTCTTCCCCTGAACCCTTTGTCCTCAGTGGGACATTTTCCATATAATAATTCAGTGTTTTGCATCTTCTCTTCTTTATCTCTCACCTCATCTGTGTCATCGGGGAAATACACTTTGTGGAAAATCTGGGTGGTTTTGTGCTGAATTGCTTCCACCTCTACCAGATGTGGCGGGTACTTCCTGGAGCCATTCCTACACCAGGGGGAAAAAGGGTTACTAAGATATATAAAATCAGCTTGTTAATGTTGTAACGTCATTTGTCCCCCAAAAAATGACATGAAAAATCCTAATGAGGCTAAGAACAACTTAAAGGAAATGAAAACCTCTGGGGGAATCTAGGATGGAAAGGGATCTGGGGGATCAGGTTTGGCAATGGCATCCAAGCCGCTGCAAGCAAAGCAAACAGAATATTGGCATGCATTAAAAAGGGGAATAAAAAGGTTTCCCCGCATCCAATTCACATAACAGGAGAGTGTGACCAGCTCTCAATGGAGCCAGTTCACACAGGTCCGGTACAACCGTGGAGCACACTGGTTCTGATCTGATTTGCACCTAAAACGTTGAACAGGGACGCACCAGCCCCTTTGCTGTGAGCCGCGGCGGCAGCTAGTGTGAACTGAGCCAGAAGGATCTGATAAAGTTTGGCTTGGGCCAATACCGTGTTCCCCCAAAAGTAAGACCTACCCCAAAAATAAGACCTACCCCGATTTTGGGGAAGGGCTGCAATATAAGCCCTACCCTAAAAATAAGCCATAGTGTGGATTGCTTGTGTGTATAGTGTATACACTACTCCGTTGCAGTAGTGTATAGTGTAGACTGTGCGTGTCAATTGTGCCAAGTACCTTCAGAATACAGCCGTTCTACGATCAGCTGATCTCCTGCTTCTTTCCTCCTCCCCCCCCCCCCCCCCACAGTGCTCGGAGCAGGGAGGAGAGGTTCGGCAGGCTAAGGAAGTGGCAAACTGCACTCAGCTGGTCTCTCCCTCTCCGAGATGTCAGCGGGGGATTTCGCCCCCCTCACTGTGCAGAGCTCCGGCAGGCAAAGCAAGAGGTGAGCTGCACTCAGCTAATCTCTCCCTCTCCGAGATGTCAGCGGGGGATTTCGGCTTCCCTTCGTGTGCAGAGCTCCGGCAGGCAAAGTGATGAGCTGCACCCAGCTAATCTCTCCCTCTCCAAGATGTCAGCGGGGGATCTCGGGCCCCGCTTCCTCTGCAGACCTCTGGTGTGTCACAGGCAATATAAGGTATGTAGCACTACATCTCAGCATGCAGCAGTTTTGCATTGTGTGATACCAACATTCTGCAAGCACTTTTACACAGGGGATTCGTGACAGGCAGGTAGGGAGAGACACAACACATGGCATCATAAGACCTACCCCGAAAATAACCCCTACTGTGTCTTTTGTTGTCAAAATTAATATAAGACCCGGCTTATTTTCGGGGAAACATGGTATATATTTATTAACTCTTTTTACTTGGTTTCTTTACGGATGATTTTGACTTTGTTATTTATGGATGATTTGATTAATATATTTCAGTCACCTTGATATATGAACTTTATTATTATTAATTATTTTGAACTCTGCATTTTTATGTTTCATAGAATGTATAGCTTATCGCTTTGTATAATTTTTACGCCTGACACTGTTATTCTCTGATACTAGATTTATGGAATATTCTCATACCGGATGGCTCTCTGAAGCCTGTGCATGCAGTCTGCGGCCAGGACGTGCTGCTTGCGGGACTGGATGAATCTCTGCACATGGGGAAGAAGAATATTGCTGGGTGGGAAGAGCCCGGTGGCTAACCACAGCAGCTCCCATCCCTTCTCCTCGCTGTACCTGGAATACAAACACAAAAAAGATTTGGAACACTGCTTAAAAAAAATTGATAACTGTATTATTATTTGATACAGAAATTAAAATGGCAGAGTGAAAATAAAGAAAATTGTATGAAGAATTGTATAGCAGTCTTCTCATCATAATCATAATTTTTATGACATTTTTGTTCAGCAAAGGTCACTTATGCCTCGTTTCCACTGAGCGGATCGGTTTGGTTCGGTACGCTATTTTGGGTGTTTCCATTATGAAAGCGTGCCATAAAACCGAACCATACCGCACCATTCTGGGTCCTGCTTCAGATGTGGGGCCATAGAAAATGGAATGGGTCGGTTAGGGCGGAGATACAATACATTCCACTGTTTGATGGACACGCTAGGCATTTTTTCTAAACCCTGTATGGCCCCAGACGGTCCGACTTGCAGTGGAAATGCTCACCAGAATAGACCGGACCATTCCAACCGTTCCAAACTGTACCGACCCGAACCGTTTCGGTCAGTGGAAACAAGGCATTAGATTGCTGGTGAAACATCTTCAATGTTTCAGCACAAGTTCACCTCAGTTTGAAAAACTACTGTACTACTAGCTTTACCATTGTACATTTAATTTCCCTTTAAAATCCTTATATTCAAGCAATTGTTACCATAGAGGACATACAAATTTGTTCTGTTTGTCATCTGACTATATGACTTTTAAAGATGTACAAATATAAAGGCAACCAATAATTTGTGTTTATTATACACATATACAAAGTTTGCTGCTGCCTCAGCATGGACAAAGGTTGTTGTAGTTTTTTTGCTGGTGTAGGCCAAGGTTTTTGTATCCTTTTTCCTAGTGTAAAGCTAAGGCCTTGATGACTAATTTCCTAGTGTAGGCCAAGGTTCTTGTAGACTTTTTTTTCCTAGACTAGGCCAAGGTTCTTGTAGACTTTATTCCTAGTGTAAAAAAGGTCATTGCAGTTTATTTACTAGTGTAGGCCAAGGTTTTTGTAACCATTTTTCTAGTGTAGGCCAAGGTTCATATAGCATTTTCTTCCTAGTGTAGGCCAAGGTTCGTGTAGACTTTTTCCTAGTGTAGACCGAAATGCTACACCCTATTTTTTTTTTCTAGTGTAGGCCAAGGTTTTTGCACCCTTTTTCCTAGTGTAGGCTAAGGTTCTTGTATACTTTGTTTTCCTAGACTAAGCCAAGGTTCTTGCAGTTTATTTGCTAGTGTAGGCCAAGTTTTTTGTAACCATTTTTATAGTGTAGGCCAAGGTTCATATAGCATTTTCTTCCTAGTGTAGGCCAAGGTTCTTGTAGACTTTTTTCCTAGTGTAGACTGAAATGCTACACCATATTTAATTTTTTTTGCTAGTGTAGGCCAAGGTTTTTGTACCCTTTATCCTAATGTAGGCCAATGTTCTTGTAGACTTTATTCCTAGTTTAAACAAGCTTCTTGCAGTTTTTTTGCTAGTGTAGGCCAAAGTTTTTGTAACCATTTTTCTAGTGTAGGCCGAGGTTCATGAAGCATTTTCCTCCTGGTGTAGGCCAGGGTTCTTGTAAACCTTCTCCTAGTGTAGACCGAGATGCTACAAACCTTTTTTTTATTTGTTTGCTAGTTCAGGCCCAGGTTTTTGTACCCTTTTTCCTAGTGTAAGCCTAGGTTCTTGTAGACTATTTGGTAGAATATTTTCCTAGTGTAAGCCTAGGTTCTTGTAGACTATTTGGTAGACTATTTTCCTAGTGTAAGCCCAGGTTCTTGTAGACTTTGTTTCCTATTGTAGGCCAAGGTTTTTGCAACCATTTTCCTAGTGTAGGCCTCTTTTCAACTATAGACCATAGGGCTTGTAACCCCTTTGCTGGTCGAAAACACGGTTCAAGTAGCCTTTTTTCATAGTGTATTCAAGGATTATGTATTCTTTCTGCTATCTGCAGTCCGGTGAAAATAAAAAAAAATGGTATGAAGAATTTTAGAGCAGTTTTCTCTTTTTTCCAGCTTACTTAATTTTGGGGGAAAAAAACATAATTTTTATAGAAGTTATGTTCAGAAGAGGTCACGTAGATTACTGGTGAAACATCTTCAATATTTAATGTTACAGAACAAGTTCACCTGAATGTGACAAACTACTACTAGCTTTACCATTGTACATTTAATTTCCCTTTAAAATCCTTATATTCAAGCAATCGTTACCATAGAGCACATACAAATTTGTTCTGTTTGTCATCTGACTATATGAATTTTAAAGATGTACAAATATAAAAGTAACCAATCATTTTTGTTTATTATACACATATACAAAGTTTGCTGCTGCCTCAGCATGGGCCAAGGTTCTTGTCGTTTTTTGCTAGTGCAGGCCACGGCTTTTGAACCCTTTTTCCTAGTGTAAGACTAAGGCCTTGTAGACTATTTTCCTAGTCTAGGCCAAGGTTCTTGTAGACTTTATTCCTGTATAAACAAGGTTCTTGTATTTTTCTTGCTAGTGTCAGCCAAGGTATTTGTAACCGTTTTTCTAGTTTAGGTCAAAGTTCATGTAGCCTTTGCTTCCTAGTGTAAGCTAAGGTTCTTGCAGACTTTTTCGTAGTGTAGACCGAGATGCTACAAACCTTTTTTAATTTTTTTTTTGCTAGTGTAGGCCAAGGTTTTTGTACCCTTTTTCCTAGTGTAAGCCTAGGTTCTTCTAGACTATTTTCCTAGTGTAAGCCAAGGTTCTTCTAGACTATTTTCCTAGTGTAAGCCTAGGTTATTCTAGACTATTTTCCTAGTGTAAGCCAAGGTTCTTGTAGACTTTTTCCCCAGTGTAGGCCAAGTTTTGTGTAACCATTTTCCTAGTGTAGGCCCCTAAAGTTGCCCCGAAATTCCTGTAAAAAAAATGTTATAAGATTCTATTACTTACAGTTTTGGTGTCTTGCCCAGCGTCAATCGTCTGGTCTGGCGTCCGTCTGTTGCCTCGATGGTGTCCTCCCGTCTTAAGTCGAATCCCCGCTTCCCGCGCTCAGTTCGAACGCCTCCGCCGACATATACCGAGTGCAGTACATTCGGATACATTCGGCAAGGCTCGGCTTCGCTCGTGCTCACGCTCTGTGACGTTTATGCATGAGCACGAGCGAAGCCGAGCCTAGCCGAATGTGTACCCGAGTTTACTGCACTCGGTATAGGTCGGCGGCTCCATTCAAACTGAGCGCGGGAAGCGGGTCTCGCCGTATATCGCGCACCCACGATTTCCCCCTTATTTTAAGGGGAAAAAAGTGCGCTGTATACACGATAAATACGGTATATAATATAATGCAGTACAACTAAGTAGCAATATTATTGTGTTAGGAGTAAAAGCAGCTACCCTCCAAACATCAGATCATCAGCTGGAAAATTTGAATTTACTTTTATCTTTTTCTTATGATATTAACAATTGTATCTAGATCTAAATAAGAAGCGTTTACCCACCATGCAATAAATAGGGAATGTGCATTTTGGTTAAAAGGTCTTTCCTACTGTATTTCCACACTTACAACCTTTTGTACCACCTGCCCCACCCTATTAGATTGTAAGCTCTTCTGAGCAGGGCCTTCTTAATCCTCTTGTATTTTATTGTATTGTAACTGTATTGTCTTCCTTTTATATTGTAAAGTGCTGCGTAAACTGTTGGCGCTATATAAATCTTGTATAATAATATTAATAAAAAAGATGGGCCCCCCGAAATTAAATAAGCTGACGACTCAGGAGAAAATCACCTAGACAGCCACTGCAGGACTCTCATGATGAAAATGTTACCTGTCTGTCATGCTGATTTTCTGGTTTAATTCTGAGGCCCCGTACACACATCCGAGATCCTCGTCGGGCGAAACTCATCGTTCTGCCCGTCGAGGTTCTCGATGAGCGGTCGAAAAGGTCGTCGAGCCAAATTTTCTCATTGAACAACGAGGAAATAGAGAACATGCTCTCTATTTTGGCTTGATGAGCTTCCCGACGGTTTGCTCGTCGAAAGTGTACACACGACCGATTTTCTCGGCAGAATACGTCTCACAGCGAGCTTCTCGCTGGATTCTGCCGAGAAACTTGGTTGTGTGTACGGGGCCTGAGACACGAGCTTGGGACAAGTGTGCAGCTAGTGAAGTCCGAATTCTGGTTATACATACTTATTTAAAGCGGCGGTTCACCCTAAATATAAGATCTCCCATGTGATCCAGCATACTGGCGTCAGCGCCAGTATGCTGGTATTTTTTTTTTTAATCCCACACTTACTGTATTATCCTTGAATTTCATTTTTTTCCCCCGCGGTGGACGGCGCCAGTATAGCGCGTCACATCTTCCTAAAATCCCCGATATGGACTCGGGTAATCTCGGCGAAAATGCGGCGCCTGCGCACAGACCTAGGAGCTGACTGCGCAGGCGCCGTATTTCTCCGAGTCCTACGGCTATGGCGCGTCA
Organism: Rana kukunoris; assembly: GCA_029574335.1. Taxonomy (NCBI): domain Eukaryota; kingdom Metazoa; phylum Chordata; class Amphibia; order Anura; family Ranidae; genus Rana; species Rana kukunoris. Next base: position 27,879,594 of record CM056050.1, read on the forward strand.
CGCCCTCCGAAATAGGACTCGGAGAAATACGGCGCCTGCGCAGTCAGCTCCTAGGTCTGTGCGCAGGCGCCGCATTTTCGCCGAGATTACCCGAGTCCATATCGGGTATTTTAGGAAGATGTGACGCGCTATACTGGCGCCGTCCACCGCGGGGGAAAAAAATGAAATTCAAGGATAATACAGTAAGTGTGGGATTAAAAAAAAAAATACCAGCATACTGGCGCTGACGCCAGTATGCTGGATCACATGGGAGATCTTATATTTAGGGTGAACCGCCGCTTTAAGGGTCCTCAGAAGTTTTTTGATCTACATGAGAGCCAAGCTACTGTCATTTAGAATTCAGAATGCTACTATTCTTAAACCATGTTCAGCTATGGCAAATCCCTGTAATTTTCTTAAGACAGGTTCTCTTTTACTTGGGTTGAAATCTCAGCTCTGGGAATTTCATTGTCACTGAATCCGGTAACTTACTTGATGTGGTTTTCGGTGAGCTGCTTTAGTATCTGACAAAAGATCTCATCTTTCAGTGGTTCTGCTTTTAAGGCACCTTCAAAGATCTGATCTGTCAGCTCGTTGACTGTTCGCATACGCTTGGATGGGTAGTCTCCCATATACTTTAACATTGGTGCAAAATGGCAGTCAAGGATTGTAAAATACAGTGGCACCTCAGATTACGAGTACAATTATTTCATCATGCTTGTGTTAAGACATTAGCATCAGTAATCCCTGTGTGTTCGTCTGATATTAGCAACTCCTGAACTGCAGCTTCCCAAAACATTAATGCAAGTCATGCCATACAACCTATCCATCTGGCATTGCCAAGTAACAAGCTGGGTGACTTTAAATTGGACCCATTTTTAATTCTGCATGGCTTCTTGTGCCTAGGCACCCCAATGCCTTAAAGGAGTTGTAAAGGCAGAAGATTTTTTTATCTTAATGCATTCTATGCATTAAGATAAAAAACCTTCCGTGCGTACCAGCACCCCCCCAATTACCTGCCTGAGCTCCTTCTCTCTCCAGCAATGTCCATTATCCCCGTTAGCCAACCAGTACACTCCTCCTGATTTGCTGAGACAGAGCGTCATTGGCTCCCACGGCTGTCAATCAAAGTCAGTCAGCCAGCCAGTCTGGGGCTCCGTGTCTGGATGGATACACGGAGCTCTGACTCAGCTTGGGTGACCCCTGTAGCAAGCTGCTGGCTAAGGGGCACTCAAAGGAGGGAGGGGCTAGGAGCAGCAAAGAGGGACTCGAGAAGAGGAGGATCGGGGCTGCTCTGTGCACAACCAACTGCACAGAGCAGGCAAGTAAAACCTGTTTGTTATTTTTTTTTAAAACAGCCTTTACACTTACTTTAAAGGGTTTGTAAAGGATTTTTTTTATCTTAATAGCTTCCTTTAACTTAATGCAGTGAGGTTTTCATGTCCTCATTGTTCGTCTTTGCTCTCAAGTTGCTGTAATTCTTCTCTGATTTCCACACTTCCTGGTTGTCTGTTTCCTGATGACCACAGTCCTGGAAGCTTTCTCTCTGTGGTCACTAACTTCAAGGAGGTGTGATTACTGTGTGTCTAGTTTCTAGTTTCGTTTTCCAAAGCATCACTGCTCTGTGGCTCCGTATGCTCTGTATAGCACAGAGGCAGGAAATAACATGCAAAAACAAAACTAGATGCAAAAACGAAACTAGAAACTACAGGTACATTATATGATTGATTTGTATCTATTTTTAATCATTTTTAAAAGGAATCAGTTACCTTTTATGTCTCTATACCCTGTAAACAGTCATTTCAGCAACAACAACAAAAAAAAATTCCTTTACAACTCCTTTAAGCCTTGCAGCTGTATGACTGTTATGGGTGATGATCTGAGGCAATGTTGCCTTTTGGCTGCTAGTCCCCACCAGATCTACAGTACAATTTGGGGATGTTACTATTGTGCTACTCACTGCAACATGGAGGCAACTTGGAAGCTACTTTGATGCTACTGTGAAGTGGTTTGCATTTTCACTAGTGCTGAAATTGTGCTGGAATTGTGCCAAAGCGTCTTCAAAGCCTCCATAGAAGTCTATGGCAAAGCCCGCTTGAAGCCCCACCGAAGCCCCACCGAAGCCTCATCGAAGCTCCACCAAAGCCTCATTGAAGCTCCACCAAAGCCTCATTGAAGCCCCACCAAAGCTCCACCAAAGTCTCATTGAAGCCCCGCCGAAACACCAAGCAAAAGCAATGTGTAAACAGGACTGTAAGCTAACCATTTTATTTAGTGACAGCAGCTTTGACTGGCATCCAGAGAGCTTTAAGGTGGATTTAAACACCTCAAAAATTTTTTTTCAGAAATTCAGATCTGGATTAACTCTCTGTGTGGCAAGACTGGGCACAGATGATAGGAAATATTATACTCTACATTGTGACATCAAAAAAAAAAATTTTTTTGGGGGTTTACATCCACTTTAATAAAGCCTGTCCGAAGCCTTGTTTTGAAGTTATGTGAACTAGGCCTAATAAATATTGCATTACTTTTTATATGTTTCATTCCCTCTATCTCTCTCTCTGGATTAACTGAGATGTTTGTAGATGGAAACATTTTTATAATATAAAAACTGGAATCCATAGATGTATGATATGTGCAGGTCCAACCCAATAAAATATGGTAACTGGTTTTCCATGAAAGGATATCGATAAAAGACATGCAGGCCTCCTGAGACATCTCATCACTCATCAGCACTTTCCTTAGAAGGCCTTGTTTGATTGGCTCTCGGGTGTAGCACCACAGCTTGTCTTTCCCTCGGTTTTTAGTGATCATGACGCGGCTCAGTGTATGTTTCGGAGGTGGCCTAATTACAGAAGGAGAAAGTTATTAGATGCATAGAAAGTTTGCAGGCTAAAAGATGTCTAAATGTGACATTTTACTCTTCCACATGTCTTAAAGTATAACTAAAGGCAATTTTTTTAGGATAGAATTGAGAGAGTTTAGAACACCTGTCAGTTTTTTATTGCTGCCCGGGCTCCCAAAAAGAAATTTCACTCTCTCTATTTGTTCCGTTTACCATTATCATTAACCACTTAAGACCCAGACCAATATGCAGGTTAACCACTTGCTTACTGGGCACATAAACCCCCTTCAGCTTCCAGCACTGCGTCGCTTTAACTGACATTTGCGCGGTCGTGCGACGTGGCTCCCAAACAAAATTTACGTCCTTTTTTCCCCACAAATAGAGCTTTATTTTGGTGGTATTTGATCACCTCTGTGGTTTTTATTTTTTGCGCTACAAACAAAAAACAGCGACAATTTAAAAAAAATATATATATATTTTACTTGTTGCTATAATAAATATCCCAATTTTTTTTTTTTTAACTATTTTTTTTCATAGTTAAGGCCGATAGGTATTTTTCTACGTATTTTTTTTTAAAAATAAAAAAATCGCAACAAGCGACTGGTTTGCGCAAAAGTTATAGCGCCTACAAAATGGGGAACAGAATTATGATTTTTTTTATTATTATTATTTTTACTAGTAATGGCGGTGATCTGCGATTTTTATTGCGACTGCGATATTGCGGCGGACATATCGGACACTTTTGACACAAATTTGGGACCATTCACATTTATACAGCGATCAGTGCTATAAAAATGCACTAATTACTGTATAAATGTGACTGGCAGGGAAGGGGTTAACACTAGGGGGTGAGGAAGGGGTTAAATGTGTATCCTGGGTGTGTTTTAACTGTGTGGGGGAAGGGAGGTGACCGATGCTGTGTCCCTATGTACAAGAGACACAGATCAGTCTCCTCTCCTCTGACAGCACGTGGAGCTGTGTGTTTACACACACAGCTCCACGTCCCTGCTGTCATCTGTTCGTTTTCCCGCCGATCGCATGTACCCGACGGACATCGCGGCCGCCAGGTACATGCATCGGATCCCCAGCGATGCGGCGGGACAGTGTTTACCCGCCGCGCGCCACCCAGTGGCGCGCGCGGGTAATGCAGTAAAAATCACGTCCAAAGACGTCTAGTTGGCGCCTCAGGTCCGCGCTGTTGACGTATTCTGTCAATAGCGCGGGTCTGAAGTGGTTAAGGACCTTGCCCATTTTTGCGATTCGGCACTGCGTCTCTTTAACTGACAATTGCGCGGTCGTGTGACGTGGCTCCCAAACAAAATTGGCGTCCTTTTTTCCCACAAATAGAACTTTCTTTTGGTGGTATTTGATCACCTCTGTGCTTTTTTTTTTTTTGCGCTATAAACAAAAAAAGAGTGCCAATTTTGAAAAAAATGCAAAATGTTTTACTTTTTGCTATGATAAATATCCCCCAAAAAAAAGATATACATTTTTTTCCCTCAGTTTAGGCCGATACGTATTCTTCTACCTATTTTTGGTAAAAAAAATATTGCAATAAGCGTTTATCGATTGGTTTGTGCAAAATTTATAGTGTTTACAAAATAGGGGATAGTTTTATGGCATTTTTATTAATAATTTTTTTTTTACTACTAATGGTGGCGATCAGCGATTTCTTTCCGTGACTGCGACATTATGGCGGACACATTGGACAATTTTGACACATTTTTGGGACCATTGTCATTTTCACAGCAAAAAGTGCTATAAAAATGCACTGGTAACTGTGAAAATGACAATTGCAGTTTAGGAGTTAACCACTAGGTGGCGCTGTAGGGGTTAAGTGTGACCTTATATGTGTTTCTAACTGTAGGGGGGCGGGGCTGGATGTGTGACCCACAGCTGGACTCTTAAAGGCGACGTACATGTACGTGCCTGTGCCCAGCCGTGCCATTCTGCCGACGTATATCGCCGTTAGGCGGTCCTTAAGTGGTTAAAAGTGAAAAGAAAATACAAAATTTTGGGTTGTCCCCAGAAAAGTGTTACAGGGGAAATCTTCCAATGGGGAAACTAGTTCTGGTAACCTGGAGGTCCCCAAGGGATTCCTCTAATTTGTAGGGATTTCCTCTAACTTCCTGTTTGGCTATGGGACAGGAAGTGAAGGGAAATCTCCAAAATGGAACACAGACGGCAAAAACAAATCTAACAGGTTTTTAATCCTCCCGTACTCTGTCCAAGATGAAAAAATATAAAGTTTTGTCTATAGTTGCACTTTAACCACTTAAGGACCGCCTCCTGCACATATACGTCGGCAGAATGGCACGGCTGGGCACAGGCACATACAGGTAAGTCCCCTTTAAGTGGCCAGCTGTGGGTCGTGCGGGCGCACGCCCGCGACCCGGTCCGAAGCTTTTCCTTTCTTCACAGTGGCAGTGTCACTGATCGTCTGTTCCCTGATATAGGGAAAGACGATCAATGACGTCACACGTCCAGCCCCGCCACCCTACAGTTAGAAACACATATGAGGACACACTTTACCCCTACAGCACCCCCTAGTGGTTAACTCCCAAACTGCAATTGTCATTTTCACAGTAATCAATGCATTTTTATAGCACTTTTTGCTGTGAAAATTACAATGGTCCCAAAAATGTGTCAAAATTGTCCGATGTGGCCGTCATAATGTCGCAGTCATGAAAAAAAAACGCTGATTGCCGCCATTAGTAGTGAAAAATAAATTATTAATAAAAATGCCATAAAACTATCCCCTATTTTGTAAACGCTATAAATTTTGCGCAAACCAATCGTTAAATGCTTATTTCGATTTTTTTTTACCAAAAATAGGTAGAAGAATACGTATCGTAAAAATGTATATCTTTTTTGGGTGATATTTATTATAGCAAAAAAGTAAAGAATATTGCATTCTTTTCAAAATTGTCGCTCTATTTTTGTTTATAGCGCAAAAAAAAAAAAAACGCAGAGGTGATCGAATACCACCAAAAGAAAGCTCTATTTGTGGGGAAAAAAGAACGCCAATTGTGTTTGGGAGCCACGTCGCACGACCGCGCAATTGTCAGTTAAAGCGACGCAGTGCCGAATCGCAAAAAGGGGCAAGGTCCTTTAGCTGCATACTGGTCCGGGGCTTAAGTGGTTAAGCTGGCTATACACCATTACATTTTAAGAAATCACGTACAAACATTCGTACAAAAATTCTCATTACATTTGACGACTTGACAAGTGTTGCTTGAAGGTAGTTCAAAATTGAATGTGCTTTTAAAATTCCTGAATGGAAACCACATACACCATCAAGCCTTGTACACACAATCGGATTTCATTGGACAAAGCGTAGGAGTTTTGTCCGAAGGGCGTTGGCCATGAACTTGTCTTGCATACAAACGGCAAAGAATTGTTGGCCAACAAACACAAAACAACGTGTTTTTTCAGCTCTTCAGTGCCACCCTTTGGGCAACTTCTGCTAATGTTGTGTTTTGGTGAGCATTGCTTCCGAGCATGCGTGTTTGTACTTTGGAATATTGTCCCACATTTGTCCGTGGAAAATCCGACAACAATTGTTCGATGGCGCATACAAACGGTCGGATTTTCCGACAACAGCCTGCCATCACACATTTCCTGTCGGAAAATCTGATCGTGTGTATGAGGCTTTAGAAATCCTTTTGTTTGAGAAAAAAAATGTCATCCTGCTTCTTCGTTTTTCTCATCACTGTGATCATAAATCAACATCATTATGACTAATAATAAAATCAACTTCGTACACACGATCCAACTTTATAGCCATAATTGTCTGACGGACACGTTGTGTCAGATAATCTGACTGTGTGTATGATCCATCAGACTGAATTAATGGCAACAAAAGTTAGCTCTTCATGCTCACCAATTGTTGGGCAATTAATCTGTTACATCGGTTTATCCAATCGTGTGTATGCAAGTCAGTCCAACTAAAATCCAAAGTACAAACACACATGCTCAGAGCCAATGCTAAACATCAGACAACAATAGCAGAAGTCGCCCAAAGGTTGGCGGTAAAGAGATGAAAAACCACGTGATTTGGTGTATGTTGGCTGAAAATTTTGTGCCGTGTGTGCCGGACCCATGGAAAAGTTGGTTGGAATTTTGATCGTGTGTATGAGGCTTAACATTTTTTCAAACAAAATTCATAGACCCTAATGTCTTCCAAACTGTGCTCATAACGTCTATACTTTTTTTAAATTGCATTCATTGCCACTGGCCCACCCAAGATGGCTCCACTCCACCTGCATTACATTAACACAAAGTATAAATTTGACCCTGCGCTTAGTACAGTAGAAGAGTGTTTAGTACACCTGAGTTCAAGTGACAGTGTCTGCATCAAGTTTGTTCTCCCTGTGAGTTGATGTCTTTCCTATCCTACTAGTAGCATGGAAACCCAACTTCTGCCAAAGTAACTGTAACGAAATGGCCCATGGGACCCAGATGCTCTTGAAAAGTATGAGATACTTCTGTTTCAGCTTCACCGATGACTCTTATGTCTAAAGTCATCCTATGTCCACTAGGGGCATAGGATGACTGAGAAATTATATCTTGGATTGCTTTAACATGGGTCTGTAATTCACAATATATTCCAGGATATCTGTAAGAACTATTTACAGGTTGTTGATTCTGAACTCAACAGGTTAATTGAAAGAGTGACACATTCATAATGATGGGACAAATACTGTTAGGTGTTAATGTCGTCTGTTGTGATGTAAAGAAATCTACAATGGCTTCTAAGGATCTGTCATTGTGTTGTTCTAATTGATCCTGTATTGTGTGAAGGTCTATTGATGATAATGTGTGTATTGCAAGTTAACAGACAGTCTAAAGGTCAGATGTCTGAGCCATCAGTTGTAGTTAATTAGCTCATGTAAATTGGGTCAGACCTGGTGCCAGAATGTCTACCAAAAAGATGTGTATTGGGCTCATTGTGTGATGATGTGGGTGTAGTTGAGTCATTGTTCATTTTGGTTACTAACTGTATATAAGAGCCTGATTTGCTCATTAAAGTGTCTATTCTTTTTGAACCTCAAACAGAGCTGTGTCTCATTACTGGGGGAATCCGTATGGGTCGTGTTCGCCGGATTGTGGAATGTCGACAACTGTCTTGGGTTTGGAATGGAATATCTTAAACGGCTTTAACCCCTGTCCCATTTGGGGTTCCGTTACAGTAACTTTTTTCAGTTTTGGATATGTGCGTAATGTTTTCACTGTTGTCTGTAACCCCCATTGGGGAGATTTCACCTTGTTTCCAAAAAAAGAGATTTTTTAATACAGCTTACCTGTAAAATCTTTTTCTTGGAGTACATCACGGGACACAGAGCAGCATATTCATTACTATATGGGTTATATGGAGTACCTTCAGGTGTGGACACTGGCAATCTCAAACAGGAAGTCCCCTCCCTATATAACGCCCTCCCATAGAGGAAGTACCTCAGTTTTGTAGCAAGCAGTATGCCTCCCAAAAATGTTCCCCAAAAGAGGGGTGGGAGCTCTGTGTCCCGTGATGTACTCCAAGAAAAAGATTTTACAGGTAAGCTGTATTAAAAAATCTCTTTTTCTTTCTCGTACATCACGGGACACAGAGCAGCATATTCATTACTATATGGGATGTCCGAAAGCAATGCTTTAATGAGGGGAGGGAGACATCTTCCAAAAAAGGATTTAATTTAGAGGTATACTCAAATACTAGTAAATCCAACTTAAACAAGAAATGTAAATCTCAAATCAAGTCAAGGGAGCCCCCTCAGATCCTGAGGAGCTTGAATCGCGGCCTGTAGTACTGACTGCCCAAAGGCTGTATCCGCATTCCTTCTTACGTCCAATTGATAAAAAATTTGTAAACATGTGGACTGACGACCACGTTGCTGCCTTGCATATTCGAGCCATAGAGATCTGATGATGTGCTGCCCAGGAGGTGCCCATGGCCCTGGTAGAATGGGCCTTTACCAACAAAGGAGGAGGCAACCTCTTCAAACCGCAGGCCTGAACGATTAATTGTTTAATCCATCTTGCGATGGTGGATCAAGCAGCTGCCTGACCCATCTTGGGCCCTTCCGGTAAAACGAACACCACATCTGTTTTCCGAACCTTCTCTGTAGCTTTAAGTTAGGCCTTTATGGCCCTGACAATATCCAACGTATGCAGCAACCCCTCCTTTCTAGAGGTGGGTTTTGGAAAAAAGGATGGAAGTACCACATCCTGGTTCAGGTGGAAACTGGATATAACCTTTGGTAGAAAGGAAGGATGAGGACGGAACCCCGCCCTATCCTTATGTAAAATGAGATATGGTTCCTTACAAGATAAGGCTGCCAATTCCGATACTCTCCTGGCCGAAACTATGGTGATCAGAAATACCGACTTTCTAGTCAGTAAAACCAAAGGTACCTCAGCCAACGGCTCAAGGGGTTGTTTCTGTAGAGTTGACAGAACAAGATTTAAGTCCCATGGACAAAGTGGTGATTTGACCGGAGGATTAACACGTAAGACTCCCTGTACGAAGATCTTAACCAGCGAGTGGGCGGCCAGCGGCCTCTGAAACCACACTGATAAGGCTGAAATCTGTCCCTAGATCGTGCTTAATGCCAGGCCTTTATCCACTCCTAGCTGGAGAAACTTAATACTCTATCAATGGTATACTTGTGGGAAACCCATCTCTTAGCCTCACACCAGCCTACGTAGGCCCTCCAAACCCTGTAACAAAATTACCCTGGAGGCCGGCTTTCTAGCCTTAATGAGGGTAGGGATTACCTGCCTAGACAGACCTCTACCCCTGAGAATCAGGGATTCAGCCGCCAGGCCGTCAAATTTAGACGCCGTAATGCAGGGTGGAGGATCGGGCCTTGTGAGAGTAGGTCTGGCCATAGAGGAAGAGTCCAAGGGCCTCCCGCTGCCAATTTCAGGACTAGTGAGTACCATGTCCTCCGGCACCAAGCTGGGGCTACCAGGATAACCGGCCTGTGCTATGATCCTGCGCCACAGGCGGGGTAGTAACTGCAGCGGGGGAAATGCATATAGAAGTTATGATTGATGCCAAGGGCAAACCAACACATCGGTTCCGCAGGCCATAGGGTCCCTCGTTCGAGACATGAACCTGTCTAGCTTCTTGTTGAATCCTGATGCCATGACCTCCACGTCTGGCACTCCCCACTTCTGGCAGATTGTCTGAAAAAACTTGTGGATGCAGAGACCACTCCCCCGGCAACAGGGTTTGGCGACTTAGGAAGTACGCCTGCAGGTTGTCCACCTCGGGAATGAATGTCGCCGATATGCAGGGTACATAAACCTCTGCCCACCGAAAAACCAAGCTCCTCTCACTCTGAGTGGCTTGACTCTTGGTTCCCCCTTGGTGGTTTACATATATGCCACCGCTGTGGCCTTGTCTGAATGACTTCTCACCGAGGACCCCTGTAATCTGGATGTCTATGCCAGGAGGGCTAGCCGAGCCGCTCTGATCTCCCAGACCTTGATGGGCAGCTGCCTCTCCGCCTCTGCCCAAGTTCCTTGGCGAGTGAACCCGTTCAAGACCGCTCTCCAGCCTTCCAGACCACTGGGCAGAACCAATCTGCTAGAATTGCTGTCTGTAGGACACGAGTGTGGAAGCGTGTGGTATCGCCTCGAACATGGCCATTAGTTTGCCTAGTAATCGCATACATAGGCGAATAGTTGGTTCTCTTTTGCTTAGAACCAACTGAATCAATCTTTTGATAGCCTCGACCTTTACCAGGGGCAGGAACACCCATCTTCTGTTCTGTGTCTAATCTCATGCCGAGATATTCCAACTGCTTTGTAGGTTGAAATGCTGATCTTTCCCCGGTTTAGGACCCAGCCAAACCTCTCGAGGTACTGAACCATGAGGACTACTGCGCATTCCACCAAGGAAGCGAGTGATCTATGATTAAGAGGTTGTCCAGGTATGCTAGGACCGAGATCCCTTGGATCCTTTAGACTGACTAGAATTGGAGCTAGGACCTTCGTGAATACCCGGGGGCCGTAGCCAGCCCGAAGGGGGGCGCCACGAATTGGAAGTGACGCTGTATCACTGCGAAGCGTAAAAACAAAAGTATTTGATGTGGCTGAAATAATTGGTACATGAAGGTAACCATCCTTTATGTCTATAGAAGCCAGATCCTTCTGGAGTGTGGCGGCTGCTGACCGAACGGATTCTATCCGGAAAGAGCGAACCCTTAGGTAAGCATTTAAACCTTTTAGGTCCAAAATTGGTCTGACATCGCCGATGGGCCTTGGTATGACAAACAGATTGGAATAGAAACCTAGCCCCTGTTCTTGGGCTGGTACCTCTACCATTATGCCCTGGTAAAGCAGATGATCCAACGCCGCCCGCATTGAGGCCTTCCTTGTGGAGGAAATTTTAGAAATTCTAATCTGTAGCCTGTGGCCACAGATGATCGGACCCTCTCTGTCGGGGATCGATCCCCAGAGGCCTGTCCTTGCGATTCATTGTTAAAAGTTTGATCGCGCAGGAGGTCCGTACTGCCTGGAAATTTGAGGGCCCCGGAACAGGGGGGAGCTGCCTTTTAAACGCAGGACCCCGGAACTTCCTTTGACTGGTAAAAGGGGGTACTTTTGCCACTTGAAACAGTCTGAATGTATTTATCCAGATCTTTCCATGGAAGGGCAAACCTGCCAGCAGTCTTTTACATGGGGCTCGGCCGCCCAGTTCTTCAACCATAAGAGCCTTCTCATATGCACTAAAAATAGTGACAACGAGACGCCTGCTGGATGGAGTCTTTTTATAACCTCTTACCGCAAAGCACAGAGCTCTGGGAATATCCAATAACTCCTCTGCCTATTGGGCAGGGATGTCTTAAGCATCTGTTTTGTCTGGTTCTTTAACGCCTGACACAACTCCAATTGCAGCCACTGCTGGCTGTAGCCAAGGATGCTGGAAAAAGTGTCTCTAAACGTTTATCGACCGGGACCTTAAACATTTGTATGTTTCCCCTTAGGCCAGTTAATGATTTATTCACCCATGAGATGGCTGCGTCCACAGTTGGGAGCGCCCCCTTTCTTAGAAAAATGTATTTTCCGTAGGGTAAATAACAGAAAACCTTCCAGGTGGTCTCCCATCCAGGCACTAACCAGGCCCGACCCTGCTTAGCCTCCGAGATCAGACGAGATCGGGCACTTTCCGGGAGATGTGACCTCAAGGACCTCACGGGTAGTTGAAAAGCAGTGCCCGAACCGGGACCTGAACCCTGGACCCTCAGACCAAAAGTCCGATGCTCTACCAACTGAGCCATCCGGGCCCCTTTTAAAGAGCAATTGGTCAGGGGAAAGAGTGCCTGCAAGCACAAATAATTCCTGGCAGGCGTGCATAAAGACTACCCTCTCGTCAGCTTTAGGCGGCAGAAAAAATTCTGTCCGGTCGTCCCAATCCTGGAAAAACCAATTCCTCTAACAGAGGATGGACCGGAAAAGCTGCGTTGCTTAAAGGCGCTTTTAAAAGAACCCAAAGAGGATACCACAGGAACCTGAGGCTCTGGAAATGGCAAATTAAATGCTGAGCGGACCATGTCTGTCAAAGACTGGACCCACAGACTCTCCGTCTGGGAGGCTGAAAACGATTCTTCAGTGGTAGATCCTTCCTCTAGGTTCTGTCCCCTTTTGGCGATGGGGATCTAGTCCGCTTCTTGCCAGAAAAAAAGAGCCAGCGATCATAGCTGTTAACTTTTTTCTCTAGCCCCCCTAGGGTGACGGCTAGCATCTCCTCTGTGATAACACAGGGTTGGGCCGACCTGGGCCAGCCTCAGCACCAGACCCCCTTAATGGCATATCCAGGGTGACCCCTATAGGAATAACCTGTGGGGAAAGTATTGGCATATCATCAGAACCAGAGGAGGAACCCCTTTGTCTTTGCCTTTTTTTTTTTTTTTTTGTGTTTTGATCCTGAACCCTTGGAAGCCATAATACAAAACCGAGGGACTCCGCTTACAACAACAGACTGTTATAGCCAGGAGTACAAAAAAATAGGGTTTAGGGGACAATAGGATCACTAATGCCCAAAAACGGTGGGGCTCAGTATGTTTTCCTTTATAATATTATTCACAACATACAGCCCCACCCCCAACATGTTTGCCAGCATTCAACCTGTTGCCAAGGGGATTTTGGCTTAACAAAAAGTATTGGAGCTGACTCCAGCATGTAGTACCCCTTCTCGCCACCGGGAGTCACTGTGCTGCCAGCTCTACGTCCTCTCTCTCCAGCTCAGCTTTGAACTGAGCTAAGAACGCGCCTGCTGTGTATAACAGCAATTCAAGGCACGCTCACTCTACACTGCAGTCACACTCCCCGCCCCCCCCCCCCTCCCGAACGGCGCGAAAACTTTCTATATGCATGCGCGCGTGCACGCGCGCGCGCGCGACTGTCGGGGGAGGAGAGCCTAGGAGGAGACGCACTCTGGAGCCCAGGAATGCAGGTTTGGAGGATGCATCAGGCGGCAGATTTTGAATCCCGGCAAGGTAAGGCTAAAACAGGCCCCTAAGGAGTCCCTTTAGCCTAGAGACAGATCTGTTTTTTTTTTTTGTTTTTTTTTAAAAAGATCTTCAACCAGCGAGCAGCAGGTAGCCAGCAAACATACATAGATAGGAAGGGGGATCAAGTGATGGGGGGGAAACATTTCAGGGTATCCTGTCCATCAGACATAGTGACCATGGTGCCAATGCAGAGCATACTCAGGCTACCCCCCTTAAGATCTCCCCTGGAGAGCCTGCTGTCGAACCAAGTCCCGCAGGCTCCCCTCTTACCTGCTCCATGCCGCAGGACGTTTTGCAAAATGGTCCAATCTTCTCCCGTCTCCGTGGGTAGCGTAGTAGACCTTCAGGCACTGGGGTCCTGGAAGGAGCCGCTGTCCTGGACCTATACAGCACCCTGGCAAACAGGATCTTTGGTTTAGAAAACTCTAAGTCCTGGGCCCAGGGTCCAGCCCTCTAGAGAGGAGCATTATAGGCAAAACCCCACGGTTTGGGGCCCGG